>CM057089.1:7160000-7760000 GCA_029959045.1 Taenioides sp. WSHXM2023
CAGGACCGATCCAGGATAAACCCAGAACAAAAACATGCCTATACCAGGAAGCCTAAAACAAAGGACAAAAATGACCATAGGCACATGTTTCAGTAAGTTAGTGATCTCTCCTGGACTTGAACCCTCCTTACGGTTAGCTGTGAGATTCTGTCCAATGTTCCACCCATGTTTATACGTTGTTTTCGGAAAATATAGCATTTTTAAAACAATAAAAGGTAACATGGTGATCTAAATACTTTATGTGTTAGCAGTTAACACTCCATAGAAGTAAAATACCCCCTCTTTAAGTCCTAGATTAGCCCTAGCTTCGTTCTGATTTAGCCCTGGTTAGTTCAAGGTTAATCTAAATCTGGTTCTGGTCCTAGAGTAGTCCTAGTTTGGTTCCAGTTGAGTCCTTTATTATTAAGTCCACTTTTCATGCTGGTGGTTTACACATCAAAAACTGAAATCTTCCCAAGTTAAGATGACTTGAATTAAGAAAGTTTTATCATGATTTGAGTAAATTAATCACTTGACAAGTAAAAATGAATTACCATTGGAACAAGACTTTGTAGATTTTTTGAGATAAGAAAAACAATAACTCTTTGCACTTAAAGGTTCATTGTGTAACTATTTCTGGTATTTCTGGTATTACGACTTTCTATCTTTATGGAGACAAAACCACAAAACCAACCATGTTACAGGTCAGATCTGTGGAGAGGCGACCTCACAGCCACAATGCCTGTTTTTCTAGGTGTTTTTGAGCTAAAAAAACAACAACAAAACAAACACCTCTAATTGAATAAAATACAAGTGGTAGATTGAGCTGTTTAATGTCATACTGTGGAACATTCCAAATAGAGCAATGACATGTCCAAGGAAGCAGGAAGGTGACGGACCCTCGGACAGTGCGTCTTTAAAATAAGAAAAAATCTAATGTTGCTTGAATTAAGAAAAACACACGTATTCCATTGGTAATTTACTGAAATACAATAAAATGTTCTTAATTTAAGCCATTTTAACTTACTTAGATATTGCTTTTTGCACTGTAGACCAGTTTTTTTTTTGTTCTAGTCTAGTTCAGTTGTGGTTTAGACTTGGTTTTCTTTGTGTACTCCTATAGTTATAATATGGTTAAGACCTGGTTTGAACCTGCTTTAGATCTGGTTTAGCCGGAGACACAAATATTCTCTAAGATGAAATTTCAAAACATATTAATCAAAAACTATTCGCTTTTTTAACAAGATTTACAATTTTAACATTTTGCTTGTAAAAATACCATAACTGTGATGAGATGCTCACAATATGATACAGCATTTTCCTCTCCTCCTTCGTTCCTTTCTCTTTGACTGATTCAAAACAGCCACAGTAGGAACTTTGCCTCAAATGACTGTTATATTGTGATCAAATAATCCATTTTGGAGGATTTGAGAGGGCTTTAGTGGTGAGGTGTCAACTCAAGTGGTCTAATACTCTGGGATAATTGTGTTTTATGAATTAATTTGCCAGTTAAGTATCTATTACGGGCCATTAGAGAAGGCATCAGCTCAGGTTGTAAGTGTTTGGGGTAATTGTTAAACACCGCAAATGACACTATCTGCATTTGAATAGGGCTGCCCTTGAGGTGTAAGCCGAGCCTTGGTAAAAGAAGCTCAAAATTATTTCAAAGTATGAATTTGAAATGGCGGATTATACAATTTCAGTCTGAACAGAAGCAGTTTTGGTGGAAAAATAAACAAGCAAGTAAACTGGATAAACTTGTGATAGCTATAGAGATGGTTAAAGAGGCTGTATCACACCGTTTTCTGATCTAGAGTTGGAGTTGTGTTTTGTTTCATTCACACATGTTTAACGCACAAACCCTGCATATTTAAACTGAGTTCTTCCCTTAAACAGAAAACATAATAATTTTGATAATTTCAGACCTGGAATTGCCAATCTCTAAAGGTAAAATGTAGCTGTTAACTTGAAAACGACCACTGCATGACATCACAAGGTGGAACAGAGCATTTTGGGTTACTCAAACATGCGTGAAAGAAACAAAACACAACTCCAGGTCTGTTTTTGATTAGGTGATTTTGCATAATATGGACCTTTAAGAGTAGCTTATCTCTAAAATAGCAGATCTTGTTTTGTTTTGTTTTTGGTATAGTGGTCAGTCTCAAGTAAAAAATATGTATGACCATGAGATGTTAGTGATAATACCTAATAATTTTAGATCGGCAATTCCAGGGCTGAAATCATCCAAATGATTCTAGTGAAGGTGTATGGAGTTTAAAAACACAGTGGAGCACTTCCTGTATGTGTTTTCATTTGAGAGAAGAAATGTGTGAATGAAACAAAACACAACTCCAGGTCTGTTTGTGATGAGGACATTAGAACATAGATCAGAAAACAGCGTAGCACGGGCCCTTTAACTGTGAGCGGGAGATTTTGGGTTCGTCAGGGAGTAGCGAGTACATTTATATTAAGAGCTTGAGAATCGGGTTGCTATGATTGGCTGGTATCATGGAAGGATATTTTTCTGTTTTCCTAACCATTCCGACTCTTCCAGACATACCCCGAAGTCCAAACACTATAAACGCCACTTAAAATCATCGCTACAATCCCCCCCTCATCTGAGTTCAATTTGAGTCCACTTTGCTCCAACTCATTCCCAGTTTGACCGCGTTTCCCATGATGCAAAGTGATAATTTTATTGACTAAGACACACATGCGCTTTCTTCTGAGTGATATGCATATAAAACAGACAGCGCCGGAGGTCTATATTGCGTATTGCATTTAAAGCACCGCGTAGCATGCGCCAGACCCATGAAGGCTGGGTGGCAGGGCTGAATCAACACTCTCAGACCAAAGACCGATCATCTGTCGTGTTCAGCCCGCTATACAAATCAAATGCGTTTCCCCTCTTCTCATAAAGCTAACTTTCCATGCTGCTTTTGGCTTGCCTTGATCGCGCGAGCCTGGGTGGTCACTGGGGGCGCGGACCGTGGATGCACGAAGTGCTCTTTTCGGACTGACCACACGATTGCTACCATTTCGCGTTCCCGGTTTTAACTCTCAGCTGAGTAAATGATCTCGAGGGATGACACACGCTTCAAGGTTACAAGCACTTTCCAGCATACTTCTTCTGGTTGGTTTGGGAGTCAGAGGTTGATTTCTACTGATTTGGTATGCTTTAAGGTCCTAGATTATGCAAATCTCCAAAGCTCTAAATGCTCTATTCCACCTTGTGATGTCATGAAGCGATAGTTTTCACATTAACAGCTACCTTTTACCTTTTGTTCAGCAGAGATTTGAAATTCCTGGGTTGAAATTATCCAGCTGGTGGAACAAAGTCGTTTCATTTTTGCGTGAATGAAACAAAACACAACTCCAGGTCTGTTTGTGATGAGGAACCATTATAACGTAGATCAGAAAATAGCGTAAATATGGGAGCTGGAAAAAAGTGATGGAGCCATGGGTTGTTTTGTGGTGGAATGAAGCTATGGGGTGCTTAAAGGCGTTTTTATTGTCTAACATAAAAGGTTGTGGGTTAGATTGCAGTGGCGTTTTCCAGACATACTTTGCTTTGATCTGACCACATTTCCTACCAAGTACTGCATCGTAACGTGACATTGCAACTTGAGCTTGTTTTTAATATGCATTGCCAGTGATGTAGTTCTGTAACAGCAGCTGCCTTCAGACAAACTGGAAAAGCAGTATCCATTTTGATTCTTCTCTAAACACTAGATAATGCAAAATCTCTCAAACAAAAAATAAACATTACAGGAACAACATAGATTAAGACAACAGTACGCTGTTATGGTACTTCCTCGTCAACAAGGAGTCTAGAAATCAGTTGGGATGAGCTTTGATAGATTTCAACCACGTTATAACAGTAAGATTCTGTGCAGTATTGTGATTTTTTAATTTTGCTTCCGTCTGAAAACATTTCCAAGTACAGTATAGTAACGTGACATTGCAACTTGAGGTTTTGGAGGGAAGTTTTGATATGTACTGTCACTAACATACAGAATATACAGGGAGTTTTTATTTTTTATTGCAGATTTTGAGATACAAACAAAAAGAGCACGTTATAAAAGTATAAAGTTCAAATGAAAATAAATACATAAAAAACAACACACAACAGTGAATAAAAACATATTCACAAAGGGGCATTTTTGAAGCTATAGTTTAATACAATAAATTATTCCATCCATCCATTTTTTTCCACTTATCTGGGGCCGGGTCGCGGGGGCAGCAGTCTAAACAGGGAGTCCCAGACTTCCTTCATCCCGGACACTTCCTCCAACTCCTCCAGGGGGACCCCAAGGTGTTCCCAGGCCAGCCGAGAGACATAGTCTCTCCAGCATGTCCTGGGTCTTCTCCGGGGCCCCCTCCTGGTGGAACATGCCCAGAACACCTCCCGAGGGAGGCATCTAGGAGGCATCGGGAACAGATGCCCGAGCCACCTCAGCTGGCTCCTCTCGACATGGAGGAGCAGCAGCTGTACTCTGAGCTCCTCCCGTGTGACTGAGCTCCTAACCCTATCTCTGAGGGTGCGCCCAGCCACTCTGCGGAAGAAACTCATTTCGGTCTCTTATATCCGTGATTCTTACCCAAAGATCATGACCATAGGTGAGGGTAGGAACGTAGATTGACGGTAAATCGAGAGCTTTGCCTTTCGGCTCAGCTCCCTCTTCACCACAACGGTCCGATACAGTGACCACATAACTGCCGACGCTGCACCGATCCACCTGTCAATCTCACGCGTGACACTGGAATAAATTAAACTAGTTCAAAAAGGACATAAGAAAACCAGCCTCTTTTCTCTCAATATAGGCTACAGGAAAGACAACTCCATGTATGTATGGGCAACAATACAGAAGCTCCAAAAAGTCAATTGTGAATGATATATGTTCTTTAATGCAATACTGTGGAACATTCCAGGCATAGAAAGGACTTTTCCATGAAGACAAGCAGGTGGCAGACCTTGTATCAAAAGTTACATAGTGCACCTCTTAAGTTATAAAACAAAAAAAAAAGTAAGGTGTTAAACAATAGTCTAAAAGGGATATATTGATACTTTGCAGCTGATGTCATCAAAACTCCCTGGGGTTGTGATGCTAACTATAGGCTCTGCTCTGTCTGAAGCTCTGTTAGACTTCAATCTTTTTTTATTTTTCTCTTTTCCTTATTTATTGTGTGATGCTTCTTTTGTATTTGTATTCACTCAATGTTTAAGTTATAAAAAGGAGTGTATACATTTGTTGTTTAAATGACAATCTTATATTTGTTCGCACATCAATAAAAAATATATGAAACTGAAGTTAATAACAGCCCCATAATGTCAGACCCATAGTGAACCTTTAAAAGTTCTATATTACACAAAATTGACTCCTGTGAGCTTAAAGCCATGTTAGAATGTTGTGATCTCCTTGAAAACAGACCTGGAGTTGTGTTTTGTTTCATTCACACATGTTTGAGAACTCCTTTATTAGTCTGTCTACATCTCCAAAGCTCAAAATGCTGTTCCACCTTGTGATGTCATGATGTTTTCAAGTTAACAGCTACCTTTCAGAGATTGGCATTTCCAGATCTGAAATGATCCAAATGATTCTAGTGAAGGTGTAACAAGATTAAAAACACAGTGGAGCACTTCCTGTATCACCACAGGACATCATCACAAGCTGGTTTGAGAGAAGAACTCAGCCTAAATATGCAGGATTTATGTGTTATAAATGTATGAATGAAACAAAACAAAACGCAACTCCAGGTCTGTTTGTGACGAGGAAACAACATTAGAACATACTGTAGCTCGGAAAACAGTGGGTCCTTTAAAAAACTCTGTATACACCTCTACCCACTCCTCGAGCTTGGACCAGTGCATCACAGAGCATCAGCGAGACCAATTACAAGCCCTTATCTCAGACTGGGATAATGAGGTTACACTCTGAGCAAATCCTATCATGTCCACATAACGAGATCTGAGGTCACGACGCCAACACGGACAAGCTCACGCCTTATCTGCTCCACTCACATCTCTCCACTGACATCAGGGAAATTACATCCAGCCACAGCAGCCCAGTGTCAATGACTGGACTCCTCCTCTGCTCTTGGCTTTGGATGGGGTAGATTTGTTTGCTTTATTGTTATAAGAGTTATTTTGTGATTGTTTGTGTTGTGAGCATTGTTTTTGATGTAAAAGTTCATTGAAGACGTTTAGATTGGTGGATGTAGTAATTTGGCTGGAAATATTTGAATCTGTTTTTTCTTAGGGGTTATTAAAGAAGACATATTGTGCTTGAGCCTGCTGTTATAATCGACAACACCCGTGGTTCGTTATGTTATAATTTGCACATTTGGAATTGTAATTTTAATCTGAAAGGACTTAATAAAAGAAACATGTCTGCTGACTTCTACCTTTGAATACTGTGGTGCCCAGTGGGAGCTGACATCAGTGGAAACGTCATCACAACAAAGAGTCGGCAACTCTGATGTATAACTGCAATTCAAGATAGCAAGTAGCAGATTTATTTTGTTCATTTTTTTTCATTTATAGACAATATACTCAATATTCTACTTTTACGAAGTAGAAGTAGTAATGTACTGTAAATACTTAGACTTAGACGTAGACTTAGACAAACTTTATTGATCCACAAGGGAAATTATTTGGATACAGTAGCTCACTCATATTGTACTTCAGTAAAAATAATAATAAAAAATGTAGGTATCTGTACTTTTCTCATGTACATTTTAAAGTGGATAGTTTTTACTTTTACTTCACTACATTTCTGAACAGGACTTAAAAGTAAAAGTATTTTTTATTATTGTATTCTTGTATTCTTGTCTGAGACCTGCTGAAAAAAAACTCTACAGCATTTATTTATTCATTATTATTACTATTATTATTATTATTTATTTTTTTTATCAAGGTCATGGTTTGAGCAATCAAAAGTATACAAATTAAAACAGCTAGGAAAAAAAATAATTCAATTGTATCAAAATCACTACATTTGAAGCTTTATTAAATCTACATATACATATACAATACATTTTAAACAGGTACATACAGCTAATTTTACTTAGGTAGATTTTTTTCATGCAATACTTATTTATGTGCTTCAGTATCTGTACTTTGACTTAAGTAACAAAACTGAGTTCTTCTTCCACCACTGTCTCTTGCTTTGGTCTAATATACGTAAATGAACAACAAAAAATCTGCTATGACAGTATGAATATTGCTAATCTGATTTCATTCTATTCTATTCTGTGCCAAAACCAACAAGTAAAGAAACAAAAAACTTCTATCAAAACATTGTGAACTCCACTTACTTTCACTCAAGTAGACTTTTCTCCTTTTTGCAGTGCACACTTATGTTCTCACAACTTGCACCGTTTGTGACAGGCAGCTTGATTTATGAGTCCCATTCCCCAGAGCAGACAGGCTGCGCTATATGTATTTTACTCACCCCTCTTCCTCCTCCTCCTCTTCCTCCTCTTCCTTCTCACACACTTCTTTCTGTCTTTATCTACGTTTCAGTTTTCGTGCCATTTGGGGGTGATTGATTATCCCAGAAGCTGCAGCAGTTGTGGCGGTGTCAGGAGCAGTTCTGATGCTTTTGAAATGTAATCTCAAAGTGAACCAGAGCCGGGGAGGGCCTCATCAAACACTCTACACATGTGCTGGGAACTTTTACAGATGAATGAAGCCGCACTGAAAAGCAGCATGTAAAAAAGATTTGAATCACAAAACGATAGCATAATCCCCCAGAACAGGTGGGGTTATAGGTGGGGTATGTCGACTATTTTTCTGTAAGAATGCCGTCACATTTTCACATAGAGCACATCAAAACTGGGACTAATCTGGGACTAAATTTGGAACTAAACTAGACTAGACCTGGACTACTAGAACAGAACCAAATGCATCTTAATACTAAAACAAGCTATTAGTTGCTTTGCCATGTGGTCCGGTGTAGTAGAAAGTTGAAACCAAGAATTAATCTGTTCAATAAAATAATCATTTAAATTACTAAAGCACATCAAAATTGGGGCTAATCTGGGACTAAATTTGGAACTAAACCTGGACTATACCAGGACTAGAACAGGACCAAATACATCTTAATACTACTAAAACAAGCTACTAGTTACATTATGGTATGACATTGCCAAAGTAGAAGAGCCCTGAAATGACTGTCCAGTGTAGTAGAAAATTGAAATAAATACACTGCAATGCATCTTGTAACAACCTGTAATAATGTTTACTGTATTACGTAACAATCTGTAATAGTGTTGCCAAAAGTATTGCAAATCAGATACTAAAACTAGTATTGAAACTAGATACTCATTTTATTTAATGTATTCAGTATTTGCAATGATGACCGGCAAGTATTGATACTAAAAACGTTACATTCACATGACAATGATCCTTTCCTGAAAAACTTTAGAATGATCTTGAGCTGTATCAGAACAAGACTAGTGTACGCCCTTGGACCACTGAGGGATGACACACAAGGGTACACGGTAATACAAAAGAAAGTACTACAGTTAAATGGGTTTTTATTATCATTGTGGTATCAAGTATTCCTTAGTATTGAAATCAAACTTAAAATTTTAATAACATAACAACATTACTGTGTAACACTCTGTAATAATGTGTAACCCACTGTATAATAACAAGTAATAACATAATACAGTCTGTAACAACTAGTAATAATGTGAACACTGCACGATGTAACGACCTGTAATAATAACAAAGAGTAACAACTAAATTAAAACTATTAATAACGTGCAGCCATGATGCTCTTATCCCAAACCTGAGTACAATGTATTTACCTGTTACATATGATTAAGTTGGGACAAGATCTCACGCCACAAGATCTCGCGAGACAAAACCGAGAAAAATTATCTCATGAGAATTTTTAGCCCCGAATTTACCGTTGGCTTGGAGAAAAAAGAGTTAAGAGCTGGTGAGTTACAAAATTTGAGAAGCTGTAGTTCTGCACTGCTTATTACCTCCGCCAAGGAGGTTATGTTTTCGCCTGTGTCTGTCTGTCTGTTTGTTTGTTTGTTTGTTTATTAGTTTGTTAGTTAGCAAGATAACTCAAAAAGTTATGGACGGATCTTGATGAAATTTTCAGGAAATGTTCCGAATGGTAAGATAAGATAAGATAAGATATGCCTTTATTAGTCCCACAGTGGGGAAATTCCAGTGTTGCAACGCACAGTTCAAGAACAGCAGGAAAATGGAACATGCAATAAAACAAGATAATAGATAATGGCTAAAAAATAATAATTTAGAAATAGACTTAAAGATAGACTCTAATTTTGTTCCGGTGGAGCAAAAATATAAAATACAAAATATAAAATACAAAAAAAACAAAAAAACTATTATGTACAATAAAAGTAACAGTGCAGCATATGAACAGAGTAAATCTCAGTAAAGTGACTTCAGTATATTATGTTATTTACAGTAATGACTATGTTTATGTACAGACAGGATAAATATCAGTAAAGTGACATGAGTGAATTGTACCAGAGGTCTTCAGTATTGCACATAGATACAGTTGAATGACACATAAATCCAACAGATGATTAAATTTTGGTGATGATCCAGAAGAAATCCTGGATTCTGGATCACTTTGAAAACTGAGCTGCTTGGCGGAGGTCTGCGCTCTCTGAGTGCTTTTCTAGTTTGTTATGAATTCTGTCAAAATCTCGTCTTGCCTCGTTCTTGTAGACCCAATCTCGTGGTGCGTCTGATCTCGTGAAAATTGTGTCTCCTCCCACCCCTATTATGCAGTATAGTGCAAAATAAACTATGAAAAAGAAAACATTTAAATGATAATCTTCATTCGATTAAGTGAATACATTTTGCAGACGTCATGCCACCGTTCCATGCCAAGTGAAATACAAAAAAACGCACTATAAATATAAGAAGTGAGTCCATCTTCTCCAGTCTGCTTTTCTTTTTTCTACACTGAGCTCCACTCCATCAGCCAATGTGCCTGGATCATTATCGGCCTCCTCCACCCGGGACTTGTCTGCTCTTTGTAATAAATGATAAATGAATTGATAAGGCCCTGTGTATCTGTTCTGAGTGAGAGAGAGTGCACTAAAGCTATTGATATGTGATCCGTGAGCTGTCTTACACCCCATCGATCATCGCAGCACCGGTCTATAACAGCAGCTAGTATCTCCAGCACGACACAAACACCAATCCAAAACAAAGAGAACCATTAGACAGAGGTCTATCAATACACTCTATACCGAGAAACTACTTTCCCTCATTTCTCCTGGGAGCACAGGCCCAATTAGGACCAGCTAGAGTAGCACATGGACTGACAGCGGTTAGCAGGATGACTTATGGCTGTTTTTAGTCTAACTGGGCCTAATTTAACTCCAAAAGTGACAAGTGATGGGAAATCTTTGGTAATAATGATAAATGATAATGTTGGTTTCATGCGTAGTGGATGCAGATGACGAAAGGAACCAGATACTTTTACTAAATCTTTTGTACCTAACTATGAAGATTCATCATTTTTTATCTGATGGTAGTAATAAAAAGTAGGAGTGAGGGAAATAATATGAATAATGCATAAATTAAAAAGCTACTGGATACTCAAATGTACTTTGCATTATTCATGCAAACTGGAGTCACAGCCCAGTGGTAGACTGACGCAGATGTGGCTGCCAGTAGCCTACTTGATACAGATGATGTATCAAGTATCAAGACATTCTGACATTTTGACATGCTACAGGACCTTCCAGAGGAAATACATAGGGAAAGGCCCATTTCAGTAAGAACGAGGCCTTTCCTGTTGTGTTCACCTGGTTCCTCCTGGACATTGCTGTGATGTTGCAGGACACAGAGGAGCAACACTTTTGGCCACTAGAAGCGCAGTGTAAATGTTGCTGCAGCAAAACTTGAATTTCCCTCAGGATCAATAAAGCATCTCTATCTCTTGCTATAATGTACATGACATAGCCTACATGCTACATGTTGGATTGCAGCTCATCTCACTAAAACAGTAACTGAAACGATCTTCAGCTAATAGACAAATGCTCTAGTGAGCCACAGTTATACGAGTAATACTTATGAGTGCATGAGTACAAATGTCTAGAAAAATGTAGAAAGCCACATTGGTATATTACGTTTCTGCCAATTCCTGTCATGTTATACCAGATTATTGAATTCTTGCTATCGCTCTCACCTCACTTCAAGAAGGTCCGGTGTTTGGTAGCCGGACTGTGCAGACTTTGCATGTTCTTCTTGTGTCAGTGTAGATTTCCTGCGGTTCCCCCGTCAGTGGTTTTCAGATTTTGGAATGTGATGAGTTTCTCCTATTGATTTCACTGTACTC
This sequence comes from Taenioides sp. WSHXM2023, assembly GCA_029959045.1. Classification (NCBI taxonomy): domain Eukaryota; kingdom Metazoa; phylum Chordata; class Actinopteri; order Gobiiformes; family Gobiidae; genus Taenioides; species Taenioides sp. WSHXM2023. The sequence goes on from CM057089.1 coordinate 7,171,325, forward strand.
CTATTGTATTTCACTGAAATATCCAAAAGGTAAATTCACAAATATTTGACCTGATCATTTCTATTGGTGACTAGACCCTGGGGCTCACTATATTACAACAAAAATCTGCAGTTTAAAGGTGCACTGTGTAACTTTTCTTGGGAAGGGTGTGCTACATGCTGTAATCTCCATGTAGATGATAGAGCTAGTTAATTTGCAGTTTTGCACTGTGATGAGTTTATAAAGGCTTTTCACAACTTTTATAGACCAGTAACACTGCACTTTGTTGTTCATGGACGATACTGTGTTTAAAATTAGATGCAGTTTGACCCTAGATATCTGAGACAAAAGTGAGACTGTAAGACATAACCTGTGCATTTTACAAAGATTTTTGATGGGTAAACTGTCTGACACTGTGCCAGACAATTGATTCTCTGTCATGGTGCAAGTGGTAGAAATGACTAAGTGAGCGGGGCTACAGTTCACACTCAAACATGTTCCTCACTCATGGTTTAAAATCAGACACAGCCCCTTTAAAGGGCCCATGTTATGCTATTTTCTATTATATTATATTTCCTCATCAAAAAATATACCCGGAGTTGTGTTTTGTTTCATCACACGATTAACACATAAACCCTGCATATTTAGGTTCTGTTCCAGCTTGTGATGTCATGTGGTAATACAGGAAGTTCTCCACTGTTTTTTCAAACTCGCTACACCTTCATTAGAATTATTTGGATACTTTTGGCCCTAGGATTGCCAATCAACTGAAGAAACGATAAAGGGTAGCTTGAAAACTACAGCTTCATGACATCACAAGGTGGAACAGAGCATTTTGAGTTTGGAGATGTAAACAGACTAATAATAAAGGATTACTCAAACGTGTGAATGAAACAAAACACAACTCAGGTATGTTTTTGATGAGGTAACAGCATTGCAACACAGTTTAAAACTCACAAGATTCAATTTTGCGTAATATATAACCTTTAATCGACATGTTTGGCAATACTCCTTGTCTGTGTGTAACTTTCTGTACCAGCTTGCTCAGTCCTTGTTTGGGATGCCGCTTTGTCTGTGCACTGTGGCCCTCGTCCTCCTCCTCCTCCTCTTCCTCTCTCGCCTCATCCATCTCTGGACTGGCCCGTGCAGTGGCAGTTCCATTGATAGGGTAATCCAGGCCTGATTAATGACCCAATAATCAGAGAGATCCTCAGATCCATCATGGCGCTGGTCAATACGCAGGGCAGAGTGATCATTAGCCCGGTAGAGTGCATCTTCTGCTGCCTCTGAGCCGACCTGCTCCAAAACAAAGAGGGTATAAAGAACACAGGAGATAGGAGCGCTGAGAGATGGACGAGTTTGGACACTAGAGGAAACAAATGACCCGCAGGCGGTTTTTATAATGCTATCTATGACTATAATCCATTTGAGGTATATAGACTATTTGAACGCCTATGCCTTGTATTTTTTTTAAAGATGACATATTGTGCTTGTGTCTGCTATATAGTTATATGGACCATTATGTTATATTTTGGACATTTTAAATCTCGGTGTTGAACTAAAACAACTTAAAGGTCCTATATTACGCAAAATAGACTCATGTGAGCTTTAAGCCATGTTATAATGTTGTTTTTCTCATCAAAACATACCTGGAGTTGTGTTTTGTTTCATTCACACGTTTGAGTAATCCTGCATTATTAGTCTGTCTTCATCTGTAAAGCTCAAAATGTTCTGTTCCACTTTGTGATGTTTAAGGTTAGCAGCTATAGGTCTAGTTTTTTTTTTTTTTTTTAAACAGAGATTGGCGTTTCCAGGGTTGAGCTGATTCTAGTGAAGGTGTGTGGAATTTAAAAACACAGTGGAGCACTTCCTGTATTACCACATGACATCACAAGGTGGAACACAGCCTAAATATGCAGGGTTTGTGAATGAAACAAAACGCAACTCCAGGTATGTTTGTGATAAGGAAACAATATTATAAAATACATCAAAAGTGTGATATGGGACCTTTAAAGCCATAGTATGTAACTTTTAGCCAAAAAATAGACTAAAATATATATCACTGAGTATTTATTGCACTGCCTGAAATGTAGAAAAACTTGCATCCTTGCTGTGAGGGCTCGCATCTCAAACCTGATTTTTTTTAATTGGACTGGAGAGGGCCTCCCTCCTGTTTCTTTAAATGGAAATTTGGAAATGGAAATTGTTCCTTTGGCTGTAATATTCCACTGCATGGGAATATAAATATAAAACTTATGTATGTCCATGGAGAATGTTCTGAAGTGTAGTTTCGACTTTCTGTTTCCAAGGAATCATACAGCTGACTTTTGACCTCCAGAAAGTTACATACTTGAATAAAAGTCAGGTGATTCCCACGTTAGAAAACTGTGGAGCCCAGTGAGAGCTGTCGCCGTAAATGTCATCACAACAAAGTTCCTCTCTGCTGGACTATTCTCTGCAGTTTATTATATATAGCGAGCAGCAGACTGTTTCACCGATTAAAAAAATAAAATTGGAGAACAAAGTAAGTACAGAGCAGTGGGTGTGTTCCGGTAGTGGTGAAAACTGGGACAATGACGTCTTGAATAGGAGAAAAAGATGACTCAAACATGCATGAATCACTGTAAATACTAAACTTAAGAGTGGATCAATGAGAAGGGAAACAATTATAACATGGTAAAAGCTCTAAAAGGTCGATTTTGTATAGTTCTCCATTACCTGTTTGTCTCCATGAAGATGAGTTATTGCTTTGCCAGGAATGTTCCACAATATGGCATTACAAGCCTATTTTTCAATGTGAAGATTAGCTGGTGTAAAGGTCAGGTCTGTGGACAGGCGACCCAGCTCACAGTAGTAGTTCATGTTTTTCGAGGTATTTCTGTAGCAATAACATATAATATAATTCAATAAATTCATGACTTAAAGGTGCATTGTGTAACTTTTCTGGTGGAGGGTTAGGGTTGTACTTGTTTCTATAGATATAGGTCATTTCTCTGCCTGGAATGTTCCACAGTATGACATTAAACAGCTCTACTTTACATTTATTCAATTACAGGTGGTTTTATAGCTCAAAAATACCTAGAAAAACAGGCATTGTGACTGTGAGCGGGGTCGCCTCTCCACAGATCTGACCTGGACAAAAGCTTTTGACGGACCCTCCACGAAAAAAGTTACACAATGCACCTTTAATGCTGGCAAACCACCATAAAACATGCAGTACAATGACATCTGTATTTGCACCTTAAACATTGTGTAATTATCGGATGTACTGAGGAGTGAAGCAATGCAAAAAATAGTAAAAATAGTAGCTGCTAATGTTGAACTTGAGTTGTGTATTGGAGACATAAGACAATCCTACAGCTTGGTCCCAATCCATTATGATAACATTGCCAAATAGCAGTAGCAAAAGGATTACTCTGGTCTGTTTAATGACTTGAAATATGCTTCACAAGCCTTTGAAATGTTCTTGTTGCTAATAGCTACCACACAAATATACCCAAAGCTATATTTATTAGCCAATTGTTCTTTTCTTCTCCTGGAAACAAACCATAAAAGGAGCTTTGAGGTAATCTTCCCCACAAGCTTCAGAACATTAAAACTGCAAATACATTTCTTACATTTTCAAACTTTCTATGCTCAAATTCACAACAGTAATGGATTATAAAAAGGTGTTTTATTATTCTGAAATGATTTTATTTATTTTTTTATTTATTTTATTTTTTTTTAGCATTCAGACATGTCAATACAAACAGAACAACATACCAGGACTCTTCAAGAATATTTTAGTCATCAGGTGTTTAAGCTCTTGAAGCTCAAAACGCTTTATTCTACTTTGTGATGTCATTAGTGGTCCTGTAGGTTCCATAGTGGTCCATGGGCGTATACTAGTCTATGTGCTCTTATACTTGTTCTGATACAGCTCCAGAACATTCTAAAGACATTCATTTCTGTCTAGTAAATGTCACTTTTTTAGTATCAATACCTGCTCAAATGAGTATCTAGTTTAGTATCGATTAGTGCCTTTTTTTTTTATATTTTTGACAACGCTACTGCTGATGATCATTGTATTATATGCTCAGAAATACATTTCCATTTTACATTTTCCATCTATATACAATATTTTAAAGTCCGTAAAGCAGATTTTTATGATTCTCTAATTATTTGTGAATTATTTTGGTGGTATTGTATTGTATATTGTAAATGTAAATGATTGTTTTACATCAATTGAGAAGCAGTTTGCGAAAAAAAAGATGAGAAATATGTTGAAAATGACAGGAAGTGGAGAGTTCAAAAACATACTGATGACATCACATTAGGGAGAATTCTATCCAAAAGTTCGTCACAATTCACACATAAGAAACAAATTTTTCTGATACTTTAAGCATTAACTCAACAAAATAAAGGTGTTTTTTTTCTTATATTTGTCAGATAATAATTTCTTTGTACATTAGAGGAGTTTGGAATTCCCTAGTGTGATGTCACGATTTCCAACCAGGAAGTAACAATTTAAAACCTAAACAATCTTAAATACAATGATCTTAACTGTGTTTTAGTAAAATGTGTAGTCTAACCTGTCATAGGCACTTTAAAGGTGCAACTTTTTGGTTAGGGGTCCATCACCTGCTTGTTTCTATGGAGATGTCATTGCTGTGCTTGGAATGTTCCACAGTATGACATTAAACAGCTCTACTTTACATTTATTCAATTACAGGTGGTTTTATAGCTCAAAAATACCTAGAAAAACAGACATTCTGACTGTGAATGGGGTCACTTCTCCACAGATCTTACCTGGAGAAAAGCTTTTGAGGGACCCTCCACGAAAAAAGTTACACAATACACCTTTAATGCTGGCAAACCACCAGAAAAGCAGTACAATGACATCTGTATTTGCACCTTAAATATTGTATAATTATTGGATGTACTGAGGAGTGAAGCAATGCAAAAAACCTGTAACAATGCATGGAAGGTGCATTGTGTAACTTTTGTGGTGGAGGGCCATCGAATGTCTTTTTCCATGGAGATGTTATTGCTTTGTCTGGAATGCTTCACAGTATGACATTAAACCTTTCTATCTTCATGGAGACCAAGTTACAGGTCAGATCTGTGAAGAGGCGACACCGCTCACAGCAATAAAACCACCTTTAACTGAATAAATGTAAGGTAGAGCTGTTTAATGTCATACTGTAGAACATTCCAGGCAGAGCAATAACATGTCCATAGAAACAAGCAGGTGATGGACCCCCAACCAAAAAGTTACATAGTGCACCTTTAAGCTTCAAACCATGAAAGTAGCTGGACTAGTCTAAGCACTTTGGAGACTGAAAGTGTACTGAGTAAATGGACAGTTGTAAATGGCTTCTCCGCTCTGGCCATGTTTGTTTTAATGGCAGAACGCGTGTCTGTGATGTAGCCGCCTGCTGGGTCTACTCATTTGTGTGTAATGAATGCTTATGAGGGCAAACAGATGGCGTGTTAACATGCTAAAATATGAGCCGCGCCAGACAATATGGTGGCACGCTGCTGTTTACAAGGAACACAGCACTCGGCGGGATGGCAGGGCATGCTGGAGATTCAGGTCGGGAAACTGAGCGGGATGGAACAAATGCATATGCAGTAAATATAGCAGCGGTATACAACATCATTTAGAATTCATTATATTGACATGAATACAAAACATTACCTTCATAAACAGACTTTTTTTTGCCCCCCCACTTTTGTTTTTTTATGGTGGCACTTTTAAGTGGTGGTTAAAGGTGCATTGTGTAACTTTTCTGGTGGAGGGTCGGTCAAATGCTTTTCTACGTGGAGATGTGTTTGCTTTGTCTGGAATGTTTCACAGTATGGCGTTAAACCTTTCTATCTTTATTACCAAACCAGACCAAGTTACAGGTCAGATCTGTGGAGAGGCAACCCCGCTCACAGTCAGAATGCCTGTTTTTCTAGGTATTTTTGAGCTATAAAACCACCTGCAATTGAATAAATGGAAGGTAGAGCTGTTCAATGTCATACTGCGGAACATTCCAGGACATATCCATAGAAACAAGCAAGTGATCGACCTCCAATCAAAACGTTGCATAATGCTTTGTGATCAAGATAAATTATTTACTGTGGAGATTGACAGCCCCATGTAAAATATAGAAAAAAAAAAACAAAAAAACAATGAAGATGGCGTCGCCCACGTTAACTTGCGGAATAAGGTGAGTAGGAAAATGGGACAATCATATTTTGCTTAATGGAAAAAAGATGGAGTAAGCCCCCATTCTTCCAGGAGTGGTTAAAAGTAGAGCCAGTACCATCAAATTGAAAATGACTTCTGGATGGGAGCTGAAATGTCTGGATTGCAAAACAGTATCCAGATGACCACCATTAAAACCTTCCCTACATATTTTGCTTAGAATTTAAAACGAATTACTAGACCAAAAACAAAATAGATAGAACACAATATATAAGCTTATACCTGTACCAGTCTGCGCAGCTCTTCCATTGATCATGCTGGGGGTGTTCTGCATAAATGTCTATGGCGGAATGTTCATCAGTTTCCATGGTGACATAAAGCATACATTAGTAAACACTGCCAAAATGTTTTAAGATGAAAACTCAAGAAAAAAAATACAACATGGATATAAACAGCACATTTTCAGGAGCCTGCGATCAATACAAGCGTTCGTAGTACAGTTTAGATGTTTAATTTTCAGTTAAAAAAATGAGGTGAGTGTGACTAACTGAAAAACTGTTGCCTTTTGTAGTTCCAACTAAGTCAGCTCTTCTAACAGAGCTTCAGACAGAGCAGTGTTTACAGTTAGCATCACACCCACAGGGAACATTGATGGCATCAGCTGCAAAGTATCAACTGCCTGTATCAACGCTCCATTCTGGCCATGCAAACTCACTTTGCATGGCCAGAATAGAGACTTAACTCAAACGGCACACAAACACTCACACACGATTAGTATTTGTGAGGACCTTATGTGGACTTTAATGACACAGAGCAGGCTTTGAGTCCCACTGAGCTGCAGACACTCTCACACCTCAGCCCTGTAAAAACGCCAGACACCCCACATCACACCCAGGTCTCAATATGAGCCACCAACACACCAAAAACTGCACGTTCACTTTAAATAAAACCTGTATGTAAAAACGCAAAAGAAAATTGAGCATTGTAGTCTTCTTTTGCAGTGCTTTTTTGATTATAATTGTATGGGCAACATAGACTGTATAAAGAAGTGGACTAAGGGAGTGTGGCGTCACCCATAGCGTTCGGCTCCAGTCAAATGGAGCTCACAGAGGCTAGCGGTTGTAGGAGCGAATTTGGAGCAGAGTTCCATATTAGCAATAGATATTTATGGACAAAATAGCAAAATAAAAAAAAAAACACCAGGATCACGTACCGAAGGTTAATACAAACAATGATAAGTCGATGGAGCCAGAAGTGCCCCCATGCTCATTTCCTGTTTGGAACTCTGCAGCTTAGCGGGTTAGCTACGTCCATTTATATAAGCAGCCTATGATGGGCAAAGATAATATTTGTTGTTGTTTTTTAAATGTACAGTATGGAACTTTTTCAGAGGCATAAGCACAACCAAAATAATTTTAAAAATGCTTTAATTGTAGTATATTTTTGCCTAAAAAGTTACATACTGTGGCTTTAATAAGATGTGCAAGTAATACAATTTTGTCATATGTTAAAACAGACCACAATCGGTCTCCAGCCAGTCATGAGGCAATAAATTGATGTTGTTTAGAGGAATTCATTGAAATTTTTGAGAAATTTAAAAAATGTGCCTTGGCTTTGTTAATGAACCTTATTAAACCTTATTAAAAGCCCTATTTATTTTATCATCGTTTTAATAGGAAGAACAAAAATTGCATAGAAATGGCCAAATGTCTGAAAAAATTATAAGACAGAACGCTATTCAACTTGTTTACTTTTTCTCTACATTATAGTGGGTCTTGTTTACTTCCTGGCCTCATCTGCACAGCCCTACCCCTCCATTCTGATTGGCCGCTGGCTCATCCTCACCTCATATGACCTTTTCCCACCACCATCACCACACCACCCATCTCCAGAGAGCACGCCGGTGACGCTAAAACCATAAAAACAGTCTGCGCTCTGAAGTTAGAATTCCTTTTAAGCGACTTTGGTGCCAGGGACGCACCGGGAGACTCATGTTTACAGTCATCCAAAGAGAAAAACAGCCCACCATTTCACTGCATGCAGCCAGCAACCCTAAAAATCCAGCTACGTTTCTGGTTTCCATCTAGTAACACTCTTAACGGAGGAACTGACAACTTCAACCATACCAACCACGCAATCTAGACCCATCTCACCCCGTGTAGCATTTTACGATGCCATCATCAAAGCGCTGTTAAATCAGAAGTGACTGGCAATAAAGGGAGGAAATTGTGGGCCCGGGGATTACGATGTTTGCATGATAAGGGGGCCGGGTAAGTTATCGCAGGGTGTCACAAGATTTATGTAGCATTTAACCGTGAAGCAAGTCGTAAAGTGTAATTATAGGGGTGGACGGAGCAGAGCCCGCTGGGCAGACTGGCAGGAAGGCAAGGAGACAAATGATCAAGGGCTATTCTCTAAGAAACTGCGAGGCTCCTCCCCCTCTGGACTCTCTCAGACTTGTAAATCAACGCTAATTACGCAGGTTGTGAGTGAGAATAATGCCGGAACGCTGGCCAAAAGTTTGAGAAGGTTAGGCGTTGGACATGAGTCGTTGGAGAAATGTGTGGCAATGGTGTTTTGGTAGGGAAGGGTTTGCGTTTTGACCATAAATCTGCTGTGAAATGTAGCTGGAGCTAATTTAACTAGTAGTCATTTGCGGAACTGCAATCTGGTCCAGAAAGGACTGGACTGGCATTTGGGAGGGAGACAAATGATCAAGGGATATTCTCTAAGAAACTGTGAGGCTCCTCCCTCTCTGGACTCTCTTAGACTTGTAAATTGAAGCTAACTACGCAGGTTATAAGTGTCGAAATAGTTGTGGTTCAGTGAGAGCGATTCGTGGGAACAATGCCAGGATGTTAGCCAAATGTTTGAGAAAAGTTTAGGAGTGGAGATGAGGGTGTGACAAGGGTGTGACAATGGTGTTTTGGTATGGAAGAGTTTGCGTTTTGACCGTAAATCTGCTGTGAAAACTAGATGGCGCCAATTTAACTAGTGGTCATTCGTGGTACTGCACTCTGGTCCAGAGAGGAGTTTCCATGTGTTTGGATGAGAGGGTACCAACAGCTTTCAGAAAGATGCAAATCTGCGTCTGTAGTTGTGATCTGTTTTGTATTTTCGCATCAGGAAGTTGTTTCCAGTTTGTCATTTTTTTTGTTACTCCAATTATTGTTTAGCCTAGCTTTGCTCTTAGCATGTCATCGCCCCTATTGGTCAGAACCTTAGATTGTAGAAAGAAGTGGCATTGTGACGTCACTCATAGCATTCAGCTCCAATCAAATGAAGCTTACCAAGGCTAGCAGTTATAGGAGCGAATTTGTAGCAGAGTTCTATATTATATTAGGAAATATGTCCATTTACAGTCTATGGTCAGAACTGAGACACACAAAGAGGTTATGTGGAAGAGAAAATTACACGTTTTGGTGAAATGTGAAGTAAATAATATTTGATTGTGTTGCTAAGGCAGGCTGAGCTGTAGCCTCCATACTCAAATCAGAGAATTATTTTAATCTTTACAAAAGGAAAAAATTCAAAATCAAAAGTTAAAGAACAAATTTAAAGCAAAATTTCCCTCATCAACAACATGCTGGGAGGTGTTTTTTGCTTTTTTGCTTCACATTTGTTTTATAAATACTGTTTACCTCTTCTCTGAGCACTCAGAAGTCACTCAGAATTTTCCCTGGGTTGTTGTGTCAGAGGTAAAAAACCTGATTTCTCCTGTGCAGTTGTTAAACCCATAAACCATCACCGGACTCATTTATTTCATTATATTGTCATTGTTCATTCCCACTACTAACATGAGAGGGCGCTCCAAAGTGTGTTTTCAAATATAGACATTATTTTAAGTTAGAAAATGTTAAATACTAATCTCAGAGAGACTAAAATCCTGTTTAAATGTCAATTAAAAAGTCATTCTTTAATGTCTCATGGTGCACTTTGAGCTTTTTGCACGTTTTTCCCAGTGTGGTTTTTAATGGCAAATAAACTAACCTAAACCTAAAGCCACAAGAATGCATGTGTTCACTTAAATGTCTAATTCACTGATGTTTTTTTTTTTAAACTAATTACAGTTACATTGACCTGTGAAATATGGCGAAATACGAGACAAGATCATATTTAGACTTGCCACAACCAGATACATCTCTTTGCACATCTTGCTGTAGTTTTTAGTCTCTCTATGACTCATGAGTTTGTTTACTAGTGATTGAGAACTGCTTTGAGGAGAAAAGTGAGACGTGTGGATGGCCAGCCAGTAGATTTATGTCCATGTTTACTGGGATAACTGAAGAAGACACCCCGTGCTCCATAAATCAGGCTGAAGTGGGACTGCCCGACTCTTTTGAACTGGCTCTAATTTGCCTGCTGGATTTTCAGAAACAGACCTCCCTGTAGAGTTTGTGTGGGAGGCCTGTGAAGTTTCTTTTTTTTTTTTTTTTTTTTTTTTCTCGGGAAAAATGAGTGAGATTTTAGAGAGCGACTTCCAAATTACAAATCAAAAATTGTTTATTTATTTAGAAAGGATTCCAAAACAAGAAAAGAGAGCTTCAGTTCATAAACAGCAATATTAATATGAAGGTGGTGATATGGGTGTTCTATATTCAGAAATGTGATGAGGCAAAAGCTTAAAGATGCATTGTGTAACTTTTCTGGTGGAGGCTCTGTCAAATACTTTTCTCCATGGAGATGTTAGTGCTTTGTCTGGAATGTTTCACAGTATGGCATTAAACCTTCCAATCTCATGGAAACCAAACCAGACCAAGTTACAGGTTAGATCTGTGGAGAGGCGACCCCGTTCACAGATGAAATGCCTGTTTTTCTAGGTGTTTTTGATCAATAAATCCACCTGTAATTGAATAAATGTGAGCTAGAGCTGTTTAATGTCATAATGGGGAACATTCCAGGCAGAGCAATGACATATCCATAGAAACAAGCAGGTGATGGACCCCCAACCAAAAAGTTACACAATGCACCTGTAAGGCGAGATACTGCAGGTGAATAGGAAAAGCTCTGACATTTAGAGATATCAATTTGAAACTTCTGCTGTAGAAAAAAATGCACTACAAGTTTTTCATCATGCAATGTTTTCATATAAAAATAATGCATTTTATATGTAAAAATCGCCAAAATTGAGCATTTTTGGGACATTCAAAACAGAAACATGAAAAGAGTTTACATTTCTTGCTTCTTTTACCTTCTTCTATTAGATTATTAGACAAAAATAGGAGATTTTGGATATATTATTTAGTATTTGAGTAAACTAGTCTGACAGAGAATGTGCATAAAAATCCCAATTTCGCCTCAGTTTTTGGAGTTAAAACTTGAATAAATCAGACTTGGAATTAGATACAAAAAATCCTCCTTTGTTTTGTCAAAATCTTGTGTACAAGACTGGAAAGTTTGTGCTACTTTAAGGGGTGATCTTTATGTCGCTATGGGGGGAAAGTGCATTTTGAGGAAACAGTTACAATGTCCCATATAACTATGTTCAAAAGTTGATTAAATTAAACATTAAAACAGTTTCAGTTTTGTTGTTTCCACATGAAAGCTTGTATGACTATGTAACTTTTGATTTTGGGTCCACCACCTGCTTGTTTCTGTGGATATGTCATTGCTCTGCCTGGAATGTTCCACAGTATGACATTAAACAGCTCTAGCTCACATTTATTCAATTACAGGTGGATTTATTGATCAAAAATACATAGAAAAACAGATAGAAAACAGCTCTACTTTACATTTACAAAGTACCTGTCAGGTAAGATACGATCCACCAGAAACTTGCTAAATTTTAGTACGAAGCTGAATTTGTTTTAATACAATATTTGCAAGTTACGGCCAATATATTTAACAAACCATTACCTATCAATTTTATCTATTGATTATTGTAGGATTATAGGGTTACAGGACAATGAACTTCTATCCTCCATTCTTAAAAGCATTCAACTCTGAGTCTAACTTTGTTTTGTTTACTCTTGTGGGGGTCGAGGGTCATGCAGGGGTCACGGTGTTATTCTCAGGACACCCCCCTCACATAAATCACTGCCGCCCGCCCCCCCTGTCGGCCCCTTCACCCCTGTCTCTGGATGTGCATGCTGGTTCCCCCTGTGTGCTGTCATCAGTCACTATCACTCAGACTGCGGGGCGTGTGGTGGGTTCAGGGAGGGCAGGAGCTTTCAGCGCTTCAGAGCAGGGTGCGGGTGAGTGGTGGTGATGGTGGAGGGGTTTTCTATTGAAGGACCAATGTAATGCTGAGAGTTTTTGATCATTTTGGCCATGTTTTTAAAGCTCCCGTATTATGCAAAATTGAGTTTCATTCACACATGTTTGAGTAATCCTTTGTTATTAGTCTGTCTACATCTTCAAAGCTTAAAATTATGAAGTTTATGAAGTTTAAAAACACAGTAGAGCGCTTCCTGTATTACCATGGGACATCACAAGGTTTTGGCGTCACAGTGTGTGTTCTGTTTGAGAGAAGAATTAAAAAAAAAAAAAAAAAAACTCTACTCCAGGTATGTTTTTAATGAGGAAACAACATTATAACATAGATTTCTCATCTATGTTATAATGTTGTTTCCTCATTAAAAACATTAAAAAATAGTGGGCCCTTTAAATCAAAAACATCCCAGGAGTCTTGTTTTGTTTCATTTCGTACATTTGAGTATAATTCTGTTTATTTAGACCATCACTCAATCTCTAAAACATAATTGTTTTATGAAGTCCTTGAGCTGTACCCACAGCTGCTAATTTGTCTCTAAAATGCAGAAGACATGTCCTCTCCAAAATATAGAACTTTTTTTACCTGAGATAAGTAATAGTTTTGTGTTTCAATTGTTAATTCTGCAGCCGTGTTTGTTTTGACGCAAAAGGATCATGCGTCTCTCTGATTGGTTAATCCACCTGTCAATCACAGCTTCTGAAACCAGGGAGACAGAACACAGCGCCAGATCCACTCGTCTTCTGGCTGGTCAAGTAATGAAGTTGTACAGTAAGTTTTGTTTTGCTCGCCTCCACAAAAGTCTGTCAGAGCACAGGCCCGTATATGGACTCTTCCTGTGGCTTGCTGTCGCTGTCCCTGGGCCTGAGCCTGTTTATCTCCAGAGAGACAGAGAGAGAGAGGTGAGAGAAAGAGAGAGAGAGATATGATTTTGATTTTTAACAGACCTTTATTGTGTCCGTCAAAAACATTTTACACTGAATTCCATCTACACCTTGTGCTATTTACATAAAAGTTATTGACATTACATATACACACTATTTACACTATTTACAAAAACAGAGGTTCAAAACAGAGTTGCCCCTCCTTCACAGAGGCTACCACCCTCCTAAAGCCCCAGCGCTCCTCAAAGCCTTCCTCATCACTGTTCATGGAGTAGAGGCCAAACTCCAGCCTGCACCATCCTGACAAACAGGACCCTCACACTGATCCATTTCTGAGCCTGCAGCCTCCTCCTCCTGCTCACATACACTGCCATCTTGGCCTGTCCTAACAGGAAACTCAACACCTGGCCCCTCCTCCTGCTCTGCACAGAGTATTTGAGCCCACACACAAACATCTGTGCATTAAACACCTGCCCCACACACCTGAACACTGCCTCCAGCAGGTGGAACAGCTGTGTCAGACGCACACACTCCCAGAAGCAGTGGAACACCGTCTCTCTGAGCCCACAGAAAGGACAGTCCTCCCCTACAGCACGGTTCATGTGATGGACCAAAGAGCTGACCGCCACTACTCCATGCAGCAGCCTTCACTGCAGGTCTCCCTGTCTCTTGGTGAGGGGGGGCTTGTACAGGAAGCCCCAGGCTGGACTGAGGGCGGGGGCCAGGCCCAGGCGAGCTCTCCACACAGTGTCCGGGCGAGCACATAGTCTGCAGTGGATCAGGGCCTGGACCATCAGGTTGTAAAAAGTCTTTCCCGAGGTCAGGACTCAGGATGATGCTGGGGAAGAGGTCAGTAGAGTCTAGAGACAGTGAGCCAGAGCTGAACCCTCTGAGCAGAGACCACTCCTGTTCTGTCAGTCACTGCCTCCAGTGACACAGGAGCCGCTCCAGAGTGCGAACGGACCTCAGACCCAGGTGAGCAGCCAGAGTTTCTGTGGTGTCCATGTCAGGTCCAGTCCTCTCCAGCAGCTGCTCCAGAGTGAGGACCCCCCAGAGCTGAAACGGTCACACAGCGCAGGTTGCACCCAGCCAGGATAGTCCAGGGGCTCTTTTAGGAGCCAGTAGAGAGCTATACTCCTGTCGCTGCTTCCTCAGTATGCTCCACACAGACAGCAGGCCACGATAGAAAAGAGGAAGGGAGTCCAGTTGGTGGTTAGAGAGGAACAGAGAGAGGCCCAGGCCCTATGCCCTCTGCAGGATGGACACAGCTAGAGGCCTCCACTGCAGCTCCTCGGGACCTGTCAGGAGCTGGAGAAACTGCAACCTGAAAGCAGCTTCTCGACTAGCCAAATAGACGAGTCCCCGTCCGCCTTGCTCCTTAGGGAGGTAGAGCACTGCCTGTGGAACCCGGTGCAGCTTGTCCCAAAAAAAGTCTACTAGGATTGTCTGGATTGTGGACAGGATAGAGGGAGGTGGGTCCACACACATAAACTTGTGCCACAGGACAGAGAAGACCAGGTTGTTAATCAAAAGCACCCTTCCCCATTAAGACTTTTGGGTCGCAGCCACCTTCACCTGTTCTGACGGTCCTGGACGTTCTTCACTGTCTGGTCCCAGTTCTTTTGAAGACTGCCAGAGGCAAGGAAAACTCCCAGATATTTAAACCCTCCCGTGCTCCAAACTAGTCCACCTGGCAACTTGACACCCCACACCCCCTCCCCAACCAAAATGGCCTTGCTTTTACTCCAGTTAACTTTAGCACTTGAAATTTGGCCAAACTGGTGAACTATGTGGGCCACACAGTGCCCCTCTGCAAGCTCACAAACAACATCACATCATCAGCATAGGCTGACACCTTAAAGGGGAAAGGACACCCAGGGATCTGCACCCCTGCAGGTCTGACCTGAGTCGGTGCAGGAGCGGCTCAATGGCCAGAGTGTACAACATCCCAGATAAGGAACAACCCTGTCCGATGCCCCTCCCCACACTGAAAGGAGCAGTAAGACCCCTGTTAATCTTCAGTACACTCATGATGTCACTGTACAAGGTCCGGATGTAAGTGATGAAACCAGGGCTGAACCCAAACGCAGCCATGGCCCGCCAAAGGTACTGGTGTTCAACCCGGTCAAACGCCTTTTCCTGGACTATTAAAATCAGACCTAGGTTGATGTCCAGTGATCTGGAGACCTCCAAAACATCCCTAATTAGTGTGATGTTACCACTAATAAGCCTGCCAGGCACACAGTAGGTTTGGTCCATGTGGACTATGGAGGCCATTACTTCCTGCAGCCGGGATGCCAGTACTTTGGACAGGACAGCAGGGCGAGCGCTGCCCTGCGACAGCTCAGAGGCAGGCGGCCACCCTGCAGACTGTCCCTGTTGACCTCCAGAAGATCCTCTCCCAGTATGTCCCAAAAGGCCTTATAAAAATCAGCTGAGAGGCCGTCTATTCCAGGAACTCTGCCTGTTTTCAGGCTCCCGACAGCAGCGGTCAGCTCAGCTATAGTCACAGGAGCCTCCAGCTTATAATTCTGCTCTGCGCTGACCTGAGGCAGACCGTCCTCAAACCGCCTCCCCACATCAGCACTGGGACGCAGTTCAGCTGAAAACAGGTTTTTGTAAAAACTGGAGGCATGACTCCTAATCTCTGAGGAGTCTGTGATTATGCTGCAGCTGTCAGAGCGCAGCGAGTGAATGATTTTCCCCTGACCATTCTTTTTCTCCAGACTGAAGAAGAACTGAGACAGAACATCCATCTGGGAGAGGTCCATATGGCGGGACCGGACCAGAGCCCCTTGTGCAGAGGTGCCCAGCAGGCTGGCCAAAGCAAACTTTTTGTTTTGAGGGACTGTAAACACCCCCATTCTGTAGACTCCGCTAAAGACTGCAGCTCTACTATGCTATCTACTATAGAGAGAGAAAGAGAGAGAAAGAGAGAGAGGTGCAGGAGACTGTGTGTGTGTGTGTGTGTGTGTGTGTGTGTGTGTGTGTGTAGGTGTGTGTGTGTGTGTGTGTGTGTGTGTCTGTGTGTGTGTGTCTGTGTGTGTGTGAGAGAGAGAGAGAGAGAGAGAGGTGCAAGAGAGAGAGAGAGTGTGTGTGTGTGTGTGTGTGTGTGTGTGAGAGAGAGAGAGAGAGAGAGAGCTGCGGGAGAGAGAGACAGTGAGAGACAGAGAGAGAGAGGTGTGTGTGAGAGAGGTGAAAGAGAGAGAGGGCTGCGTGTGAGAGAGGTGTGTATGGGAGAAAGAGCTGGGAGAGAGACAGAGAGAGGTGTGTGTGAGAGAGAGAGATGTGAGAGAGAGAGGTGAGCGAGAGAGAGGGTGTGTGTGTGAGAGAGAGAGGGGTGGGTGAGAGAGAGGTGTGAGAGAGAGGGGTGTGTGTGAGAGGTGAGAGAGAGAGAGGGGTGTGTGTGAGAGAGGTGAGAGAGAGGGGTGTGTGTGAGAGGTGAGAGAGAGAGAGGGGTGTGTGTGAGAGAGGTGAGAGAGAGGGGTGTGTGTGAGAGGTGAGAGAGAGAGAGGGGTGTGTGTGAGAGAGGTGAGAGAGAGGGGTGTGTGTGAGAGGTGAGAGAGAGAGAGGGGTGTGTGTGAGAGAGGTGAGAGAGAGGGGTGTGTGTGAGAGGTGAGAGAGAGAGAGGGGTGTGTGTGAGAGAGGTGAGAGAGAGAGAGGTAGGTGAGAGAGAGAGAGATGTGAGAGAGAGAGATAGAGGTGTGAGAGTGGAGGGCTGACAGCAGCTGGGGGGGATCTCCACACCAGCCTCTCTGTGAGCTAATGCTAAAAGAGCTAATGCTAACAGAGCTAATGCTAACAGCGCTAACGACGAGCTAAACAGTGCGGTGGCAGCGGGAGTGAGAGGGCGTGGACAGAAGAGAAGTGACAGTGCACTGGAGCGAAGTCCGACACGCTTCAATGGGCTGATATTGACTTTTATGTAAATGGGCAGTATTCTAGGCAAAGGCATGAATACAAGTACACAAATATACAAAAGAAAGAAATAATACAGAGTTTTTGCATGTTGGATTTTGTATTAATCCACTTAAAGGGCCCATGTTATGCTGTTTTCTGATCTGTGTTCTAATGTTGTTTCCTCATCACAAACACACCTGGAGTTGTGTTTTGTTTCATTCACACGTTTAACACACAAACCCTGCATCTTTAAAATGAGTTCTTATCTCAAACAGAAAACAATCTGTTCCACCTTGTGATGTCATACTAGGGTGACCAGACATCCCGGGACAGTCCCAGTTTTAAGCCCTGTCCTGTCCCCTGTCCCAGCAAAACCAGTGATTTGTCCCAGTTTTATCCAAGAAATGTCCCAGGTGTCCCTTTTTTGACCAATTTGATCCCTGCCAACAGTAAAGAGGGGTATAAATAGTCATTTGTTTGGGTAAAATACAAAAAAAAACCTGCTTAAAATAACCAAAACACACACACAAAAAACCCCAAATATTAGTAATGAATGGGTCGAGTGCATAGCAATTTTCCTTAATTATGCACTTGTTTCACAATAGTATTATTAGCAACCGCTCCAAACTGGGGGTATCCCAGCTTTTGATTTTGAAAAACAAGAATCAATTAGATTATTTCCAAGGAATTGCCAATCTCTATGAACAAAAGGTAAAAGCAAAACACAAGTCCAGGTCTGTTTTTGAGGAGGTAACATCATAACACAACTAAAAGCTCACAAGAGTCCATTTTGCATAATATCAGACCTTTAATGGGCCCGTATTACGCTATTTTCTGATCTATGTTATAATAATAATGTAATGTTTCCTCATCAAAAACACACCTCGAGTTGTGTTTTGTTTCATTCACACATGTTTAGCACACAAGTTCTTCTCTGAAACAGAAAATCTATCATTCATCACATTATAAAGCGACTAAAACCTCACAAGAGTCCATTTTGCATAATACAGGACCTTTAATTACCACATCATTCACACATCTTCTGCTCCTGACCTGGTTCAGTAACACAATACCCCCGCAGGCTCCACCGAGTGACAGTGACATTACAAATATGTAGCGCTGTGTCTCTGATGTCGGACGTGGCGGACGTTTTGATGGATGCGCTGTCAGCTGAGCACATCCAGGTTCATGTGTTATCCTACGAGACACACTCTGAGCTCCCATGTGTTTAATTGGTGTTTTACAGTGCGGAGACAACCTGCAGCCCAATGACCTGCCAATCAAACCGGGGAGAGATTGGACAACAATTACTCCACCGACGCAAAGGAGACAGATGATTTTAGTTTCAACACGGCTGTAAAATGTGTTCAGAGGTAAAGCAATCAATTCTTACTGCGACTTGACTGGTTTGTAGTGTTAAAGGTGCTGCATTACACAAAACTGACTCTTGTGAGGTTTTAGTCACGTTAAAATGTTGTTAATTCATCAAAAACATATCTGGAGTTGTGTTTTGTTTCATTTACATATGTTTGAGTAATCCTGGTTTAGTAGTCTGTACACATCCAAAGCTCAAAACGCACTGTTCCACTTTGCGATGTCACGATGTGGTAGTTTTAAAGTTAACAGATACCTTTAGTTCCAGAGAGATTGGCTGAAATAATCTAAATGTTTCATGTGAAGGTGTGAGAAGTTTAAAATCACAGTGGAGCGCTTCCTGTATTACCACATGACATCACAAGGTGGATGTTTCTCTATTTAAGAGAAGAACTCAGCCTAAATATGCAGGGTTTGTGTGTTAAACGTGTGTGAATGAAACAAAACACAACTCCAGGTGTGTTTGTGAAAGGAAAATATTGTAACATAGATGAGAAAATAGTGAAAATAATGTACTGTTGATGTAATAACACACAAAGACACACACTTTATGAGTAAATGTATGCATCACTCATACCACTTTAGTAGATTTAGAAGAAAGGAATCTTCAGTGATTAGTACACAATTGCATACAAAGTTGTAGTACTATTTGTATTTTAAAGGTCCTATATTCCAAAATGGATTCTTGTGAGCTTTCAATGTCTTCTCAAAAACATACCTGGAGTTTTGTTTTGTTTTGTTCACCATGTGTGAGTTGTCCTGGTTTATTAGACTGTCTACATCTCCAAAGCTCAAAATGCTCTGTTCCACCTTGTGATGTCATGAAGTGGTAGTTTTCAAGTTAACATATTATATCATATGATTTTGAAGTAACAACGCTTGAATATTGAGCTGCTTTTCACACCTCTGACTATAAATCTGGAACAGATTATTTAAATTGCATTGCTTAAAGTGATAGTATGTAACTTTCTGGAGGTGGAACGTCACCTACATGATTCCACGGAAATAGAAAGTTAAAACCACACTTTCGAACATTCTCCGTGGAGGTAGATAAGTTTTATGCCATACTGTGGAATATTATAGCCAAAGGAACAACATCTCCATAGAAACAACTAGGAAGAGCCCAGATAAGGCCAAATAAGAATGAGGTTTGTGGAGATGCAAGCCTGCTCAGATGTTTTTCTGTGTATTTCAGTGCAATAAAAAATGATGCTACTATTTTAGTCTATTTTGGGGTACTATTCTACTAATACTAATAAACATACTAATACTAATACTACTAATACTAATTTCACAACGTAAGCAATTGGAATTAAAACTCATCCACACCCCAAATGTTTATAAACGTCCTGAAAACTCATCTCTTTAAAACCACCTTTCATGAACTTTTCTTCTTCTTCTGTTTGTTCTTGTTTCTCTCTTCATATAAATAACGTAAAGTAAACCCAAAAGTCTGTGCCGCACTCCCAACCCCTCTCTTATGTTTTATTTAAAGTAGTTGCGTCTTCCCTGCAGATTTTTCTTCAGCCCCACCCACGTGTTCTCCTGTGAATATGATTAAACACGACATGTCAATCAAACCTTATTATGAATCTGCCTGAGTGACGGATAATGAAGAGATTGTTACCTTCAAACAGATGACATGATACCGGAGTTACATAATGGCCATTAAAGGCGGTGTCTTTCTTCAAACCCTAAATTATGTCACACCCCTAATTTATGTTCAACCAAATAAACTCTGTCCAGTTGACAAATTAAATTTCTCCTTTTGCTAAGTCACACCCAAAAGTTGTCCATTTGAATCTTCAATCTTTTCATCCAACTATGTGAAGAGTTTGTACCAGTAGAATAATAAGGGAGACATTGGGCAACCTTGTATGGATCTTTTTTTTTTTTTTTTTTTTTTTGTTTTATGTTGCTGCTAGATTATCCAGCAACACCCATGTGTGTCCCTAGGCAAAGTTGGTTCAATATTTTGCATTATTATAATCCACAAAGTAAAATTGTTTATGTTTCCATTTGTATTTATAGTTTACTACAAAAACTACACTCATTATACTACAAAAGAAAACTGTGCACACAAGTAAAAGCACACTTAATTCAAATGACATTGACTATTTGGGGAAGCTACTCTTGTTAAAAGAAAAATCAGTAATATTCTGAGTGTAACATCTGATTTATAATTTGTTATTTTAAAGGTTCTATATTATGCAAAATTGACTCTTGTGAGCTTTTAAGTCATGTTGTTTCAAGTCATACTGTTGCCTCCTCAAAAACAGACCTGGAGTTGTGTTTTCATTCATTCACACGTGTTTGAGTAACTCTTTATTATTAGTCTGTCTGCATCTCCAAAGCTCAAAATGCTCTGTTCCACCTTGTGATGTCATGAAGCTGTAGTTTTCAAGTTAGCAGCTCCTTTTATGTTTTATTTAGTAGAAACTGTCAATTCCAGGGATGAAATCATCCGAATGATTCAAGCAAATGTGTGTGGAGTTTAAAAACACAGTCGAGCACTTCCTGTATTACCACATGACATCACAAGGTGGAACAGGGTGTTTTTAGTTTGATAGAAGAACTAAATATGCAGGGTTTGCGTGTTAAACATGTGTGAATGAAACAAAACATAACTCCAGGTCTGTTTTTGATGAGGAAACTACATTAGGACATAGATCAGGAAATAGTGTAACATAAGCCCTTTAAATGAATCTAACTGGAAGAACAGAACATAAAACAAAGCACAAAATGATTAAATTTTTCAAAGGATAGACCGCAAAAAAAAAAAAAAACATGTCTGAAAGAGGGGTGCAAGAAACAAAAATGTTGAAATAATTTAATATTGTCAATATAAAGCACTTGTCATGATAAAGCTTCATACAGTAGTTACGTAAGAGTTTTGTTACTAAACTAAATATTACTACCCATCTTACGGATATCATGTAGTATTATGAAAGGCCACCAGTATGAAATGCCAGAGGGCGGTAGCAAAGTACACATTTGAATATTATGATTGAATGAACGGTTGTTTAAAGGTCCCGTATCACACTATTTTCTGATCTATGTTCTAATGTTGTTTCCTCATCACAAACACACCTGGAGTTGTGTTTTGTTACCCAATGACACAAAACACAACTCCAGGTATATTTTTTGAAGAGGTAACAACATTAGAACATGGCTAAAAACTCGCAATAGTAAATGTTGTGTAATAAAGGACTTTTAATAGAGATTTCTTGGTCAAATCCGAACCTTATATACCGTTCTCCCTTGGGTGTCTTTAAAGTAGATCCAAGACTCAAGGCGAGCCATGAATAATGTATTTTATTTACTCGTCTCCTTTTCTCTGGTGCAGCTGCAGTTTGTGGGACTCAGCACTTTGTCAAAGAGATCTTCACTGTACTCTGCTCCATAAACTATGCATATACTTTAAGGAAAAAGAGGACAGCATTGGGGATAGTACAGTTTGTACACTTGACTATATGTCAGGATAACATGAATGTAGACTTTTGGAAATGTAATCTGTCTGTATTGATTTTATGGATTTTTGTGTTATTAAACATATTTGAAAAAATGCAATGTAGTAAAAATGTTCTTCAAGAAAATATGTATATAGTGTAAATATGTATACTGAAGTTAAAGCTGCACTGTGTAATGTTTCCCATTTATGATTTTTTTTTTTTTCTGTTTTGGCAGTCAATTCCTATGCTAACAATGGTAGAATTATTAAAGTAGATTACAGTATGTAGGTATGTCTCATCTATTTTTTCAAAAACATGGCATATTTTATTTATTTGTTTGATTGGGACAGAGCATGTTAATGGACAAACATGACACAACATGAATGTAAAGACGCCGCATTGTAGCCTAAGGCTAATTTCCATCCATTGTCCCAAAGGGCTGGGGTCACAGGGGGCCAAACAATAAAATATTGCACACTCCATACATTGTACAGTTCCCATTATTGCACAGTCCAGTCATTGCACAGTTCCCATTAATTTGCAGTCAATCTGGCCACACCGTCAGTACATGCAAATATGTGTCCATAAAAGATCAATTAAAATCACAGTGCAACTATACATGAGGACATGTTTGGTTTGACCATAACCAATTTTTCATTTGAGACTATTCCACAGATTCCCACTTGGACAGATAACACATTCTGACCAAAGGTGGTCCGTATGTGGGGTATGACCAGGTCACCCCTGATGGCGGCTCGTGTGTTCTGAACTGTCTTTGCATTTGATGTACTCCTTTAATGGTGGTGGTGCGAGGGAGTGTAGAACCTTGTAAATTAGGCAAGCCCTTTTAAGGATGATCATGTTGCTAAAGTCCAAAAGCCTATGCTTTTTCAGAATGTGACAGTAGTGGTGGGAAATGGGTTGGTACATCTGTGAGAATACATTTGGACAAACATTTGGCAAATTATTGATGAAAAGGGAGAATAACACTGGCCCAAGGATTGACCCCTGCGGGACACCAACATCACAATTCAAACACTGAGATTTTACACCATCAACTACCACACACTGTTTCCTGTGGGACAGATACGATGTAAACCATTGAAGAGCTTGACTGGAGCTGTTAACTGAGTCAACCTGGACAGCAGAATCTGATGGTTTACAGAGTCAAAGGCTTTCTTCAAGTCTAAGAAGACAGCCCCAACACAAGCAAGCTCTGTTAGCATACACAGGGCAGTGTCTGTGGAGTGATGGGCCCAAAAGCCAAACTGTAGCGGGTGTACTGAGGGTTGGGTGTTTTCTAAATGAGCCGTAAGGAGTTTAACTACCCACTTCTCAGCTATTTTTGATATAACAGGAAGTATGCTTATTGGCCGATAATTAGCCATGTCTGTTTTAGCACCCGATTTAAAAATATGTACACCATCAGACAAGCAAACAAACCAACAAAAAAAAAAGAAATCAATATTGATTTTACAAAAAAAAAAAAAAAATCTGAATGCTGATTTATTCACAATTTAAAACCATTCTACATGAGTTTTTTTTTATAAAGATTTTTTTTTTCTTTTTCTCAGAAAGCAGAATAAGCTCTACACTTTAAGTTGCCAGATCCTATGGCTAATATTACCCAAAATGTCTTCCTATACATTTTACAGCCAAATCCAAGCAAGTCCAAACTAATTCCCTAGGTTTCTATAGTTGAACGTGACTATGCAACTTTTCTGCTGGAAGGTCCACCACTTCTCCACGGAGACTTGAGCAACTGACACCAATAGTTACCGGTCAGGTCTATGGTCAGGTCTATGGTCAGGTCTATTGAAAGGCAACCACTATGTATGTACAGTATGTATGAAAGCGTTCTTGTTCCAAAGCGCTTATGGAAATTTTTTAATAAATCCAAGTTAAACATGTTTTAATGCCATATTGTGTACTGCTGTCTGCTACCATTGTTGGTATCTTTGATTTCCTTACCATTGTTGATATCCTTTTGTTTTATTGCCGTATGATGATAGTTATTTTACCAAGCTATAACATCGTAAATAGTTCATATGGTCTAATGTAAAATGTCTGAAGAATGCAAAAGAAACCTTATTATGTTAAAGTAGAAGAGGGGGTGGGGATTAAACAAGTTTTCTTCTTCCCACTCCTTTTTGGGCCCATTTTTTGTTGCTGTTGTTTCTGTTATGATTGCACTAATGTCATATGGATAATACTCTGTGCTTACTTGCCCAAAATAAATACATAAATGAAAGCAACAACATCCCAAAACTGCCTCGAGGGATGAATAAACGATATTATAACATGGCTAAAAAAAACAGTTTGAAATAGACAGGCACCTTTTGGAACAGACACATAAGACACGTTTTAATGGCATACTGTGGAACATTCTACGCAAAGCAACAACATCCTCACTAGGAAAGTTACAGAATGCCTCTTTAATCCTAGTTATGCCCTATACAGCTCCACTCGTGTATTCCGTATGTGTTTAGCTGTTTGGCTGCTATCTCCGCATACATCTGAGCTCGTCGGCTGGATGCTCGGAGAGGAGGAAATGAAAGGCGAAGGGCGGGACCGGGCGGGGTGTCACCAGAGCCATCCGTTACTGTCGCCGCGGCTACAGCCTTAATTAACTCTCTCTCTCTCTCTCGTTAGCATGCCCCCCCCCCTCCTCCATACCCCTCGAATTGGAACACATGATTATCCTGCACTCCAGTCGCACCCAATTACAGCCTGCAAATGGAACAACATTAATCAAATCTTTAGCATGGCGGCAAACTCCCGGGCTATCAGATTGCACGGCGACGCAAAACTAATATGTCACTGTCACTATGGCGGAGGCGGCGGTGTAGCGCTGGCGTTTACCGACTAGTGCGAAAGGGGGTGAGGGGAAAAAGAAGGGGAAGGAGGGAGGTATGGGAAGATGGGGTATCTATTAGCATTAGCGTGACATGGCAGCAGAAAGCCTGTCCTCTATGCTACCTCGTTTATTATCGTGACCCTCCCCAACGTCGGGCCCCCGCGCGCAACCGGAGCGACTGTCTCTCGGTAAGATAAATGGGAGCGAGGTAAGGAGGGCATTGAGAGCCAGCCAAAAGGAGGAGGAAGAACAGGGACAATGCAAAGTGGAGGGTGCTTGCAGCGTTTGTGGACAGGGAGACAAAGATATAAGAGATGTATCATCCTGTGTGGACTTCTGCATGGGAACACTCCAAAGACTAATGTGAGCTTGAGTTGGTGCGGTCGCAAAAAGTTAGACTAGCGAAGAACATGGAAAGTAGACGGGCGAGCCGGCTATCAAAAGCAGCAATTTGTAACTTGTAATGATCTGTCAGAGTGGTTAGCATGAAGTTTTTTGCCCTTGTTTTGAGCCATTAAAAAACAAACAAACAAACAAACAAACAAACAAACAAGCAAACAACAACAACAAACACTATTACTGATTAAGCTATTGAATGAATAAACTAAACTATTATAACATGACTGAAAGTTCAAAAAGTTAGGAAATGCATAGTAGGTCATGTAAAGCCACAGTATTCAACTTTTTGGTCAAAATTAGACTAGAATAAAAGCATGTCAGAGCAGGCTTGCATCTCCACAAACCTAACTCTTATTTGGCCTAAGCCTCCTCCATGGAATGATGTTCCTTTGGCTATAATATTTCAGATTAATGGCATGAAACTGATCTGTCTTCATGAAATATGGTTTTACTTTAGACTTCCGTGGAGTCATGTAGTCGACTTCCCACCTCCAGAAAGTTCCATACTGTCACTTTAAACAAATGGTGACGTGTGGTGAATAGTTAATCTGCATAGATTGGCTGTCACAGGCTTAAACAGGCAAGTGTATTTATATGAATGGCCTTAGAGGAGACGAAATGATGGGTAAAATGATCAGGCTCTGAGGCTTGTCTGGGGTGGCAGAGTCCAGACTTTAGAGGAAAAATTTGACTATTTTGTGTATACTGTTATGGTTCTGATTATAAGTCTGTAGGCTATAGTGTAAGTTCAGAAATTTAACACTGAAAGCAACGTAATGAGACAAAACAAAACTGAATTGAAATTGTAGCCTAAATAATCAATATAAGCCTCACTATGTAAATTTTTGGTTGAGGGTCCGTCATCTCCTTGGTTCTATGGATATGTCATGCTCTACCTTATATTTATTAAATTACAGACTTTATAGCTCAAAAATACCTAGAAAAAACAGGTATTCTAACTATGAGCGGAGTCGCCTCTCCACAGATCTGGCTTGTAACTTGGTCTGGTTTGCTGTCCATGAACATGTGTTTAAAACCATACTGTGAAACATTCCAAAGCAACAACATCTTCATGAAGAAAAGCATTTGACGGACCCTTCAGTAGAAGACGTTACACAATGCACCTTTAAATTAAATTCATATCGGCTAATATAGAAAAGTAAAATATAAATAGTAGGCCTATTTTGTCACTTTTAGACCCATGACATAGCAGTAAGTAACCAGCACCATCTCTACTTCTTTTCCCATGAACCTTCACTTCAGAGTACAGGTGAGTAAAACATCCTTATTAGCGACCATGATTATTCCCCATATAAAACGTGCTAAACGCCTGTGTCACCGAAGTGGCCTTTTTAAACTGCATAAATAAACAGGAGCTATGGCGGAGCTTTGGGCGTGCACCCTGGCAGCATAATAAATGACAGGGTAATGATATTAAAAGCACAGAGTCGTTAAGATGCCAAGAGCTGAGGCAATAAATCGGGCTCCCACTGACTGTCCCCACGCCGAGTAATTATAAAGCAGATTTATGGAGCGCATTACATCACCGAGAGATAGTTCATATATCCAGTCGCTTTATTGGACAGTCTGACAGGTGCCAAAAAATATGGTCGGGAGTTTGGCGGCCCCCAGAAGCAAAGATGCCTCTCCCCGCTCTCCGTCTTCTGTGGTGTCAGTGCTGAGAGTGTGTGATAGAGATTCACCATGGGCACTACAAAAAGGAGTTCAGAGGAGTTCAGGAACCGGAATTTGAGTCGTTTTGAGGGGTTTCATTGATTTATAACAGAAGTTCTCAAACTTTTTCCAAGTCGACGGTAAATGATAGCCACAGCAAGAAGGTTCCGAGTTCATTTCCCAGGTCACGAAGGCCCTTCTATGTGGAGTTTTGAAAGTTTCTCCCTCTGTTTGGGTGGGTTTCTTCCAGGCTCTGTGGTTTACCTTGGACCATAAATTAAGTCCTCCAGATAAGGTCATCATGTCCAAGACTAGTTCAAGATCAAGACTGGTGGCACCAGCTGCATTGAAGGATGGGTCAAATGCAGAGGACACGTTTCCTTATGGGGACAAAAAAGTGGACCTCAACCTTAAGACGGTACGAATGAATTATCGAGTTAAGTTCACAAACTCACAAGAATCCATCTGGCCTGGCTCCAGGTGTTGCGGAGGCCATCAGTAGTTTGGACCAATCACAGGGCAACATTGTCATTTGGGGGGAGTCAAATTGAAACGCCCAAGTGAATCAGAACAAACAAACGAAGAAACAGACCATGTACTTGAGCCAGTTTTACCGCAAATACACTATTTTGTATTTGAAAAACAAGCAGATGTCTGTTTTTTTATTTCTCTGCTTGTTCTGCTCCAATCAGCTTCAAATATTCGTTTGGATGGTCCGCTTTTTCACTTCCTGTACCCAGCATAAGCCTGTTTATTAGCTCTATATTAGAACTAAACATAGTCTAAAATTAAACTCGCAATAGTACACATACCACAGTTTTTTTTTTTTTTACACACCAGACCAAGTCACAGGTCACCCCCCACCAGCAAAGCTACATAGTGTTCCATTAAGACCCTGGAATCAAACTGACGTCCTTTATTGTGCAGTGTATCTCCCTGGCACCCTCTCACGTCTGTCTGCTATTGAAGACTTATGACATCTCGGACATCTCTCTCTGTCCCTCTCCCTCCCTCTCTCTTCAGTGGTTGTATAGCGTCTTACTGAGAGGAGCACAAAGTGAAAAGACAAACAGAGAGCTGACGGACAGGACGGAGACAGCATCAAAGAGCTTGTGGGCACCGAGCCAAAGCAGCAGAGAAAAGCCACCATGACGCTATAACATGCCCCGGGACATACAACCTCTGAGGTCAGGGCACCAAGTCAATGGGATAATCAAATACATATTAGTATAGAGGACAGAGGGCAGTGACTTCATAGGGAACAGGGCTAAATATGAAAATAGCCTCAAGTTTTAGTAAATTTACAGTAACTTATTTTGATTTTCACAACCCTATCAAATACTGGAGGTAAAGTGCTGCCAAAAGTACTGCCAAAAGTACTTTGAATTCATGTTCACAGACATTGTTAAAAAGTACTGATCAAGTAGTTTTGCAGATATGGTTTCACACAAAACTGCTAATAACCTTATGAATATTTTTTTTTTTACTGAAGTGGAGAGTGTGGTATGATAAGATTCCTTTTAAAAGTTGTAAATGCATTTCTGTCCGCTAGGGCTGTAGGCCTTCAGTCGTTTAGTCAATTAATCGGTCGATGATTTCTTTGTTAACCAAAATTTGTATTAATGGACTAATCATTAATCATCAATATTTAGTTTATAAGGATCTACTGTATATGAGACAGGAATATAACAATAACCGAAATATCGTGATATTGTATTGTCAAATGTTTCACAATAATACCGTGGGCCATCACGATATATCGAATTACAAGGCTCTTCGCTTAAATGAATAGTTATGATGCAGCAATAGCTAAAAAAAAAAAAAACAGAACTACATAGACCATGATCCTCTATTTCAGTGCAGACTACATCAAGAAATATCTCTAATAAGCACTTTTAAACC
This sequence comes from Taenioides sp. WSHXM2023, assembly GCA_029959045.1. Lineage (NCBI taxonomy): Eukaryota > Metazoa > Chordata > Actinopteri > Gobiiformes > Gobiidae > Taenioides > Taenioides sp. WSHXM2023. The sequence continues at coordinate 7,200,132 of CM057089.1, forward strand.
TTAGTTCTTTGGTGGCAAAAGGAAAAATTCAATTTGTCAACTGGACCAAAGTTTATTTGTCCAGTTGACAAATTGAATTTCTCCTTTTGCCATGGATTCTGCCTGGACGACTGAGGGATTCTACACACTTAGTTTTTTGTATTAAGTCTTGTCAAGGCATTTTAAGACGGAAAAAGTAGCGTATTCACAGTTTTGTTCAGCCTCCACAAAATATCGGAACTGCATATTGTGAATATTGTACCGAGAGATTTGCATATCGTTACATCCCTAATATAAGATAACAGCAGAAAGCAGAAGTTAGCAGTTAGTTGAGGATTTGATATTTTTTGGTTTAAACTCACAAGTTTTATCTGTTTTTTTTTCTCCTACATCTACATCTGCACAGGAGTTTTGCATGTATTCCGATACACAGAGATACGTAATAGTTTTGAGAACTTTAGTCACGCCCCCTTTTTAGCCGACTAATCGATCGGAAGGACAACGTCTTTAGTCTACTACAGCCCTCGTGTCCGCCTTTTAAATCACTAAATCAAAAGCTCACTCACTTAACCCCAGCTGGTTAATACAGCTGCATGTGTCAGGGAGGGCATCCGGCATAAAGATCTGCAGAATAAGCCCTGAGCAACTGTGATTACTTTTTTTTTAAATCTAGAAAAACAATGTTATCTAGCTAGCAAAAGTTACAAACGGGATATAATAATGTATAGTAGGTCTAAATATTATAATGGTACATGCAGTTTCACTTGTCAGATGTCATTTCTCAAAAGTCGTCAACATAAAACAGTCATTTGTATTTTATGACTAAACTCTGAGTACGTGCCTTTAATTCGGAGCCACAAATGAGGAGGAATTTCCACATCACACAGTAATAAAGTCTTCATGAGTCTTTCCTATTTGCCCTAAAACAAACCATTTACCAGAAACTCTGCAAATGACATGCATGCAGATGATACGGCCCATTTCACACCTCTTAAAATATCTCACGTCTGCTTTATTTGTGGCAAGAAAACAGCCTTGTGGAAAAGCTCGACAAAATGTATTTTTAAAAAGTAGAGACATGATTTTACTAGAGGATGGAGTAGATGGACTGATTTGAACGTTAGAATGGTTACCTGCTGAATATTGCGAGGCTCACTGCTGCAGTTACAGAGAGATGGTGACAGTTTTTCAATGTAAAGTCAATTGGAAACGGAGTCGAGGGAGCAGAAAACGCCCCCATGAGCACTTCCTATTTATACAGTCTATGCTTTGAACACGTGGAAAAGCACAGTATTTGCAACTTGCAAATAGTCTCATGTTTCTTTGCATACTCTTTGTTGCTCTCTTCTGTTGAGTTTCAAGGGAGCTGCCTTAACTTGTGAATTCCTCCACTAAATAATAATCTGCATTTAAAGGTCCTATATCACACAAAACTGACTCTTGTGAGCTTTAAGGCATATTATAACGCTGTTACCTCATCAAAAACATACCTGGAGTTGTGTTTTGTTTCATTCACATGTTTGTGTAATCCTTTATTATTAGTCTGTCTACATCTCCAAAGATCAAAATGCTCTGTTCCAGCTTGTGATGTCATGAAGCGGTAGTTTTTAAGTTAACAGCTAGCATTTACCTAGCACTATGGAATTTGAAATATAACATGTGAATGCACTGATAATTTCTCTACATTTGTGTAATGCATAATGCAGAAATTGCACATGCTGAGCCCTGTGAATATGAATTCTTAAGCCTCTAGCAATGAAAGCTACCATTTACCTTTAGTTCAGCAGAGATTGGCAATTCCAGGTCTGAAATGATCCAAATGATTCTAATGAATGTGTGTGGACTTTAAAAACACTATGGAGCACTTCCTGTATTAAGGTGGAATAGAGTGTTTTCCGTTTGATAGAAGAACTCAGCCTAAATATACAGGGTTTATTTCTTCAATCAATATAAAAAAACACACAGTGGCATAATTTACTTACTTTACTTAAACATTAGCATTTTCTCTCGGTAGAACCAAAATCACATGTAAAATTGATCTGGTTATTAGCATTACTGCAACCACAACTGCTCCAGATCTTATTAATTGTTACTCTTTCACTGCTGATGAACCTTAAATGCTTCCATAAGAAAGCTCGCTCCCCACGCCAGACAACTTAATAGACCTGGCTGCTTGTAATTTTAATAGCTAGCGTAATTAGCTTGCTTATTATAACCATTCTAGTCATAAATCACGCTCAAACGTACATACATTTCCTGTCGTTTAAAATGCATGTTGTTCCAAGTGTCAGAGTAGAGGAAACCCAGGTCGGCCTGAACAAATAGAAAATGAGCTGTTGATTTTAATGGTTCGTGACGTTTTTATTATCGTAATTAATTAAGTTAGCATATTTGAATCAATGCGACACATGAAAACGTAGTGGAGCAACTTTTATTTTTAATTACTGTCAAATGGTGCTGGCTTGTAATAAGGACTTGGTGGGATTTGTAATTAGAGGTGAGGGGTGGGGCCTTCAGTCATGTCAGGGTAAAGTGTTATAACAATATTTTGTGGATTGGCTGCTTATGTGATTATGTGTAACGAATGAGGCTTATTTCTCAGTTTGGACCAGACCTATTAAACATGATGGATGTGGGCGTATTACTCTGGTATTAATGTTTGGTTAGCAATGTTGTACTGCTAGAGAGTGGTCGTGGTAGAATCCAACAAAATACACACCAAGGTGCTTTGGCGATATATAGTGTGGTTACAGTTTAGTCAGACTAGTCAGATTTAAACTCCGTCCACAACCACGTTTCAAATAGAGCTGCTGAACTGCGCAATACCTGGAGAACAGTGTGCTTGGTCGAACGGGTATCCTCACTTCAAACTCCACCCCTACAGCCAGATGTTTGTATTCAGAAACACCTGGCTGTGATCAGGCAGTCTGTGGTGATGTCACCAACTACTTGAAAGTGCAGTTTTTATACATTTTTAATGAGATAGTTGCAAATGTATGTAGTTTGCACTAAAATTAGCCAAAAAAACACAAGGAACAGTGGACAATGCTATTGATCCACCATGTACAGTTTAATAATGGAAAAAAAAGATTATTTAGTATTTAGTTCTACTTAAATAATTGTGTACGTGCTACTGTACAAGTCACATGACACAAAGTAGTGCACTGTCACTTTAAGAACATAGGGAAGTGATAACAGAAGAGATCCGAGGCACACCGATATGCGTAGTTATTATTTTATTTCTACATAGTCAAACGCCACCGCGTTTCGACTTGCGTCTTCACCAGCATAGGGAAGTGTTGGTTTCAGTCAGATGTACTTACCGCAGGGTGTGTTTGTGAGAAGTGTTTTATTTGTAAGTATACTTTTAACATATGTAGTATTGTAGTACTTGCTTGCTTTTTAGTTTAGTATTTCTAGGAAATATCAGCAGACTCTGAGGATCACTATTTAAATAATCTAATTCTTTTTATGTTCAGAACAGGAATACTTTCAGTTACAAATTGTATTAACAATACTTCCATAGTACCAATATCCTTTCTTTTTTTTTTTTTCTTTACTACCTTTGTTTTGCTTTGCCAGTGGATCTAGTTCTACCACTGTGGGATGGACCTTTATATGACAGCTGATACTGAAATTACAGGGACTCAAGGCGACAGCAATTGCAGCGCTGCTTTTGTGCTAAGAATTTCAACTTTACATTAGAGAAAAAAAAGAAAAATCCTGCACACCGTCTTACTTGCAAAATGTGAGATTTATTAGGACATACAACGTTTCGGCACTAGGCCTTCAGGCAAATAGAATGTGAGCTCAGGTGGCCATCTTAAATAGGGTGACAGGCTGTAAAGGAACACTGTGCCTAAAAGAAACCAAAGATGTTCATTTTGTCTTCTTATGTACTTTAACTTCTTGTTGTTGTTTTTTTAAAGACAGTACAGTAACGTGTATTTATCTTGTTGACAGGTTTCGGCTGCTGCTGCTGCATCTTCAGAACTGTCACCGGTGTTGGTGGTGACGTGTCGTATATCAGCTGTTGTTACTTCCTGATGGACCTGGCAGGTCGCTCAGACTGACCACGCCTCCCGTCGCCCGGTGGTCTCTGGAGGAGGGTGTTCCAGGTGTGTGAAAGGAGGAAAACAACAAGTTCAAACGCTGGATCAGGGAGGCCATTGAAATCAGGAAAAGAGGCACGGGCAGCATTAACCGTGATGACGGAGCGTTCCTCCTTTCACACCCTCCTCCCGAGAGCACCGGGTGACGGGAGGTGTGGTCAGTCTGAGCTGCCTGCCAGGTCAATCAGGCTGACCACGCCTACAGGAAGTAACAACAGCTGATATTCGACACGTCACCACAAACACTGGTGACAGTTCTGAAGATGGCTCGCAGCTAGCAGCCGAAACAGGTCAACAAGGTAAATACACGTTACTGTATTATTGAACTGAAAAATAAAACAAATAAAAATAAAAACTTTAAATTAACACCATATCAATAAAGCTGAATTTGATCAGAGAAAATCAAATTCTGTGGCTGTCTAATTTCACTTTCCAACTCTTTTGTACAGATTATGGACAGCACAGCTCAAGATGCCCTTTCCTCTTCACCTGAGAGTCTTGAGGTCTTAGCTTCTCCTGAGCTCACAGATGGAGAGTCCTTCCACGTGTTTGTGAGCTACAGCAGCTCTGACCTTCACTGGACACACACTCTGATCCAGCAGCTGGAGGACAAGGGCCTCAGAGTGTGCTACCATGAAAGGGACTTCACTCCAGGACGTCCCATCCTCGAGAACATGTCCGACTGCATCCAGCAGAGTCAGAAGGTTCTGTTGGTCCTGAGTCAGGAGTTTGTGAGGAGCCGCTGGTGTCTGCTGGAGGCCAACATGTCCATGTTCAGAGACTGTCTGGAGAGGAAGCCCATAGTGCCAGTGCTGCTACAGAAGGACCTGCCCATCCCTCTGCACCTCAGTCACCTCACCTACCTGGAGGTCAGCCGCCCCGACTTCAGCCAGGAGCTGCTCCGAGTTCTGTGCACACCCAATCACCAACTCCAGAACGCCACTGTGGTGCCGTACCAGCGACCAAACCTCTACAATGGCAAAGTTCTTCAGCCACTTAAAGCTATTGATGAGAATGTAAATAACTTTAATTGTGGAGTGTGGAGCACACTCGTTCCAGACCAACTGCGTCTGATCATTAAAGACCAAGCACTTTACAAGGAGGCCATAGATATAATCAACAGGGTAGACAAGGAAAAAGTCAGACTCAAACTTTCCAAAATGGCATTTTTTGGCATAGGGCTATTTTTCGGATTCACCTGGATAATTTGTATCTTTTTATTAACTATTAGTATTATTGACATAGTTAACAACAGAGCAGGAGTAATAACTCTTTTAGAGGGTCTTGCTATTGTCTTTTTGTTGGTAGTGAGTTTGAGTTTAATAAAGTTTTTGTACAATAAACCCTATCGCATTTTGGAGGAGCTGGAGAAAGCTGTATGTGAAGCAAACACTCTGCTGTATCAGGAACACATCCTAATGGGAGTTTTGAGCATTAAAGAACTCTGTATTGTGTATGTGTCACTAGAGGCCTGCAGACAAAAGCTCAGACACCAGTTCCCTGAGAAAGATGATGTCTTATGCGAAGCCCTACAAAGATTCTCTTCTTATTATGCTTATTATCTTTCTAAAGCGTACTTTCCATTTGAACCCTTTGACGATGGTCATTTGGAGGACAGTCTGTGTTTCTGTCAGTATGTGCCGCATGGACATCATAAGGTGAAGTTGTCCAAAGTGAAATGGAACTAATGGAAAAAGTTGAAAGTACCATTTAGCTGACTTGTTTTTGTTGTTCAATAAAAATATATATATATTTTAACAGTGTGCAATTAATTTTGTTGTTTGGAGGGAATTAGTTTTACCTAAAGACACAGTAAAAGGGTTACCTACAGCTCCTGACAATTTTAACTCCAGTGGTATTGAAGGATGGGTCAAATGCATAGAACAAACATCCCTATAGATACAGTAATACATAGTTTAACTTAGCATTTAGTCTAGGTACAGCCAAAATCACACATCTTTGGTGCAACTCCAGACTTATTAATACACATGTTTTTAGGGCACAGACTCCAAACAGCCTCAGAACACTGTGGACGTGGGTACAGGGGAGGTGTGTGTGTGTGCAGAATTATACATATAATATTAGTGAGATAAAAATATAAACTTTTGAATTGGAATATATGATTAAATATGTGAACTTGTGCTTAATGTTTAAAGTGGTCCATGGCCTGTCCTCTCGTCCTCTCAGACAGTTTGTAAATATGAGACCTGCTGCTGCTTGAAACACCAGGGAGGCAGTCAGAGGAGACACTGTTGTCCCACTGAGAAGTGCGTCTGGACAGGCCTTCTTCTCAGTGAGAGCAACAGAGCAGTGGAACCTAGAATCAGTCATTATTAGGGAAATCAAATCAAAATTGATTTATAAAGCGCTTTTCACATAAAAATGTAAGTGCTTTACAGTCATTAAAAACAATCCCTCATGCCCTTCCACCCACCATCCTACCACACAACTACATGACCCCACACAACCATTCAACTCACTGTCACATGCACAGTCTCACCCACATGCACACACACATGCACACACACATGCACACACACATGCTAAAATGCATACAACACATTTAAAATATGAAGAACTGGCTTTTTAATAATCAAACCTGTCAGATAGATGAACATTTTGAGACAGCTTTGAGTGAGTTAAACTTAACTCGCTTAAAACCTGCCAGAATTCTCAGTAATAAACTTTTGAATTCTCTCTGAATCATAGAGATACAATGCCATGTTTCCCTTGTTTTCTAAAATCTTTTTTTGGCTTCAAAGGCTAAGTAAGTTCATCAGTTGAATGTCTTATTGTATATTTGTATTTATTCTGATATTACCTTTGGTTTTTAGAGTGACTTTTTAACATCTGTTCACAACAGGGACACAACAGATGAAAAACAGAATAGAAAAATAATAAAAATTCTGGTACATTTACCAAATGTTTTTTAATACAGATTGTTCCTTTTAGATAAACTAATAAATAAATAAAATGAACAGCAATCAGCTACCGCTGATATTGTCTTTGGTTTTCTCCCGGCCCACAGCGTGTGTCCATTCCCACAAGTCTGGTCCCTCTTGCTGTAACATAAAAAAACTATATTTTCAGCCAAACAAATAAAGACCACAAATGTTTACTGATTTAAAAATTGTTAGACAGACAAGCATGCAGGTTACCCACTCCTCTGTCTGTCCTAACAGGTGTCTGTGTCCTTGTAAGAGTACACTCCCCTCTCTTCCTCCTCTCTTCCTCCTGCAGAGGCACAGTGGCTTTATACTCCTCATAAGTGTTCTGCGATGGATAAGGTCCTTCACCCGCTCCTATGCACATGATGAACGAGGAGCACTTGGGTCTGCATGTGTTTCTGCCTCTGTGTCTTTTCATCGTCCACATTCTGATTCTACTTAAAAAATGAGCTCTTCTCTGCTGTTCGTTTCCACCGTTTCCCTTGCTCCTCCATGCATATTCTTACACTCCGGGGTCTAGTGGTGCCACGTTTGGATACTGCGAGTGGGTGTCCATGTCAGCGTATCTAACTCACTTATGGAGACAGCCATGCAGTCAAATCACACAGAGCAGCAGTAGGTGTAGTGTTATGGTAAAACAGGGGATGTGTCAATAAGATATAGTGTACAAAGATACACTATAGTGGCCAAGGAGGTAGAGCTTTTAGGCTAAGCTGTACTAATGATGGAAGGGTCGCTGAAAGTTTACTGCTGGCAAAATTATATATTGTTTCTGTGTTGGTTAGTGGTAGCCAGTGATGGGAAGAATACTTTGAAAATGTATTTAGTTACAGAATACTGAATACCTGCATTAAACTAGGTATTCCGATACATGGTTCAATCAGAGTACTGTATTTTGAGTACTTAGAATACTTTAGAATACTATATAATTCATTTAAATGATAGTGTAAAGAGAAAACATAGGATTAGAAACTTGATGTTTGTTTATTTCTCACTAATTCTGTGCAGTTTGAAGCATAAATAGTGTGATCAAGTACCGCCATGTATTCTTTTGATTTTAGGAAAGTAACTGTATTTTGAATACCACCAAATGTAAGTAACTGTACTGAAATACAAATGACTCAAAATTAGTATTCTGCGTGACTGTTTTCACATTCAGCCAATTTCATTATCATTACTTTCATTTGATGTTTCATGGCGATTTAAACCAAACTCCAGATCAAAAGTACATCCATAACACCAATCAACGAGATTTATCCAATTTCAGGCATAATTTTGTGTAATAAAAATAATGCATGCCAGCTGTTATTTATTTTACAGCGTCTCTAACCTTCAAACCTTCGCTAGCACTTTCACACGGGGAATATTGGTGATGTGATTTGCCCAAAGGCACAGCAACAATATGCAATTTCATATTACAGTGATGGAAAAACTGCTGCAAAGTGAAAGTCTGCTAACCATCTCATGACTATCAATTACCCTCACTCTGGTGATTCTCCATATTAGCATGTGTTACAATAGAGGTTATATAGAAGACATCACATGCCACATTTTCACAACTTTATATGAGTGCCAGTGATGACATTTTCTTCTGTAAAAGCTCAAAACACAATCAAAATGTGAAAGAGGTACAGCTTAATAACAAATATAAACATCCAAGTCTTGTTGAATATTTAGTTTGTGACATCTAAAAGAGGAAAATCAAGTAAACAGTAAACAAATACTAGAAAAAACAGTAAACAGTTGAGCATGAACGCTGTTTATCTCCTCCTATGCAAGGTAGTCACTTAGTCACTACTTTGTTTCCATTTTGCAATATAAAGTTCATTTAACCTAGAAAAAGCTTCATGGACAAAAAATAAACAAATAAACCCATTTTGTCTGTTATGCTGCCCATAGTTTTACCACTCAAAGTAGGCAAAATCCTCTGTCTTTGCCTGTTGCTACCCAGAGTTACATCAGTTCAAATGCTCCATCGCATACAGATGAATGGAGAAGCCAATCCCCATATTAAATAATATTAAATTATTTCTAGATATTTATGTAATTTATTGGGTTTCCTCACAGTCACATGTAAAGGAGGGGGTTTAGTGGTCAGTAGATCAGCAAATGTTTACCAGAACCACACAAGTGAAGAAATGTCAACTGAAAGTACTCTAATTATTGCCTAAAAAACACCAAAAGGTTTACACACTCTATAAAGACTTGACTAAATGAGTCTTTGTCCTCACCTAAATGTGGTTGACGGGTTGGTACTAGCTCACACCCTCGAGATTATTCATAGTTTGAGATTTTCGGGGTCTAACGAGAGGAAAAAACACAGAGAAATAGCTCTGGTGTTCCAAAATCTGAGTTACAAAATGGATGATAGCATTAGCATTGAAGTCTACTAATCATATGTCTATGCTCAGTGCCACACAGTCAGAATGTTGAGGGGGGTTTTTTTTTCGTAAAATGATATCTGCATAACCTCTATAGCACAGACAGCCTGTACTCCTCAACCCCCTCTCAAATGCACGCTTCTCTAAAACCGCATAGGAAAACAGCTCAGATTGATCGGAGCCCGAGTCTGCGGCAACCAAACCCCCTAATGTGGCATGAACAAGGCGTCCCCGCTCCGATGGCTCTCTCCCCACAGACACTGTAAATTATATTGTCAGGCGTAGTCACTTCTCCACTCACCGCGCAGCTAACAAGTCTCACCCACCCCCTCTCGAACTAAACCGGGAGAGGGAGGAACGCATCCAACCGCAGGGACAGGAAATTAATTAATGTGGCAAGTTGGCGCTAGTAAACAAAATGCATTTACTAATAGAAGCAGTAGCACGGAGCAGGTAGTAGTAGCAGGTAGTGTGATTAATGTGCTCTCTCCACTCCTCTGGGTCCCCTCCCTCTCCTCGTAGTGAAGGTCGATGTGTCAGAGACGTGACAGTAAAAAAAAAGTGGGCCCGGTTGGCCTTGGGTACTTGGGAGCGGTGAAAGTAGGGCCTGTCATGAAAAACTGTTAGAGTTTGTTGTAATGCATAGGTGTATATACAGTATAGTGATTTTTCCGTAAGCAAAGCAGTTGTTTACAATTTGATCGATTATTTTTTCATTTCTTGGTTGTATAAAGAAGTGGACTAAGGGAGTGTGATGTCACCCATAGCGTTTGGTTCCAGTCGAGGCAGGTATAGGAAATTTGGACGAATTTAGAGCCAGGTCCATATTGGGAACAGAAATGTATTTACGTACAAAATAATGAAATAAAAAGCGCGGGTTAATATGAACATTTTAAGACCAAAATGCCAAGGCTCATTGCAGCAGTTACAAAGAGAGGAGTGACATTTTCCCAGTGTAACGTCAATTGGAAACAGTTGATGGAGCCGGAAGCGCCCCCATGAACACTTCCTATTTGGAACGCGGTGGGTAGCGGGTTAGTTGTGTCCATTTATATATACAGTCTAAGTTCAAAGATTAAATTAAAGAGGGGTTTTAATACAAAATCGACTTTTTGGAGCTTTCTATCGTATAATCGTGTTCCCTAATCAAAAACATGCCTGAAGAGGTTTTATACTGTATGTCATCCATTCATGTTTGAGTAATCTAGCGATCTCTCTCGGGCCCTACTTACAGTTAGCAGTATGATCCTGTACAAGACTCAGTCACACATGCTCTCCCACAGCAATTTTCCATAAATATAAAATCACGATACAAAATAATGCACTACAACTTCACAAACCTGATGCAATGTGCACTATTTTCATTAGGGAAATGCAGGCTATCACTGGTCTCACTCATCACTAACATCACACCAGGCAGGCGGTCATTTTGAACCCCCCTTGAGTGACTTTGCCGTTTATTCTCATAGGACCGGCAAAGTGTGATCCATCCTCTTCCAGAACTTCGCGGTGCCACAAACAAAGCCAAGGACGAGAGATTTAGAGTCCCCCCTTGAGGTTTCCTGTCCTCCATCTTTCTTTCTCTCACCAAATCGCTCCATGCTCCCTCCTCTACAGCTCGCCGTGCAGCTGCTTTCTGTCACGCTGCTCTCAGGGCTGTGTCAGACGCCAGCTGTTTTGTCTGTGCCAAATTCGATCCACACAGGCCATTGTTACTGTGGAGGAAACAGAGCGGGGCTTTAACATGGAGTGGTGCCTGCTGTTGGCCACTTGTGCAAGGATGTTTCAGTGTTTCTTGAACTCTCAAAAAAATCTAGATCTGAAAATGTCACTCTTTCTTTGGTGTTTTCAAAAAAAAATGTACGAGTGAAAAAAAAAAAAAACATGAATCAAAGTCGTGTAGGTCTATGAATAAAGTATATGTCTAGATGATACATGATGAAAGCATGGAGGTTAGTGAATACTTTTGATACTCATCTAAGTAGCTTCTTCAGTTCTGACAGGGTTCTTTAAGTCACTCTCTTATATCTGTCGGAAGGCAGAGCAAACTGAAACTAACACACCCTAGTATATATCTAGATAATAAATATAATGAAAGCAGGAGAGACTAGTGAATACGTTTTGACACTCATCCAAGTTGCTTCTTCAGTTCTGACAGGGTTCTTTAAGTCACTGCCTTATATCTGTCTGAAGGGGGCGCAACCTACACTGATACTAACACACCTTAGTACATACCTGGACAATAAGCATTACAATAAAAGCACATTGTCTTAGTTATATGGGCTAGTGAATATGTTTTGACACTCATCCAAGTCGCTTCTTCAGTTCTGACGGGGTTCTGGAAGTCACTCCCTTATGTCTGTCTGAAGGCAGAGCAAACTGAAACTAACACACCCTAGTATATATCTAGAAAATAAATATAATGAAAGCATAAAAGCATAGAGACTCGTGAATACATTTTGACACTCACCCAAGTTGCTTCTTCAGGTCTGACAGGGTTCTTTAAGTCACTGCCATATATCTGTCTGAAGGGAGAAGCTAACAACACACCGAAACTAACACACCTCAGTTGTTTACGGTAAAGTACTTTATCTGTTAAGTCCATTGAACTACCCTAAGGTGTGAACTACCAAGTCTGCCCAATCTATTTCAAATTTCAAAAATACTGAGGGAAATTAAGAGTAAAGGAAACATAAAGACTTTTTTTTCCCACAGTGGCTTGCAAAAGAGCATATTAAGAAAACAAAAAAATAATGACATGATTTTCTTCTGCCCAGTCACTGTACCTGATGAGACATTTTAAAAACGTGAATTATTTAATTTTAAACGGTTAGCAGTGCTGTGAAGTTATTCCCCTCTTACTTCATGCATTCTGAGCATCCTAATTATTCACCTCAATGAGTTTATAAGCTTTTCACAACTCTGAGACCAAAGTGGAGTTTTACCATGACGGTAAAGCTAACAACAGCTAGCATTGTTTTGGACAATGAAACGCTTTCTAATTAGATGCAGCCGGCAGTGGACTTATTTTCACCTCAGGAGCTGCTTAGACAAATTTTGCTCAAATACAAAGGAAAAATCACGCACAGACCCTTTAATTTGTAGTATAGTAAGTTGTGTGGACCAGCCAACCAATAGAACTGTATATTTTTCTTTTTTTTAATTACAGTCAACGTCCCACTGTGAAGATAACTGCATGGATTGTAATCAAAATACTTTCTTGGTCTATAGTTTCATCTAATCCCCTGGAAGCCCTTAATATATTTCCACCAAATGGTAAATAGTAAGAGAATCTCCTGGAGAGTGTGTAAACTCAGCTAGAGTGATATCCTGATGACAAGGCTGTGCAGTGCGTTGGAAATCATACCCCCGCGATGACAGAGCAATAGGACGGCTTCATATCTCTTCTAAATGTACGGAACATTGCCGAGCTTGCATTAACACTGCTATAATCAGACGCGATCCAGAAGACAAGAAATCCTCAAAACAACCATCATTTAAAGAGCCCACATTACGCTACGTTTACTGACAGCCTCATTAAAGCTGCATTGTGTAACTTTTCTGGTGCAGGGCCCGTCGTATACTTTTCTCCCTGGAGATATTATTGCTTTGTTTGGAATGTTTCACAGTATGGTATTAAACCTTTCTATCATCACAGAGACAAAACCAGACAAAGTTACAGGTCAGATCTGTGGAGAGGCGACCCCGCTCACAGTCAGAATGCCTGTTTTTGTAAGTATTTTTGAGCTCTAAAACCACCTGTAAACCAATAAATATAAGATAGAGCTGTTTAATGTCATACTGTGGAACATTCCAGGCAGAGCAATGACATATTACAAGCAGGTGACGGACCCTCAACCAAAAAGTTACACAATGCAACTTTAATAGACTATTTAATGCTAAGTAATTAACAATTCACAAACTTGCAGTTTTTGAAGCTCTATAAACTTGGCCTTGTTTTTTTTTTTTTTTTTGATTAAGGATTTTATCTGTAGGTTCCCAAAACACCAACAGAGAGTGCTAGACCTGCATCTGGTGCAGTGAAAAAGAAAGCAGTTTTTAACAAGCAATAATATTACAACAGTGTGTTTTTATTCAGATACACTGAATACTACTACATTTTAACAAACATTTTTTTCAGTTTTGTTTTTTTTTCCCTACTTACAAGGTGCACTGTGTTACTTTTCTGGGAAGAGTCCAGCACCTGGTTGTGTCCATAGAGATATGCTAGAGAGATTTCTTTCGCTGGAATGCACCATAGTATGGCATCAAACATGCTTAATTATGTAATTATAGGTGCTTCTTACAATAAATAATTGCATTCTATTGGTTTGGTGCTTGTCTCCATGGAAACAGATAAGTTAAATATCATACTGTAAAAAATTTCAGGCAAAACAGCAACATCTCCATGGTGCTGGACCCTCCACTCGGAAAATTACACAGTGCACCTTTAAGTATTTTCTCGAGCAGTGCCTCTGCCTATATAAAGTTCACAGGCTGCTCTTGGGCCTGGCCACCTCGCAGTGCCAAACATTTCCTGCCTGTGCCTCCTCACAACGTGTTTCCCAAATGCTGACAAGGAGAATGGATGGCCCCCATTACGTCTGGCTACAAACACATTCCAGCAGGATGAAGGGGCTGTAAATTATCCAGAGAGCCAGCAACCCGGGACACACAGCCCAGCCAACCAGACTCCCCCCCCATCCCCCGTGTGCTGCCCCCAACACACACACACACACACACACACACACAACCATCCCACCAGCACCGCCTCCGAACCCTGCTCTGAACATGTGACACCCTGGGCCCACACAGCAACTGGATCACATGAGTCTAATTTGTGTATATAGTGAGAAAATATAATAATAATTCACTGAAGGGCCATATTCCACTATTACATTACTATTCCAAATCAAAAACAAACCTGGAGTTGTGTTTTGTTTTATTTCATTCACACATCTTTACCACACAAACCCTGCGTATTCAGGCTGAGTTCTTCTCTCAAACTGAAAACACCCTTTTCCACCTTGTGATGTCATGTGGTAATACAGGAAGTGCTCCACTGTGATTTTAAACTCCATACACCTTCACTAGAATCATTTAGATAATTCAGCTCTGGAATTGCCACTGTTGCCAAGGAGCTGTTAACTTGAAAACAACCACTACATGACATCACAAGGTGGAGCATTTTGAGCTTTGGAGATGTAGACAGACTAATAATAATAATAAAGGATTACTCAAACATGTGTGAATGAAACAAAACACAACTGCGGGTATGTTTTTGATGAGGTAAAAGCATTATAACATGGCTAAAAGCTCTCAAGAGTCAATTTTTGCGTAATATAGGACCTTTACTCTGTAATGCTTAACTAAACCTAATAAAGAGGGGGTATTTTACTTCTATGGGGTATTAACTGCTAACACATGGCATATTTAGATCACCATGTTACCTTTTATTGTTTTGAAAATGATATATTCGCCGCAAACAACGTATTAGCTGTTTTATAAGTTTCACTTTCATTTTTGACCCTGTTAGTCCCCCCCTCCCTTTACTCTTCATGTCCCACTAATGAAACTACTGCACATCGCATCAGGTTTGTCAAGTTGCTGTGTACAGTTTTGTATCATGGTTGTTGTTTTTTTTGTATATTTATGGGGAATTGCTGTGTTGGAGCTTGGAAGATGTAGACTTGTGGTTTGAGCATTGCACAGAATCTTAGAGAGTTCGAACAGGGCCCTGGAGAGATGGCTCAAAAAATAAAGTACCCAAACATGCGTGGATCACATATAAAACAACGTTATAACATGGTGGAAAGCTCAACAAAATCAATTTAGCATAATACGCCCTCTTTAATAAAGCATGAAGAGATACATTATAGAAAAGCAATAAAAAAGTCAAGTAAACATACAAGTCATGGAAAAAACCAATACACTGCTGAGGCACGTACTGGTAAATACTGTACATGTATCACAGTGTCAGAATACTTTTGAATGAATACTAAAAGTACTGTGAATTCTGCTGATCCCGAGCTTTATACAGAAACAGAAGCAGTTGTTGTTGTACAAGATTAGAAGCAACAGCCTTCTGGTAACAGGGAATAACCTCACAAACTGCACCACTGCACACAAGAACTTCATCATTTAAAGTGCCTATGACAAGTTGGACTACTCATTTGACCAAAACACAGTTAAAGATGATTATATTTAAGGTTTAAGACAAAATGTTATTTTTTTTCCCCCAGTTTGGCCAATTTGAAGTTTTCAAATTTTACTTCCTGGTTGGAAATCATGACATCAAGCCAGGGAATTCCACTGTTACCTAGCAACCACGAAGTACTCTGGGCCAAAACTCCTCTAATGTGCACAGATGTTTTGATTTGACAAATAAAAATACAAGAAAACACCTTTATTTTGTTGAAATAATGTTCGAAGTATGAGAAAAATTGTGAAAACTTTTTGGCTAGAATTCTGCCCAGTGTGATGTCAGTATGGGACTTTTTAAACAGAACTCCACTTCCCCTAATTTTCAACATATTTTTCAACTTTTCTTCACAAATTGTTGCATTGGTGTAAAACTATAATTTATATTTGCAACAGGTATTATCCCACCAAATTACGTCAAAATGAGAGAATCATACAACCCTGTCATACACACTTCAAAGGGTAAGTTTATGAGCCAAATGAACTTTGTGACACACATACTTGGAAGTGTATTTCTGTCCTGACAAAAATAGCAAATGGTGCACTTGTTGTGAACCAGAAGTGCAAACCTTTCATATTATTGAGCCTAAGACTTAATGGGCTCATATTACACTATTTTCTGATCTATTTTCTAATGTTGTTTCCTTATCTCAAGGAAACACCATCTCTTTAGGCCATGTTAGAATGTTCTTACCTCCTCAAAAACATACCTGGAGTTGTGTTTTGTTTCATTCAAACATGTTTAACGCACAAACCTTGAATATTTAGGCTAAGTTCTTCTCAAATGGAAAACACTCTGTTCCACCTTGTGATGTCATGTGGTAATACAGGAAGAAGCACTCCACTGTGTTTTTAAACTCCACACACCTTCACTAGAATCATTTGGATGGTTTGGCAATCTCTACTGAACTAAAGATAAAAGGTAGCTAAAATACCACTTCATGACATCACAAGGTGGAATAGAGCATTTTGAGCTTTGGAGGTGTGGACAGACTAATAATGCAGGAACAAAACACAACTCCAGGTATATTTTTGAGGAGGTAAGAACATCCTAACATGGCCTAAAGCTCACAGGATCTTTAATATATTAGACCTTTAAGTATTTTTCAAAAAAGCAACCAAACATGCAAGACTTATGACCAAACAAGGGTCCAGTTGCATAAAGTAATGGGTTTATCACAATCCTGTATGTTGAACAATATAACAATACAGTAGCTTAATTGTAGAGATTTCACCACAAACCCAAAGGATGATGGTTCGATCCCAGTTCCAACCAGTTCATACTATTGTTGTGTGATTGACTGGGCAAGACACTTTTCCCACTTTGCCTTTGAATGAATTTGTTTGTGGTGCTACTAGTGGTCAGAGAGGCAGCTGGCGCAGATTTGGCATCTACTTTTCTGTGAGTTGACTCCAAGAATCCCTGACTAATATCGCTTCTACTGTCCTAAAGCCATTTTTAGACCCATTTGCGACTATTAGCCAACATGCGTCCTCTTCACTCTTCAACTATCACTTTTCAGTCCTGTTCAAAAATGTAGTGCAGTAGAAAGTTTTTTTTTGTGGTCTGAGAGGGCTTTAGTTTCTACGAGACTGCATCATCACATTTATATACCCTTTCAGACGCATTTGAAACTATCAGCCAACACACGTCCTCTTCACACCACACACTAAAAACTATCACTGCGCGCTTTGGGATGACTCCACTTTTGGCACTAGCGTCGTATTCCCGCACATCCTCACTGACATGTTGAGTTGCCGTGACACTTGGAGGCACTGTGGTAAAACACTGTAAAAACGTCAACACCGCGATGGGGTCAGATTCAGTTCACATGAGAAAAACTCCACTGGCAGCTCAGCACACAACAACAAGCCAGACTGCTCAGCCATGGAGGAGTTACACGCTGTTAATCATTACGCATAAATACTCTCATGTCAGGTTGCACTGTTCCCATGAGGTAAAGTTGCACTATGTAACTTTTTTGTCACCTGTTTGTTTCTATGGATATGTAACTGCACTGTCTTGAAAGTTCCACAGTATGACACTGAACAGCTCTACCTTACATTTATTCAGTTACAGGTGGTTTTATAGTTCAAAAATAACTAGAAAAACAACATTCTGATGTGTGTGATGTGAACGGGATCACCTCTCCACAGATCTGAGCTGTAGCTTGGTTTGGTTTGGTCTCCATGAAGATAGAACTGTTTGATGCCGTACTGTGAAACATTCCAGACAAAGCAGACAAATCTTCACGGAGAAAAGCATTTGACGTACCCTCTACCAAAAAAGTTACACAGTGTACCTTTAAGCACTGGTAGGAATCTAAACCTGATCCTCTGGCTGTGAGGTTTGGTCACTGGTGCATCTGGTTCCAAGTTATGGTCAAATTCAAAGTGTCAGGAGAATACACTTTCAACCAAATGGGAACAAAAGAAAAGTTATTTGAATTTGATCCTGACCTGAAAATAGTTTTTCTGGTGTGAAGTTGACTTAATATTCTGAGTTAGAAAGCAGAATGATTGTAGTTAACTTAAAACCTCCTTTCTGAAGTCCATCTCTAGAACTATTTTGATGTGGTTTAGTTCTCGTAGTTCTCGTTTAATCCAGATTCAGTACTGGTTTTATTCAGATGTAGTCTGTGAAAAAGAAATTGCAGCTCCAGTCCTTGTTATTTTCAGAGTTATAATACTCCCTACAACTGAAGCATAGCCACACTTCAGTGGAAAGGACAACACTATCACAATGTCTTGAGGGTTCATGCCTGGGTCTCGTACTGATGCTAAAATAACTTCTTGTGCATTAGAACTCCAGCCTCAGTTCAAATGAGCGTGATTGACAGGTGGATTAGCCAATCAGGGACATGCGTCAAATATACTTGTAGCTGCTTGCAAGGAAAATTAAAAAATATATATATCAAAGGGTACTGAAAAACATTGGAATCAATGAGTAAAGAACTAGAAATGTTCTTTTGTTCAAAATGATAGTTGACCAATGAGCTCCTTCGTTTCACAAGCCTCACTGAAAGAAACAGATCTGATTGGACAGCCATGTTTGACCCTGACTGACATCCCCCTGTATAAAAAAGTAAAAGTACACCCCAATCAATTTGAAAATAAAGTAAAATAGCTAATATTTCCTGCGTTCTTCACTTGTACAGAGTTAGCGTTGCCCTGGCCTGGGACAAAGCTGTGCTCCCTTTGTCGTCGTGTCTCCTCTTGTTGTGTCTCCTTTTGGCCGTCCTCATATCCAGATGAGCGGGGTCAGGACAGGGCCGTGTCTTTGAGCTGCAGCAGGTGTGTGTGTTCAGACGTGTCCCACAAGTTCACAAGTGTCTGCTTTTATAGATCATCCCTTTATTTTTAGGCCGACTGGAGCCCCGCTAAAGTCTGTGTAGAAACATGCCCAGAGACGTTCACAATGACGCAGTACTACCAGATCTGTAATGGTAAGTTGTCAAAACCGATGCGTCAGTCAGTTGCTAAAGAATATACATGCATATTGACACCAAATTCCTCTTCTAGGAATCTAAATTTGCATATTGTTTTTAGTTTAGAAATAAGCCAGTATTTTTAGGCGATATTGGACAACACTGGCAAAAGGAATGGTAAGAATGTTTTGTAGGAAAAGTATAGAGCATTTTAAGCAAATAGTGCTATAGACTTTTTAAATTAAAGTTCAAATTTGCTGTAAGATAAAACGCCTCTCTTTAACACTCCCTTTAAGGATGCGACATGGGAGCAGAGCTAATTACAGTAGTAGAAATGTTTTGGTGTATCATTTGGAATTATATTTTTCTCGCCTTAAGTTATGAAGTTGGTTTGAAACACCAAAGAACAAAAGAAATAAAAATAAAGTTCAGGCATTTAGCATAATGCTTTTGTCTAAGCTGGCAGTGGAAAAGCCATATCTGTGACACATGGTACAACCCTATACCCATCCGGTGCCCATTCTCGTGCCCGTGCCTATAGACTGTGGTACGGCAGCCCTCTCCTCCACGACTGAGCGCCTCACAGACAGACAGTGTGTGTGTGTGTGTGTGTGTGTGTGTGTGTGTGTGTGTGTGTGTGTGCGTGCGTGTGTGTGTGTGGGTCTATGTGCCAGCCAGATGGTGATCAAGGCTAAACCAACAAGCAGTCCACAGGATTACAGTGTGGAGGCAATTACTGTGGTACAGAATACAGACTGGAGATGTGTTAGTGAAATGAAAAGTGTTTGTGAGGGAAAATGTTCCATACTGTACTATTTTAAAGCTGCAACGTGTAACTTTTCTGGTGGAGGGTCCGTCAAATACTTTTCTCCATGGAGATGTTACTGCTTTGTCTGGAATGTTTCACAGTATGGCTTTAAACCTTTCTATCTTCATGGAGACCAAACCAGACCAAGTTACAGGTCGGATCTATAGATTTTTGAACTATAAAACTATTGCTAGCTGTTTAATGTCATACTATGGAACATTCCAGGCAGAGCAATGACATATCCATAGAAACAAGCAGGTGACGAACTGCGAACCAAAAAGTTACATAGTGCATGTTTAAAGGTAAGGTTAGATTTAATTTTGTAACGTCATACAGTACCAAATAGAAAGCAAAAAGCAGTTGGAGTTTGCATTGTGGCATAGAAGCAATATGGATTCAAAATATGTTATGCTTATATTTTTTATTTTTTTTTGGCTATTTATTATTTAAAAAGACCTTGTGTCTGCTATATAGCTATTATATATTACATTCATGGATTATTATGCTATAATTTGCACATTTTAAATCGCAAATTCACCTAAAACGACTTTATAAGAGAAACAATAAAACTGTGCCCAATGGGAGCTGACGTCGCCGTAAACGTCATCACAATAAAGAGTCGGCATCTCCCATGGATAGCTGCACATCATGGAATTTTTTTTTTTTTTCATTTTTTTAATTTCTGAATCCTGCGTGTGTCACAGATTAAGAAAATAAAATGGGAGAACAAAGTAAACACAGAGCACTGGGCGTATGCAGATGGCGGTGAAAACAGGGATTCATCTGCAATATGGCATCTTGAAAATAAGAGATGAAGGATGCACGAATCACTCCAAATGCAACTCCGAGTGAGTAAATAGTGAGGGAAAACAACTATAACATGGTTTAAAGCTCTGAAAAGTCGATTTTGCAGAATAGGTCTGTTTTAAACTATAATAAACATATATCGTTTTGTTCATTGTAAAAGATAATATCAGTCTATAATGACGTTTTAATAGGAACTGGTCCATTGACTTCCTGTTCAATTGATTCCTCTGATAAAACTGATAATAAAGGGGAAAGGATCATCATTTTTGGTGCCATTGTTGAATTTGAGCTTGATACATTCTGCCAATAGACCGCCTCAAAATTATACTCAGGAATTTAATTTAAAACCTGTAATATAAAGTAATGATAATAAAAAAGAATATAGTAATTTTAAATAATGAAAATTAAATCAATCACATAAAAAATATAAACGAATATGATAATAAAATAGACGGAAAGACATAAGAATTATGCCTGATCAAAAGAATAAAAAGGGGCCAAGAAATTATAGGTAAAAAAAACAAAAAAACACGTGGTAGTTCTATGAAAACATGTATGGCTACATTTACTTGTAATTTTATATACACTTGGTCACCTTAAGAAATAAAAAATAAAAATAAAAAATAAAAAATTCTTATTATACCTCTTTCTAGTATTTATTAAGGTTCTATATGGATTCCTGTGAGCCTTCAGTCATATTAAATCGAATGCTGTTACCTCCTCAGAAACACATCTGGAAGTGTTTCGCTTCATTCACACATGTTTGAATAATCCTTTATTATTAGTCTGTCTACATCTCCAAACCTCTAAATGCTCTGTTCCACCTTGTGATGTCATGAAGTGGTAGTTTTCAAGTTAACAGCTACCTTTTACCTTTAGTTCAATAGAAATACGCAATTCCAGGTCTGAAATCATCCAAATGATTTTAGTGAAGCTGTTTGGACTTTTAAAACACACTGAAGCACTTCCTGTATTACCACATGGCATCACAAGGCGGAACAGGTGGATCTGGGTTGTCCGCAGATTCGGTCAGGTCCACTGCACACGAGGCATTGAAGGATGTGCAGAGAGAAAACGCCCATATGACGAAAATAAAGCATACTTATTATAGTATTTATTAATCTGTGGCTCCACTGTTGTCCATACTTAACTCTACGGGGGGACATGTCTGGAAAAGGTCATCTGAGGCTACATTTCTTTATAGATCATGAGCAGCGTTTCAGAACTTGCTCAGTGAATGTGTATGCAAATAAGCCACAGAAGAAAACAGCTTAAGTTGTGACATGCCAAGTACTTACAGGCTCGAAGAATGATTTGACTTCACTTGTCACATTAATGATACGGAGACAACTTCATTTTTATGTTCCAAGCTCTTAGGTAATTGTCTGTAAACGTCTGCGAGAGCCAGCTAGTGCTATAGTGTCTTATTTTGTATCAGAACTGCACTCCTACCTGTAAGGAGGGTTCCAAAGAGATCACTAAATTACTCAAACGTGCATGAAAGACATATAAAACCACTTCAAATTTAGAGCATGGTAGAAAGCACCAAAAAGTCGATTCAATTTGCTGTTCAAGTGTTATATTTACTGTACATTTTTAGATAATTGTCTGTAAACGTTTGAAAGAGCTTTCTAGTACTACCTATTCTTTTAAGTTTTATCTGTTTAAATAGCAATTTCTGTTTATGTTTAGTCTTCTGTACTAAAGGTTCTGCAATAATACATGAATTATGATTACGATTCAGATTTATAGACTTATGTAACCACCATCCAGAGGCATATGCTGTAAATATGTGTACAATATTACGCAATCATTTAGGGAACAAAAAAGCATCATTTTCAGATCTATGTTTAAGCAGTTGGTGTCAGGCTTTGTTTTCACGCAGGTTTTCACTACACAAGTCTTTTAGATTGTGTTTCTAGTGATTCTGTGTCTCTATATAAGATCTAGTCATATTGTGATTTGTGTGTGTTCAGTTTTGTCTTTTGAGTATGCAGTATTTTGGTACACAGACTACAGCATGTGCAGAGAGTGTTACAAATGAAATCTGTGTTTAAATAGTTTGTTGTTGTGTTTTAGGTTAGGTAGGTTAGTGTTTTGGATTTTTGATCTGAGAGTTAACGCTGGAAGTTTGGGAATTTGTGCTGAATATTTAGACTTTAGTGTCAAAGCATGTCGAAACACTTGTATAATTTTACTTCCTGGTTGGACATGAGCAGTAAATGAGACAAAAGTAAAAAATAATTCTGTATCCATATTGTAAACAAGGGTCAAAACTGGTCTAATAGTTATTATTTGATTATTCCTTTTTAGGACTTTTCTGGTGGAAGGTCCGTCAAATTCTTTTCTACGGGGAGATGTTTTGTCTGGAATGTTTCACAGTATGGCATTAAACCGTTCTATTTTCATGGAGACCAAACCAGGCCAAGTTACAGGTCAGATCTGTGGAAAGGCGACCCCGCTCACAGTCAGAATGCCTGTTTTTTTTAGGTATTTTTGAGCTATAAAACCACCTGTAATTGAATAAATGTAAAGCAGAGCTGTTTAATGTCATACTGTGGAACATTTCAGGCAGAGCAAAGACGTATCCATAGAAACAAGCAGGTGACGGACCCACAACCAAAAAGTTACATAGTGCACCTTTACGCAAACTGCCACCTGGTTTGCGTGAAGCTATAATCAATATTAACCACAGATGCCATTCCACAAAATAACAAATAGAAAGAAACAATAAAAGCCTGTTATATAACTCCCACGCCCAAATCCGTAATCGACCTTCCCCGCTGCACCCACCTTCTATTGACCTATATTCCCTCGTAAACACACATGTACACAGCACACAAAGCTGTCAGTTCAAAGCTCGGTGTCAGGTGGGGCGCGTCCTGTCTGCTCACCCCTGGGTGCTGCTCTCCTCTGGGTGCTGCTGGAGACTCGCCACAGCCCATCAGTCACTGCAGTCGGGGAGAGGCTTTTATTAAAGTCTGTCAGAGGAGCAGAGGTGCCCCCGGGCCGAGCACACATCACATCGCTCTGACATCTTCTTTCATCTTCACCTTTTCTCCTCTTGACAGACGCCATTTTGGGTGCCAGTCACATTTTTTTTTATCTCCTTTGACTCAAGGCTGTCTCAAAGGCAGGCTTAATCCACTGTATTGTGAGGCGAGTGCACGACAGCGCGGAAAGACTTGGTTAGGGTTTCGTGTTCGGCCTGAGAAAAACTCGCGTGGGGAATTATAAAGGTTATTTCGCTCTATGTTATGTTCTTTTGTCAGTGTAAACAGGGTCGCTAAACAATGGAGCCACAAGGAATCACAAGATTGTATGCTGGGAATCGTTGAAAGCCTGAAATTGGATTAGTGGCAATGTTGGTAGAATAAAGGGAGCTGGTTCCGTCATTGAAACTTAAACTGTTTACATGGTCCAGGGATGTGGTTGTTTCGTAGACTGTATAAAGAAGTGGACTAAGTTAGTGTGACGTCACCCATAGTGTTCGGCGCCACTCAAATGAAGCTTGCGATGCTAGTGATTATAGAAGCGAATTTGGAGCCAGGCTGTATATTATGAATAGGATTTTTTTAATAGACAAAACAGTGGAAAAACAAACACATAGATCAGGTAGAGTGGGTTAATACAAACATTTTAACACCAAAATGACAAGCTTCTCTGCAGCAGTTACAGAGAGACAGTCCAAAATATTTCAATGTAAATCAATGGGAGCCAGGATCAGTAGGAGCCAGAAGAGTCCGCATCCGAACTTCCTATTTGGAACGGCAGCTAGCGTGTTAGCTATGTCCATTTATATATACCCTCCTGAGACCCGGCCCAATTATTTGTGTCCTTTGTAGTGGACATTGAGTTAACCAGTCTATCTTTTAAGTGTTTTGAGATAGACTCTAGTTTGTGGCTGCACTATGATTAAAACATAAATAAATAAGAAATTAAAAAGGAGTCGAAAAACTTTTTGAGGCGACTGTAGAAGCTTGTCAGAGATGTTGGTCATCAAAAAAAAAAAAAAAAAAAGTTTTTGTTAGGTTGTTAACTTCACATGGATTTAACACCAAAATGTCCCTGGCGTCCATTACAGAGGACATGTTACAAAATTATGAATAAAAATAAAATTGACAAAATGTAAATACTAAGGTCTTCATTTACCTCTGACCAGCCTGCAAAAGGTTGCTTGGAATTAAGAAAATAAAACCTACTTTCAAAATTTTCCATAATGCGTGGACTAAAACCGCAGTGCTTTTACTTTGAAGCTTCTGTTAAAGCTCAACAGAGGCTCGATTTCTCTCACTGAACCAGAAAAAAACACTAAAACATGTTAATTTTGACTTTTTTCTGCACAGTTTGGCAGTTGAACAAAAACTGTGTGACATATGTTGTATTATATTATTTGGCATACAAAGACATTGTGGCCATACCGGCTTGTCAAAGCCTGATCCCGTCAGATCTCAGAAGCTAAGCAAGGCCGGGCCTGGTTAGTACTTGGATGGGAGACCACTGGGAATATCAGGTGCCACAGTGGGGCGCCAATCAAAAAAGCTGTCGTTGTGTTCTTAGGCAAGGCACTTCACCCACATTGCCTAGTATGAAAGTGGTGTGTGCGTGAGTGATGGTGGTGGTCGGAGGGGCCGATGGCGCAGATTGGCAGCCTCGCTTCCGTCAGTCTGCCCCAGGGCAGCTGTGGCTACAGTAGTAGCTTACCATCACCAAGTGTGGAATGAATGAATAATACCCTGTAAAGCGTCTTTGAGTGTCCTGAAAAGCGCTATATAAAACTGATGCATTATTGTGGTGTCTTAATAGAAAGTTAAGAAAGTTAAACATTGTGGGGTTAATGTGACTGAAAAAGACTTACAAATGTTTCATGTTTACCATTGTTTTGAATAATTTCACTGAATAAATTCAGTTTTTGTAAAACAACATCACTCTCTCATTACCTAATAATAACACATACTCTGACCAGCTTCTGTAAACAATGCCATTTGCTGATTTCAACATAGAAATAAAATTAATTACCACAGTAGACTTCAAACTTTTGGCCTGGCCTCCACAATATTTTTTGCTTCTCATTTGGCCCCTGGGGAAAAATAATTGCCCACCCCTGGTCTATAGGTTGTTTGGGGCAGGAAGGGCATCCAATGTAAAAATCTGCAATATCACGTTATTACCTACTGCTAGTTAGGCATTAATATGTTTACCTGAGATCCAGAATGCATACTTCTTCAATGCTTTACCAAGATCAACGGTGAATCTGTCCAAGTTCAGACAGGCGTGATTGACAGGTGAATTAGCCAATCAGGGACATGCGCTGTCTATTAAAACAAGTATGGATGAAAAAAAGAAAGGAAAAGAAAATATCGCAGTGACTGAAAACCACAGCAGACTTTGGCAGAATCAAAGAATGAAGCACTAAACTGCGCTCATCGGTGATATGTGTCCACTGAGCTCCTTCATTTCACATTTCACTGATCATCAGAAATTACAGAAATATAAATCTGACAATATGTGGTCCCTAAACCAAAATGTTACCTTGGGTTTTTCCTCAGGATGCTCATACGCCTGGTATAATCCACGTCAGTCAGAGCTTTACTTGAACAGCCGCAGTGAGGAGTGAGCAGTCGTCCTTCAGGTGAGTGAACATCCAGGCTAATGTTACTTCCAAAAGACGACAGCAGAGGCACCTCACGTCATTTATCTGATATTTAAGATTGGGTTCTGTCACTTCGAATTCACTTCTTCAGCACTTCTTCAGGGATGGGAAACCTTGACCTACACTTTAATTTTCTTTACTTTTCTTTACAGACCAGGCTAAGCAAGTTTACTCCGCATACTGTATATACATTACATTCCTTTAAGTCATTATAATCCTCCTCATTAATCCAGGTAAAAGCAAACACAATGGCTTCTGAAACCTGCGGCCACATTTGACTGAATATACGGCATTGTAATATAACTAAACAGGACGTCCTTGTACTGCGATATAAGCCGGCACCAGGAATGCCTACAGATACAAGAGGATGTAGAGTTCAGAGGATCAAAGTGGCTTATGTATTTCTAAAGCCACGTCAAAAGTAGATTGATTTGAAGGAGTGACATTGTTTGATGAATAAATACTGAAAATGCAGTTCATACATAGTTGTGGTCACCTGTGGGCAAAGGGAAGAAACATCTGCTCGACTTTGAAAACGACATACACAAACACGGAGTCTGTTTTTTATTAAAACGTTGGTTGCGGTTTATAATTAAATTGATTTATTACAGTTCAATAATGAAAGTGAAGATTAATGATGCTGATAGGTGTTGTAACATGTCAAAAGTCCGGTGCACATTTTGAAAAACATTAGAGCGTGCTACAGAGTTCTTTTATCGTTTGTTGTCATACTTTAGTGGTTAGTCTTTGTTGTCTTATTTCCCCATCGTTAAAGGTGCACTCTGCAGCTTTTCTGGTGTTTGATCCACCACCTGCTTGTCTCTGTGGAGATATTACTGATTTGCCTTGATTATTTTACAATATGGAAATAAACTCAGTAATCAGATCTATGGAGAAGCAAGCATGTTTTTGATGTATTTTTCAGCTATAAATCACCTGCAGTTGAATAAATGCGAGGGAGATATGTTTAATGCCCTACTGTGGTACATTCCAGGCAAAGAAATAACATCTCCATGGAGACAAGCAAGTAGCAGACTCTCCAATTTAGAAGTTGCATAGTGCACTTTAAAACTTTAAAAACAAATATTTGTGTAAAATTGTATGTAAACATTTTAATGAGCACCACATTTTTTTGTCTTTTTCATAGCAAAATTTCAAAACAGACTTTTTTTTTTTTTTTTCATCTTAAATCTACATTATCTGTGAAATAAACTCATGATGTGGATCTGAAGACTGAGGGGGTATTAATTGCTAACACATAACGTATTCACATCACCATGTTACCTTTTAAAAATCTTTTGAAAATACTATAATCACCAACAAATTCACATATTTAACACGTTTCACTTTTGTGTTTTGTGCTTTAAGTCTTCCCTCCCTTTGCTCTCTGCGCTAAGTCACTCCTCCTTCAGAGCACTATCACCTTACAATCTGTGGGCATTTCGCTGATGAAACTACTGCACATCGCATCAGGTTTGTGTATTCTTTTGTATTATGCTTTTGTATATTTACATAAAATTGTCATGCTCAATTGCACAGAACTGTAAGGAGGGTTCTAATAGGGCCCGGGAAAGATAACTAGATTACTCAAACATACATGGATGACATCTAAAACTACCATAACGTGTGTAAAAACCCTCAGTCTTCTAGGTAGAATCTATGGCAAAAGGAGAGATTCAATTTGTCAACTGGACAAAAGTTTATTTGGTTGAATACGTTTCTCAGCTCATCCAAGCTGCTTCTTCAGTTCTGGTCAGACGCTGGTGGACACTGCCTTAAATCTGCCTGAAGGGAGGGGCTAAGTACACTGAAACTACTCTGAAACTAACACACCTACTACACATACAACAAGCACCAAAAAGTCGATTTTGCATATACCCATGTCTTGATTGTTTTCTTGTTTTATGTTTAGATTCATATATTTCAATTTGCTGATCAAGTATAATATTGTCATCAGTACATTTTACCACTATAAGAGCAGTTTTGCAGTGTACAATGCGTGAAATAAACCTTGTGCGGCTCTGCTAATCACCACTGTTTTTTGTTTTTTTTTTCTCACAAATGATTACATCAACAACACAAGCCTTCCTGAAGAAAGCCAGCTCTCCTCTGTCCCACCAACGCGCCTTGCGATTTTAAATCACGTCCAAATGATTTATTTAAACGTCGACGCAGGTGTCACCTCGCTTCCCCTCATTTCTCAAATTGTTTGTGTTCTTTTCTGGATAATAAATGCATCTTCAGACAAGCTCAATATGACTAATTATGTCTGAAATATCCCGAGCAGATGTGGAGCTGAAGGGAGACGAGAGCAGCCAGCCAAAAGCCCTTTTTCACTTGGACAAAGCAGTTAGTGTTCAGAATGTGTGTTAGCAGTGTCATCTATCCTACGTGATTTATCCGTTAGGCTATATAAAACTGCCATTGAATTAAAACAAAAAAAAAATATACTTTAAAGGTGCACTGTGTAACTTTTTTGTGAAGGGGTTCATCGCCCGCTTGTTTCTATGGAGATCTATTGGGGATTGCTCTGCCTGAATGTTCCACAGTATGACATTAAACAGCTCTACCTTACATTTATTAAATTACAGGTGGTTTTATAGCTCAAAAATACCTAGAAAAACAGGCATTCTAACTGAGCGGGGTCGCCTCTCCACAGATCTGACCTGTAATTTCGTCTGGTTTGGTCTCCATGAAGATAGAAAGGTTTAACACCATACTGTGAAACATTTCAGATGAAGCAATAACATCTCCATGGAGAAAAGTTACGCAATGCACCTTTAAATAATAAAGTTGGAAGATGTAAATAGTACAATATAGAATGTTGGGAAAATCTGCAATGTGTAACTTTTCTGATGGATTGTTTTCAGAGGTTCCACAATATGTAAGTGTCTTGCCCAAGGACACAGTGGCTGCTTACACTTGTAGCACTCTACCAAAACTGACCACTGTTGATCAGATGGAGACTTTGGTCAGTTTTGGATCATCTTTATTGATCTTTAGTCATCTCATCTAGGTATTAGATTAGCTACATAATTTCTAAGCAGGCCCGTCAACAGAAATTTGAGGGCCCCAGGGCAAGAAGCCTCACATGGGCCCCCTTCTAATATAAATTAATCGGAAGAGGGTCTATTTCTGGGCCCCGGGACAACAGACCCCTTTGTCCCTCCCTGTCTACTGCCCTGTTTCTAAGTGTTCTTTTTTGTCATTCCTCCTACATTTGTGTCGGAGCAGTTTTGTTGTGGTGTGACACGCACTCTGCCGCCTTTGAGAACCACAGACATGTTAATTAACATTTATCAAGGAGAAAGGGTTGCGGTGGGCTCCGGAAATAAAAACAAAAACGTCCTCCTCCCAGGTACAGCGTCTCTAAACTTCATGTGCCTTCATCCTTCATCTTGTCTATCACTGCCTCCGGGTTGGCAACTTTATCCTGCACAGCTTTGATTTGTTGAACTCTGCACTTCAAGGTCAAGGGTCAAGTCTCTAATTTCCAGGTTTCAGATGACATGACACACATTCTCACATTCTATAGGCCAGTAATATTTAATACAGATGGAGGCAGCTAAAGTTTGTTTTACCTTTTGGATATTTGATGGAAAAGTACAGCGTTAAAAAAGGGCTCCTGCCACCATCACATCATAACATTCTAAAATCTGAAAACCACCAACACACGGCAAAAAGGGCTATCAAAAAATAAGAAAAAAAAAATACAAATTTTGAGGTAAAAAAAAATGCCCTATTTTAAGTGAAATTACCTGCCAGTGCAGTTAGAAAGTTTTCTTAAAACAAGACAAAATACAAATCTTGTTTTAAGCAGAAAACACTAGTTTCAAGGCCTCATGGCAAGATTTTTCACCTTATTTTGAGCATATTTATCCTTGATTGCAGTAATTATTGCTTAAAATAGATGCCAATCTGCTTATTTCTAGTATATTACATGTCTTATATTAGGCTGTTATTTACCACCAAACCACAGGTGTGGTGTGATTCTAGCTCCCACAGATGATTGTTGTCATTGTGTCCTTGGGCAAGACACTTAACCCACCTTGCCCCCAGTGTCTGCGTACACTGGTGTATGAATGTGTGTGTGAATGGGTGAGCGGTTCCTTGTTGTAAAACACTAAGTGCCTTGAAAGTGGAAAAGCGCTATGTAAAAATGTGACCATCTAATATAAAAAGTGCTTAGAATCAGTTGTAATATCTATCAATAAGCTACACTATATTGCCAAAAGTTTTCACTCACCCATCCAAATAATGGAAATCAGGTGTTCCAGTCACTTCCATGGCCACAGGTGAATAAAATCAAGCACCTTGGCCTGCAGACTGTTTCTATAAACATTTGTGAAAGAATGGGTCGCTCTCAGTGAATTCCAGCGTGGTACTGTGATAGGATGTCACCTGTTGCAACAAGTCCAGTCGTGAAATTTCCTCACTCCTAAATATTCCACAGTCAACTGTCAGTGGTATTGTAACAAAGTGGAAACGATTGGGAACGACAACAACTCAGCCACAAAGTGTCGGGGTCAGCGGATGCTGAGGCGCATAGTGCACAGAGGTCGCCAACTTTCTGAGTCAGTCGCTACAGACCTCCAATCTTCATGTGGCCTTCAGATTAGCTCAAGAACAGTGCGTAGAGAGCTTTTTGGAATGGGTTTCTATGGCTGAGCAGCTGCATCCAAGTCATACATCACCAAGTGCAATGTAAACCCTAGCGCCACTGTACTCTAGAGTTCTCTGGAGTGACGAATCATGTTTCCCCATCTGGCAATCTGATGGATGAGTCTGGGTTTGGCGGTTGCCAGGAGAACAGTACTTGTCTGACTGCATTGTGCCAAGTGTAAAGTTTGGTGGAGAGGGGATTATGGTGTGGGGTTGTTTTCAGGGGCTGGGCTTGGCCCCTTGGCTCCAGTGAAAGGAACTCTGAATGCTTCAGCATACCAAGAGATTTTGGACAATTCCATGCTCCCAACTTTGTGGGAACAGTTGGGAGATGGCCCCTTCCTCTTCCAACATGACTGTGCACCAGTGCACAAAGCAAGGTCCATAAAGACATGGATGAGAGAGTTTGGTGTGGATGAACTTGACTGGCCTGCACAGAGTCGTGACCTTAACCCGATAGAACACCTTTGGGAAGAATTAGAGCGGAGACTGAGAGCCAGGCCTTCTCATCCAACATCAGTGTGTGACCTCACAAATGTTCTTCTGGAAGTGTGGTCAAAAATTCCCATAAACACACTCCTAAACCTTGTGGACAGCCTTCCCAGAAGAGTTGAAGCTGTTATAGCTGCAAAGGGTGGGCCGACGTCATATTAAACCCTATGGATTAAGAATGGGATGTCACTTAAGTTCATATGCAAGTCAAGGCAGGTGAGCAAATACTTTTGCCAATATAGTGTATATCAGGATGGAATATCTTGAAACAATTTTAAAAAAATCTCATTTTATTAAGTAACAAATCTGAAAATGTATCTTTTAAGATGAATCTGCTTAATTCAAGTCAGTTTAACTATGCTAGAAAATCCTTTTTTGCAGTGTAGGGTGTGGAGGTCATGTGACTCTCTCTGAATCATTATAAATGCAACTTCAAAGTGAGTAAATGAAAGAGGAAACAACTATAACATGGTTAAAAGCTGTGCATTTTTGTTTGATAGAGCTCCTTTAATGAAGCCAGATTACCACATACTAGTAGACTGCACAATTTGTACTTAAAGAACCTATTTTATGCTGTTTTCTGATCTAGATTTTAATGTTGTTTCCTAATGCTGGCATTGTGTTTTGCCATTCACACATTTTTAACACAGAGATCTTGCATATTTAGATTTAATTAATCTCTCAAACAGTAAAACAGGAAGTGCTCCAGTGTATTTTTAATAATATTTTCCAAACACCTTCACTAGAATTAATTAGATAATTCCAGCCATGGAACTTCCAATCTCTACTAAACAAACTTGAAAACTACATCTTAAAGACATCACAAGGTGGAATAGAGCGTTGTGAGCTTTGGAGATCTAGACAGACTAATAATAAAGGAGTTCTCAAACATCTGTGAATGAAACAAAACACAATTTGAGGTATGTTTTTAATGAGGTAACAACATTATAACATGGCTTAAAACTCACAAGAGTAAATTTTACATAATGTAGGACCTTTAACTCATAAGCCCCTGAAGAAAACCATGGTATAATACAGTTTGTGTGGAACCTCCCTGGCGCATGTGTTTTTGCTCTAAACACTAGCCTTCACGGTGAGAAGTTCCACAGAACAGCTCATAAATCTAACCTGCTGATGGCCTGTTTTCCTCCTTTATTTCACTCAACACCTCACACCATTCAAACCTCACTCCCAAACCCTGCTCCACTCCAGGGTTGATCCACTGCCCAGAAACTGCAACCAGACTTTACCAAAAAAAAAAACCAAAAAAAAAAAACCTCCCTATAAATCCCCCCTTTTTTGCATTTTAATCTCCGCCAAAATGTACTTTCTCTTGATTTATGTCATTCTTTATTTCCGCCTCACGTCTAAAACTCTTGGATGGCGTCGACTTAAGTGGGAAGTGATTGGTGTTCCTCCATCTATTGGCTCAAACTGCGATAATGTTCGGTGCTGGAGCCAGGGCGAGGGAAAAAATAAAAAATAAAATCGACGAAATGAAATATCTGCCGTCCCCGTTGAAGAAAAGGAAAATCAAAAAGGGCCCTGCAGGAACGTAGCTTTCTCTGACACCTTGACAGTTTGCCATGAGTGACGCGTGATCTGTACAAATTTCAGGACTAATAAATCTGGCTGTCAGAGCGGTGGACTTGAAAGCTCCTAGTCCCCGCGGCAAGGCTTAAACACAGGTCTTGTTGATGAAATTCTGTAGGCTGGAGAATTACTGCTGTCAGAAAAACGCCCACATCAAACCCCGAGTCCTTGGCTTGGCTCCTTCTCTCCCTCTCCTCTCTCAACACCCTTTCCCTCCCTCCTTCCTTCTCCCTCCTCCCTCCGCTTCTTCATGCTCTCTCTCTTTCACTCAACGCTCGGAAAGTGAAACATAGCAGTTCTTTCAGGGTGTTTCAGAGGCCTTATTCAATTACAGGTGGTTTTATAGTTCAGAAATACCTGGAAAAATATAGGCATTCCGACTGGAGTTGCCTCTCCACAGATCTGACTTGTAACTTGGTCTGATTTGGGCTCCATGAAGATAGAAAGGTTTACTGTGAAACATTCCAGATGAAGCAATAACATCTCCATGGAGAAAACGACTACTAAACTTTTCTATTTTATTTTGACTTGTAAATATTAAAGATGCAACAATACATTTTCCCACGATTCGATATGTATCTCGATACAGGGGTCACGATGTCAATTCAGTTTCGATACGTTTTAAGACACACACACACACAAAAAAAACGCATTTAATTTTTTCTGCTAATGAGTATAATATAATAACACTATGATATTAATGAAACAATACATACATTACACATAATACATCACAGTACAAATACTTTAAAGTTATAGTTTATATGTGAAGTGTTTCAGTTCATTTGCTTCAGTGATTTACAGCTCAGAATTTTTATTCAGTGAAAATAAGAACAGAACTTTTTCAGGCTATTTTATAATAAACCCAGTCTACTCTTAATATAGAGTGATAGGGCAGTTAAACTTTCAGACTTTTCCTTTTTTGATGATGATCTGATGATTTCTTTTCTCTCTCCTTTCACTGCGTCACACGCCTGTGTCCGCACTGTTCTGCCTCCTCCAGCAGAAACAGTACGTGGCTCCTCCCACACTGCCCTGCTTCAGTCTGTGCTCTTAACAGACACACTGCGCTCTCCCATCCTCTTTCTGAACACTAAAACTATGTTATATCACATAAAAATGTCTCAGTAGACCATTTTCTGACTAAAACTTATGAGACGGGATAGGAGCGCATTTGATTAAAGCCGATGTAAAGCCAAAAGTGATTCTAAAGTTTTTAAAAGTTAATATCCTCATCATTCATTCCTGGGTCTATCAACGTAAAATAAAAAGTGACTGAAAGATGAAATCCACCTCTGTTAGAATGTTTCAGCTGTAAGTCCCTATGGAGCTGTTTTCTTGCAGCATCTGAGAAGGACTCTGTAACTGTAACTATTTCTTTTTCGGACCTAAATAAATGACAACACAGAGGGCATGGATACACGTGCATATCCACCGCACACGTGTATCGAATTGTGAGACTTTTTTGTTACTTATTTAGAATGCATTATTACCATTTATAATAATATATTGTGATATGTGAGCTACTGTGTCCAAGTAATTTCCCTGTGGATCAATCAGTAAAGTTTGTGTAAGTCTAAAAGCATTTGACACCAGAAAAGTTACACAATGCACCTTTAAATAATAAAGCTGGAAGATGTAAATAGTACAAAATCGAATGTTGGGAAAATGTGCAATGTGTAACTTTTCTGATGGCTTGTCTTCGGACGTTCCACAGTATGTTCAGTGTCTTGCCCAAGGACACAGTGGCTGCATACACTTGTAGCACTCTACCAAAACTCACCACTATGTTCAGATGTCTAGTAAAATGATAAACTTTGGGGGTGTAAGAGCCAAAAGGTCAGTTTTACATAATCTTTGCTGATCTTTAGTCATCTCATCTAGGAATTACATCACTTACCTCCTTCTCCCCCACTCTCCTCTCTCAACACCCTTCCCCTCCCTCCTTCTCCCTCCTCTCTTCTCTTCCTCTGTCAACGCTCGGAAAGTGAAACATAGCAGTTGTTTCAGGGTGTTTCAGAGGCCTTCGTTACATCATTTTGACACCCCGCAGGTTTTAAGCAGAGCAGTACAGAACCAAACAACTACATTCTGATACGGGTACTATAAACATGTATTGTGTTTTATGCATGGGAGCTGTCAAACACACAAGGTCAAACGGGTTGCTTGGGCTGCTGTGAAACAAAGTGAAAGGAAATTCAGCTTCCTGTTCATTTGTGTTCAATCTTCGATGTCTACGCTGTTTGAAAAAGTGAATAGGTTTTTGTTACAGGTTTTTGCAACGCTGCATGTAGAAACTGGGAACCGGCTGAGGATTTGAGATTGCAGTGCGTTGCATGGACACTAGAGGCCGCTAAATACACCAATATGTGGCTTTAATGCAAACTTTTGAAGCATAAAGATGTCGTTTTCAATGGACGCATTCAGTTATTGGGTATATACGGGAAGACAGCCTCCATCGAACTACTAGTATCAGGTTGATATCAAATTAGATGTGCAAATGGACCAAAACCTCTCTATACATTATCTTTTCAGTGTCAGATTTCAGTTTAGTTACAGACAATGTTGGATATGGCAAGGTAAAGTACACTTTGTGCCTGACCAGCCAGTCCCTTTTACATTCTGTTCATTCTGGAGCTGGACAATAGAGCGTGAAAAACCTTGAGACGATCCAACCACAGCTGCTAATCTGCATCACGTGTCTCTCGAATGCCGAAGACATCTCTCCAAAATTCTTGTAACATTCAGAACAAAATACACAACTTCTAAGTCATAGTTTGGTGCTTCGATTGTTGATTCTGTAAAAATCCTCGCTGTTTCTCAGTCCTTTATGTTGATTTTTCTCCTTAAATTTCTCCTTTTGCTATGGATTCTACCTGGACGACTGAGGGATTCTACACACTCCTTGTTTAGGTTTGATGGCGAAAACCAGATTGCCCAGAGGAACCCCACCTAGACCCAGAAATACCTTTATGCTGTGAAGTGTGAGTTGCTAACCACTCAGCAGTCCCTATTGAAACGTTATATGTTAATTTAACCTAAAAAATGTATGTAGTAGCTATTTTGGTATATAACAAAAACTCCTCTTACTTATAATATGATGTCAAGCTAAATTATAGACTTGAAAATTCCTTGCATGTTTTGATGTTTTGATTGCAGATCCTTTGACTCAAATAAATTAACTATTTGTCTAGATTGTAAAAGAGAAGTACATTGGACAAAGTATTGCGTTCATACAGTTACAGACAGTTATTTGTTATTTTTGGTGGACTTTACCTACATAACCTACTTCCTCTGGACTTTTAGTAACGTGTGGTTTAGTTTAACTTCACCAGTTTTATTCAAAAATACTCAAAGAAACTATTATAAACACATAGGCCTATATTAAAAAACCCTCTTACTTATAATATGATGTCAAGCTCAATTATATGAAAATTCCTGCACGTGAATTCCCATGTTTTAACTGCAGATCCTTCTACTCAGATACATTGAGTAACTATTTGTCTATTGAGTTTATACAGTTAAAGACAAATTTGTTATTTCAATGGAATTTACCTACATAACCTATTTCTGTGTACTTTTTGGTAACTAATGGGCTGTTACTACTGTAATGTGTGGTTTAGTTTTACTTGACTAGTCTTGTTTTTCGAATTGATTAATGGAATTAAAGCAGAAATAGTAAAAGAAACTACTATAAACAAATAGACCTTTACATTCTCCTGGCTGAAAAACAGTCTCACCATTAGAATATCTGATTTCACAAGACGGCCGCTTTACATGTGCGTCATTTACATACCAAAAGCCCTATAAATCAACCACTCAGCATTGCCCTCCTCCTACTTCCACATCCTCCCCGTGCCCTCTCTTTCAACACATTTATTCTTGTTTATCTTTGATCCGGATGACTCCATTCAACCCTCAACCGGCGCGTCCTGTTAGCGGTAAATCATCTTTGTGTGTTTGGGAGCTGATTTGACTATGTGTTTCAAGTCAGACCTCTCTTCAAAGGAAAGTTAAAAGTTCACTCAAGACCTAGGGGCAAAAAGGCAGTCATAAATGTCAAAAGGTGTAGTGATGTGGTGGTGTAGTAGTGGTGGTTTTAGGTCGCGCTCCCTACTGGTGAACTGTGATCTTTCGTTGGCGGTCGAGGAGGTTGTTAAAGGGCCCATGTTACGCTATTTTCTGATCTGTTAGAATGTTATATAATGTTTCCTCATCATTCACACATTTAACACACAAACCCTGCGTATTTAGGCTGAGTTCTTCTCTCAAACTGAAAAAAAAACACTCTGTTCTACCTTGTGGAAATACAGGAAGTGCTCCACTGTGTTTTTAAACTCCACACACCTTCACTAGAATCATTTGGATCATTTCAGCCCTGGAATTGCTAAACTCTACTGAACAAAAGGTAAAATGTAGCTGTTAACTTGAAAACTACAACTTCATCACAAGGTGGAACAGAGCATTTTAAGCTTTGGAGATGTAGATAAACTAATAACAAAGTTTTACTCAAACATGTGAATGAAACAAAACACAACTCCAGGTCTGTTTTTGAGGAGGTAACAACATTCTAACATGATTTAAAGCTCACAAGAGTCAATTTTGTGTAATATACCTTTAAAGACATTTAAAGGGGCCGTAGGTGTTGTTTTAATTCAGATTAGTCATTCTTTTGAGGGAGAGGTGGTAGAAAATGAATATGGAATCACAGCAGGGGTTAGGCTAACACAGGCAGCGGACAGACTGTCATGTGACTAAAGTTCATGTCAACACTTCATGATTCACTTTTCCCAGTCTCTGAACTTATCTAACATGAGAAAAGCATATTATGAATGAGTCATCTAGCCACTTTCGCTGTAATATTTTCATTTTTGAACTTTACTTTTAGATTTAAAGTGTCTGTACCTGTAGTTGAGCAAAATTATTTACCCGGGACAGTCCCAGTTTGGAGCCCTGTGTCCATTGTCCTAGCAGATGTATCAAAAAACATGTCGCAGGTTTATACAAAAAATTCCAGTTGTCCCTTTTTTGTCCAATCCGATACCTGCCAACAGTAACAAGGGGCGTATATTGTCACTTGTGTAGCTAAAATACAGAAAACCACGCGTAAAAATGACCATAAGGTAAAAAAAATGCCACAACAGAAGTTCCACAGATTATTAGGAGTCGAGAATAGACAATGTTGCTCACTCTTTTCACAGTTTTATTTATACCAGCCATCCCAAAATGAATACGTCCCAGTTTTGAATTTTGCATATCTGGTCACCCTCGTTTTACCCCAAGACAGATATATTATAAAAGCATCTGTTAAAGTAGAGATGAGATCGCTGTGTGCCGTCTGTGTGCTGACTATAGAGCATTTTAACATCTGCGAATCAGGGAGTGTGCCGTTAGCATACTAATGTTTGTACCGCAATGACAGAACTCCGCTCTGGTTTAGAAAAGTGTGGAATAACTTTGAACATCTGCAGCCCATTTAAAATAAAGTACTTCTGTTTGTTTTTTTTTACATTTTTAAGATACTAAATACTCCCAGAATGTAGTCGATGTCCCCCACAGCTCAATGTTTAGGGATTAGCTGACATGGCTACCTACAACATTTTCAGGTTATACTTATCTGTCTTTCATACAAGAGTTTTAAAGGTGCATTGTGCAACTTTTCTGGTGGAGGGTCCATCAAATGCTTTTCTTCATGGAGCTGTTATTGCCTCATCTGGAATGTTTTACAGTATGGTATTAAACCTTTTTATCATCATGGAGACCAAACCAGACCAAGTTACATGTCAGATCTGTGGAGAATTTGTTTTCCTAGGTATTTTGAGCTATAAAACCACCTGTAATTGAATAAATGTAAGGTAGAGCTGTTTAATGTCATACTGTGGAACATTCCAGGCAGAGCAGTGACATATCCATAGAAACAGGTTACGGACCCTCAACCAGAAAGTTACATAGTGCACATTTAATTGCTCAAAAATACCTTGTAAAACATACATTGTTATTGTGAGCGAGCAGGAATGCCTCTTTGCAGCTCTTGGTGTAGGGATAGTTTTGATGGAGATAGATAAATAGATTCTGTATGCTTCTGTTTTTTATTTTGTACTCTTTTGATTTTATTCTGTACTCTTTTGTCTTTGTTCTGTACTCTTCTCTTTTAATGTTAATTTTATGTTTATTTATGTTGTTCATTTTGTGATTTTATTGTCTTTCTTATCCTGTAAAGCACTTTGAATGACTTTGTGTACAAACTGTGCTGTACAAATAAACTTGCCTTGCCTTGCCTTGCTTTTGCAATTTCCCCATTGTGGGACAAATGAAGGATCTTATCTTATCTTATAATTTAATGCCATACTGTGAAACATTCCAGGTGAAGCAAGCCGGTAGCACCCCACCCTCCATCTGCAATTGAAAAGTTACACAATGCACCTTTATCTGTAACACAGCAAAGGCCACAGCGCAGTCAGGCAATCGAGTCAATCCTAATACACTTTTATTTCATAGTCTGTCCAAAGAATGTGCAGAGCTAAACAGAGTCGTAGGAACTGCTGTCAAAACCTATTTGAGCTTGAAAAGAATTTGGATTGTGTTGTAGAGTGGATGGATCAAAACAGACTGCCAAAGAAAATAATCTGGTAGTAGTAGCAAATACATCATTTAGAATAATGCATGAGTTGAAATTATAAAAAAAAAAAGAAAAATTATGCTCTATTAATCCAGGCATGGGACTAGTTAGAATGGAATTTGATCTATGACATAAGAAACCTTTGATACAAAAACCCTGCAGTCTTCTCTCAAACAGAAATCACTCTGTTCCACCTTGTGATGTATTACAGGAAGTGCTCCACTATGTTTTTAAACTCTATACACCTTCACTAGAATTATTTGGATGGTTTCAACCCTGGAATTGTTAATCTCCATTGAACAAAAGCTAAAAGCTAAAGCTGTTAACTTCAAAACCACTGCTTCATGACATCACAAGGTGGAAGAGAGCATTTTGAGTTTTGGAGATGTAGACCGACTAATAATAATAATAATAATAATAATAATAATAATAATAATAATAATAATAATAATAATAATAATAATAAAGGGTTAGTCAAACATGTGTGAATGAAACAAAACTCAGCCAGCCACAATAGACGTATATCTTTGTTGATTAGCCCCATTTACACTACACACTGCCTCTGCAGCGGCCTGTCGGAGAGGAGCTTGTCAATCACTGCTTTCACCGCGGGGAGTCCACTTTGACTGACAACTCGTGTGATCTTTTGTCCCGCCCCCCCACCTCCAAGACAATGGGCCCCGGTGCAGTGAATCAGCAATACAAAGATAACAGCACTCACTCAAACACAGGCTGGACGGCTCAAAGGTCACTGCTACTGTAACAGAGCAGGTCAAAAGTTTAGTCCTGTTCAGTTCTGGTCTTGCACTAGTTTGGTTTGTAGTTTGGTTTGCCTTATATTTGGTTTAAAGGTCCTATATTACGCAAATTTGACTCTGGTGAGCTTTAAGCCATGTTACAATGTTGTTACCTCCTAAAAAAAATACCGGAGTTGTGTTTTGTTTGAGTTTGAGTAACCCTTTATTATTAGTCTGACTACATCACCAAAACTCAAATGCTGTGCTTTTGTTGAGTTGAGAGATTGGTGATTCCTGGGCTGAAATCATCCAAATGATTTTAGTGAGTTTAAAAACACAGTGGAGCCCTTGTACAACCCCATGACAGCACAAGGTGGAACAGAGTGTTTTCTGTTTGAGACAAGAACTCATCGTAAATATTCCAGGTATTCCAGTTTCTCGCAATGATTTAAAGAGACCTGTTTTTTATGATTTCAAGGAACCCAATAATTTTTTAAAACTGTAAGTGATCATCGAGTACCCAGAAATAAGAGTTAGATCAAGTTTAGTTCTTGTTTAGGCCTGGTTTAGTTCTGGATGAGACCTGGTTTTTATTACCAAGTTCATAGTTCCAGTCTGACCTGGTTTAGTCTTTTGGTGAAGCTTAGTCCCTATCAAGTAAGGGGGCGTTTAGTTTGCAACCATTTCACTTCACAGCTCGGTTGACCTGCTTAAAAATATAGAAATATATAGTAATACAAATATATCTTTCACCTATATAAAAGAGGTTGTAAAAGAAAGATGAAATATTGATTGAAATGACAGAAAGTTATCTATTACATAAGGGTTCTATGCAGTTTTTTGGTGAAGTTTAGTCCCTTTCAACTGTGACTTCTATTTAGAAAACCAAATTTACCGAAGTACCATTTGAAGGGAAATTGATGACCAAACCTGTAGAGCTAACTGTCAATCACTTACTCAACACACAATCCTCCATACCCATTTAAAAAGACCAGCCAATCAGAATCCACGGACCACCTCACTTAGCTCGGTTTCTGACTGAGAGTTGACCTGCTTAAACTAACACTGCACTTCACTAAAACCTCTTACCTCCGCGACCCCTTCCGTGACCCCGACATGACCCGCTGCCCCTAAGCCGAGGTCAGTCCCCCCTCCCTAACTGCCCTCCTCCCCTCCCTGGCCTCCTCCATCTTCTCCACCTGGTTTTGATTGCTCGCATTTCACTTTCCATCAGCTCGTCCGTCTCCCAAAAATCTGAGCCTGGGAAAACTTTGTCTAGGGGCGGCCATTCTAGCCATCGCCGTCCGCAGAGGTTTGTTTCGAGACAGATGCGTCGCGCAAATTTAAAGTGATCAAAATAAGCTGTCACTACGATGATGTCAGCTATTACCTTGTCTCTTTGGATACGCGGTGAGGGAGCGTGATTCTGAGTGGGTTTGACATGTGTAATGCGCAGCAGCCAGTTGTGTGGGGCTGAACAAAAGCAGTCTCTGGGAGTCTTGGATAGGAAGTTGGCAGTGTTTATCTACCAGTGTGATTTATGCCATAAACAATAAAACTTCTCAGCAATGAAAGCCTTTTTGGGGGGAACTTTAGGAAAATCGAATCGCTTTCGGGATGCTGATGTTGAAATGGAATTCTTCGATTGTTAACTTTTCACAAAGGAGTGTGGTCAAAGCTGATGAGTGACAAAACGTGTTGCCGGATACTAAAAACAAGTTGTAGCACAAACACTCCAATTCTTCTGTATTTCATCAAAAATTTTCCAATTACAAAAATGGACAGAAGTTCTACAAAAAATAAACATTTTAGAAGGGCATTTATTTGCAAATTAAAACAATTTCAACACATTTTCATGCAAAAGAAAAAGCTGCAGTTGAGGATGTCAGAATAAAATGGTTAATAAAAAAAAAAAAAACATGGTTACAGGTCAAAATATAGATTTTTGTCATTCAAGCATGCAAGAGAAACACATGACAGAAAGGAATTTGTTCCTTGAGGCCCAGTGATTAAAAGAGATAAGAGCAATAATAAATAAGCAATATCAAAAAGTACATTAAGAGCATTTAGTACTTCCAATAGACAAGTACAAGATAGTCTAAGAAAAAATTCAGTGTGCAGTTCCATAATCATAGGAACTAAGGAAAATAATAATCGTTACAGTTTTTGTCATTTAAATTTAGTCATTTCAGTTCTAGCTATTTTCTAAAAAAGTCCAAACACTGATGTCATAATCAGGAAGATTTCTTCTCAGCTAAAACTCAAATTTAATATCTAAACATCCTTAGTTGCAGTAAAGTTCACGCAGGTATGTTAATGTTTCAAATTGGTCCTGGTTAATATAGAGAGATTGCATTTCTGTGCTGTCATCAGAGGTGTAATACTCCCTACAACAGAAGCATAGCCAGACTGGACTGCACTCGACTAAAATGGACAACACTATCACAGTGTCCAGAAGGTCTAGGTGCGGATGGTAAATAAACGCCTCCATAGTTGGAACTCCAGCCTCATCTCTTCTTACAACCTTTCTGTAGCCTGCTCTATTAAAACATGTATGGAGTTTGATCAATCTTGGATATTTGACTAAATTGCTAAACAAAAAAATGAATCCCTTTTTCTAACCACAGAATATTACACACTAAACTGTTATTCATCTCAGGTAAAATAAAAAAAATTATATATTTTGAATGTAAAAGGGACTGGCTGGTCAGGCAAGTACTGGACTAGATTGGAATGGACATTGCTATCACAACGCCATCATGTCTCCAGCTCCTCGGTCCGTACTGTTGGTAAATAACTCTTCTTCCATCTCTTGGGCTGCTTCAGTTTATTCCACAACAATGACCATTCTGTAGTCTACTGAATTAAAAGGCCCATATTTTGTTATTTTCTGATCCGTGTTATAATGTGGTTTCCTCATCACAAACAGACCTGGAGTTGTGTTTTGTTTCATTCACACATGTTTAACACACAAACCCTGCATGTTTATATAGACTGAGTTCTTCTCGCAAACAGAAACCACTTTGTTCCACCTTGTGATGTCATGTGGTAATACAGGAAGTGCTCCACTATGTTTTTAAACTCCACACATCTTCACTAGAATCATTTGAATGATTTCAGTGCTGGAATTGCCAATATTTACTAAACAAAAGCTAAAAGGTAACTGTTATCTTAAAGGTTGTATTGTTTTTTTTTTTGTTTGTTTGTTTGTTTGTTTCAAATTGTCAGTGATAACATTATAGAGATGCAGCAGCCTTGTAATTATGATGAC
Source organism: Taenioides sp. WSHXM2023 (assembly GCA_029959045.1). Taxonomy (NCBI): domain Eukaryota; kingdom Metazoa; phylum Chordata; class Actinopteri; order Gobiiformes; family Gobiidae; genus Taenioides; species Taenioides sp. WSHXM2023. The sequence goes on from CM057089.1 coordinate 7,243,823, forward strand.
CAAAAAAAAAAAAGAATGAAAATCCATCAGCTGTGGACGTGGTGGGGCCAGATAAACATTAGCCAATAGATAACCAGGCTACCTTGTTATCTATTGACTGTTAGGTCGTCAGTCAAACTCCCTACACTTCTAATGTAATTGACTCACCGGCGCGGTGGGATTACGTAGTTTACGTACGCCTTTCATGCATTCCACAACTGCAATTCTGAATGTGCACCAGCTGTAAACAAACAGCGTAAGTGTAAGCAAGAGGCGGGAGGAGATGTTTCTACTTAGAGAGCTGTGGGGAGGGCAGGTGGTTTCACGCATGCGCAACATTTGAAAAAGGACAAACAGGACAAACAGTCGCTGGATTTCTCCTTCCTTGGAAAATCTTTTATACAACCTTTAAAATTTCCCACGTCATGATATCATAAAGCTGAACAGAGCATTTGGGGATGTAGACAGAATAAATATGCAGGATTACTCAAACATGTGTGAATGAAACAAAACACAACTCCAGGTATGTTTTTGACGAGGTAACAACATTATAACATGGCTTAAAGCTCAAAAGAGTAAATTTTGTGTAATATAGGACCTTTAAAGCTTGTAAGAAGTTTGATCGATCTTGGATATTTGACTAAATTGCTAAAAAAAAAGGTTTATAATGGTAGAACTTTCACCTGTCAGTCCATACCACATACCACACAGTAGGTAAGGTCCTATCCACGCCCCCGGGTCAGTCCTGAGCAGATAAGCAGTGTTTGGTGACAATAGCCTTCACTTCCACTTGCTCCTGCCTTTGATCCAGGGTCACATGGGGTATCTTCTGAAGTCTAGCCCCGATCTGACCCCACGCCTGCCCCCCTCTCCATCAAACAAACCCCTGTCCCGACCACCTTTCCAACTCCAAGACTGGCCAGGGGGTCCTCCTGCTCCGAAAGGGCCTCATCCATACCAACAGCCCGACGCAGGGAGCTCGTGGCTGGGATGGGTCAGCCCGTAGCTCCCTGGACGGTCGTTTGTCATGGGGCTGATCAAAGCAGAGCAGCAGGAAGTGAAAGCTGGGTGACAGGGGCAGGGCATCTGAGAGAAAGCCCATCGCTCATGCTCCTCTGACAGGGACCACACTCACGACAGGAGCAGGAGAGACAGGAGATTTTAACTTTCACTATGAACTAAACTGTTGTGTGCTGTTTTGGTTTTGTTTTGCTTAGACTTATTTACTCTTCAGTTAGTGGATGCACTCAGAAAATGTCTGTTTTCACCTACCCCCTGTCTCCTCCCACTGCTTTGTAATTACTTGTGAATATTGAAAAATTCAGGTCTTACATGAAGGGTTTGAAAATGTCACAGAGCCATTTTTCAACAATACACAAAACACACAAAAATGAAATTCACATTTGAGTAATCCTGGTTTATTAGTCTGTCTACATCTCCAAAGCTCAGTATGCTCTGTTCCACCTTGTGATGTCATGAAGTGGTAGTTTTCAAGTGAACAGCTCCTTTTACCTTTAGTTCAGTAGAGATTGAAAATTCCGGTACTGAAATCATCCAAACGATTCTAGTGAAATTGTATGGAGTATAAAAGCACAGTGGAGCATTTTCTGTATTACCACATGACATCACAAGGTGGAACAGAGTGTTTTCTGTTTGAAAGAAGAACTCTAAAGCCTAAATCTACAGGGTTTGTGTGTTAAACATGTGTGAATGAAACAAAACACAACTCCAGGTCTGTTTGTGATGAGGAAACAACATTAGAACAGAGATCAGAAAATAACATAATATGGGTCCTTTAAACTTGACTTCATTCTGGTTTAATTTCATGGTTTGCGTAGCTCTGTGATAGTCTTGGTTTATGGGGAAGTTGACTCCACCTTATTCAAGGGAAAAGTCCCACTAGTCCTTCCCAATGGCTAACAGGAAGTAATATTAAAGTCAAACAAATAAACAACAAAGCTCATGATATTGTTCTCACTGGGGCTTAATGGAACCCAAAATTTACCGGTCACAAAAGGTTTAGAAAAACAAAAACTGTAATGTGCAATTCTGCAATAGAATCATTGGAAGATTTCAGTCCTGGAATTGCCAATCTTTACTGAACTTAAGGTAAAAGGTAGATGTTAACTTGAAAACTGCCACAACATGACATCATAAGGTGGAACAGAGCATTTTGAGCTTCAGAGATAGACAGACTAATCATAGAGGATTATTCAACTCCAGCTCGTCTTACATAACATGTACTGTATGAATGTGTACTATACAACTGCCTCTCTTTTCTTTTTTAATTTAATTTTGATGTACATTTTTTTCTCTCAATTTTATTATTATTATCATTATTATTTATTTTTCTGTTCATATATTCTTATTTTGATATTCATTTAAAAAATCGCATGTATATTGTGGCATATATGAAAAAAGCACTGGATAAACTGTTAATAAAAAAAAAAAAAAACATGCTAACTGTGCACATCCTGATTTTTGGACAGTAATGCAGACAGTACACCAAACGACTTATTTTGACCTCAAGAGCCGCTTATACACTATATCTGTACTGAGGCAAGACAAATTTTGCTCAAATACGTGGGAAAAAAAGACAAATTCGTGGAGAAAAAAATAATCAAGACAAAACAAATGACAGCCTAATGAAGTTGTTTCAATCTAAGACTTTTTGACAGACTTTGGTGATGTTGTAAAACCCAAAACAGTCCATCTGTCAGCACGGCCTTAAATGATCCTTAGGACTGGTCTTACAGGTCTCTACATGGGAACCAAGACTTCTTTTAATTACAGTAATCTTGGGATAATAGCTTCTTTTGTTACAGGAGACATAGCTCAAACCACATGTAGAATCTGTAATATTATTGTTTTTGTTCATTTGAATGACAATGTTTGATTTATTACAGATGAGAGCATGTGAGGTGCTCCAGGCCATCATTTGACTACAAAATTATCTACAACCACACACCTACATAAATAATACGCCAAGGCTTTTAAATGTTAAGTAATACAACTGAAATTATATGGTGACTGATTTCAGTGATTCAGAACTACATTTTAATTATATATATGTTCTACAGGAGTGGATGAAGTACTCAGTTTTGATACGCAAGTAAAAGTAAATTAAAGTACCTGTTTAAAAATGTACTTAAAGAGTAAAAAGTAAATGTGTTTTGCGATCTAATAAAGTTTTAAATGTTGTGATTTTGATACAGATTTGTTCTGAATTTTGTTCAATAGAAACAACTGAATCAATTGTGTTTTTCCAACAGTTTTTATTTGTATATTTTTGTTTTTCTCAAATTATAAATGTGTTAAATATAAAGTCCTCAGCCTTTTCAGCAGGTCTTAAACTAAAATAAAAAATACTTTTACTTTTCAGTCCTGTTCAAGGATGTAGTGGAGTAAAAAGTACAGATACCTGCTCTCAAATGTAGTGAAGGAAAAGTAAAACGTATCCACTTTAAAATGTGCTTAAGTAAAGTACAGATACGTAAAAGTTATATTTAAATACAGTACTTTATTATTTGTACATCATACTTTCCACCACTGATGTTTTCAAATAATACATTTTATTTTATTGACCTTTATTTAGGATAGTCCCGCTGAAATTAAGAATCTCTTTTTCAGGGCGGTCTTTTGTACATGTTTTTAGTGGTAGGGGAAACCGGAGCACCTGGAGGAAACCTACACAGGCACAGGGAGAACATGCAAACTACACAGAAAGGCCCCAGAATCGAACCCAGGACCTTCTTGAAGTGAGGCGAGAGCGCTAACCCCTTTGCCACCATCTGTTAGTTTAGTAGAGACTGGCAATTCCAGGTCTGAAATCATCCAAATGATTCTAGAGAAGGCGTATGGGGTTTAAAAACACAGTGGAGCACTTCCTGTATTATGACATGACATGGCAAGTTGGAACAGAGTGATCCAGGCAAAGCTGCAATTCCTTTACACCAACTTTTCATCTATAAGGCGATATAAGTCCAACCTTAAATCTGAACACATCGCCTGTTTTTCGATAAAGACAACATTAAAGTGTAACTATACTGAGTTCAAACACACAGCTGGAGGACACACATAAACCAGTGCGTGTACAGCTGTGTGTGGACAACAGTGAGGAGCCGCACACTTGAGTTTAACTACACAAGCAGGTGGGAGCCAGCGTTAGCGTTAGCCTAGCGTGTGCGTGCTTGTTGTTTGTCTGTACATTCCTCCTGAGTTCACACAGGGGCCAGGGCCCGTGGGGCAGTCCCATTAATTACACTGCACTGACACCCACACCGCCAAGCCCTGTAATGGATGTCTCTGTGTGGGGACAGGACACGAGGAGGACAGGGGGAGGACAGGAGGAGGAGAAGAGGAGGACAGGAGAAGGAGGAGAAGAGGAGGACAGGAGGAGGAGGAGAGGAGGAGGAGGAGGAGAGGAGGATAGGAGAACAGGAGGAGGACATTAGGAGGAGGAGAGGAGGACAGGAGGAGGAGGAGAGGAGGAGGACAGGAGGAGGAGGAGAGGAGGAGGAGGAGGAGAGGAGGATAGGAGAACAGGAGGAGGACATTAGGAGGAGGAGAGGAGGACAGGAGGAGGAGGAGAGGAGGAGTAGCAGGACAGGAGGAGGAGGACAGGAGGAGTAGCAGGACAGGAGGAGAGGAGGATAGGAGAACAGGAGGATGACATTAGGAGGAGGAGAGGAGGACAGGAGGAGGACATGAGGAGAGGAGGAGGAGGACAGGTGGAGGAGGAGGAGGAGAGGAGGAGGAGGACAGGAGGAGAGGAGGAGGAGGACATTAGGAGGAGAGGAGGAGGAGGACAGGTGGAGGAAGAGGAGAGGAGGACAGGAGGAGGAGGACATTAGGAGGAGGACAGGAGGAGGAGAGGAGGATAGGAGAACAGGAGGAGGACAGGAGGAGGAGGACATTAGGAGGAGGACAGGAAGAGGAGAGGAGGAGGAGGACAGGTGGAGGAAGAGGAGAGGAGGAGGAGGACAGGTGGAGGAAGAGGAGAGGAGGAGGAGGACAGGAGGAGGAGAGGGAGAGAAGAGTAGGGGAGGAGGAAAGGAGGAGAGGGGGAGAGAAGGAGAAGAGGAGGAATGGAAGAGGGGTGGAGAGAGAGAGAGGGAGAGAGAGAGAGGAGGAGCAGAGGGGGAGAGGAGAGAAGGAGATTGGGAGAGCAGAGGAGAAGAGGAGGTGGAGAGGAGGAGAGGAGAGGAGCAGAGGGGGGACTCTGTCAGACAAACCAAAGCCCAACCAGGGTCAACCCAACGTACGGACAACGAGAGGAGAGAGTGTAAAAAAGAGAGTGAGGAGAAATTATCCAAACTGTACTGAAGGAAGTGTGTGGAGCCTGTGATTTTGAAGGTCCTATTTACACAAAACTGACTCTTTGAGCTTTAAGACATGTTAGAATTCTGTTCCCTCCTCAAAAACACACCTGGAGTTGTGTTTCGTTTCATTCACACGTTTGAGTAACTCTTTATTATTAGTTTGTCTATATCTCCAAAGCTCTAAATGTTTTCGCGTCAACATCTACCTTCTGTTTTTAGTTCAGTGGAGATTGGCATTTCAAGAGATGAAATTACCCAAGGTGGGGTGATGATATTTGTGATGAGGAAACAACATTACAACACACACGGGACAGTAAAGTAATTTACCTCATTCTGTATCTTACATATGGTTTCTTGAGTTAGAATACTGTTGATTCAAGTTTTCAATAGTTTAGTTTAATTTTGAGGCAGGTGCGGAACAGAATAAATGGAAGATGTAAACTCTGGATTCTTATTTTCCTTTTGTATTTTATTCTCAGTGACAAGGCAACTCAGATCAAAACTACTTCCCCATCAGTGCCTTTGTGGTTGAGTACAAACGCTGGGACCATGCTATAAATACCTCCTTGTGTCTGGGGAGTTCTCCGTCATGCAGGTGGTAGTGAAGCATTCAAAGGAAGGCATCTACACAGACTTTTTAAATAAACTATTCTCACTGAGCCATCCAGGAAATTTTATGTTGAAATGCTTGAAAAAATGTTATGAAAACGTGAAAATTCAAAGTGAACATTAGCTTGTTAAAGGTCCTATATTATGTACTAGTAAAATTGTCTTTAAGTGTGCGTTTTAAGCCGTGTTAGAATGTGGTTACCTCCTCAAAAACATAACCGCATGTTTAAGTAATCCTTTATTATTAGTCTGTCCATGTACTTCCTGTATTTCCACATGACATCACAAGGTGGGACAGAGTTTTTTTTTTCAATTTGAGAGAAGAACTCAGCCTAAATATGCAGGATTTGTGTGTTAGACGCGTGAATGAAACCAAACACAACTTCAGGTATGTTTTTAATGAAGACACAGCATTATAACGTTGATAAATTAGCGTAATAAAACCCCTTTAATGAAAATGTGAAAATGCAAAGTTAGCAGAAGCTGGTTAATGATTACCTCTCCTTTAACCTCTCACCACTTCAGAGCTCGGTCTTTGGACACAAGAGAGCCTTCACTTGGACTGAGCCTAATTGTTTTTGTACCCTGGCCTCCTTCTCCTCCTCTAAGTGCCCTTTGTCCACCCGCCCATAAATCATGAGAGTGACAGAGCACAGAGCAGGTATTCTAACAGATTTAACCCAGATGCCTTTTCAGACTATTCAGAAAGACTGCCTACATACATCCATGGACAACAGGGTTTGAGATGATTTGATTCACTTTTGACTTTTGAGATATTTTGCGCCTTTTAAAGATGAAGTATGATGATGATGATGTAATGTGAAGGTGCATGGTGTAACTTTTCTCGTGGAAGGTCCATTACCTGCTTGTTTCTGTGGATATGCCACTGTTCTGCCTGGAATGTTCCACAGTATGACGTTAAACAGCTCTACTTTACATTAACTCAATTACAGCTGGATTTATAGCTCAAAAATACCAGGGAAAAATAGGCATTCTGACTGTGAGCCGGGTTGCCTCTTCACAGATCTGACCCGTAACTCCACCCGGAAAAGTTACACAATGCACCTTTAAAGGTCCTATGTAACACAAAATTGTCTCTTTTGAGCTTTAAGCTATCTTATAATGCTGTCGCCTCATCAAAACATACATGGAGTTGTTTTGTCTTTCATTCACACATGTTTTAATAATCCTGGATTATTAGGCTGTCTACAAAAAACTCAAAATGCTCTGTTCCACCTTGTGATGTCATGTAGCGTTTTCAAATTAACAGCTACCTTTTACCTTTTGTTCAGTAGATTGGAAATTCCAGAGCTGAAATTATCCAAATCATTTTAGTGAAGGTGTATGGAGTTTAAAAACACACTGAAGTATTCCCGGATTGCCACATGACATCACAAGGTGGAACAGAGTGTTTTCAGTTTGAGAGAAGAACTCAGCCTAAATATGCACAGTTTGTGTTAAACATGTGCGAATGAAACAAAACACAACTCCAGGTGTGTTTGTGATGAGGAAACAACATTATAACATACATCAGAAAATATTGTAATATGGGCCCTTTAACTATGGACTGATCTGATCTGAAATAAAAATAAAATATATTTTGTAATTGTATTTTAGATGCCTTTTGGAGGATGATTAGAGTTATTTTTTTTACACTGTCAGAGTTATTTCCCCTGGTAGTTTAATGACACTACAAATCAACTCATTCTAGGCATATAACATATAAATAACTCCAGAAATACATTTGAATATTCCCAATGTGTAGAGAACCAATCACAGCAGTGAAAGTCACATATGGTCAAAAAGCTAGAAGTCGCTCTCCCATTGACTTGTATAGAGCAGTAGCCCCGCCCCCTGCTGCTCTCCCGCTCATTTGTCAATCAGCGAGACAAACAGGAGCACCCGTCCCAGAGGTCACGGGGTCATGGGATCCTTCAACTCTGCTCCCCAAACCCCGCTCCTTCTTTTCAGCCAAGTCAAACACAACTGTCACGTCACTTTCTCCCATAAGCCCATGGAGAGTGCTGTGTTGAAATGTTTGCTTCTCTCTGCTCGCTGTAAGGAGAATGAAGAGACAAAATTATATTTTAAAATGGCCATATTACACTGTTTTCTGATGTAGGTTCTAATGTTGTTTCCTCATCGCAACAGACGTGGAGTTGTGTTTTGTTTCATTCACTCGTTTAACACACAAACCCTGCAGATTTAGACTGATTTCGTCTCTCAAACAGAAAACCCTCACTTGTGATGTCGTGTGGCGATACAAGAAGTGCTCTACTCTGTTTTTAAACTCCATACACCTTCACTAGAATCATCTGGATCGTTTCAGTAGGCCAACTTTTCTGGTGGAGGGTCCGTCAAACGCTTTTCTCCATGGAGATGTTATTGCTTTTTTTTGGAATGTTTTACAGAATGGTATTAAACCGTTCTGCCTTCAATGAGACTAAACCAGACCAAGTTACAGGTCAGATCTGTGGAGAGGCGACCCCACTGCCACTCCTGACCACTGCTGTGTGAGCCTGACCTCGGGCTTTGTGCTCCTGCAGGACGGAGGCACGGACGGGGCTCCAGTGTCACCGCTGTGATTAAAGAGGCCATGTTTTCAGTGACAGAGCCCAGGAGGAGGTGAGAGGGGAGGGGGGCTAACACGCTGTAGAGAAGAGGATTATGGGAGTCAAAAGAACAAGTTGAAATCCGGGAGATGGCGATAACTTGAAGAGCTCATGGATTTGAATTGAGGTGGAGAGCAGGTTTGAATTCAATACAATCGAACTGGTCCAGTATCTCTATTATTACTGGGTCTATTATAAAACAAAAACTGAGTGAACTTAATATATGGATGGTTTTGTATTTCTGAAATCAACGATATACCAATGGTCCTATTTTAGTTCAACCCCAACTTTCCTCAGATATTCTTTAAAGGTCCTATATTATACAAAACTGACTCTTGAGAGCTTTAAGCCATGTTATAATATTGTAACCTTGTCAAAAACACACTTGGAGTTGTGTTTTGTTTCATTCACACATGTTTTAGTATTCCTGGTTCATGTCTGCATCTCCAAAGCTCAAAATACTCTATTCCACCTTGTGATGTCATGAGGTGGTAGTTTTCAAGTTAACAGATAACTTTTACCTTAGGTCGGTAGAAATCGGCAATTCCAGGACTGAAATCATCCTAATGATTCTAGTGAAGGTGTATGGAGTTTAAAAACACAGTGGAGCACTTCCTGTAGTATTACATGACATCACAAGGTGGAACAAAGGGTTTACCATTTGAGAGAAGAACTGAATATGAAAGGTTTGTGTGTGAATCAAACAAAACACAACTCCAGGTCTGTTTTTGAAGAGGAAAAAGCATTAGAACAGATCAGAAAATACTATAATATACGCTCTTAAAACTTGTTCTGGTTTGAGCGTAGATTAGTATTGATTTAGACTTTGTTCTAGACTTGGTTTAGTCCTGCTCTAGTCCGGGTTTAATCCAAGTTTAGTCTTCATTTTTATAAAGCATGTGTGCAGAGGCGTCTATATAATGTAATGTTATTTTTTTATTTGTATATTTGTATAATGTTATGTATGTAATGTAATGTTATAATGTTATATTTTTAGTCTTTGTTATTCTAGTCTAAACCTACACACAAGCTATTACTCAGTGAAAATATAACAAGTGCAGAAGCTGACTTTCTAAAGAACATTATCACCGTGTCTGTAGTATTTGAAAGCACTTGTCATGCTAATAGCCATCAAACAGAGTGACTGGTGTAAATGGGTGTATTGTACGGCCCCTAAGCCCCGCGCGGAGCTGCTGTTTGTGATATGAGCCTTGTGTAAATAAACACAATGGGATAGAAACCTCCGCTCACACTTTTGTTTGCACATTCAGAGCCAAAGAGCTCATCTGTGTTTGAGCAGCGGCGTCGCGTTTGGGGGAAAGCTGTCAGTGTAATCGAGTACTTCACACAACTCACACAAGAGTACTACAAACTGCTCTTCTCACTGTGTAGCTCCAGAATGTTTATAGACAGAGGGGGCAGGACTTTTTAAAGAATACAATCTCTGTTAAACAAAGGGTAAAAAATGTATATTAACTTAACTGTTAACTAAAAAAAAAAAAAATTATAACATGACTTAAAGCTAAAGAGTCAATTTTGTGTAATATAGGACCATTTGTGCAATTTTTGATCTGTTATAATGTTGTTTCCTCACCACAAACAGACCTGGAGTTGTGTTTTGTTTCATTCACACACGTTTAACACACAAACACACAGACTTAGGCTGAGTTCTTCTCTCAAAGAGGAAAAACTCTCTTCCACCTTGTGATGTCATGTGGTATTAAACACCTTCAGTGAATTATTTGGATAATTCCAGCCCTGAAATTGCAAATGTCTACTGAACAAAAGGTAAAAGGTAGTTGTTCACTTGAGCTTTGGAGATGTAGACAGACTAATAATAAAAAGTAACTCATCCATGTGTGAATGAAACGAAACACAACTCCGGGTATGTTTCTGATGAGGTAACAACATTATAACATGGCTCACAAGAATCCATTTTGTGTAATATAGAACCTTTAAATCCATTATTGCTAAAAGGCATGCTGCATGTTTATGGTTCCAAATGGGAGTACAGTTTCATGTCCCCTGAGTAGCACTTCTCTCATAACTCCTGCACTAACTCAAGCCTATCACTCTTACGGAGAAATGCGAGTTGACTTACGATTCTTGTCATCCGTTTTTCATCTTTCTCTTGAGTTATGTTGGGAACTGGAGGAAGGGGGGTGGCGCATATTTCTGGAAGCCTCTCGGAAAGCAAGAAAAACTGCCGTAATGAATTTAAACTGCGGAAGAGAGAGAGAGGAGAAGAGAAGAAAAAAAAGAAGCTTGGCAGGTTTGACAAATTAGCCCCAACACTTTTGACTGTCAAGACATTAATTTACGAGCGAGCAAACTTCCAACTGTTTTCCTTGGCCAGCTCACACAGGGACCCATACCTCTCCATAGCTCCCCATAGCTGACTGCTGGGTGAGTTATGGGAGAACTATTTGTTTATTTCTTCCTTTTCCTTTGGCCCTATTTCGTTTAATCCTCGCGAGTGTAGTAGAATAAACCAATTCCTGTTCGCATTAATAAAAATAATATTTGGCACCGCAAGGTCTAATGGTCAAAACGTCACCCCGTTTTTTCCTCAAACCTTAAGCAATAACTCAACAAGCCTTTCCTTTATTTGTCTGGCTCGGACTTGCCAAGATGGACCTCCCCATAGCGGTGTTACTGGGTCGTGGATCCTTATATGGTGGTCTAAAAGGCTTTATTGAGCTTAAGGGAGAATCCTGCTATATTTTTGGCCTATTAACATCGAGATATACGGCACAGTTAAAGCCAAAGCAGCCTCTGCAGGAGCACTTAAAAATGAAAATGTTCTCTTTTTAAATGGTTCAAATGGATGTGGACACCTGGAGTTATAGTGAGATTAAAGGTGCATTGTGTAACTTTTCTGGTGGAGGGTCTGTCACGTGCTTTTCTCCATAGTAATGTTATTGCTTTGTCTGGATATTTCACAGTATGGTATTAAACCTTTCTATCTTCATGGAAAGCAAACCAGACCAAGTTACAGAGCAGATCTGTGGAGAGAGGACCCCGCTCACAGTCAGAATGCCTGTTTTTCTAGGTATTTCTCAGCAGTAAATCCACCTGTAGTTGAAGGTAGAGGTAGAGCTGTTTATTGTCATGCTGTGGAACATTCCAGGCAGAGCCCCAACCGAAAAGTTACACAACGCACCTTTAAGTTTACAGTTTTTAGTGAATGGTGATGTTGCACACAGAAATAAATTTTTCCTGAACAGTTGTTATAACAGTAAAAAATTTGGACAGATCCTCTCATTCAAGTCTGAGGAACATCTAAGGTTCTCTAGCTGCTACAGTGCAAGTCTGAGGAACATCTAAGGTTCTCTAGCTGCTACAGTTCAAGTCTGAGGAACATCTAAGGTTCTCTAGCTGCTACACTTCAAGTCTGAGGACCATCTAAGGTTCTCTAGCTCCTACAGTTAAAGTCAATAGTCTAGTTACTACAGGGACAAGTCTGAAGAACATCCAATGTTCTCTCAGAAATTATAACCTCATGTGCCCCTCAAATATAAGTGAGAACAGCATCTTCCTCATTTTAAGAAGTAATTTAAGAAGTAAAAGTAAGCACTGTATTATATGAATTTCAAAATCTGTCAAACTGAAAACAATATATTTTTTAAATGTTATAATACACACCTTCTCATTCAGTGTATTTTTTTTCCTCTATGTTTACTACTTTCTACAGATGACCATTTTCCTTTCGGGGACAATAAAGTGTATTGTAATTTACCTTACCCAGAAATTTCCCAAAAGGTTCAAGCTTGTAAAACATGTTACGATTACTTCACTTACACAATGCATGACCTTAAATGTCAAAGTATACTTCTTTGCAGTTCCAGAAGTAACCATTGTAAGACTGTAGTAGACTTAAGAAATTCTTGGTTCAACTAAAGACATGTCCTGTTTCCTTCATTTCATTTTAGTAATCTGATTTAATTTAGTCTGTCTACATCTCCAAAACTCAAAATGCTGTTCCACCTTGATGTCATGAAGCGGTAGTTTCCACGTTAATCGCTATCTTTCACTTTTTGTTTAGTAGAGATAGGAAATTCCAGTGCTGAAATCTAGTGAAGGTGTATGAAGTTTAAAAAGACAGTCGAGCACTTCCTGTATTACCACATGACATCACAAGGTGGAACATAGCAATTTCTGTTTGAAAGAAGAACTCAGCTTAAATATACAGGGTTTGTGCGTTAAACATGTGCATATGAAACAAAACAAAACACAACTCTGGGTATGTTTTTGACAAGGAAACAACAATATAACACAGTTCAGAAAACAGCGTAATTTGGGCCCTTAAATAATCTACGGTGTAATTTAAAGAAAAGGTCACTAGATCAAAGCACCGGCTGAATAGTCCCCTTTAAAGTGCTTTATTTGTTCAGCTCCTAACCCTGTGTATAACCCTTTCTTTCTATCATCTTGAGGGCGTCATTTGCCAGCTCCCATCTCTCGTCGCTGCTCCAGAACTCCCCTCGGGCCCCCCCAGCTTCTCGTGTGTGGTCTGTGATTGTGAAACTTCCAGTGTGTCTGATATGGAGGAGACAGGGAGCCACACGAGCATGAAATCCAGCGGCCTGCTATAAGTCCCTGTAATTTATGACTGTAGATACATGACAACTGGGCTAAACAAACCCCGCTTTGTCACCGAGAGAGGGCTTTGATCACCGAGAATCGCATCCACCGCAACAGATCTGCACCAAAAGTGGGGAGAATTCTGCAACACTAGGCTGTGTTTAGTGTCGTTTTATATTTATGTTTTCCAGTATAGGCGAAAATACAATATAAACTAATATTTTAATTACTTACAAAGGATAAAGGTGCAGTATTTAAGGTGGAACAGAGTGTTTTGGTTTGTGTGTGAAACATGTGTGAATGAAACACAACTCCAGGTATGTTTTTGATGAGGAAACAGCACTATAACAGATCATAAAATAGTGTAACATGGGCCTTTTAAAACAATTCGTTGCTCGTATGATTGGTGGTGGTTGTAGATTAACATGTACTGTAACAATTCTAGATCTTTCCTTATTGCGTGTACCAACTTCTACATATATATGAATCAAAACCACATTTCATAGCCTGGCAAAACGACCACAAACATCTCGCATATTGCTTTTGACTTGCTGCGTGCGGCCAAGTTGGTGTTGAAAAGTCCCTCTATCACACCTCCGCAGGTTCTTTCACAAGTCAAAGCTTTTCCTGGCCTCCCCGGTTTCCTGTGAACTTCTGACCCCCGCCCACGCCCCCCATTCACCCCTCTCTCTCTCCGCAGGACGTACCACCACCAGGCCCCTGCGGTGATTGACAACCAGAGAGGGAATTACGGAGCTGTGGGAGGAAAGCTGAGGAGGTGACGCCAGGAGGTCAAGAGGCAAAGAGTTCAACATCTGTAAAGTGGAACGGACAGGCCTGACCCCAGAGCGCAGAACATGGCAGGTGAAGGCACAGTACATAGACAGAGAAGAGAGAGAGAAAAAGCCAGGTTCAACCACAAGTTAATACCACCAAAACTGAATGTATCCATGTGTCAGTTGTAGTTAGAGCCAGAGAGAAAAGTTGGTGCAAAATACATCAAGATCAGAGGTAGTCCTGGTTTGAAATTGGGACTTTTTACTAGTCCTGGTTGGGTTTGCCATGGTTTTGTCATAGATACTACAAATATTTTAGTTTAGTCCAATTTTAGACCTGATTTAACCTTGTTGACTCTTTTTAAATATTACATGAGGGGGCACTGGGTTTAAAAAGTTGAAGAGGTATAGATACCTCTCCACTATTTTCTCATCTATGTTATAATGTTGTTTCTTCATCACAAACAGACCTGGAGTTGTGTTTTGTTTCATTCACACATGTTTAACACACAAACCCTGCACATTTAGGGTTGTTCTACCTTGTGAGGTTATGTGGTAATACAGAAAGTGCTCCACTGTGTTTTTAAACTCCATACACCTTCACTACAATCATTTAGATCATTTCAGCTCTGGAATTGTCAATCTCTACTGAAAAAAGGTAAAAGGTAGCTGAAAAGTACCGCTTCATGACATCACAAGATGAGCATTTTGAGCTTTGGAGATAATAATAATAATAATAATAATAATAATAATAATAATAATAATAATAATAATAATAATAATAATAATAATAATACATTGGTTTTATACAGCGCTTTTCACGGTAACACACAGACGCTTCACAATAAAACATAACACTAAAACAAGGACAGACCAAACAGTAATGAGGAGCAATCATCTGAGTTTCTGATGTGAAGGAGGAGAGAGTTCCAGACAGTGGGAGCGGCCATGGCAAAGGCTCGGTCCCCCAAGGTCCGGTGCTTTGATTTGACTGTCGGAGATGTAGACACACTAATAATAAAGGATTACTCAAACACGTGTGAATGAAACAAAACACAACTCCAGGTCTGCCAAACATATTCTGCGTAATGTAGGATCTTTAGTTGTGAAAAACACTTACTGTAAGTAGAGCTGACATGTAAGTTGGCATCTGCCTGGCTCCAAGGAGAAGTTTAATGCTGTACAATGGAATATTCCAGGAGAAGCAATTCAGATAAGCAAGTACTATACCCTCCACCAGAAAAAGTTAACCATGGCTTTCTAATTCTTAGCAGCTGCTTTGTTTCGCCTGATTTAATCTGCTGGTGCATTCTGCTGATTTTGTGATTTGTATGTTCATGTCCCTCAATTGCCTTTCTGTTTTCTAGATATTTAATGTAAACATATAAAACATGAAACTCCAACATCAGTGTTCCCAACAGCACCACTTTACAAGAGCAGTCATGCATAACACTGGACTTTTACCCTATTCCAAAAGAATCTATTCACTGTAACACAAGTCACACTAAAACATCACAACATTACAGCTAACTCCACCCCACCCCATTGAAAACATAAGGACTGTGAGATGTTTTGAAATGTGCAAGGTGGTACATTCGCTTTGCACTGTCAGCCTGGGGGACGTGGCTGCGTGTTATGGTGGTGACGGCCATGACAGTAACAGTGTGTGACAGTAACACGGACTGACTCCTGCTGCTCACCCCAGGGCCCTCCACACTGGGGCTAATGTAACAGAGACACAGTTCTGTTGGTGTAATGTTGACGTCCCTGTCTCCGGCTCGCATTTCCACAGATTAAACTCAACGGCGTCGCGAGATCCAGGTGAAGAGAAAGAGGCTGACAGTTAGCATGTTCTGCGCGCTCGCTTTACTCTGGGCTGTTTTGGGCATGAAACACTATCTTTCAGGACGCATTCGGAGAGGAGGGATCAAAAATGAGACTGTAGGGGAGATTTAGAGCTGTTTGAAAGAGTGTGAGAGTTGAGAGGTGGAAACAGAGGTATGTATTCAAGACGTGGCTTCACTGATGGAGCTCATCATTTCGACTTTAGGTTTTGTTTGAGAAAATGTGGTTCTTGTAATCTGCAAAATGCAAAAAAGTTTATAGCAGTGTTCTAACTTCAGGTTGTGATACGCCTTTTGTGATTCGGATAAACTGTTGAGACAAGTTAAATTAAATGATCTACTAATGGAACAATATATTTTAGTTTAGATCAAGCAACATGACAGTTATCTTCTTATTTTAAGTGCAGTTTTTGTTATATTAAGTGGAAGAATTTCATTTACTATTTTATGTACAAAACAGAGATAATAGAAAGATGGTAGATAACTATCCAAGTGAAATCTACTCAAATAAAGATTTGTTCTTAATTCAAAAAATGTTAACTTACCTAGAGAATACGTTTCGCAGTGTGCTGGGTTTCAGAAAACATCACAACATTCTATAGGCCAATAATATTTAAAACAGATGGGGGCAGCTCAAATGAATATTATTAAAATGCAGAAGTTTTTCTGGGATCTAGTCACTGATAGAAATGATCAGGTTCAATATTTGTGAATTTACCTTTTAGATAATTCATGGCAAAGTACAATGTAATCAATAGGAAAAACTATTCCCAGCGGTCTCTCATCCAAGTACTAACCAGACCATGGCTAGCTTCCGAGATCAGATGAGCTCAGGCATTCTCAAGATGTCATAAATACCTTCTCATTTTCATTTCATCTCTGACAATATGAGACACAGTGAACCCAAACTCTCCCTTAAACCCCAAACTCTTCGTTCTTCATATCTTTCTTCCCAGCCGCTCTCTCCGCCCACCTGCACTCGGGGACATGTCCTCTCTCAGACTGTGTCCCGCCCACCGCAGACGCACATGCTCCCACAGAGTGAAGTTGTCAGGGAAGTGGAGAGGAAATGACAGGGGGCATATTTTCACAAATCTCCCCTGTTGGCATACTCCGCTCTGGCAGTACGCCTGTCAGCACCTGTCTGCTCAGTTTAGCCATCAGACACAGTAACAGCCAAATATACAGCGACACACATGTCCTTGGACAGTAGCGGACGCCGAGAGCTGAAGGCGCAGTCAACAATGGAGTGATTAAAGAGGGGGTATTATGCAAAATTTATTTTTTTGAGCTTTCTACCATGTTGCTCCCTCACCAGAAGCATGCCCGAAGAGGTTTTAGATGTCATCCATGCATGTTTCAGTAATTTAACAAACAATCCCAGACCCTGTTCAAACCCTCCTTACATTTAGCTGTAAGATTCTGTCCAATGCTCCGCCCACAAGCCTACGTCACACCCTGCTCCATCATGACAATTCTCCATAAATGTACAATATAAAGCATGATACAAAATTAAAACTGAAACATATGTTGTTTTCAGTAAATATAGCATTAAAAAAAATGTAAGGTCTGCTCCTCGTTCAGTAATGTCAAATGCTGTTTTCCCTTTTACTAGCGCGCTAACACGAGGCGGCGTGCTGGGGGCTGGCTGCGTCACTGTGACTTTGGGGGAGTGACTTTGACTTGGCGGTGGCTCTGAGGCTCTGCTCGCCCCTCTGTCTGCACATCTCCAAAGATAAAGATGCTCTCTTTCTCTCTTTCTCCTGCTGAGCACGTCACATATGCCTCTAGCAGAGCCAGCACCCTAGGGTGCTCCGGTCCCATCACCCACTGTGGCTAATTATGTTGGCGTAAAAAGCAGAAACACCAGCGGAGAGGGCGTACATACAGTACTTACACAGAGATCACAGCAGGGGGCTCTTAGAGGAGAGGTTAGTTTTACAAGTGAGCAGGGGCCCATTTAAGGAGTCATCCATCCACTCCAAGCACTTAGTTAGAGCACAAACATTGATCTAATGTAGAAAAAAATAGATGCCATTTTCACTAAGTTCATTTTGGTGAGTTCCTCTCTCCTCCAGTCTGAACTGAGTAACCTGACCAAAGTATAGTACACTGAGTGCAGCTGCAGCAGCAGGACTGAGGCCAGAGGACACAGGACAAGGACACATGTGTCCTCTACACTTTCCTCCAGAGGAGTTTGTGTGTTTACATGATGTCTGCCCGGAGACATTGGTTATCCTGCCCCGGGGGAGTGCTTTCCCGGTGGACTGGCCCCATTAGCTTGTGGCTATAGCTGTCACCACTTCTTCACACAAACATCACACAGAGTTCTCCAGAAGTTCATGCTGATTGGTTAACCGAGTCCCCAGGCGCAGTGAGGTCACCCTCTCTCCATTTCAAAGACAGGGTCGCTCTGGAGCTGCAGTCATGTGTGATTTTCCAGTCCAGTGCTCTGTGATGAGCAGCCCGGCCCGGCCCCGGGGCCCGCCTCAGAGGGAGCTGGAGCTTGTCCACCTTCTGCTCTGGTCGTGTCGTATCATTGAAATGAGTCTCATCATGGGCTGCCAACAGCTCTGCAGTCATCTTCCCTGAGCTGCCCGCGCGGGGCTCACGCTAAATCATGCTTACCCACACCATTATTAGCCCCATTATAGAGCCATTTGAGTGGCTTTCAGCCTGTCACGGCCGCTCAACTATGTCTTCGGCTGGACTTGATTTGCTCTGACAGGCTTTTCTTAACCTAAGAGGCAGGGGAGGGGGAGACGCAGCACTGAGGGAGGAGGAAATGCTTCTTGAAAGAGTCGTGCACTGGGAGTTTGATGTTGAACATTTGATTTGGTTTTATGGAAAGGCACAGATGGCAGGTTTGGACGTTTCTCTCCACATCTTTTACAAATCATTTCTCCTTTTCTGCTGGGACCACATAAATACAAGAGCTTTCGAGGGCAGGAGAGCTGGCAGCTGGCAGTCTTGCTGGTTGTTGACACATTTTTAAACACAGTTGAGAAATGACTCTCAGTTCTGGAAACCTTGGGCCCTCCCTTTGGCGAGCGCCCCTGCTCTCCTGGATTCCCTGTGGCCGATGGACCATGGCGGTGCCATCCATTCACTGAAGTCACGTCCCCACGAACCCTCAGCTCCATCTGTCATCCTGTCACCACTCACATCTCCACAGCCACAGTACTGGGCCAGACTCAGAGACAATTCTAGTTTTTATGAGGGCCCTATGCAACAGGCTCTTCGGGGGCCCTTAGTTTATAATATTTATAGTCTCCTCCTCCTTTAAATTATCCATAGAACATTTTATTTCCTGAATAACAGTATTCAAACAACTAAGGCAGCGATTTTCAAACTTTAGAAAATGACCAAATCACCACCAACACAAAAAAGCCACCGGCTAAAATAAAGCCAACCCAGCCCCATCGTAATCAGAAATACTAATAAAAAACTTAAATGCACTGAAGCTGATTTTTAATGTCTTAAACATGTGAAAGATAGAACCAGCTCATATTAAATAGTTTGAAGCAGTTCAAATGTATTCCTAACATACTTCAGCTACTCCCAGAAGCAAGAGCGAAGCAAGTAAACAGTGAACCAGCATCACTTCCTGGTTTGCGGATGATAAAAACGCTTTATAATTCAATGCAGACAACACACAGCGGTCTCATCTTGTCCCTAAGTGCTGCTTTTATAATAGTTTTTCTTCATCACATGTACAAAACCTTACAGCCCGTTTAGCCAGGTCGTGGTGTAATACAAGCCTGAATCAGGATTAACCTAAAATAAGAACCACACAAATTAAGAACTACTATACCAGATATTTTCGTCAATAATTTAAAATAAAGCATTGAAACACTCTCCCCTTTAAATTTGAAAATAATGGAGCAAATCAATAAAACAAAACCTATTTCAACCATGTAATATTTGGCTAAAAGAAATGCAAAATAATGGACATTCCACTTTTGGAGATGATGCTACCAGCTTTTCACCCCAGTGTTAGATCTAAACCGAGTCAGGAGCCCATCTCTGCTGCTCGTGATGGTTCATTTGAAAATATGTCCTCAGGCTCTGGTTCCCCTCCAGCTCCTGCCAAAAACAATAACTCCTTTTTCATTTCTTCAACTTAAACTTTTATCATTTCATAATTCTTCACTGCTAGTTGAGACCTTTGAAGTGTTTTATTGATTTTCCCACTGGACTATATTTCTGTTTTATCTTACAACTGCTGATTCACTTGACTCTTAGACAAAGTCATGTAGCGATGTAACAATTCCAGATTCTATGGTTTGCAGTACATTACAGACACAAACTTTTTTCCTCTGCATTTGACCCTTTCTATAATACCCAGTTTGGTGCAGGCCTGTCAAAAGAAATTTAAGGGCCCGGAATTAGAAGTTTCACATGGACCCCCCTCTATTATAAATTAAGAAAGTACAATTCTGGAGCACCAAAGACCCTGGCAACTCTTCAGTTCCATAGCAAGAAAATTCAATTCTGTCAGCTGGAGTGAAGATTTCTGATCAAGAGGTGGTGTGACACTGCCTTACATCCGTCTGAAGGGAGGAGATAACTACACTGAAACTAACGCAATTATTATTATTATTATTATTATTATTATTATTATTACAAGAATCCATCTTACTTAAGGTTAAAATGAAACTGCTGCACTATTTCTGCTGGTTTCTGGATGCTGCTTTTTCATAGATTTGGTCTTGTAATTGAACCTGACCTGAGGGTGTCACCAGGTGGTAGCCCAGGTTTTATGTGGAACATTTCAGGTACAGCAATAACATCTCCATGTCAGCAGGCCGGTGACCAGAAAACTTATAGTGCACCTTTAAATAATAATAAAAAAAAGAATAATTATTGAAAGAATAGTTTTATTGAAGTGATTGTTTCATACATTCAGACTCGCTTCTGTGTGACTCGGGGCAGGTTTTGAATAGAGCATAACAATCCCCTGCATAGACTTTAAACTCCTACACAGTCCCCTAAAGCTCCACCCACCATTCCGATCCTTGTTCCTCCATCTGGCTTCCTCATTATTTGCCCTAGATTTCTTTGCCTTTTTCTCCTCTGTCCGTCCGGGGCTGTCAGGATCTGTTGCCGGGGGTGATATCATTGTCATGTCAGACCTCATTTGCATCCGTTTGATTGACAGGCAGGAGACGAGCCAACCAGCACTGCTCCGATAATGCTCCATCTAATCCACGGAGCACTTTGTACTGTCTCCCACTCAGCTCCTCTGTTCTGGGCATAGATGGCTCTAAACCATTTACTCTCTCTCTACCTCTCTCCTTGTCGTTATATCTCTCCCTCTCATTCTCCCCCATTCTTTCTCTCTCTCTTTATGTCTCTCTCCTCCTTTCTTTCTTTCTTTCTTTCTTTCTCTGTCTCACTCCCTCCATCCCTCTTTCTATCTCTTCCCATCACTCTCTCTCATCATTGTCTTTCTCTCCTCACTTCTCTCCTTTTTTCCTCTCTCCCCATCTCTCCTGTTATCTGTCTTTCCCTCTCTTCTTCTTCTCTCCTCTCCTCTTTTCCACTCTCTCTTCCCAACTGTTCTCTTCCTCGCTCTCTCTCTTCCCTTTTCTCTTCCCTTTCTCCCTCCCTTCGACCCCCCTTATTTATCTCTCTCTTCTCTCCATCTCTCCTCCCCTCTTCCTCCCTTTCTCCCTCGCCATCTCTCCCCCACTCCCTCTCTTACACTTTCTTCCCCTCTCTCGTCTTCTCTCCTTCTTTCTTTTTGATTTCTCTTCTCTCTTCCCCCTCTCTCTCCTCTCTTCTTCCCTCTCCCAGTCTCTTCCTTTCATTTCCCCTCCCTCTCTCATTCCTTCTCCCTCTCTCTCTTCCCTCCTCTTTCTCTCCTTCTCTTTTCCCTCTCTTTCTCACCCCATCTCTCCCTCTCTTTCACCTTTTCCCCCTCTCTTCCTCTCTCCCTCCCTTTCTCCTCCATACATATGCTTGCAGTTGCCCTGCGGGGGGCCATAATTCAACCACGGCATCACTTCAATTTATCTCAAGCCATGAAGAAAAACTAGGAGACTTTTTTGTTTTGTTTTTTCATTTCATATATATATATTTTATTATTATTATTTTTTGCTCGGCGAGTGTATCCAGGGGGGACTTGGACACAGAGGAGATGTGGGAGTTTGAAGAAAGTGCCACGCTGGCCCTAATCACATTAGGGGTGCCATATTACATGTCAAACTGTCACTTCAGATTTGAGCCATTGCAGCTCCGTGGCAACGCTTGGCTCGCGGTCATGTTCTTGTTTTGATTAAGGTTTGATACAGGCGAGATTCAAACCCGCTGAAAATATTAGGATGGGGAAAAAAATAAAAATGTGGAAATGCTATAGAGAAATCTGTGACCTGTTAAAAGTTTCAGTTACAAAATACAGTATAAAAAGAAAGTTAAAGTTTTAGTTTAGTATGTCCGTTGTACCACTATATTAACACTTATGTTCATTATGAATTAAGTCTTTCTTCGTGGTTTATTAAGGCTATTGTTCCCAAAGTATTATTTTAACAATACACAATATTCCCCCTGAAATGCTGGCAACAATCAACCACTGCTAATGTTGTGTAATACTACAACTACTGCAGCTGCTATGACTACTACTACTACTGCTACTCCTACCACTACTATCATTATGTTATCATTTTAATTTAATTTTAAATCGCAATATTTATCTACAATGATTTAATTAAAAAAAACGAGTCTACTGACTTCAGCGTTAGAAAACTGTGGTGCCCAGCAGGAGATGATGTCATCGTACACGTCATCACAGCGACAAGTAGTGAAGCTGCTGGTGCCTCCAGTGGATAATTGCACATTACACTAGTGAATTCATTTGAACCAAAATGACGCTGATGAATCCAACACATATCAGTGATTAAGAAAATAAAATTGGAGAACAAAGTACAGAGCAGTGGACTTATGGTGGCGGTGAAAACAGGAGTTGATTGTAATATAGCGTCTTGAAAATATGTGATTAAAGATTGCTCAAACATGCATCAATCACTCCAAATACAACTCTGAGAGGGTAAATGAAAAAGGAAACAACTACAACATGGTAACATGGTTTAAAGCTCTGGAAAGTCAATTTCGCATAATAGATCTACTTTAATTAATTATGAATTAATCATTGCACACACCCAAAGCGCTTTACGGTGCATTATTCATTCACTCCACACTTGGTGCTGACAGCCACAGCTGCCCTGGGGCAGAGTGACAGAAGCGAGACACACACACTACTTTCATACCAGGCAATGTGGGTGAAGTGTCTTGCCTAAGGACACAACAACCGTTTTGGCACCTGGTTTCCCTGTGGTCTCCATCCAAGTATTTACCAGGCCCGGCCCTGTTTATCAGGCTTTGACAAGTTGGTATGGCAACAATTAAATTTAGACAAAATATAAATGAAACTGCTTCAAATGTCACTATGTTTTATTTTTACACAGAACTGAAATAACATTTGCAGAAAAATTACATCATATTCTGTGTCATAACAAAACAGCTGACATATTGTGTTCTATAACTTTTTGGACTTTTTGCACCTCCTGTGCTTCTACAGGTTGACACAAACGGCTCCAAACATGATTTGCGTAGCTCCAGTTGTACCCGCCAACAGAAATTTGCGGGTCAGGGGCAAAAAGCCTCACATGGGCCCCCCACTAATAAAAATTAAAAGGAAGCGGGTCCAAATCTGGGCCCAAAAAATCCTAAGGCCTGGGAAAACAGACCCGTTTGTCTCCTTTCCCCGTCTACTGCCCTGCTTCCCTCCTCCTGTCCTGAAATACTTATTGTTTTTTAAACTCCCAGGAGCCCAAACTCAGGTGTCTTCTGATAGAGTAGGGCTCACACATCCTGTTGGGTTTAACTGTGGGGGCGTCAATACCTTCTGGAACGTCCGATCTTGAATTTTGTACTTTCATGTTCACGCCTTTTTAGTGTATCAGCTTCTGGAAGCTTTTGGTCAATACTTGGTTGTTAACCACAACTATCGGGATGTCTATTTTCTTTGAACCCTTAGTGACATCACAACACTGTACTTTGCAGTAAGATGTATGTCTATTGCGACATGTTCCACAGTTACCATGGAGACGTTAGCAAATACTGCCAAATAAGTTTTATAGATTGCCTGAAAAGTCAATAAATAAATACAAAATGGATTTAAACCATTTTCAGGAGTCTGTGATCAATACGGGTGTCCATGAACCCACTCCTTAGAAAATGCTGGGTTATTTTTGCCTAACCAAATGCTGCATCAACAGGTTGGGTCATTTCAAATGGAACATTATGGCTGACATTTCCCCTCCTTTTTGTGGTCTACCCACCGTAATGGGTCAAAGAGTCAGAGTTTTCAACTGTCCATTGCAGCCATTATTCACCTCCTCTACTGTTCCAGAGAAACATCTGTTAAAGGTATTTGTACATGTTTATACTTTATAGTTTATCTTTGTGATTTTATTTGAAACTTTCAACTATTTTAACATTTTATGCCAGTTTATGTTAATGTTACTAAATAAATGTTTCACTTTTGCCTGCTAAGCCTCTACATGCGTCATTTAGACTTTAACTGTTGGCAACTACCTGCTTAAATAAATGAACATTGGGTCTTTATTGTGGATCTAAATGTGCCTTACATGAATCCAGTTAATTTGCGTTCAATTCTAAATTTCTCAAGCTCCATTTGTCACAGAGGAAGACATTTTAGTCGTATATGTGACGTCTCTCTGTTCTTCCCTATCACAGTGGAATCTCCAGCAGACTGCAGTGTCCACAGCCCTGAGCTTTGGACTCAGACCCAACCCTAAAGCTTCTGTTGAATCACAAATATAATTGTTATGTTAAATAATATTATATTTTATGAGGTTCTTGTAAAAGAAGTGTCACCAAATATATCTGACCTCTAAGCACCACCATTTCTCTCTCTGTTCTCACTGTGGAATCTCCTTCAGACTGAACCTCCAGAATCTGAGATAAACCGACTCAGCGCTCAAACTTCAGTCACTACAAGTTGTAAAAGTACAAACTACAAAATGAACTATTTAAATGAACATTTACTGTTGATTTCAAGTGTTACTGTTATGGTGTGACATATTTTCAATGTAATTATTTATTAAAATGTTTTTTGTTTTTTTAATAAATGTGTCTTAAACAGCACTGTGGTGGTCATTATAAACATTTAACCCATGTACTGGGTAAAATTAACCCAACAGAGTAGTAAAATACAACCCAGAACTGAGTAGAAAAATAACTAAAAAAGTTGGGTTAAAATATCAACCTAAAATGCTGGGTCAAAATAACCCAGAGATGTATTGGTCCAATAGTGACCCAGCACTGGGTTATTATTTTACACAGGCTGGGTTATTTTTAACACAGTATTTTTTAGTGTGTAGTTTAGTGTAGTGTAGTGTAGTAGTGTACTACTTCTACCCTACTACGACTTCTGGTAATACTGCTTAATTGTTTGATCATTTCAAAATTAATATGTGAAGAAGATACTACTACTACTTACTTAATAGAGTTATAAATGTAAAAAAAAAATTATATATATATATATATAAATATATATATATATATATATATATATATATATATATATATATATATATATATATATATATATATAAGTAAAATAAAAACAAGTAAAACTGTGAGCAGCTGCAGTGGTAAAAGCAGTACAAGTCAAATACTTCCCATTGTGATCATGTGTTTGCGATTAGCCTTGGCTTTGATTGGATGCTTATCGCGTGTGACAGCTAGCTAGCATCTCCATTGACCCCATCACTTCTCTCACATGTCCCCTTTCATTCACGTCTCCTGCTTGAACTCGTCCTCCGATCTGTCACAGCGAGTTGCCGTGGAGACCGTGGCAGGGGGAAGCGTCTTGGGGAGAGGGAAGGCCTTCGCTCAGCTGCGCTAAATTAGGCAGATCGGCACTGACAGGAGGGTGCGGGGGGGAGAGGTTACGGGACGGGGACCAGGGGCAAATGCTCACTCAAAACCAATCGTCGTCCAATTGAGTGGAATGGTCGGTGGGAGCTACACTGCGCTGTTGGCTACGTGGTTCCTTGTGCATGGTTTTCATTTTGGATTCTAATAATACCGCTTCCTTGTTCCCAGGAAAAGTTTTGCAGAACCACAAATATTACGCTATGAATGTAATTTCCATGTCAAATGATGTTGAAATTAAACAGCTGTTGAGAATAGAACAAAGATTAGTGTTGACAGCGTGGGCTTTTGTAATGTCAAAATGAAATCAAAACGAGTTTAGAAAATGTATATTGTTTGCAATCCTATATTATGTGAAACTGACTCTTGTGAGATTGTAGTCATGTTATTATACTGTTGCCTCATCAAAAACATACGTGGAGTTGTTTTGTTTTATTCACATATCTGAGTAATCCTTTATTATTAGTCTGTCGACATCTCCAAAGCTCAAAATGCTCTGTTCTAACTTGTAATGACATGAAGCAGTAATTTTCAAGTTAACAGCTACCTTTTACCTTTTGTTTAGTAGAAATTGAAAATTCCAGGGCTTAAATTGTCCAAATGATTCTAGCGAAGGTGTATGGAGTTTAAAAACACAGTGGAGCACTTTCTTTATTACCACGGGCATCACAAGGTGGAATAGAGTGTTTTGAGAAAAGAGCTCATTTTAAATATGCAGGATTTGCTAAACAGGTGTAATGAAACAAAACACAACTATTATTATTATTATTATTATTATTATTATTATTATAAAAGTCCCATCCTTATTGCATGATGACCTACTTTACCTCATAGAGAAGGAATTGTCTTAGGCAATTTTTGAGAACCTAAAACCTGTTTGAAAACCACTCTACCACCATACATATTTTTCTTTGGCGTGAGAAACACAAAAGTTCAAAGTACGTACATTTTTTGTTAATGGTACAATTGTAATAAACAGATGGGCTACTAAAATAAAATGCACTTGAAAAAAAATAAAAAATAAAACATACCCATCTCTGCAAACTGGACAATAGTTGAACAGACTACAGATTAAAGCTAAATGCTATTTTCTGATCTCTGTCATAATGTTATTTCCACTAAAAAACATATCTGGAGTTGTGTTTTGTTTCATTCACTCATCTTTCACACACAAATCCTGTATATTTAAGCTGAGTTCTACCCCCAAACAAAAATCACTTTGTCCCACATTGTGATGTCATGTGCTCCACTGTGTTTTTAAACTCCATACACCTGGGAGACCACAGCAAAAACTGTCATTGTGTCCTTCGGCAAGGCACTCCACTAAATTGCCTAGTATGAAAGTGGTGTGTATGAGTGATGGTGGCAGTCGGAGGGGCTGATGGCGCCGATTGGCAGCTGTGGCTCCAATAGTAACTTACCACCACCGGGTATGGAGTGAATAATCCTCTGTAAGGCGTCTTTGTGACATATGTCTGTGAAAAGCGCTATATGAATAAAAACTTACCTACTTACATGTGTGAATGAAACAAAACACAACTCCATGTATGTTTTTGAGGAGGTAACAACATTCGAACATGCCTTAACTCTAACAAGAGTCAATTTTGAGTAATATAAGACCTTTAATACCAACTTCACTGACCCTTCTTTGACAAGTTGTTTTTACTGATAGTTTTTCCAGTTATTATTTTTATAACCTAACCTACCATAAGATACCACTGTCCTCACTTTTGTGTCCAGCCCTTTTGCATTCACCCATAACCCAGCCCATGTGCTCTGTTAGGGGCTTTCCGCACAGGCTCCAGCACATGCCGAGTCTCAGTGTCATATTATTAAGTTGTTAGTATTTTCAGTAGGAAAATATTCTGACAGTGTTTTGTAAATATAAATGAGTGGTTATTTATGCGTGCTCTGACAGATTTACACAGTACAGAGATTGCTCTTGACATCAATCTGTCACTATGATGACTCAGGCTGTCGTTGGCTCTTGGCACGCTCACTAAAGAGCTCCTTGGTTTCCTCCTGGTTCAGAGCTGAGAATCAGAACTGGTCTGAAGCTGGTGCTGTGGGCGTGGGGACTGCCTTTGTTCAATGGAATGAATGTGCTGTTCTAATGTAATGTATGTATAATGTATAATAATGTTGTCCTTTTCTTCATATAGATGTCTGCTGTGGGTGATCAAGAGTTCAATTCCACAGTTTTACGCAATCCCAAGATCAGTGTTTGTTTTTTGCTCTCTTCAGTGAGGGAATCCATTGTAAAACTTATAAAATTACAATTTTTGCAATTAAATTTAATCTTAAAGCCACAGTAAGCAACATCTAACCTAGGGGTGTCAAACTCATTTTAGCTCAGGGGCCACATGGAGGAAAATCTATTCCCAAGTGGGCCGGACCGGTAAAATCATGGTAAATAACTTAAAAACAACAGCTTTAGATTGTTTTCTTTGTTTTAATACGGTCCAAAATAGTACGAGCACAACATCACTATTAATCATAACACTTTTGAGGAATTCTGAGGAAAAGGAACACACAAACACACAATGCCTCAGTGATTCACAGAATACAAAATCATCTCGCGGGCCGGATTAAACCCATTTGTGGGCCTGATCAGTACGTTTGACACCCCTGATCTAGCCAAAAATAGACTAAAATAAAAGCATGTTTGGTCTTTTTTCCAATTTGGTTGTGTTTATTACAGAAAAAAGCATTGTTTCCATGGAGATGTAGTTCCTTTGGTTATAATAATCCGCAATATGGCATAAAACTAGGGATGACAGTTGTTAGAGGTCAGAGGTTAAAGGTTAGAGGGTAATTGGCTATGGCTACAATAATATCTTACCACCACCCAGTGTGAAGTGAATGAATAATGAGTAGACAATGAAAGGCCTGGTGAGTACATTACAAGTGTAAGGATTTATTATTATTCTGCACTTAGATCTCCATGGAGAATGCTAAAGTATGGTTTTAACTTTCTATTTCTTTTTCATCAAAGTGACATTCCACCTCCAGACGTTTACATACTGTACCCAAACAGGATAATATATTGGTCTATGTGCTTCCTCTGTGACTTGCATTGTGGTGGCTTTGTCTGTATAGCAGCAAACGACCACTATCATAAACAACAGTCTCCAGTGGTTGCCTCGCTAACAAAGGTGTTTTCATTGGGGTTTCGTGTGCAATGTAGCGGCCCCTAGAAACTAAACAAAAGTGAAATGATCCATCAGAAGACTAAAACAAAATACAAAGGCTTATATTTCTAACTTTATGGACCAAACATTACTAGCATCAAACACAGGCCATTTTCCTGAAGCCTTGGTGTAATCTAGTCATATTCATGTACCTGATTGTTATTGTCTTAAAAATGGTCCAGTTATTCCTTACTTACTTGATTTATTTCTAGTTTTCGCAGCTTTAAACACTGGTGCAGAGTTTTGAGGTAAACTAACAACAACTAACATGCTAACGTTTATTCCTGATTATCAGACAATAAAATGTTTTCTAATTTAATGCGGAAAGTGGACTTATTTTGACCTGGAGAGCTGCTTATACAATATATCAGTATTGGGGCAAGACAAGGTTATTTTTGCTCAAATACATGGGAAAAAGAACTGGGGTTGTCTAAGCCTGTGTTCTGAGAAAAAAAAAAGTTCACATTGCAGTAGCTCCAATTGACACTGGTAGAACCTGACTTCAAAGAGTAGCTTACTAATGGTGCATTTACACAACAATGCAGGCTAATGGACACTTGTATTCAAAGGCTTTCTCAACATAGTTTCAATGGTGAACCGTCATGTATTCTATTGTACTTTCTCAGACCATGTTAGAATGTTGTTGCCTCCTCAAAAACAGACCTGGAGTTGTGTTTTGTTTCATTCACACATGTTTCAGTAACCCTTTATTATTAGTCTGTCTATATCTCCAAAGCTCAAAATGCTCTGTTCCACCTTGTGATGTCATGAAGTGGTTTATGAAGTTTTCAAGTTTACAGCTACCTTTTACACCTTTAGTTCAGTAGAGATTGGCAATTTATTTTCATTTTATTTTATTGGAATGCCCCTTGAGATGTGCCATCTCCAAAAAACACAAAATATTAGTAATACACAATACAGTACAATACAATACAATACAACAGACAGAATACAAAACTTACAGGTTTACTTTACAGAACATTTGCTCAGTCATACACTCCTCCCAACTCCTGCAACAGTACCTGATTAAAAAAAAAAAAAAAAAGTATACTTTATATAATAATGATATAAACAAATGGAAAATAATAATAGAACAAACTGAAAAATAAAAATAAATTACTAAAAAAACAAACAAGGAGTTTTGAGATTGAGAGGCAATTCCAGGTGTAGTTTAAAAACACAGTGGAGCACTTCCTGTATTACCACATGACATCACAAAGTGGGACAGAGTGTTTCCATCTGAGAAAAGAACTCAGCCTAAATATGCAGGATTTGTGTGTGAATGAAACACAACACAACTGCAGGTGTGTTTGTGATGAGGAAACACACAGATCAGAAAATGAAATATCAAACCCTTTCATTTGACTCTCCCGTGTTATTTCAATATGTCACTCAAATTTCTACTTCTTTTTCAGCTTTCATTATCAGACAAACAACATGAACTTGTGACCTCTTTCCAAATACGATCATCTGGTTCCTAGCGTTAGCATAGCGATCGCATATTTAGCCTACCACTTCCTGTCTGTTCCTCGGCCTCTTGATCCCGTCACTGTTGTCGTGGCAGCGCTAATTCTCTGAAGGAAATACAAAGTGCTTTTTCCATGATCCGTGCCAGAGGTGGGGACTTGGACTCGAGTCACACTTGAGTCACTATTTTTAGGATTTGAGACTTGACTTGATAAAATGGACTAAGACTTGGGACTCGACTTGGACTTGAAGGTCATTGACTTGGGACTTGACTCGGACTTGAGGCCTGTGACATGAGAAGACTTGATGCTTTTCCTAAAAAAAATATATATGTTTTTAGATAATTTTAGATAACTTTTCTCTTTACAATTGGTACATGCAGTGTTTAATTTTAAAGGAACAAACTGGAGCATGTCCCTCCCACTTCTTTGTTACTTTGGACACTTTGGATGAAGTACTGTGATATGGTATACAGTACAATACAGTAAAATACAGTACAATACAGTAAAACAGAAGGAACTACATAAAACATGATCCTTCCATTTCAGTGCAGACTACATGACAAAATAACTATTATTAAGCACTTTTAAATCTTAATTCTTTCTATTCTGACCGTAATGATTCACACTCTGGTCAAGACATTTAAAAAGGAAAAAACTGCATTTCTACAACTCTTACATAAATACTCATATAAAAAAAAACATGACTTTTAAGTACAATTTAGTTTAAAAGTCATATAAATAGCAAAAATCTAAACTATATTTGGTTTAAAGACTTGAAATGACTTGAAGCCCAAAGAAGACGACTTGGACTTGACTTGGACTTATGGGCCAGTGACTTGAGACTCGACTTGGACTTGCCTGTCTTTGACTTGGGACTTGACTCGGACTTGAGACTTACTTGAGACTTACAAAACAACGACTCTGTCCCACCTCTGATCCGTGCCCGTTAACTTTTAACGCCCAAACAACTAGCGTAACACACATCGGAGCGCAACGCCTACTGTAACCGAACGCCATCTATTTCAGCTAGCGAGTTGTCACGCAGTTGCCTTTCCACGTTGATTGATCATCTCTCATTTGCATTCTTGCCTCTCATACCGCTAATGGGCCGTAAATCTTGCCTAAATCAATTTCAATAACAGCCTCCGCCCCTTTTATGACACATGCAAATTACAAGATATCCAGCCCTCTCTCTTTTCTACTGTTAGCTGGAATGGAAAAGGTTGCGCTGGGTTAAACATGTGTCAAAAGCTATATTTGTTTTGGCACTGGTGCTAACATATGGCAGGAGAGCTGGTTTTTCTCATTCACAGCTGCAAAGAGTCCACAAAGGAACATTGGAGTCAAATGAATGGTTAGCAAACAGATGTAATTTTCTGTTTAAAATCGACTCTTCGTATGCCTAGCTCACAGTTACGTGTCTCGCTGGTTGACTAATTACTTTAAACTATGCGAGATCTTTGTAGCAATAACATTTGATGTAACAGAGCGCTCGCGGCCAAAGCACAGATCATTTCAGCGCTTGTGGTGTCAGAGTGAGTTATTAAGTGTACATGTGGAATAGGGAAAAGCAGGGCCAAAGTGGGGTTTGTCTGCAGCCTTTAACTTTACTGTGCTGAGTGCAAGGCGGGCTGTAAATGTCAATGACAGAGCCCCTGCCATATGTCCAACAACAAATGGGTTATGCAGTAATGTCTTTTCATGAGATTGAAACAGACATATTGTGTGTTTTAAAGAGCCCATATTACGCTATTTTCTGATGTATGTTATAATGTTGTTTCTTCATCAAAAACATACCCGTAGTTGTGTTTTGTTTCCTTCACATACTGTATGTTTAACTCGCAAACGCTGCATATTCAGGGTGTGTTCTTCTCTCAAACGGAAAACTCTGTTCCGCCTTTTGATGCCATGTGGTAAAACAGGAAGGGCTTCACTGTGGTTTTAAACTTCATACACTTTCACTAGAATCATTTGGATAATTTCAGCCCTGGAATTGGGAATCTCTACTAAACTGAACTGAACTTTTACTGAAAGGTAAACTGAAGCTGTCAATTTGAAAACTACTACTACATGACATCACAAGGTGGAATAGATCATTTTGAGCTTTGGAGATGTAGACAGACTAATAATAAAGGATTACTCAGAAATAACAGCTTTATAACATGTTTTAAAGCTCACAAGAGTCAATTTTGTATAATATAGGACCTTTAATAGTATTTAATAATGAGCTATCTCAAAAGTAGACCCTTATTTTACATTTTGTTCATTGAAAAACACAAAAGGCCTATTGATCTAAAGCAACTTGAGAATAGAATAAGGCCCACTGACTTTCTATTCAAAACGGCAGAACAAATTGTCTGTTGCTGGTAACAAGCCATTCACTGTGTTTTTTATTTTTGAAAAATGGCTATGTGACATTTTTTATATACTGTGTAATCACAACTATGTAGAAGTGAGTGGGGATGGGGGTGACTGAAAAACTTTTTGAGCACCGCCAAAACAAGGCAATGCGGAAGTACTCGAACATGCTTGAAATATAAAATACAACTTTGAGCAAGCTCGTGGTGAGGGTAAACCATAGGGCTCTAACATGGTAAAAAAAAAAAAAAAAAGACTTTAAAACATTAAAATCTTTGACTAATCCCACATATTTAGACTAGCTCCCTCTCTGGGGCTCAAAACACTCAGTAGGTGGTAATCCAGGAAGTGTTCTATGTTTTGTAAGTCCATACACTATAGTTGTGCCAAATTACCTACTCTAGAATGTTGAAGCCGTCAGCTATTGATTTTTTTTCTACTATAGGTGCACACTGTTAAAGATCTGTAAAACATGTGTGTTGATTTTGACAGATTATTCTGATGTCATGTTTAATATTCGCAAGTCCTAGGAATGACCTCAGTACTACGCACCTCATTACCAAGCAGTGTCTTAACTTGAGTACATGTTTGAATTACACTTTCAGTAACATGACATGACTCCATAAAGGATCTGATGTAGTCCTGTCTCCACGTCCAAACCGCTCTATTGCTTTTGCACTTTCTACTGTTTCGACTGTGCCATATTATTGAAGTTACTGTGAAATGTGGCCTGTATTACGCTATAGATATTAAACCCAGATAAATCCTGCTGACCCCTGGAGCCTGCTGTTCCCTCCGTCTCAACCAGTTGCCTGTCTAACTTCATTCTTCAGAGAAAAGAAGAAATGCGCAAAGCAGAGAGCCCTCAAATCAAATTACAAGCTCTTTGACTGAACCCATTTTACAACAACGTGGTTTGATGTTTTTTAAAAAAGCATGACAGGCTCAAAGGCTGTTGTGAAACTTGCAGAACATTAAAATTTCCAGTGACTTTTTGGCCTCATGTTAGCACGGTTATGACCGGGTAATGGAGGGCAAAGGTCTAAGACTAAGACTCAGGACTAATCTTTAGCAGGGAGGAGTTTCAGATTTGCATAAAGAAACTGGTTCTCAAAAAGGTAGGGCAGATGTGTACATTAGAGTGAAGATCTTCTACTGTCTGTGTGATTGACATTTTGAGGTCAGGTCTTGTATCCCACGTTATTTCTTATACCTTCTACTCTCTGTTTGAATGCATACTAAACTATGAATCAGATATGCTGTGTTCTTAAAGGTGCATTGTGTAACTTTTCTGGTGGAGGGTCCATCAAATGCTTTTCTCCATGGAGATATATATTATTGCTTGGTCTGGATTGTTTCACTGTATGGTATTAAACCTTTATGGTATTAAACCTTTCTATCTTCTATGGAGACCAAATCACACCTAGATACAGGTCAGATCTGTGGAGAGGCGACCCCTCTCACAGTCAGAATGCCTGTTTTTCTAGGTATTTTTGAGCTATAAAACCTGTAAGTGAATAAATGTAAAGTAGAGCTGTTTCATGTCTAATGTCATGCTGTGGAACATTCAAGGCAGGACAATCCAATCACGGCTGTTTATTTGTAGCGCAAGTCTCTTAGATGTGGAAGACATCTCCTCATAACATTTACTACAGTTTATTTAACATCTTTTATCTCAGATTTACAAATTTTAGACTGCACTGCACACTGATTGTGGCAAGGTTTGAGATTTCAAACTCACAAAATCCCTTCAAGTCCATAGAACTTTTTGTGCGTATAAAAAAGTGCATATCTTCCAACAAAACCTTGTATTAATACTCGCTAACAGGTAGCAAGGATAAAAAAGTGGTTAGAGGTATGAATTTAGCCAAAAATGATTCTATTTATTCTGTTTTTATTATCAATTCATGTCAGTTGGCTAGTGGTTGGTTGAAACTCGTTTGAAAGTTCCTCCTCTTACCAAACGATTTCAACAGGGACCACACCAAAGCAAAATCACAAAGTTAAGCTTATACTTTTTCTCAGTACGCTGTTATGTTTTTATTTTTTACTCATAAATCATCCATGCGTTTCTCTGATTGGTTAGGCCACTTCTTTAAAATGCATTAACAGTAGTAAAATTTACAATCCTGGAGATGAAGAGGCTGATTCTTTTGCAGCTGACGTGACCAGAAGAGGAAAAAATATTGGAAATGAGCTCTTCCTGGTTGGACTCGCATTCCATCTTTTTATATAGTTTCAAATTATGAAGCAGACCCATGTGTTATACCGCTCACAGTTTGACAGTTTTCAAAAATAACTTTAAAGTGGATTACAATGAAATCTCTAAATCAGTAATAAACCAGCCCTACATTTTTACCCCTCCAATAAACCGGCAACCATAAATTTCCCAGACACTAAAACTCAAATCCTTCACAAACATTTGCTCTTGTTTCTGGAGAATAACAGGTTTACGCATTTATGGCCAGACGCTCGGCAGTTCCCAATGCAAGCAGCGGAGGGGCTTAATTTTTTACAAGGGAGAACAAATTACAGCCTGTTCTAAGTATGTGCACATGTGTAGCTGTGTTAGAGTTATTGGCATTGGCAGCCTGCATTAACGTGTCATTATAAGAACCAAACGCCTGCTGACAAGCCTCATTTGACCCTGTTGTAGTCCCAAACCCTGCGCTACCTCCAGTTCTAATCACCTGTTTTTACTTTAGCATTCGCCTGCACCTCAAACCTTCGCCGTAACCGAAGAATGCCAAGCGGGTCGAGATGTATGCCAAGAAACCAGAAGAGAGAAGGGAGAAGAGGTGGAGGTTCCATGATTGGATTTCAGGTTATTTCCCAAAGATCGTAGACGGATAATGAAAGGTTGTGTCTCAGCAGGCCGACGTTGTAAATACGTGTTTCATTACCAAAACATAGAATTAACCATATTGCACGAGTTTTATATTTTACTTACAAATGGGGCTTGCTGTATATTTTTTTCTCGTGGTCAAGAGCTGCTTGGTTCTAGACACAGTTATCGTGGCATACAACCTCTCTGTTTATCACTGGTCATGCTATGTAACTAAGAAACAATGGGTGAAGTGTCTTGCCTATAGACATAAAGGCAGAGGAACAATGCTAATATTCCTGATTCATCAATTTCACCACTGGCCTAAAACTAGGCAGCTTGCATCCATCCATTTTCTTCTGCTTATCCGCGGCCAGGTCTAGTGATGGGATTTTCGGCTCTTTTATGGGATCAAATCATTTTGATCTGTTCATGTCAAAGAGCCGTTCAAAAGACTTTCTTTTAATATTTCATTCTATACAAGTGTGACAACTCATTTTAACAAACTACTACTATTACTACCAGAGGGCACTCTTTGGCAGCAGTCTAAGCAGGGACTCCCAGACTCCCCCCACCCCCAGACACTTCCTCCAGCTCCTCCGGTGAACCCCGAGGCGTTCCCAGGCCAGCCGAGAGATAGTCTGTGTCCTGGTGTGTAACAGCGGTATGTGCAAATTACACTGAAAAGTAAACTGGTGCAACTATACATTTTAATATTTAAAACAGTTGTTTTAACTATTTAATGGGAAAT
Source organism: Taenioides sp. WSHXM2023 (assembly GCA_029959045.1). NCBI lineage: Eukaryota > Metazoa > Chordata > Actinopteri > Gobiiformes > Gobiidae > Taenioides > Taenioides sp. WSHXM2023. The sequence continues at coordinate 7,280,104 of CM057089.1, forward strand.
CTGTTTTAATTTTGTCTTAATCTTAACTTTTTGGTTCTATCATATATGCTCCATGTAAACATCTAGGCTCACACTAGTACTGTACATGATTTTAAATGAAAACAACATTTTTAAACGGTTTGGTGATCCAAACATACTGTCCTACACATTCCTAACATTCTAATTATTCACCCTGATGAGTTTATAAGCTGAATGGGAGGAGTTTGGAGTAGAGCCACTGCTCCTCCATGTCAAGAGAAGCCAGCTGCCTCCTGGACGCCTCCCTCAGGAGGTGTTCTGGGCATGTCCCACTGGAAGGAGGCTCCGGGGAAGACCCAGGACATGCTGGAGGGACTATGTCTCTCTGCTGGCCTGGGAACGCCTTGGAGTTCCCCCGGAGGAGCTGGAGGAAGTGTCTGGGGTGAAGGAAATCTGAGAGTCCCTGCTTAGACTGTTGCCCCTGCGACCTGGCCCCGGATAAACGGAAGAAAATGGATGGATGGAGTTTATAAGTTTTTCACAATTTTCAGTGGACAGACATTGCATCTCTACTAAAGCAAAATAAATTTGACCATATTACAAAAATGTTATCAAATACATCAGTTCTAAATTGATCGGCAAGGGAAATTATTTGTACACAAAGCTCACACATCACAATATAATATAATAACAAATAGCAAAAATATAAATGGTAATAATACATTCAAAATAAGTAGCAAAAATAACAAGAAACTGGTGTCAAATTAGTGGTAAAATCTATAGCACATAAAACATAGATATACTTATATTTTTGCAGTTTGAGTGATAATTTAACCCAGGTCAAGTCAGTGTAAGAAATGTGACTTTTCAGCATCTCTTTAAGTTAAAACAAAGAAAATCTCACTGAATAACTTTGACTGGTGACTCCAACAAGCCAAAGAACCCTGCGCTTCGTGAACACCACTGTGGGAATGAACTCACTGTTGTAGCGGGCGACTCCCAGCTCTAACACTTACACAGAGGAGGCCCCCAGGCACCTCACCAACTTCCTGTTTCTGCTCCAGGATCCTCTCCACACTTCTGAGCTTGTTCTCACTCAACGCAGGAACGCACTGAATGAAGACAGAGACATGAAAGGCTCTTGTGTTTCCCATCTTGCTCTGTAAACAGCCTGCTCAGATCCTGCCGGCAGGGGGTCCCATAGCATTAGCAGGGGCCACGGGGTCTTACACACTGGCCCCCACACAACCCCTCGAAAAGAAAACTCGAATCACAAAATAAAGTTGCTGATCTCCCCCTCCCCTCAGCGGGCTCGTCTTTGGTTCTGGTTCCTCTCTTGTTGCCTCTTCATGTGTTTCAAAGGGTGCGATTATGAAAAACTTCCTCCAGCTCGGCAGCCTTCAAAGACCGGGGTTGTTGTTAAGAAAACACTTTTAACTAAAGGGTTTCTTTGACCTGACTAAATTAGCAATGCTATCTCTGAAGTTTGATCAGTGGTCCTCCCTGTCAGGTTCTGGTCCAAGTGACAACAGGGAGTAGCTTCAACCAAAATCAGTCAAACTTGTGTAGTATTTCTTTTTCACTACAGATGGACTAGCACAGCAACCTCAAACAAACTAAAATGTTTTCAAATTAGCTTATAAAAGTGGTAAGCATGACTACTGCATGTACAAATGTATCTGAACAGATTTAAATACAAAAAAGTTCAAAGTATATGATATATTTTGTTCTTTAAAGGTCCTATATTACGCAAAATTTACTCTTATGAGCTTTAAGCCATGTTAGAATGTTGTTACCTCTTCAAAAGCAGACCTGGAGTTGTGTTTTGTATCACTCACACATGTTTGAGTAACCCTTTATTATTAGTCTGTCTAAATGTCCAAAGATCAAAATGCTTTATTCCACCTTGTGATGTCACGAAGCAGTAGTTTTAAAGTTAACAGCTACCTTTTACTTTTAGTACAGTAAAAACTGGCAGTTTCAGGGCTGAAATTATCCAAATTATTCTGGTAAAGGTGTATGGAGTTTAAAAACACAGTGAAGCACTTCCTGTATTACCACAGGCAAGAACTCAGCCTAAATATGAAGGGTTTGTGTGAATCAAACAAAACACAACTCCAGGTTTGTTTGTGATTAAAACATGGATCATTATAAGGCATATGTACAGCCTATAATAGTTAACGGAAGCTAGTAGTCTTGCAGAAATACTACTTCAGCTTTTACTGCTATCATTTTGTACATTTTCTAAGAGTTTGAATATATGAGAATATGAATGACTTGCCATGCTTGACTTTTGAAACTGCACTGTCACGATACCACAGTCACTGCTACATCTCTAGTGCTCATGTTTTTACTAATAAACTTTTCATTCTCCCAGCTCAAGGATTTCTAAAGACTTTTTAAACACAAAAAAAAATCCTTGGAAACAAAGACGCAAACCAGCCAACAGGAGACATGGCAGGAGTACAAGTGTACAAAGAGTGCTGCTGAAACAAAACAAGGAATTTGAGTTTTTGCCAACTGTCACAGTAGGGAGTCAGTCTGTATACTTCATTGATATCTGAGCACCTCCATATGATTCTGTCTTATTTCATTTCCATGGCATGTCATAGATTTGGCTTACAGATACCATTTTTAAAGGGTCTAGACTACGCTATTTTCTGATCTATGTTATCATGTTGTTTCCTCATCAAAAACATCTCCAGAGTTGTGTTTTGTTGCATTCACACATGTTTAACACACAAACTCTACATACACTCCTGATCAAAATTTTAAGACCAGTTGAAAAATTGTAAGAATTCACATTTTGCGCTGTTTTGCACTGCACCTTTGCCATCAGGAGGTCGTGACAGTGAGGATACCTGACAGAAAATGAAACTGAATCCACATTTTTGCAAAGATTTGGGCTTTTAAAGGCTGTGGTCTTTTGATCAGCTGATAAACAGCCTATTTCACTTTAATGGTTGTTTGTAATAAATTGCTTACTCAAATTTTTTTCTTGTCTCACTCCCATTTCTTCTTTTTGCATTTTGAAGCACTACTTAGAACCTTCTTAAGATCCAACAGTGCAAAATGTGAATTCTCTAATTTTTCAACTGGTCTTAAAATTTTGATCAAACTAAAAACACCCTGTTTCACCTTGTGATGTCATGTGGTAATACAGAAAGAGCTCCACTGTGTTTTTAAACTTCTTTGGTCCTGGAATTGCTCATCTCTACTGAACAAAAGGCAAAAGGTAGCTGTTAACGTGAAAACATCCACTACATGGCATCACAAGGTGGAACATTTTGAGCTTTGGAGATTCAGACAGACTAATAATACAGGATTACTCATGTGTGAATGAAACATAACAGAACTCTAGGTGTGTTTTTGAGGAGGTAACAGCATTATAACATGACTAAAACCTCATACAAGTCAGTTTTGTGTAATATAGGACATTTAATTGAAACTAAAACTTATAAAACATATCATTTGAACAGTTATTGCACATTTCCTTTGGAGTTTCCATTTGTTAACATTAGCAATTAAAACTAATATGGCGGCATGTGGCAAAAAACGACTGGACTTCTGAAACTGCATTGTCACAATACCACAGACATTGCTACATCTCTTGTGATGACATTTTTACTAATAAAGTCTTCATTCTCCAATTTCCAAGGATTTCTAAAGACATTTGAAACAAAAAAATCCTTGGAAACAAAGTTGCAAATAAACACAGATGTATTGCTTTTTAATTGAAACTGAAAGCTCAAAATAATAACGAATAATTTGAGCAGTTATTGCATGTTTCTGTTGGAGTTTACATTAGCAACTAAAATCACCATGGGGGCAGATGGCAAAAAACAAAGCAGACTTCTGAAACTGCATTGTCATGATACCAAGGCAGTAGACGGGGGGGAGGGCAAAGGGGTCTGTTGCATCAGGCCCCAGGGTTTTAGGGGCCAAGAATTGGACCCTCTTTTTATTCATTTATATTAGAGAAGGGCCCATGTGAGGTTTACTGCCCCGGGCCTCCAAATTTCTGTCAATGGGCCTGCAAGATACCACAGTCATCGCTACAGCTCTAGTGATTACATTTTTACTAATAAACTTTTCATTCTCCCATCTCAAGGATTTCTAAAGCCATCTCAAACACAACACAAAAAATCCTTGGAAACAAAGTTGCTAACCAGGCAACAAGAGACATGGCAGGAGTACAAGTGTGCAAAAGGACAGCGCAGTGTTATTAGTCAAGAGACAGCTTCCTCCGAATGTGAGAACGTAATTGTCAGGCTTCTCCTCTCCGGCTTTACCGGCTCCCCTGCTCTCATCCTCGGCTGATCAAAGGCGGCTCACACAGATAGATTTCCCCACGCAGACAATGCCTCCTCTCAAGGTGCTGTCAGGTTCTCTTCTTTGCTTTAATTTCATCTCTTAAACTTTTTTTTTTTTAATCCTCGTACCCCCTGCTTCTCCCCCCGCTCCTGGCTTTGTGCGGGTTGACAGCTGTGACACTTTGTTGCCGGGAGGGACTAGTGAGGAGCGGAGCTAGGTGCAGTCGTACAAAGCATTGCCGCCCGGTGCTTTCCTCGCTCCTGTGTCAGTCAAAACAGAGCACACGCACACTCACACACACACTCACACACACACACGTTTCCGCGGTGACACGCCCGGCTGCCAGAGCAACAATGGAGCAGCAGACTTCGGGAGACACGCTGTCCGACATGACAGGCAGATGCAAATACAGTCAAAATGGTGTTGAGTGAGAATGGGGCCGGTGGATGGCTGCGTTGTGTTATTGTAAGAAGAATTGGGTTTCACGGAGGCACGTGAGACGGCCAAAGTTTGAATGTACTTTCTAGTTATTTTTATCAGTATTATTCTGATATAACAGGTCTATGTTAATGCTATCCCCAGGTTAGTTCAATAAATGTATATAGGACATCAGCAGTGGTGGAAATGTCACTTAAGCAAAAGTACAGATACTGTAGCAAACAAAAATTCTCAAGTAAAAGTATCATATGAAAAAAGCTACTTAATGTACTGAAAGAGTAAAGAGTAAAAGTATTTCACACAGATGTTGAGGCTTATAAGGCTTCAAATGTAGTGATTTTGCTAAGGATTTGCGCTGAATTTTGTTCAACAGAAGAAATTTAATCAATAGTTTTTCTGTTCTGTTTTATTTTTTGTATATTTTTATTTACTCAGACTATGAATGTGCTAAAAATAACCCCCTCAGCCTTTTCAGCAGGTCTCAAACTATAATAAATCACTTTTCAGTCCTGTTCACAGTGTAGTGGAGTTGAAAGTACTTATAACTGCTCTCAAATGTAGTCAAGTAAAAGTTAAAAAAAATGTTTCCACCTTAAAAATCGACTTAAGTATTGATACCTAAAAATTATATATGTACAGTACTTTACTACTTTTAATTCATTACATTCCACCACTGGACATCCGTGTGAGGTAGTATGCTAAATAAGGTAGCTTCGTTAGGTAGTTTTGTAGTACTTTATTGTTTTTGTATGAAAATTCCTCCTTTGCATTTGAACCATACTTTAAGCTGTGCCTTTTTACAGCCCGTCAGGAGCAGTGGGTGAACACAATGGATGGGAACGGACCTCCAAAATACTGAGAAAAGGTTGGAAACACCTGTATGGAGGTTTTGTTTTCATTGTGGCTTTTAACATTTATTTGAATATGTAAATGCAATGTCTGTGGTGTTCTTTCTGCAAAGTCAATAAAGCTGAATGACCGACTTAAAGGGTCATTACAGGAACTTTGAAAACAACACAACAACCAAAACACACACTGTCCTACATGGGTGACATTCAAATTCACGGGATAAGCGATGCGCTGGTTGGAAGCAAGTTGGAAGTTTCTGCAGACAGTGGTAAATGGTCATATTTTTATGTAGCGTTTTTCCACCTTTGCATCAAGGATCCACTCAGCCATTCATACACCAGTGTACGCAGACACTAGAGGCAAGTATTGTTAAGTGTCTTGCCCATGGACACAATGACAGCATTCATCTTTGTGAGCTAGAGTCATAGGGCCAACCCACTGGTCAGTTGATCTTATGTCGAGACCGGGATTCAAACTGCCAGCCTTCAGATCAATGGACAAACGTTCTACCAATTACTGAACGCCGTGGCAAAAAATTCTTCTGCTCTGGTAAGCTTCTGCTATGTCTTTGCTCATTTAGCGTTGACTAAAATCTTGCTATTATAACATAGATCTGAAACCATCTAAAACCAGTGTGACAAGTAGGGTTGTTCCGATACCGAACTGGTACGGGCAAAAGCTCCAATACCACACATTTTTCAAGTATCAGTATCAGCGAGTACTCAGATACGAAACCGATACCACTCTGTATTTTCCTGAATAACGACCCATGGACACTAACGCCTAAAGCAGGTTAAACGCAGACTGTGGAGGCTCTGTAGACACTTAAACGTCTTTTCTGTTAATAATAACAGAAAAGACATTTGTGTTACCTCTTTGATGCCTTCATTTAGCCTTTGGTGTGGGCGCTGAATTTAGAACAATAACTACAAAGAGCGCAGCCCGACAACAGCACCAACACGGATTTTGTTTACTCTGCATAATTACCCATGTGCTCCGAGGATGAACGTCTTTTTACAGGCCTCACTGCTGCTTTTATCGACGCTTTGTGGTAAGAATTGACAAAGCAGAAAAGGAAAAGTGCACAACTCATCATCAAGACCACATTTGGCTAATACTTTAGTCCTACAAATCTTTTATTAAATCTTCCAAATCTTTGCTCTTTGTTATTATAATATATTGTGATGTGTGAGCTACTGTGTCCAAATAATTTCCCTTGTGGATCAATAAAGTTTGTTGAAGCCGAAGTCTCATTTACTCTTGTGGATTTTTTTTAGAGATTTTTAGCGATATCGGACTGGTATCGGTATTGACAAGTACACTAATGCCAAGTATCGTATCATATCAGATCGAATCCAAAAAACAACACAAGTGACAAGTATCAATATTGCAGTGAGGGATAGGCTATAAACAGCCCAAAGAAACACGCTAGCATCGGTCAAACACACATCTCAGGCAAGGTGACACTTCTGCTGTCATAGCCAACAATGCTGGCCCCGGTACATTTCCTCCCGTCGCCACGGAGACATGACAGACACCTTGACCTAGCGTTTGTTGTTTGAGCCTTCGGAGGTGGTGAGTGGGGCTAGGCTGTCTCACATCACATAATCCCAGACGAGAGCGCTGTAGACAGGGCCGCGGATGACTGACAGGACCCTGACAGGAGCTGACAACCCCCCCTGTCGCCCCGGGCAGGCGAGGAGACGAAACCAAAGAAGTCTCTCCCTACGGCTACAACTACCCCACCATTGGACGCAAAGCTAATCCTCCCAAAGTTCACACGCATAAGAAGAGATACAGGTGACGCTAGGGCAAAGGATGAAGCTAGGTATCATTTAATTTTCTCAAAGTGAAAAGGATGATGAGGAGACGTTGGCCTGGAGGGAAACGGATTGAGTTTTGAAACATTAATTACGCCTTTAAAGTCTCCCTGCCCTCCTCTCCACCTGTCAGTCTGTCTTTATTAAGCCGATTCCAGGCCGCTCTGAGCATGCCCAGTCGCAGATTGTTCCTCTGCAGGCAGCTGGGAGCAACGTAGAGGCAAATGTCGGAATCTTTTTAACAAGGCATTGTATCTGTGATGGGGAAGCTTGCACTGAGGTGTGAGCAAATACAATTGAGTAAAGTAATAAATGATGTGGTAAATTACAAAATTACATCTTTCCCCATTAGATTTTAGAGGTCTTTTTGGTTGACTCCTGTGAGAGTTAAGCCATGTCAGAACGCTGTAACCTCCTCAAAACATACCTGGAGTTGTGTTTTGTTTCATTCACACATGTTAACAGCTACATTTCATCTTTAGTTCAGTATAAATAGGTAATTCCAGGGCTGAAATGATCCAAATGATTCTAGGGAAGGTGTATGGAATTTAAAAATACAGTGGAACACTTCCTGTAGTGCCAGATGACATCACAAGGTGGAACAGAGCGTTTTCTGTTTGAGAGAAGAACTCAGCCTAAATATGCAGGGTTTGTGTGTTAAACATGTGTGAATGAAACAAAACACAACTCCAGATATGTTTGTGATGAGGAAATTACATTATAACATTGATCAGAAAATAATGTAATTTAGGCCCTTTAATGGAAAAATATGACTATTTTCCCATAGTTTTCAAAAAATTAAAATATTAAGGGTTCAAGAGATCGCAAATAACTAGCAATGTGGTAACTAATATCCATAACACTGTTTTAAGTCCAAAAAACACAAAACGCAAAATGATTTAAGAACTTTTGATTTATAAAGTTTCAGAAACAGATTTTAAATGAAATTATAGGTCTTGTGCTCATTAGTCACCGCATAGCTAATTAACTCTGAGCAAGTTTTCAGATTTTTATTAATATTACTTTTTTTTCCAGAAACTCAATGGGAAAATGAACGAGAAATGTACTCCTGGAACCGGTGGTGGGCAGTCAACGTTGAGCTCCATTGACCTTGCAATTAATATAGGCCTATTGTATAAATGATCAGTTATGACATGCAGGGAATGTCTTTTTGAATATTTCCAATGAAAATACCAAATATTTTGCCTCATGCACATACACCATCAGTGCCAATCATATCAACATTTTGGTACCACTCGAAGTGAAACCTCCTTTAACTTCTATTTACATTCATTATAAAGCCACTTCTCATGATTTATTCAGGACTGTCCGTGGAGAGGTGATGAGTACTATTTCACATAAAATATCTTCAGTTTCCAGCCGGGGCTCTCTGGCACTTGAGGAGCTGTCAGCGCGTTTGCTAATGTACCCAAATGAGTGTAGATCCTTTCCATTCCACTATACAGACCCCCCTCCCTGCCCCCCCACCAGCCCCGGTGAATAGGCAACCAGCTGGGTGCCATAAAACCACCAGCGGCACACACTAACCTTGAGAGCACAAGTGTCAGGGCTTAAAGGATGATGGGTTTGTCTTTGATGAGCGAAGGTGTCTCATCTCACACCTTGTCTTCAAACTTCCAAGTGAAAAAAAGAAACACGAAGGGGGCCACTGGGCTGGGGATATTAGCCTGTCAGTGGGGTGACAAGCTTAGCACAATAGGGGTGGTATAACCAGGGAGAATATATTGAAAGAGTCAAAGGGTCGACGAGCACAAGTCACATGCTATTAAGCTCACGCTGGTTCATTTTAAAGCAGTACAATGTAACTTTGGCTCATTCTCCCTGTCCCTCTTTGGAACACAAGTGAAAATTCTACAGCCATAGCAACAGCAGTGTTGTGTGTCACAGTTCATTAACTTAAAATCTATTTAAACTTCGATTTAGACTTAGACAAACTTTATTGATCCACAAGGGAAATTATTTGGACACATTAGCTCACACATCACAATAAATGTACTGTAACATAGAGGAAAAATATTAATGGCAATAATAAATTCTAAAGAAGCAGCAAAAATAGCAAGAGTCTAGTGTCATAAAGGCATAATTATATAAATGTATATAATTATTCCCTATATGCCCTTAGAAAATAATCAAAATAATGATAAAATTCTAATTACAATTTACAACCTCATTAGTACCTCAAAAACTGTGTAGTTGTTAGCGTTAGCCTTAAGATACACATGGTTTACAATGAGCTCATGGAGTAACAAATTCACTCCAAAATATTATCTTAGCCAATACTTCATATTTAACGTAGCCGTAGGGAAATAAGGTCCATTCTTCAAGATTGTCCAAGGTTCCTTGACAGTGGTGTTTGCTGATTACTTGATGGAAACATTTAGACTTTTTCATCATAATGTTGCAGATGTGTCTAGCTAACTTCATGGGAAATTTTCATTTTAGTGGAACACGTCAAGAAAACTTTTCCACACTTCCATCATTCCCCATATCTTGATTCAGTATCCAAGAGCACCGAGCTCCAGGATTTCACCATGTGTTCACGGATTAGGTTGATATGGGAAACCAGATAACATCTTAAAAATGTGGCATTTCTGTTACTTGCTTCCTCTTTCCATTATTGTTGTCATAATACAACAATAATACTAACATTTTCAACATTTTGTTCTTGGGACTAAGGGATAGACTCGATATTCAATACCAATCCCGATATCATGGTGTTAATTTGAATGAAAAGACTTTCTTTAGACTACAAAATGTCACCATTAAATAATAGTAGTTTCTTTTATACTGCCATGTGGCTTTACATCTGTGTAATCCCTCAGTTATACAGGTAGGTTCCATAGTGGTCCATGGGTGTATATTAGTCTACGTGATCTCATAATTGTTCTGATACAGTTCAAAATCATTCAAAAACTATTCAGGAAAGGTTCATTTCTGTCCTGCAAATGTGATTTTTTTAGTATCGATACCTGCTCAAATGAGTATCTAGTTTTGATACTAGTTTTAGTATCGATTAGTATTTGATTTTCTAAACATTTAGACTTTTTAATCATGATGTTGCAGATGTGTCTTGCTAACTTCATGGGAAAATTTCATTTTAGTGAAACACATCAAGAAAACTTTTACACACTTCCATCATTCCCCATATCTTGATTCAGTATCCAAGAGCACCGAGCTCCAGGATTTCACCATGTGTTCACGGATTAGGTTGATGTGGGAAACCGGATAAAACTCACTTGCAAAATCCAAATGGTAAAGCCCTCGAGCTGTGGGAATTGAACCTAAGATCTTCTTGCAATGGAGCGGGTACCAACACCAATGGGCTGCCTTCTTAAAAAGTCTAGGAGTCTTTAAGAAATTCCCCAAAATTCTCAAAAGTAACACACTCTACATTCATACTGCTGCCTTACCTTCCCCTCCACAAAAAGTCTTCCAAGTCTTTACCAAACTCACTCCGAAACCAACCATTTCTCTCCATGTCCAATTGGTTGTTTACAGTTCCGCTTCTTCTGTCGCTTTCAAAGACTCCTGTTCCAAACTTTGGCTTCTTCTGCAGCTCCTAAAGAAGTCAGGATCAAGAGCTTTGTTATTTCGAGTTGTACCCTGAAGGCAGCGCTGGGTTAAAAGCCTTACCATTTCAAATCCGCCATGTGATGTTGTTGGCAGTGGTGGGGATCGCACGGTACACTTTTTTCACGCGTGTATTTCGCCTCCATCAAAGTCAATATTTCTCTAGATGTTCGCGTACCGTGGTATCAACACTGCAAAACAGCGCGTTATGATTGACAGCTCCAATGGCGTGCTAGCTTGACTGACGCTTAGCTTATTTGACGTGTGGAGAAATTAAGCAAGAGGAAAAATTGTCTTGCTACTTGACAACCCCTCTCCGATTGCAGACTTTTTTTTCATTTCTGAGTCTGGCGAAATCCTCTTTGATTGGAGATCCCAACAGTCCCCCCCAAATGACAGTTAATCCGTAGGAGTTTATCGCTAAAGCCTCTTCATGGTATTTTGTAGCGCAATGTGTTCGGGGCGCTGTGTTTTGTCGATATGATCTGATTTGGGAGCAAGGGAAGCTACTTGTCCGTCAATAGATTTTCACCATCAAAGCGGCCATTTGCATACAGTGGGTTAGAAATGGTGATACAAGGATTACTTAACTGTGTATATATGCATGCAGTCTACATAAAATGGTTAAATGTACATATAAAATAGGCCTTTTGTAGATTAAGATGTAGAGTTAACGTAAATATATGTATTGTTTTTCATAAGAGGATTAAGTTCTTACTTGGGTTGAGTTTCTAACAGTTTTGTAACATTGTTAGAAGCTTTGACCTTATTTTAAGAAGTTAGTGTCTTTAGATTCGTACTATGCTCCATTTATACTTCTGCAAAAAAGTTGATAAAAAAAAACCACACACAATAACAATTTTTTAAGTTCGGTATAATGCTGAAGTAAATATAGATGATAAAACATAATACTGAAACCAGTTTATGCCACTGACACAATAACCCAAGATTTACACCATAAAAACTATTCTAAATCTACAATATTAAAAAAAACATGAGCTGCAACAAATAAATAGCCAAGAAAACACACTTTAGTACTGAGTTAGCATCTGTAGTGTGTCATAGAAGTTATTTATTCAACCTTTTACAGCTCAAATCTTACCATATAGCCAAAAAATAACCAAAAATTTCCCAAAGTGCAAAGAAAAAGTACCCACGATAAATGAAATATAGTGTTCCAGCTTTGTAGTAATTTTTGTGACAAGCCTAGTATTACGTTGTATGGAATACTGACCTAACCTGTGACAATTAATATGTTTATTTAGTTTTTTTTATTTATTTAATGAGACAGGGATAGTGCACAGTATACATTAAGCTTAACAGGAGAGATGCATTGTACCAGATTGTAAGCGCTAATTTCCACCTGTAGTCCCTGAGTAGGCTTCTGTGATTAATTCTCAAATTCCTGCATGATAGAAAATTGAACACACCAGTTGGTTAAATGTCTTGCTCAAGGACACTTTCATAGGCCAATAGTTCCCAACCTTTTTATCTTGCGTACCCCCAGAGCGTTGTCTCACACTCTTGAGTACCCCCATACTTTGTACAAAGGTTTTTTTTTTACTAATATAGCCAATTATAACAATTGTATTTCCTTGCACTAATAACATTTGACATATTAAAATGTTAAAATGTGTTACTAAGATCATTTTAGTTTCAATTCCAACTTCATTATAAATCTGTAACCATTCTGACAGGTCCGTTTAGCTCTGGTTGGGAAACATTATCACAGGCAGTCAAAATGGAACCACCAAACTTTATGAAACAACTTCTGCCCAGTATTTTGTATCACAATAATTCACAATAATCTACTGTATATCACAATTATACGCTACTGTCCTGCGTGGTATATAAAACTCCTTACACTTCTTTATAGATTTTTTTTCTTTTTTTTTGTGGAATATAACTAATATTTAGTAACCCTGATTGATAACCACTCACATACATTAACCACATCTCATTTTACCTAACAATCCAGAGGTATTATTTTCAGTTATTTCTACTTGATCTTTTTCACAACCTTTTAATCTGTCAACTCTGTCAACCATCTCTCTAGACGGGCGTAAAATGTAATAATAAAACTATTTGTAAGCCCGCACCTGTTGTTCCCATTTGATCTCTCAATGTCACAATAAGTATTTAGTGCCTTGTTGAAAGATGCCGAAGCTGCTAGCGATCACAACACAATGGACGCCACTGTGAAAATGACTGACGTGGTGGGCTTTGAAGTCTCACCTATAATTTACCTTTGTGACTCAATTATACCTATTAGAATTGGGGAACATGTTTTGTACATAATACCAATCATAAGCAGCTATAATTTATTGTTCAGTTGAGGAGCAGAGAGGCACGACATTGCGGTTTGGCAGGAGGCATCAAAGGGAGCGCCAGTGATGACAAATGCAACTGGTGAGAAAATACAAAAACGAGGGTGACTTCGGAGAGCCTTGCCTACATAATGGCGTCGCTCCAGGCTGGGTTCTGATCTGAGCTACAGAAAGAAAGAAGGTACAAAGAGAGTGGAAAGAGAGGTATTGTTTTGAACGCGCTACAACAATGTTAAAACTCGATCTTTTGTGATGCTTTCAGTATCGTCGTGCCAATCAGTTCTACACCTGCGCTAAAAGAGAAGAGTGAAGAGATGGTTTCTTGCCTTAGGGTTGAGTGTAAATCTATCTTTACATCTGCTTCAGCATAACGTTTTTATTTAGTTTCAAACATATAAAGCATTTGGCGTTTCTGTTACATCACGGTACTAACATTTCAAACTTGATCTTGATACTAAGGAACAGACTCAATACTCAATACCGATTCTGATACCATGGTGATATTATGGTCGACATTAAATAATAGTACTTTCTTTTGTATTAGCATGTGGCCTTATATCTGTGTAATCCATCAGTCGCCCAGGTACGTTCCATAGTGGTCCATGGGCGTATAGTAGTCTAAGTACTCTTATACTCTGATACAGCTCAAGGTCATTCTAAAAATATTCAAGAAAGGTTCATTTCTGTCCGGTGAATGTTTTTCTTTAGTATTGACTAGTACTTGCTCAAATGAGTATCTAGTTTTGATACTAGTTTTAGTATTTCAGTTTTTTTGATACCTACTTTCCAATGTACAGTATGCAGTAGGCTACAGCAAGAAGATTGTACAGAGGATCCAGGCGGGGCAATCAAATCTAGACCGTACTTTTTAATGTAGTTAAAGACATTGTAGTTGATTTTTACTATCATAAAAACATGAAAAACTGTTTCAGTCTTTTCCTCATTTACCTCGCGAAGCATTCTAATTCTTCACCTTCATGACTTTATAGGCATGTTTCACAACTTTCAGAGAAGTGGTTTTGCCATCACACTAAAGCTGGCAGCAACTAGAAAGCTATCCATGCACCTCCTGATAGTCTGATAATAAAATCTTTTAATTAGATGCTGATAGTATTCAGCAGACTTATATTGCATAAGCACCCTTTAAGGTCAAAATATCTGTATTAGGGTGAAACAACTTTTGTTCAAATACAATGGAAAAAATTGGGTACAGTGCCATGAAAATCTCATTGATCATTTTCTGGTGTTAGTTTTAAGGTAATTAAATGGCACATTGCAAAGCATTTCATTGTTACATGTTTTGGTTGGCTTCCCATTTTCATGACCCCACCTACCCTTTCTTTTATGGGTGGAAAACCAACCATGACAAATAAACAGGTGCTCGCTACAACTGAGCTCTGCCAAGTTATGCTAACGGCCTGTTGAAAAGTAGGTTAACGTCAGAGAATATTTGGCAGTACTTTGTATTACTTGAATTTAGTCATGCTTACATGCACATGATCAAACTTTTGATTCTTTTCTCCAGAGAACTGGTCAAACCACTCCTCAGCCAGCCCACATGCAGGTCAAAAAGGCCAAATAGCCGTACACAGGGACCTAAAGACTATCAGGTTCTTCTGGTAATTTTAGCATTAGTGCTTGAACTTTGTAGCTGTGACTGCTAATCAAACCTGACAGCACCACGCTTGCAAGTATAAATGAGTGCCAACAAATTCTTTTAGCATATTTTTAGGCTATGTCAAGAGATTATTTATTTGCACTCTGTTATAGCTATAGTGTCAAAAATAATGAAACAAAAGCTAGTACATGATGGAGGGACCATAACTTGCTGATTGATAGTACTTTCTTGGTCAGCCAAAACCACACTTTCAGAATACTTGATAAAGACGAGTGGGTCTGGAACTGTATCCTGTCTCCTTGATTTCAGATAGGTGTGACTGACAGGCGAATTAACCAATCAGAGAAACTCATGGCCTGTTTGCGCCAAAACAAACCTGGCATCTTATGAGTAAAAAAAGGAAAAAAAAAAATGTAAATGTAAAATTTCTGCAGAATCAACAAGCAAAGCACTAGACTCTCATTTAGCTCCAGAAGAACTTCAATACAAAATTTCTACTGCATTTCAGAGACCCGTTGTACTCTAACAGAATACAGAAGGGACCGGCTGGTCAGGCAAAGTGAGTACACCCCTAAACACATGTCTAACATTTCAATCATAGCTGAATAGTCCTCATAGCATTAATGAAGAGCGTTACAGCGTATGCAGCAGTGGTCAGGTTACATACAGTGTCCTCGAGTTGTGTTTATGCTATGTGAGAGATTCAAATGCTTGCGTCTATAAATTTCTCTGCAAATTGTAGTATGCCAGAGATTCAGTTTTCCTCTGGTGCACAGAGACCGACTATATAAATGGACATAGCTAACCAAACAAGCCGCTGCACTCAAAATATGACGTGAGCATGTAAGGCGCTACCGGCTCCATCCACTCAGGCTTTCAATTGACTTTACACTGAAAAATTGTCAAACTCTATATAACTGCTGCTGGGAGCATCGTCATTTTGGTCTTAAAATGTTCATAATAATCCACTCTAAATTATCCTGATGTTTTTATTTCACTATTTTCGCTATATTTCGCTGCTAATTTGCTCCAAATTTGTCTCTAACTGCTACCATCGTGAGCTTCATTTGACTGGAGACAACCACTATTAGGGGAACACTTACTTGACGACTTACCTGTCCAGCCAGAGCTTTGACAAAACTTTACAAAGATGAGTGGATCTGGAGCCGTATCCTGTCTCCCTGATTTTCAGAGTGATTGAAAGGCGGATTAACACAAAAAAACAAATAAAAGACTGAGAAACGGCTTGGATTTTCTCAGAATCATCAATCAAAGCACCAAACTATTACGAAGTGATATATTTTGTTCTGAATGTTACAAGAATATTGGAGAGGAGATGTCTTTCGCATTTGAGAGACCCATGATTAAATTAGCAGCTGGTTGGAACATCTCAAATTTGGACAGAGGATTTTCGCCCTTTACGAGTCCCTTCTGGATTTGAACTACTCTATTATTACCGTTTATATTGTTGCTTTGTTATTATATTATTAATATATTGTGATTTGTGAGCTACTTTGTCCAAATATTTTCCCTTGTGGATCAATAAAGTTAGTCTAACGCTAATGTAGAAGGGACTGGCTGGTCAGGCAACTCCCATATTCGACTTCTTTACAGTCTATGGTCGTGCACGTAAATGTAGCACACTCCCTACATCTCGTATCAAACCCTTGTACCAGACAGGTGCTAGACTCCCTACTTCACAGTCTGTTTCCTCCATACAAAGATAGAGGTACATTTGTTTATGCTGCTGTTTGATCTACGAGCTACTGTGCCCCCGAGTACACTATCCTTATTGTAGCGTGCCACATGTGAGCATTCATGCGCTCTAAAGAAAGACGAGGGTGAAAGAGGGAGGGCCTGTTGTGTTGGATTTGCAGGCGAATGTGATTTATACGCAGGAACTTTGATCTTTTAAAAGGCTCTGGGATTTTACACAACAATAATTCTCTTTGGCCTCACTTTAAATAAATGATGTGTCTGTGGCCGGTGTCCAACGTAGGTTTTTATAGACGCAGTGGGCCGGATACAGCCAAGAAAATACACAAGGCGGGACCGTAGCAATGTACAGAGGCATTGGAAGTCACAAAATGTTCTCGAAATTATGATAACTTAAAGGTGCACTGTGGAACTTTTCCGGAGAAGGGCCCGCTACAGTTTGTCACCATGGAGATTTTATTGCTTTGCCTTGAATATTCCTGTTTTCCACTATTCCATACATTTATATAGTTATGCCTTATTTGACACCAGTCTCTTGCAATTCTTTTTTGCTGTTTATTTAGAATTAATTATTACTATTTTCATTTTTTACTCTTCGTTTTTATAATATTTTGTGATTTTGTGTGAGCTACTGTGTCTAAATAATTTCCCTTGTCGATCAATAAAGTTTGTCTAAGTCTAAGATGCCGCAAGGCCAATTTACAAGCCATATCTGTGGAGAAGTGACCTTGCTCATAAAGGAGTGTATGTTTTTAAAGGTATGATAAATGGAATGCATGTTAGATAAGTTTAATATAACCATGGAAACTCTCCAGACGACGCATTAACATCTTTATGGTAGCAGACCCCCCCCCCCCCCCATCAGAAAAGTTACACAGTGCACCTTTAAGGAACAGACGTTAGCAAATTCGTTCACTTGTTTTAAAGCTACACTATGTATCTTTTCTGTTGTATGGTCCACTTTCTTGTCTCCATGGAGATGATACTGCTTTGCCTAGAATGTTCCATGGTATAGGATATAAACTTATCAACGTCATAGAGCTAAGCATGCAACAACATCAGGTCACGTTACCAGTCAGACCTGCGGAGAGCAAGCCCGCTCATAGTAAGAATGTATGTTGTAAGTATTAACATCAAACTGTGGATTGTGCATTGTTCTCAGCCTTCTAATGGGTATTAAGACAAGGAAATTCCTCTTCTGAAGTTCTTGCTTATCTTAACTTCTGTCTTATCTCGTTGGTGCATGAACAAAGTTAGCCTCTTATTTAGCAGTTGTTTACTTCCCACTTGTAAGGTCAAAGTTCACGTTGGGCCACTGGGGACATGACCGCCCCAGACCTCCACAGCAGAACGAATGTGCCCCGCTGAACTTTCAACCTACGGCTGGCGGGGGGGACTCTGCAACATCAACACAACCACAAAACAACTTAAGGACTTGTTTTTGGATCACAACAAGACATCTGTGTTTTCCATTATTTAGCTTAAGCAAAAGAGCTCAGAGGGGTCATAAAGTGTTGGTCTCTCTCCGTTTGATGGTTTTATGGTGCTGTGAGATCATACAACATTATTAGAATTAAATTAAGATGGAATATTGTAACTAATTATTTTTCGGCACAAGTTGTTCTTTCATTCACAGCATGCAAAACTCATAAAAAACAGTACCTTATTTGTGTATATCTCCTCAAATGTGTCTGGTGGAATCTAAAGTTGTCCATTATTACAACATTCAGTAAAACATTTGCTCCACTGACTTTAAAACATGTCTTCTTCTGGCTTTATCTCAAGATTTCACAGCAGAAAGCAGATTTTAAAATACGTTTTTATGTTTTTCCCCAAATGGCGATGCTATATTTATAAACTTGTGTATGACCGGGCATTAGAATTGTGCAAGTTAGTTCAGTTCTGTGGGCGGAGATAGATGAAATAGATATTTTACAGCATTACTTAATACATGAATCATCATAGCCAGAGGTGGTAGTCAAAACTCATCAAAATAATTTTACTCAAGGAGAAATACAAAGTAGTGATCTATGAAATAACTCAAGTAAGAGTAAAAAGTACTAGTCAAGTGAGAGTAACTTAAAGAGTAACCGCAGGGACGTAACATCTGATTTATAATTTAAAGTTAGTGTATCTGAAGGAGTGGTGCAAAAAACACAAATGTTGAAAATGAATACGACATAAACCTTTTGTTATTTGCAGTCCTACTCACAGTGGGAAGAGTCACCAAATCTTTTACTAAAGAGTACTGTTACTTCAATAAAAAAAATAAAAAAAAAATAAATAAAAATACACTATTAGGAGTAAAGGGATCCTGCTAAAAAAGTACAATTTCTTTAACAAATTATTAAGTCACACTATTTTCTGATCTGTTTTAATGTTGTTTCTTCATAAAAACATACCCAGATTTGTGTTTTGTTCACACATTCCACTGTGTTTTTAAACTCCATACACCTTCACATGAATCATTTGGCAAATTTCAGACCTGGCATTACCAATCTCTACTGAACAAAAGGTAAAAGCTGTTACCTTGAAAACTCCTGCTTGATGACATCACAAGGTGGAACAGAGCATTTTGAGCTTTGGAGACGTAGACAGACTAATAAGAAAAGATTACTTAAACGTGTGAATGAAACAGATACATTCTTGAGGAGGAACCAGCACTAGGACATGGCTTAAAGTTCACAAGAATCCATTTTGCGCAACCTTTAAACATATGACACTGTTTGAAGTTTTAGTATCCAAACTGGCAACTACTGTCAAGAAAAAGTGATGCATGATGGTCCAATAAGTCTTGCCGTTGCAGCTAATAGTGATAAAAGTCTTGTCTGAGTGCTGTTTGACTTTTCCACTGCTCCTCAGCCTCCCACTCTACTCCATTTGTCCTCCATCATGTAAAATTACAGTACATTACTTTAACAAACCATAACCGTAAATCTGACTCTGGGACACTGTGATATATCGACACCCGTGGACACTTTCATTTTCCCCCTCCTGTCATTTAGCCTGCACTTAAAGGGACAGGCCGTTCTTTCACGAGAAGAATTCCTCCCTGCAGGCTCAGAGAAATGGATGACCTTGGATTTGGTTTTAACCACAGCTCACACAAACACAGTAAATTTACAGCTGGGAACTGCTCTCTGAAAAAGACTCGCAATTTGCCAAAGCCATAAGTCCAGTCAGCAGTCTCCCCTCTCATCATGGTTCCTGCTACTCAGCACCAAGAGCTAAGGTAAGCTAATCACTAGAAATGTCAGGCCACGACTTTGGCTGCAATAAATAGTCATATTCAAACGGACTAGCCTGTTCACATGTAATGTGAGAAGAGAGATCCAGTTTTCGCTGAGCTACTTAAAGGCGACGTACCTGATTAAAACTTAAAAATGTGGAAAAAAAAAAAGTTTGAGATTGGCCCAGTCATTTCTTACTTACCTTATGCATACCAAGCATCTTAATTATCCATAGTGATGAGTTTATAAGGGCTTTCCATAACTTTTGACGATACGATATCACAATATTTCAGTTATTGTTGCATCCCTAATGATAAAGTGGGTAAAATATACTATAAACCTACCATGAATTCATAAAAAATTCATAAGTAACGGCTGTTGCTAACCACTAGTACCACTCATAATATTGACTTTAATAGACTCTTAGTAAAATAATTCACCTCTTAATACCCAGTGTGCAAACATGCCTAATAAAGGTACCCTATTTCAAAGGTAACTTTCTTGAGAAGCAGTTAGACTTTAAATATCTGTCAGATGCATTCATTTAGTGGAGTTACAAATGTGTGTTGACATGTATAACTAATAGAGTCTGAAGCGTACTGGACGTTCTCTCCTCTAATTTGTTCCCTTCATAATGGCACCTTCAGTGACAGGACGAACAGCAAACATTCTTGTTCAAATGTAAGTCACTCCTCACCCCTTCACTCCTCCCCCAGCCCGTACAAAGTGTCCCGTGTGGAGCCCATGCGTCTTGGTTCTCGGCAGCTGGATCTACTCACCCGTCTCTCTCACCGGGCTTTGAAACAGCAATCAGTGCTTTATACTGCAGGGAGGCCTCGTAAAAGTGTCACTGCGGGGAATATATGACGCTGTATTTCAAGCTCCCCTCCCTATTTTTAAACACTGAGTTATGGCTGCAGAAATGTGGGCCCATTAAAGGTGATATGATGTATTTTCTGCCTTGTTCAGAAAGTCATTCATCACCGCACACCAAAAGGAAAACTGCACTTACCCTCACCGTTCTCTGGCCATCCTTCTGTCCCCCTGCCCCCCGTCCTATACACTGTCCCTGCCCCCCCTCGCCCCTACCCCGTCCTGTATGCTGCCCCCCACCCCCCCACCCTCGCCCAGTCCTGTACGCTGTCTTAAGTAATTTACGACACACCGGTAGTGCAACCTTCTGGCAGAAAGTGCAAGAGCAGCTTGCTCTCTCTCCTGGATACTAAATAACCTTTTATAAAGGACCCAACTTGGCCAAGTCATCTGCTGCAGCACATTACAGACAGAGTCTGGAGCGGTATGAAGGGAAAGGGGGAAGGATTTAAAATAGACCTGGTTTATCTTTTTATAACAATGTGACCAGAGACATGTGAGGCCAGGGGATCCAAGTTTAAAGTATGAACACATTTATTTTACATGTCCAAATTTATAGTTTAATTTCCTTGTGCATATCCAGGGCTGGAGCCATTCCCAGCTTGTCCTCAGGGGGTAAAGTGGGACTCTTATTCACTGTGGGCAATTTAGATAAATGAAAAGCACTTTGCCACCATTGATTTTAGTGTATAACTGTTTACATTTTGTGTGGGCCGCTCCAAACCCCATATCTCTTCTTTTACTGGGCCTGTGGACTTTACCATCGGGACAGTACATGCCTTTGCTGCTTTTAAACACACTATAAAGTCACCATTTGACTGCAGGCTTGTGCAACTGGACATGTAAATGTGTGACTTAATGTCCGTGTGTGTCCTCATTATAATCTTGCGAAAAAAGTTGCATTTGTTTATCTGTAAATAGAACACACGTAGACAGCACATTGTTTAAGCAAATACCTGTATGAAAGTAGGGCGTTGTTGTTTTCTTTGGACAAAACACAAAAAAGTTTACATCCCTTTGCTTCTTTATTCTTTATGACTTTGTGGTATACCGTATATCTGCCGCATAAGTCACTGCCTTCCAACTGTATCTCCCCTGCAACTGGTGCCGTATCAAATAAAGGTGGAATAAATCTTGCTCGGCGGTAATGATTAGACCAGGAGAGCGCTGCGGAGAGGACCGTGGCTGCTGTGTTTTGTTGTGGCGGTGCCCCGGTGTCTCTCGGCGCAGGATTAATCTCCCGCGCTGAGGCAGTAGCTAAGGTCAGCAAGGGAAATATTTCATAAGTGTCAGCTTGGCCCGTAGCCCTCATGCTAGCTGGGGCTGGAATGAGAAAGCACAGCACCATAACAAACGGCCGTATGTAGTTCTGCAAGGCCCACAGCTCGGCAGAGGAGGGGCACCGTGATATACGAGCATACTTCACTTTCATGTATTCATCTGAGCCGCTGAATTACTGCCAGGGACACGCGGGGTGCTTTGTCACCACAAGGACCCGGCGAATAAAATATTTTCGGTCTAGGTCTGGAATGCATTTTCCATTACCGCTGCTCAAAGTTAGGTTTTTTTTTCCTTTTGTACTTAAGGGAGTTTTATGAAAGTACTAAGTATTGCAATAAAACATCAAGTACAACCCCGCCAAAGCTACGTGTTGCTAGTTTTTGAAAGGGAAGTGGAGCCCCGAACGCAAGTCAATCAACGTGGACTTTTTGAAATACCTACTGCCTGATCTCTGTGACAAAAACATGTAATTTTAGTTCAGAAAGCAGCTGGTCAACTCTATAATCTCAGAAGTCCTTTCGGGTCGAATACACAAACACTGTATAGACTTTTTCAATCTCCGGTTTTGGTGGTATGCTATTGTAGGACTAATTTACAGAAGAAATGTTGGTGTTTTCATTTGCTCGATGGGGTTTCCAATGGGTACTCTGGCTTCTTACATCAACCTAAAACATGTGTCGGCTATCCAGTTATTTGGGTTGAGTTCTTAGCTCAATATTTTAGGTCCTATATTATAAAATTGACTCTTGGGAGCTTTACGCCATGTTATAATGTTGTTACCTTCTCAAAAATATACCTGGAGTTGTTTTGTTTAATTCCCACATATTTGAGTAACACTGGATGTGTGGACGTGTTACTCAAACATGTTTTTGTTCAGCTTTAGGAGTGTTTTCTGTTTGAGAGGAAAACTCAGCCTAAATATGCAGGGTTTGTGTGTTAAACATGTGCAAATGAAACAAAACACAGCATGTGTTTGTGATGAGGAAACAGCATTAGAACAGAGATCAGAGAATAGTATAATATGGGCCCTTTAAGATATGGTAAATGATCAAATTCTGGTGGCGCATGGGTTTAGTGTCTTGCCCAATGATCCATCAAATGTTTACACTGGTGGGAGTGGGGACTTAACTGCCGAGCTTTATGTTAATACGTAAAAGCTCAAGGTTTTCCCAAGAGAGGAGAAGAGTTGCCCATTGCTCCATAATGGTACAGGAAGATGGATTCTTGCGATATCTCGAGAATGAATCCATCTTGGCATACTCCCACTGTTGGGTTCAATTCGCTCATCAGGAGGCGGACCAATCACAGGTTTGCGTGAGCTCCATAGACTGTATAAAGAAGTGGACTAAGAAATAAAAACACCAGGATCATGTAGAGCGGGTTCAGACAAACATTTTAAGACCAAAAAGACGATCCTGACAGCAGCAGTTGCAGAGAGAGGGGTAATGTTTTATCAAGACATAGTGAATTGGAGCCGGAGTCGATGGAGCCGGAAGTGTTCCCATCCTCACTTTCTATTTGGAATGCGGCGGCTAGCGATATATGTACAGTCTATGGCAGAAACCAAAACTAAAACAAACATGGTGATGACAACAGCTATACTTAAGTCTATTTTAGTGAATTATGGACTATTTTATTTGTAAAAAAAAAAAATAAAAATGTGCAGACAAGCATTTGTGTACACTGAAGATGTCTGTGCTTTTCTCTCAGTTGAATTCAACAAAAGTATTTTTTTTCAGCTTGTTCCACTGTTATGATGCTTTGACCAGTCAGATTCAAATATCGTCATAACATTCTGCCTTTTTCGCAATCGCTTTCGGTGTGAGCCTGATTGATAAATGCCTAAAACTCGATTCAGCGTGCTACACATTTCAGTTACCATAATGGTTACCTCAGCGACATTGAAGTCTGTGTCATATGAGAAGAAAAGATTACCCAACACTGGCAATAAAATACGTTCTTAACCATACACTTAGATTTTGTTCTGCACAAGCAATCAAGTGTAGTGTTTCCGCAAACGAGCTAAAAGTTGCATTTAAGTGATGCTAGTAACCTGTCATTAGACGCTAAGTGCTATGTGCTAAGAGCAATAAAGTTCAAAGACATTTATGAAACATTTCTGGAAAACACGGGTGACATTTCACACCGCCACTGACAACAGCCATTAATCTTCTTCATGATCTTTGTTTTTGCTTGCGTCCGCCAACAGCCTGTCAGTCACACTCCACTGCTGTGAGCTATGTGACAGGTAATTGGCCCAGATATTCACCAAGGCCTATGAACCTGAACTACAGCCTACAGAGCGTACACAAGTGAGGACGTGAAGATTGACAAGAAGAGACTTTTAACTGATATGAATCTACTCAACTTCGGCGAGTCAAGTAGAGGGCACAGTGTTGTTCAAATTATACTGAAGATTCCCTCCGCATTCTTGGACAATGCAATTTAACCTGTGCTACTGCTGCAAGTTTCATGATATGGCTTTAAAGGTGCGCTGCGCAACTTTTCTGGTCTCTATGGAGATGACATTAAGCATATTCATCTATCATCTAATCATCACGGATGTATTGTAATGATGTAATCTACTTTTCTCCCTCGTGAGAGATAGGTTTAATCTATACCGTGTAAAATTCCAGACAAAGCAATAACATTTCCATGGAGAAAAGCAATGAAATGTTACGCAATGCACCTTTAATGCTTTTGATGAGGTAACAACATTATAACATGGCTAAAAAGAGTCAATTATGAATAACATTTACATTTTGTTTGGAAGAGATTGGCAATTCCAGAGCTGAAATGATCCAAATGTGTTTCATGAAGGTGTATACGGCACGGTAGCTGTGTGGAGTTTGCATACTCTCCCCGTGTCTGGGTGTGCTTCCTCCAGGCACTCCGGTTTCCCCCATCAAACCTAAAAACATGCACCAGTAGAAATTTAGAAATTAGCTCTGGTACTACAACAGTGCATCTCTCCTGTTAAGGTTAATGTATATTGTGCTTGTCTCATAATTAAACTAAATTTAAAAAAAAAAAGATTTTAAAAACACAGTGGAGCACTTCTTGTATTATCATCACAAGACACTAAATACACAGGAGTTGTCCGTTAAACATAATGAATGAAACAAAACACAACTCCAGATGTTTTTGACGAGGAAACATTATAACATAGATCAGAAAACAGTGTAATATGGACCCTTTAACCTTCCATTTCCCCAACAACAAGCAACATCTTTTAAACTACTTCTTGCACTCCTCCTCCTCAACCCTTAGTGCTACCTATTCCCTGAGCTGTTTGTGCTTACGCTGCAGTATTCCTCACTGCTGCAGGTTCTTGCTCTGGCAGTGACCCGGCGTTGGCAGGCACACACACAAGATTAATGTCGAGGGCGGGACACTGGGGGAGCCATTTGTCTGATGTGTCAGCGCTGATCTGCTCACACGCAGACGGCCTTTTAATTGAGCGATGCCATCCGCTGTCACATCAAAACACCGCCAGCTGACACCACTCCGTCTCGCTGCAGGTTCCGCAGTGATTGACAGGTGGAGCGAGTGGGCGTGTCCTTTTTATTTTTCCATGTGGAGCATTTTGGAAACTGTATTTGTTTATAAAAAGTGATATAGAAATAAAGTAGATTGGATTGGTGTACTGCTCTATTGGTACTTTGCACAAACTTCATTCTTCAATTTTATTTTCTTAAGCTTTCATACGTCTGTGATAGCATCAGGTAGTCGTTAGGGTAAAAATGATCTGCAGCTATCCATAGTAGGTGCCACTCTTTGTTGTGATGACGATTACAGCGACGTTGGCTCCCGTTGGTTTTCTAACACGTTTAGGTCAATACTGAACTAAAACTGAATACTTTAAAATGTCCAAATGATAACACAATGATCCATGGGTAGATCATAACTATAGAAGACACCAGCATAATCGGTCTTCTTTAAAATCAGATGAAAACTAGTAGGGCTGTCAGGGCTTGGGTTAGGTTGGACATTTCTAGACATCAGTAATAGGAAAGTAACACAGGATTTTTTTTTTTTTTATGCGAATGGTGGTAGAAGTAATAACAGTAGATCAAGTAGTGCAAGAAGAACTCAGAAAAGTACTAATA
The DNA here is from genome assembly GCA_029959045.1 of Taenioides sp. WSHXM2023. Classification (NCBI taxonomy): domain Eukaryota; kingdom Metazoa; phylum Chordata; class Actinopteri; order Gobiiformes; family Gobiidae; genus Taenioides; species Taenioides sp. WSHXM2023. Next base: position 7,306,228 of record CM057089.1, read on the forward strand.
ATTAGCAAGTAGTAGTAGAAGTAATACTGCACAAGTACTCGTCAGCAGTATTATGCACAGAACAACAGTGCAAAACTATATACTAGGCATACTATTAATTGAAGTACTAGATTTGCTCAGCCTATTACTAAAACCCTTCTGTGTTCTGTGCATAACCTACATTGCCATTGAAAGCATTAACTGACTACTTGTATTGCATTACTTCTACTACTACTTCTATTCGCAAATTACTACTTCTATAACTACATCTTGCACAATTTGATCTAAATGTTATTACTGCTTACTGCTTCCTTTCCTTTGATACTTTGTCCTATAATTTGACTTAATCCGCAAACCTTCAGGAGACATTTTAAACATTGTCAGAGATGCTTTTAGCCAAACTTGTCTGCATTAAATCTGTTGAGTTTTATGACATAATAGCGGTGCTTACAAGACAAAACTGACAGGCTAAAGAGTATTTTCCCAGCGCCTGATTGGCTGATAAAGCTTTGAGTGCAGGAAGTAGCTTTGACTCTTAACAAGCGTGAGGAATGCGCCATGGCTGATCTCTCGGCACAACCCGCTGTCCCGAGCTGCCAGACCTGTCACGAAGGAGGCTTATGAATACCTTTATTGTGCTTCTATCAAAATGGCCGCTCCCCCTCCTTCCTCTCCCCTCCGCGTTGTCAGATAGATCACTGGTGGGGAAAAACAACTTTGATGTCATCTGAAATTTCACACAACAATGTAGGACGATCTGATTGGGAGGCGGGCGATGTCTGGCGGAGAGGTTTGATTTTCTCCCCTCATGCTCCTGATAACTTCCCCGAGCTTGCAGACAATGGATTCCTTTGTGTCTGTCGGGAGAGGGTTTGGATTGGCGTGAGAGCCGTGGTTGATAGTAGTTTGTAATATCTGTAGTTTGTTTACATTTCGAAATACACTCATTTCCCAAAGGCCAGCCTAGTTTTTCTTACTAGTCTCAGTCCCTAATTTTTTTATCCAACAATAAGTAAAATTGTGTTGCCTCAGTACCAAGTAGTTTATCATCTGTGAATCAAGAAGTGCACTGTTAGCATGCTAGTTGCTCTTAGCATTATCGCAGCGACAAAAATTTGTTCTGGCCTGTGAAAGTCGTGAAACGCACATCTAAACTCATCAATCTCCAATTTTTTCACCTGTAAGTAAAATTGTGTTGCCTCAGTACCAAGCAGTTTATCGTCCGTGAATCAAGAAGTGCGCTGTTAGCATGCTAGTTACTCTCGGCATTATCGCGGCAGCAAAAATCGGCTCTGGCCTCTGAAAGTTGTGAAACGCACATCTAAACTCATCATGTTGGTAAAATCTTGTTTCGTTTAGGCAGTCCTAGTCTTTCTTACCAGTTCCAGTAACAGTAAGCAAAATCGTGTTGCCTCAGTACCAATATGAAGTGTGCTGTTAGCATACTAGTTGGTCTTAGCATTATCACGGTGGCAAAAATCTGCTTTGGCCTCTGAAAGCTGCGAAACGAACTTATAAAATCATCCTGGTAAGTAATTAGGATGCTAGGAATACTCTAGGATTGTGAACAATAAGTTTGGACCAGTTAAATTTGGTAGGCCTACATCACTTTTCAAACAATACAGTTGTCAGCAGCGGCGAAAGACAGCTGGTATACTGAGGAGTGATGGAATTTAAATAAGGCTAAACGGTGGCTAGCTTCAAAGTTTGCTGCATTTTAATGGGGGGAATTTGAGCACTAAAATGACAGTAAAAATACGAACTTCCTGGAACACTGATGACATCACGACGTGTTATGCAACATTTTTAGCTCTGACACAGCAAAATGTCACTCCAGCTAAGATTCTACAAAAGTACAAAAAGAGTACAAAATTTGAAGCTACACCTAATTACATCACAAAGTTGAATGGGGTGTTTTCAGCTTAAATGTACAAGATTACTAAAAATGCGTGAAATAACCAAAGCTTTACTCCAAGTATGTTTTTGATGAAGAAATAATTTAGAACCTTTAAGGCAGACATGCAAAATCAGGCTAACCACTCTGCCACTATGCACACCACAATTAATAGAACTGTAATTTCCTCCAACATTAAAGGGTCCATATTACACTATTTTCTGATGTTCTAATGTTGTTTCCTCATCAAAAACATCTGGAGTTGTGTTTGTTTCAGTGACACGTTTAACACACAAACTGCATATTCCGGTTGATTTATTCTCTCAAACAGAAAACACTCTGTGTGATGTTATGTGGTCAAACAGGAAGTGTCATGCAGTATATACGTTCACTAGCACATTTGCATAACTTCAAACCTGGAAATTCCAATGTCTATTGAACTAAAAGTAAAAGGTAGCTGTTAACGTGAAAACTACTATTTCGTAACATCAAAAGGTGATTGTGTAGCTTTTCTGGTGGAGGGTCCGTCACCTTCTTGTTTCTATGAATATGTCATTGCTCTGCCTGGAATGTTCCACAGTGTGACATTAAACAGCTATACCTTACATTTACTGAATTACAGGTGGTTTTATTGCTCAAAAATACCTAGAAAAATAAGCATTCTGACTGTGAGCAGGGTTGCCTCTCCACAGATCTCACCTGTAACTTGGTCTGGTTTGGTCTCCATGAAGATAGAAAGGTTTAATACCATACTGTGAAACATTCCAGACAAACCAACAACATCTCCATGGAGAAAAGCATTTGACTGACCCTCAACCAGAACAGTTATACAATGCAGATTTATGGCAGACATGCAAAATCATGCTAACCACTGCCACTTTATACCCCAAAATGACCAGCATTGTCATTTCCTTCACGTTTACCACAAGTAAAACACGAAATGTAATAATCATACATTTCTAGATTTTCAGGTGTAGTTCACAGCACAAAGCGTTCAGGAAACAAAAGTGCCAATCTCGGAGGCAAGCCTATTATCCTGGCGTGATTACAAGGCAGACAGGTGGAAGACAGGTAGGCAGTGAGGAGACGTAAGGCTTTGACAACGCAGACACAATCTCCTTTAAACTTGTGCGATAGTGCTGTCAAGAACTGCTCCGGCGCTGACACACTCAAATACAGTGCAGACAGCTAGATGGATGTCAGCGATTTGGACGCCTCTCTCAAGTCTCGAGAATGGCCGTGTTTGTTATTATAGAGCGCATACATACTTGCGAGCACATGCAAGGCTGACTACAAGGGGATTAGGGCTGTTCGTCAAAGTCGGGGAGAGGCAGGCACTAAGATAAACCAGCGAGATGTACGGCAAAGGTGTCACGTTCTATAGACATGTTTGTAACAGGAATGAAAAGGCGGTTCGTTTGTGGTTTCAAGTTGGATTGTCAGGTTTTAATAGAGCGTAATGTTTCTAAGTTAAAGGTTTAACTTTTCTCATAGAGGTTCTGTGAGGTTCTTGTCTCCATGTAGGTGTTGTTCTTTTGTTGTTCTAAGTCTTCTAATGTTAATTTCTTATAAATAACAAAAGCATTAGACATGGCGTCGTTAATGTTATTATTTGGTGTTTTGGATCCATTTTGTGCCAAGTTCTAGAGAAAAATATATAACTTTTAAGGTCTTGTATTATGCTAAATTGACTCTAGCGTGTTAAGCCATGTTATAATGTTGTTACCTCATCAAAAACAGAGTTGTACTTTGTTTCATTCACACGTTTTAGTAATCTGTTATTAGTCTGTCTACTCCATCTCCAAATCTCAAAATGCTCTGTTCAACCTTGTGAAGGAGTAGAAGAAGAAGATCTCAACCTAAATATGCAGGGTTTGTGTGTGTTAAACATGTGTGAATGAAACAAAACAAAACTCCAAGTATCTTTTTGATGAGGAAACAATATTATAACATAGATCAGAAAATGGCATAATATGGGCTCTATAAAAGGACTTTTACTTCTTTTTTTTGGTTTATCACCAAATGTATGTACCAAATAGTCTGATCTAGTGCAAATTAAACTAGTAATCAACAAACATGCATACTAAGACAAACTAAGAGTTTTATGCATTTTCGCTGTTATTACCAGCCCCGCCCCCCTCCACCAGCCTCTGAAATAAACTGTATGTTCATTACTGGTCCTTGCGAGAACAAAAGGTTGGGGACAGCTAATCTCTCAAAGTATTGTGCATGTATTACCTTGACATGTTTAGATGGGAACTTCCGTCTTCCTCGGGAGTGTCATGACACTGGTGTGATGTGTCATAACAGTAAAAACTGTCATTTGCCACGTTTACATGAGAGCTTTAATTCGATTAAAAGTCATTTAATTCTGAATAAAAATTAATTCCGCTTTAAAAGACCATGTAAACAATTAATTCCTGATGAAAATGATTAACTGTGTGGTTTATTTTTATTTTAAAGCCGAATTTAATAAAGAAAATTCCTCGATCATGTAAACGTTTAGTCCGCTTAAAAATAATTCCGGTCGTTGGCGCATGCTCGTTGGGTCGCCCTTCCGACGTGATGACGCACTGCGAGATGGCGGCCCGGAGCAAACGTTGGTCTCGAACCGAAACAATTTTTTAAATAAGTACGCTGGAAAAACTACAAATAATGAAAAGACTGGATGGCAGAAAACATAAAAACACTAACCAAACCGAGATGACAAAAAGCCGGTAGCAGCTGATTGTGTGTTTTCTTCCGGTCGACATAAATACGTTCCTGTCTCTGTCCAATCAGAACTCTTCCTGACCTCCAGACGTTGAGCGGAATTAAATAAAACTGATTAGTTTGCAGATAAAAACAAAACAGGTCAAATATAACATCTAACTTCAATCAAAACTGAAGCTGGCCATGTTGAATTGAATTCTTCAAGTGGCAAGCATTACCACAAGTATAATGCAACACAGCCATAGACTGTATATTTAAATGGACATAGCTAACCTGCTAGCCTCTGCTATCCAAACAGGAAGTGAAAATAGGGGCGTATCCGGCTTCATCAACTTGACATTGAGAAATTGTAACTGCTGCAATGAGCCTCATCATTTTGGTTTTAAAATGTGCGTATTAACCCACTCTACATTATTCTGTTTTTATTTTGCCATTGTGTTTGTTAATAAATTCCTATTCCTAATATAGAAGTGGCTGCAAATTCACCCCTATACTGCTAGCATTATGAGCTTCATTTGACTGAAGCCAAACACTATGGGTGACGTCACACTCCCTTAGTCCTCTTCTGCATACATTCTATGAACACAGTACAGATTACATGGTCCTTCTAATACTTTTGTAAACTATTTTGCATCAGATTTTACACCAACATTTTATTTTATTTGAAATTTTGTCAGAAGTCTCAGAGGAGTCCCATGTCTCCACACTGTATCCCGGCTGGACTCTGTAAGTGTTTGCCTTTAAATGCCACGTCGGCTACACTCCATCAAACTGTCCTATCCACCTCTTTCCCTTTGCTTTTATTACAGTTGGAGCTAAGCTAACACAAAACGTACAACAGACCCCCGCCTCGGGCCTCTATATTCCCATTCCACACACCCCATAAGTCAGTCACAGATAATTAAATTGGACTTATTTACACCGCTGGTCCGTCCTCTGGCACTTTTATCATTTCTCACTCTTTTGGGGGAGTTTTTTGTACGGTGCACTCCACACACCATGCCAGATCCTGTCAGCCTTTTTGGCCTGACGCCTAAAGGCCCCAACGATTGTAATAAGTTGAAACGAAATATAACTACGTCTTATGAGCTAATATTAATGTCAACAGCCCTCATTAAGCACTCATCTGAAACGCTTTGCAAGGCAGCCGTCCCCCAGTGCACATTCAAAGACTCTCCCAAAGACAAATGAGCATAGGAGGGTTTCCAGGTTGCCAGGTTTGTTAGATTTCAGCGTGTGAATGTCAGCGTTATATATTTGTTTTGGAGCAGAGTGATGCTAGCCATTACAAAACTCAGTGGGGTCATAAATCACAGCGTGGCATCCCGGGGTTCGGCCCAGCTCGCTCTCACCGTTCAATAGAAACAAGATGTACGTAGGTAAGGCAAAACTACTTCAAATGTGGTACGTGTTTGAATATATGGGATGTAATTTAAAGGGAACATATTACGGTATTTTCCGATCTATGTTATAATGTTGTTTCCTCATCACAAACATACCTGGAGTTGTGTTTTTCTTCTCTCAAACAGAAAACACTCTGTTCTGCTTTGTGATGTCATGTGGTAATACAGGAAGTGCTTCACTGTGTTTTTAAACTCCACACACCTTCACTAGAATCACTGGATGATTTCAGCTGTTAACTTGAAAACTCCAGCTTCATGACATCACAAGGTGGAACTGAGCATTTCGGGCTTTGGACATATAGACAGAATAATAAAGTGTTACTCAAACATGCGTGAATGAAACAAAACACAGCTCCAGGTCTGTTTTTGAGGCGGTAACAATGTTCTACCACGGTTTATAGCTCACAAGAATGAAGTTTGTGTAATATAGGAACTTTAACCAAATTTTAATACATTTTTGAGTTTATATTTTAGGTTATCTGCACAGATAATGAATCCGCTGTACGCCAAGGTAAAAATCTTAATAGTGAAGGGAGTCCATTTCAGTCCATTTTAATACAGTACTCACTGATATCGGATATAATTACTGTATTACTGTTATCATATTAATGAACCGCTCTAACCTCCCTGTCTTAATGGACATGCAAATAAGCCTTGTATAATTGGTCTATAATTGTTTATACATTTCTTTGTTTATGTCCTCATAAACATATCAAAACCAATCAGTCAATGCATTATAAGTGGTTTATATTATATGGTTAATATTTTTTTTACATCACATGACCCTTGATCACAACTGTTGCCAAACCAATAAACTCCCAATTGTCTGTCTGGTGGAGGGTCCGTCACCTGCGTTTCTTCTATTTTCTATTCATTGATCTACCTGGAATATTCCACATTCTACCTTGCATTTATTCAATTACAGATGGTTTTATAGCTCAAAAATATCTTGAAAAACTGGTACTGTGACTGTGAGCGAGGTCGCCTCCCCACAGATCTGACCTGTAACTTGGGCTGGTTTGATCTCCATGAAGATAGAAAGGTTTAACGCCATACTGTGAAACATTCCAGACAAAGCAATAACATTTCAGTGGAGAAAAGCTTTTGACGGACCCTCCACCAGAAAAGTTACACAATGCACCTTGAAATAAACAATACGAAACAGGCAGTTTTATTTATAGCGACTTCACACGAGATTTCCAGCAGAGTACCACGTCACGATGGCACCTTTGGCCTTTCTAAACTCAGACTGTGTAAAAGCAGTGGGTCAGCTGTGGTCAGTTTATGGCTAAGGTCACATTGTCGTCACGGTAACTACAAGAAGCACGATAAAAGACACACACGCATGAATCACCTCTAGACTGTTGTGAAAAACACTTAGTTTAATGTAATGTTTTGTAGTGTTGTTAATGTGTGCTCATGTAAGTGGACACACACAAATATAGGCTGCAGCAAATCTGCCTCCATTAAACCATTTTTACAAGAATCGCGTTAAAATTGTCACAAGCTTGTATTCTATGGTTCCCAAGCCTGTAACAATGAGCCAATGTTAATAGCAGAAAAAAGTGGTAACAATAGTGTGTGTTAATGGATCTTAACAATGGCTGCCCAATTTTAGGTTCTGTAGGTAAATTTCACAGTTTTTCAACAAAAAAAATAACAAAAAGATCATTTACATATTTTGAAACCCTGCTGTGGGCCACTTAGCGTTCTGTTAAAGGTGCACTGTGTAACATTTCTAGTAGAAGGTCCGCCACCTGCTTATCTCCGTGGAAATGTTATTGCTTTGTCTAGGATGTTACACGTGTAGATTAAACCTGTCTATTACGAGGGAGACAAGCAGGTTACAGCACTACTCCAGCAGGTTAGCAGACCCTCCATCAGAAAATTTCCACAGTGCACCTTTAAGTAATGACCACAAGACATTTGATTTTATATAAAATTGGTTTCTGAAACTTTATGGAAAAAAACAGTACTTTACAAACTGATTTATGCTATAATAATGTTTCCTCATCACAAACAGACCTGGAGTTGTGTTTTGTTTCATTCACAAATCTTGCATATTTAGGTTTGAGTTCTTCTCTCAAACAGAAAACACTTGTAATGTCATGTGGTAATACAGGAAGTGCTCCACTGTGTTTTAAAACTCCATACACCTTCACTAGAATCATTTGGATCATTTCAGCCCTGGAATTGCCAATCTCTCCTGAACAAAAGGTAAAAGACAGCTGTTAACTTGAAACAAAACACAACTCCAGGTATGTTTTTGAGGAGGTAACAACATTAGAACATGCGTTTTTTGGGCTGAAAACAATTATGCCATGGATATTAGCTACCACATAGCTGGTTAGCCTTCATTGTGCCATTAAACTCTTATTATTATTATTATTATTACTTTAATCTATGGAAAAACATAATGTAACTAAAGATTGTTGTTGCTGAATTGCTATTTTTATTGGCCTGTATAGTAAAATGTTACAGCAAACCCTGAGACAAATAAACTGATTCTGTTTGACTTCCTGCTCCTTCCTTTTTGGTCACACATTACCATATCGACCCGACCTGCGTGTGCCTCCATCACCCTGAGATGGCCCCAGGACCTCCAGCCCTGTCCATGCTGAGCCTTTAACAGGAAAGTTTGTCTCCATAAAACATCCAGGACAGGAAGCAGCCATCAGTCACCGACACGCCGAAACAGCTGTTCAGGGGCCACTTCAAGGGCCCACATGAAAGAGGCCCTCCCCAGCTCCCTTCATCCATTCTGTGACTGCCTTTGTGTGCCTGCTCCTGGGGCCCGCCTCCTGCTTTGGTCCTGCTTTGGTCTGCTTCTAAAGACATACCCCCTGTAGATGTCCATGCATGCAGACCCACCCACACACGGCTCTCTCTACCACTCAGCCCTGTGACAAGACCATGACTTTGGGATGGACAAGATGAAACTAGGCAACTCTGGTACATTGTTGGCATTTTTTAAAACAACACACCAAAAGCTTTCATTTGAGCTATCATTTAGAAATACTGGACCAAATATATACACATTATATCAGCATTTCATTTTGAAGCTACTTTCAATATATAGTACCACATTGTATCTTGATTTCCTGATCCCAGAGCTTAAAGTGATAGTATGTAACTTTATCAACTCTACTTTTCAATCTAGAAATTATTTTGAAGTCCAAGATAAATCTGGGTTTAGTCCGACTTAAACATAATTTACTTATTCGAAGTGACTTTAAACAAATGTATTGTGTCATATTAACAAAAGCCTATAGATATAGAAATGTAACACAACACATTTAACATATCCTTCTTTTTCAGTGCATGGACCCATCTACACAATGACTAGCCTGAATCCACCATTTTTCATCGCTAACAAAGCTAACAACCTCCTGTGAGTTTTCCCAGTCCATTTAACTCACTTTACCAACCTATAAAAGTGCACACTGGCCCTTTAAGCAGCTCCTCCGACTCTTAAAACACGACTGGAGATCCGCTCGTACCCGGAGGAGCCAGTTGTTACTCGTCAGCTGTTTACATGTCTGGAGCTGAGGTGCGGACAGACGCGCTCAAACCAATACATCCAGCACCACCCGTACAGTACTTAGCTCGGTTAGCTTTTGTGCGGCCGCCGTGCATTGTGGGATGCGGGGTCATTGAGTGGCAGTCTGTGGGCGCTGAGTGATGCTTGGGTCTAATGGTGACAGGTGAAACAGAGGGAGTGCTGAGTGAGGCCCGGCTAATTCCATTCTCTCCAGATGACAGGAGGCCATTTTGTACGGCGAGAGCTAAGCGCGCAGAGGCGATCGGATTTGAGGAGATGTCAAACAAGAGAGTTAAGGCAGCAATCAGATTCTTAACTTAATCATGTTAAGAAAGTACAAGTAAAAAGTCGGTCACTCTAAGATAACTAGACTTTTTATAGTATTAATAAAGCATAAATGAAGACTTAGTAGCTCTAATACTAAACCAAACCCTCACGCATTATTAAAGGTCCTATATTACGCAAAATTGACTCTTGTGAGCTTTAAACTATGTTAAAACGTTGATACGTCCTCAAAAGCATACCTGGAGTTGTGTTTTGTTTCATTCATATTTGAGTAATTCTGGTTTATTAGTCTCCAAAGCTCAAAATGCTCTGTTCCACCTTGTGATGTCATCAGGCAGTAGTTTTCACGTTAACAGCTACCTTTTACCATAAGTTCAGAAGACATGAGCAATTCCTGGGCTAATCATCCAAGTGATTCTAGTGCAGGTTTATGGAGTTTAAAAACACAGTGGAGCACTTCCTGTTTTACCACATGACATCACAAGGTGGAACAGTGTTTTCTGTTTGAGAGAAGAACTAAATATGCAGGGTGTGTGAATGAAACAAAACACAACTCCAGGTTATGTTTTTGATGAGGAAATAACATTATAACATAGATCAAAATGTGCATAATGTGGTTTAGTTTTATAAAGTGGCACCAAAAACTAAATGTAGTAAAAGTAGAAACCAGATCATTTGAATACACGGTAGACATTTCCTTATTCAGTTTAAGCATCATTGTCAGACAATGAAACATTATAAAATAATATGCAAATTGAATACTTTTACTACTAACAACTACTATCCCTTTTCTAACTACTACTTCTAGTACTGCTGTTTTAGTACTTGCACCCACTACTGCTATTTTCCTAGTACTTACTTAACCACAAATTTTACTATTACTATAATTACAACTGCTACTTTTACAACTACTACCACTTTTCTAACTATTACTACATTGCAACTCTTACCGCAAATTTCCTAGTACTCACTCAAGTAATATCAGAATGCTATTGCTTATACAACTTTTATTAGTAATTCTACTTCTACCCGATACTACTACTTTTCTTACTACTGCAACCACAAATGTAAATTTTCCTAATACTAATATCACAACTACTACTTTTACTACAATTATCTTACCAGATACTGCCACAATTGCAAATTATTCAAGTACTTACTCAACTAATGTCACAACTACTATTACTACTGCTGTGATCTTATTAGTAATTGTACTACTACTCCAGATACTACTACTTTTTGTACTACTGCAATCACAACTGTATTTTTTCCTAGTACTTTTTTAACTAATATCACAATTACTACTGCAGTGATTTTAGTAGTAATTGTACTACTACCCCTGGTACTCCTACTTTTCACACTACTGCAACTACAACTGCAAACTTACTCAACTACTACTGTCACTGCAGCTATTACTACTGCAATATTCCTTATTCTATTACCCCCATACTACTACTACTTTTCCTACTACTGTCGTACCACTGGTGCCGTTACCAAAACTCCATCAGCTACTACTAGGGCTACTACTACTACTATTAATACAAGTACTAATGTTCCTACTTCCTCTGGCAAAAGTATTCAAGTACATGTAAATGTTCTCAACAAAAAAAATACAAAAAATGTGAAAAGTACATACATGTAACTCCTACCCACCCACGTAACGGTACAGTGAGATCAGACCACGCTGAGTTGTGAAATGTCAAACAGTTTCATGAAGAAAAATAAAAGCACGTCAACTAGAGCCAATAATCAGTGATCCATGACACCACTTTAAGCTGCAGTGTTGAAATGTATTGCGTTATGGATTGACTACTGCCAGCCAAAAGGGAAGGAGGAGGAAGAGGAAGAGGAGAGGCCCGGACACTGGAAATCCCCATATAGCGGTGTACAGTGTTTTTGTTTTAAAGTTAAACTAATTATGTGTAACAGTGAAACAAGTGGGTGTGTGTAGTAGCCAAAATACATGAATTTGTCACGGTGGTTTGAATGTGTTTTATTACCGTCAAATATAAGTAGACAGATATCATGAACCGCCATTTAGTACGTTTAAAAAGTACTATAATTATGTCAGCGCAAATCAATTTCACATTATTTATTATGTAAGAACTGCCTTCGGAACATTCTCCACGGAGATTGATCAGTTTTACGCCATGTGTGGAATATCATAGCTAAAGAGAAAACATTTCCATGGAAACAAGCAGGAAGCAGTCATGTCTATGGAGATGCGAGCCCGTTCACAATAAGGATGAATGGTTTTATACATTTTTCAGTGCAACAAAAACAACTAAAATGTTTTGGTATATTTTTTCCAGCTAAAAAGTTATGTACTGTGTAACTTTTCTGGTAGAGGGTCCGCCACCGGGTTGTTTCCATGGAGATGTTATTTCTTTGCTTGGGATGTTCCGCTGTGTGGTATTAAACTTTTCTATCTAGCTTAATATTTAATAATACCTTTAAAAAACAATCCTCACTGTGCACGCTCTAGCCTCTCCACAGATCTGACCTGTAACATGTGCCAACTACTTGTCTCCATGCAGATAGATTAGTTTAAAATCTTACTGCGCAACTTTCCAGACAAAGCAATAATATCCCCATAGAGAAAACAAATGGTAAAAGTTACACAGTGCACCTTTAAAGCCACAGTATGGAACTTTTTAGCCAGAAAAATAGGCCATAACATTTTAGTTGTTTTTGTTGCACTGAAAAATGAATAAAACCAATCAACCTTATTATGAGTGGGCTCGTTTCTCCACAAACATGACAGCTTCCTGCTCGTTTCCATGGAAATGTCATTTTTTTGTTAGCTATGATATTTCACCCATGGTCTAAAACTTATCTATCTCCATGGTGAATGTTCCGAACTATGGTTTTAATTTTCTGTTTCCACTGAATCATGCAGGAGATGTGCCACCTCCAGAAAGTTACATACTGTAGCTTTAAAGGTACAGTATGTAACATAAAATGCCACAGAAACTGAATCATGTGAATCGTTTTGTGCTGAATAAAATCAAATTGTACTCAGACACTGGGGTCGTTTGGTTATATTTAATGCAATAAAACTGTTAACATACCAGAATCTCCATTTGGGGACTAAACCAGGACCAAACTGGGGCTAAATGAATTACTGAGAAATGCACAAAGATGTACAGAACCCAGGCTAAATATGAAATTGCACTAGGTTGGACACATACAACATCCAAATTGGGACTAAATCTGGATCTAAACCAGGACTAAAGATTCAAATTAAGGATGAGCTCTCTTGCACACAACATTAAAACTGGGACTAAACCGAGAACTAAACTTGGACTAGATCAAGACCAGTCCAGTTTTCAGTATCAGTATTACAGAACTAAACCAGAACCAAACCAGGACTAAACCAGGACAGCCTCATATATACCAGGACGACTAAACCAAAACGTAAACTTGAAACTTTAAGGTCCTATGACCTTTTTCCCATGTACTTGAACAAACTTTGTCTTGCCCCTATAAGCAGCACTTGAAATCTTAGACTTAGACAAACTTTATTGATCCAAAAGTGAAATTATTTGGATACAGTAGCACACATCACAATATATAATATAATAACAAAGAGGGAAAAATAAATGGTAATAATAAATTCTAAATAAGTAGCAAAAAAGAGAGAAAGAGACAGGTGTCAAATAAGACATAAGTCAAAATAAAATAGAAAAATAAGTAATAAAATATAAAATCACAGCTATATACAAGAGACAAGAAAGGCAGTGCAATGATATGATAATTGAAAGGACATAAGGTTATCCGTTACACAAGATTGAGTTGTTGTACAATTGTAGGGAGTATTATCTGTTACATATGGGGGAGGTATTGTACAGTTGTAGGGAGTATTATAGTATGAATGTAGTCCTGTATCTCTCACTGTTTAAGTGGAGCTGTAGGAGCCTGTTGGAGAATGAGCTCCTCTGTCCCTCTATAGACTGGTGCAGTGGGTGAGTTGTTGTACAGTTGTAGGGAGTATTATCTGTTACATAAAGGTGAGTTGTTGTACAGTTGTAAGGAGTATTATAGTATGAATGTAGTCCTGTATCTCTCACTGTTTGAGCGAAGCTGTAGGAGCCTGTTGGAGAATGAGCTCCTCTGTCCCTCTATAGTCTGGTGCAGTGGGTGAGTTGTTGTACATTTGTAGGGAGTATTATCTCCTCTGTCCCTCTATAGTCTGGTGCAGTGGGTGAGTTGTTGTACATTTGTAGGGAGTATTATCTCCTCTGTCCCCTATAGACTGGTGCAGTGGGTGAGCAGGAGTGTCCATGATGGAGAGCAGTTTGTCCAGTGTCCTCCTGTCCCTCACTGTGACAAATGTCTCTAAGATCCTCTGTAAGGTAAGGGAGGAATACCTGTTTTTCATGTTTTTAAGACAGTAAGATTGTATTTGATTTTCATTGTAAAGCTCATTAGTGGTATTATTAAGGTACACTGCGTAACTTTTTGGTTGGGGGTCCATCCCCTGCTTTTTTCTATGGATATATCACTGCTCTGCTTAGAATGTTCCACAGTATGACATTAAACAGCTCTACCTTACATTTATTCAATTAGAGGTGGTTTTATAGCTCAAAAATACAGGAATTCTGACAATGCACCTTTACATTATAACAACTCTAACACATAAGCTGTATCAAATTATAACATTACATCTCTTATATTTGGGCACATTTGTGAAACATTATATTGTATTGGCTATGACTTCCTGTCTTTGGTGCATTGTAATACGAGACATAGACAAGACAAAGGCTGCTTGTAGACTGGGGCTGGAGCTGATGAATGATGCAGTAAGACGAGTGCATTTTTGTTGAGTAAACAGCTGGCAGACACAACCAGGAAGTAAAAGCACCTGACAGTCAAAGTCACACTCATAATAAAAGGTACTTATGTGGAGATTCACTTCAACAAACAAAATGAATGGCCTGGCAATGATAGGCATAAACCAGACTTGTATAGATGTATAGGACTAACCAAACGTAACAGTAAAATGAGCTGTTAACTTGAAAACTACCACTACATGACATCACAAGCTTTGGTGATTTATACAGACTAATCATAGGATTATTCAAACGTGTAAACGAAACAAAACACAACTCCAGCTATGTTTTTGATAAGGTAACAACATTATAACATGGTTTAAAGCTCACAAGAATCTATTTTGTGTAATAAAGGACCTTTAAACTGTAGGACAATATAAAACTTAAAAACAGGACTAAACCAGGAAAAAATACACAAGAGTAGGTCTAAAACAGGTCTAGATCATGACTAAAGTAGTTTTAGTTTTACCATTGAAAGGTACCTGGTACACGCAAAAAAATAATAAAAAATAAACTCTGAAAACTATTATTATACCAAGATAAATATTTTTCCTTTGATACCAAGTTTTTATGAAAACTACCATGGTTACTCAGAGAAATGGAATTCAATGGAAATGTTTACATCTTATTTGTTTTTATATTAAGATAACGATTAATGCAGGAAAAGGTAGTTCTGGTGGCGCTGAAATTAGACCATGGTTCAAGTGTAGGTCTACTGTTCAGGGCAGTAGACGGGGAGGGGGGCAAAGGAGTCTGGGACAACAGAATTGGAAAGAAGAGTTGCCAGAATTGGACCCTCTTCCTCTTAGTTTATATTAGAGGGGGGGCCCATGTGAGGCTTCTTGCCCTGGGCCCTCAAATTTCTGTCGACGGGCCTGCTGATACTGACACCCAATAAATAAACAATGTGGACTACTCTGGACTAAAGAAGCCAAAACACGGGACTAAGATTTAACGAAGACTAAACAAGGATGTAATAAGACTAAAAGGTATAATAATAAATAAGTTAAACCTATGGGAATCATTATCATGGCTGTAAACCCAAAGTCTGTGGAGCCCTACAACTGTGATGACAGGTAAAGCATAAATCAAAGATCAAAGATATTTCTGCGATGATGTATGTTACACTAGCGTGCTTTGAGTCATATTTCCATTTGGTTTTATTACATGCTCTGGTATAGATTGTACATGCCACTACATGAGTTATGGTGCTCTCTCTCTTTGATAAAAGGCTCTAAGGGGGTCACTGACACACATTCGCTTACATTCATTATCCCGTCTGAAAAGAGGGTGTGGTCTGAGAGAGGTCACGCCCCCCTCGCTTTGGCCCCGCCCCTGCGCTCTGTGATTGGTGCGCGGCATGTCTTTGATGTCCCTCCCTCTCTCGGTGCGTATGAGCGCTGAGGCAGTACGCAGCAGTTGCAGAGGGACAGAGCCGCGGACACGCGAGGACTGCTCCACACTCACCTCCTCTGCGGGATATTCTTCCAACCAGTGGCTTCTTTCGTGATTCACTTAACGTTCACGGATAACGGATTATGTGGAAAAGGATGTCATTTTTCCATCTTTAGAGACACTTTGGGTACGACGCGGAGGACACGCGTTCCATTTGGATTATTTTCTGTTCTTAGTTTGTCGCCATGCATCGCTGCTAGATGCGATTCAAACCCCGTGGCTTTGAATCCAGATGAGAGATCTCCCCTGCGGATCTGAAGCAGCTGACGCGCTTTTCCGCAGCCTGTCCCCGGAGCGCAGCGCTGAACCAGAGCGGACCGGACCGTGCCCGTTTGTCTCCGCGTCTCCGCTCTCACCCTCGGACCCGACCCGTCAGGCCAAAAGGTTACCTATTCGGATCGTAAAGATGTTGACGGCGCACAGCGGCCACTTGCTGCACCCGGAGTACCTCCAACCTCTCACGTCCGCGCCCGTCAGTATAGAAGTGAGTACAAACGCATCAAATCCCCATTTTTATGAGTGAAATTGTACGGTGTTTGGAATTTCATGATGATTAATGAGGAAAGGCAAGTGCGCGCCCTGGCACTACTAAAATTTATGAGAGCATATGCGCCATTTTACGCACTGCGATTCTTTGGCAAGTTTGAGAAAGGGGGTAATTTGAATTGTAATAAATACAAATTTAACAACCATTGGAAGCAAATTCTGTGTAAATTATAAATACTGCAAATTTTTACGTTTGTATTTTTGATAAATTTAAATGAAGTTCTATTTCCTATGCGCACTTTTTTCATATTTTGCTTTCAAAATGAGTACTTGTGATATTTGATAAAGATATTATTTGTTAGTTTTTTTGTTTTGTTTTTTACATTAGCAAACACCTCACTCATACTTGTGCTTTGTTTTGTTTTGCTCTCAGCTGGATGCCAAGAAGAGTCCTCTGGCTCTGCTGGCTCAGACCTGTTCACAGATTGGCAAACCCGACCCTCCGTCCTCGTCCAAACTGTCCTCTCTGTCCTCGGGCAGCCTGGGAGACAAGGAGTCCTCCAGCCGCTCCAAGAGTGGAGACCAGCACCACTCTCCGGAGGACAAGTCCAGCTTTAAGCCTTACTCCAAATCCTCGGGCGAGTCTCGGAAGGACGTCATTGTGACAAAGAGCTCCTCTGAGAAGTCCTTCAGGCTCCCAAACGGCAGCACCAACAGCAGCTCTGCTTCATGTCCGCCCTTCCCTCCTCACGCCCGCTCCCCTGGCTCTCACTCTCCCCCTCTGCATGTCCAGAGCCTCAGACAGAGCCAGTCCCCTTCTGCCCGCTCCCCCACACACCCCCAGAGCCAGCACTCTGACCGGACACCCCCCAGCTCAGAGCAGCCCGCTTCGGACTCTTCCAACAGCAGTGGGGGCAAGAAGGACTCAGACGCCTCCAAGTCAGGACTAGACGGAGCGCAGCTGGCCAACTCTAGCCATGTCCGAGCCAGTGCTAACTCCAGCAACGCTAGCTCTGCTAGCAGCCCCCGCCCCGAGAGCAAGTCTGACCCACAGGCCTCCTCTCAGCCTGGGCTTGGCTCAGGACACATTGCTCCTGTCTCCCCCTTCAAACCCGGACACTCGGTCTTTCCCTTACCCCCGGCGTCTATGGGCTACCACGGCTCTGTTATAGGGGCCTACGCTGGCTATCCTTCTCAATTTGTCCCAAGTTTGGACCCTACCAAGTCTAGTTTGGGCTTAGGACTTCCTGGAAAACACCCCAGCTCCAGTCCACTAACAGGCGCATCCCCTCCCTCCCTAATGCAGGGTCTGTGCCGGGATCCTTACTGCCTCACCTACCCCAACGGTCATCATTTAGGTGCCAGTAACTGTAACTCTTGTGTGCACGACCCTTCCTCCATGAAATCCGGCTTCCCTCTGGTCTACCCCTCGCACCCTTTGCACTCCCTCCACTCCGGCGCCCTGTCCTCCAGCAGCACCCCGGGGTCCCTCTCCCACCCGCTCTACACCTACGGCTTCATGCTGCCTAACGACCCCCTGCCCCACGCCTGTAACTGGGTGTCCGTGGGCGGGCCATGTGACAAGCGCTTTGCCACGTCTGAGGAGTTGCTAGCTCACTTGCGCACCCACACGGCACTTCCCGGAATGGTGGACAGTAAAATGTTGTCAGCTTATCCGTCTTCAGTGTCATCTTCCGCTTCTTGTCACCTCCACTTGCCCCCCCCAAGCAGCCCGGGCACCCTCCCCAGCTCCTTCTCCTTACGTGGGTCTCCCGGACTTGGCTTGGCACGCTACCACCCCTACAGCAAGTCCCATCTACCCGCACCAGGACTGCCAATGCCCTCCATCCCCTCCTCCTCACCATATTACTCCCCGTATGCGTTGTATTCGCAAAGACTCGGTTCGGCGTCCGCATTGGGATACCAGTGATGCTAATGCTATGCTAACGTCCGCAGTGACAGTTTTCGGACTATCCAGGAGGATCTTGGGAACAGGGGTCAGCGTGCCGGAGGTCTGCCTGTTCGGTTTAGCACCTGTTGGGATCGGGATTGGGACAAAGGAGGCAGTGATGGATGGTGAGCAGCACAATAAGAAAGACTTGAAAGACTAAAGAGCTTCAAAGTGACACAATGTGGCTTTATCACAGCAAGTCTTCGTTTTGTTTTTTTGTCTCCCAGAAATGAAAAATCTGTATTTATTTTTTACGCAAGCGCTTGGTTTTCAACTCTGGGGGATTTTTTTGTGTTTATTTTGAGACTAAAATTGTTAAAACCCAACAGTTTTAAATTACAATTCTGCCTACCATACAAGAATAAAAACCTTGCTCCATGCCAAATATGGACTGGTTTTATTTGAAGAATTTCATGCTATTTTCCATTTTACATAATTTTGCTCTATGCTAAGGCTAACTCTGAGATGCATGTAAACTACAACGCCATTGTTTTTATTTGTATATATGCAAAGATGTAATATTTTTCCAAGCTCATTTTTGGGGGGCCGGGGGTCAACAAAAAGAAATGGTACAAAGATACAAAAAGTATGATATAAGTAAAATTAATGATGGCTGTGCTATCTGATAAGAACAAATATTATTTTATTAAATAAACGTTACAATTTACAATCCACTCTTCTGTTTTGATCCTCATTGATTGATCCATGTTTATTTGGATTGAAGTACAAGAAGTCTATACTAGTACTAAAGTTCAGTTGCTATGAAGTCATTTATAATACTGAATAATTACTTAACTTATTTTGGTTGGTGCGTTGAAATTCACAGTTTTTTTTAATCATTTTTTACAGTTTTATTACCCGCACAAGTTATTTTAATTAAACATGCAAGAAGATGAACCCTAAGAATGGGTATTTCAGTCACTATAATGATTCAAACTTAAGTATTTATATTTTTGGAATTTACAATGCACTTCTTTTTTCAACTTTATTGATTTCTCCGTAAAACATCTAAAATGTTAATATTCGGCGTGCACAATGATGTATGTGTGCAGCAGTGCAGTTAGCAGGCCCATCCATCATTATGACTGGGTTATATGGGGCACTGTGATTTTTCATGGCTCATAGCAGCTGACAGGGCTGTCCCTCCGGAGGTTAGCCTGGGTCACGTTAGCCTGTTAGAGGACTAGTAGCAGGCCAGGCTACTGGAAGCTATAGTGAACATATGAAATGGTAAATTGGGAAATGGTAAAATGGGAAATTTAAAGATTGGCAACTTAAATATGACACTATATAGAATTGTATTTGTTATGTTGACACTATAAACCATTTCATTTCCTCATTTACATGCATCAATCATGATAACAGCCTTTTTGAACACGTGTAAACACTTTGTTCCAGTCCACAATACAATACAAAAATGAGAATGTTATTTATAGACAGGTATTAGCACAAAAAGTACAATTTAGAATGCGTAATCATAATAGTATTTTCTATATTGGTTAAAATTTTTGTAGAGTTACATTGAGGCTTGAAATTGAAAGAGATAATTAGAGTAATAGATGAATGCTGATAAGGATGTTAAATTATGTCATGTTCAAAGTTTTTGTATATTTTTTGTAGACCCAGTAATTACAGAAGTATTAAGCGTTAACATTTTTTTGGGGCAGAATTTTTGGCAGGCAGTTCTACAAAAGCATTCTTAGCTGTGGTCCAACAATTACAATAACAGCAATTTAAATGATAGCATGCTAGGCTACTATAACTGACATGACACAAAACAATACACTGCAATTTCACAAAGCTGATGCAATGTGCAGTAGTTTCATTGTGTTGTGATGGCGCTCTGAAGGGGGAGTGACTTAACATGGCGAGCAAGAGGAGCGAGTACTGGAAACGGAAACTTATTACACATTTTAATATGTTTTTAATCTGTTGTTTTCGGCGAATACAGCATTTTCAAAACTATAAAAGGTTACACAGTGATCAAAATATGCAAGTGTAATGTAAGACTCCCACTTTAAAGGGCCCATATGGCGCTGTTTTCTGATCGGATTTATAATGTTGTTTCCTCATCACAAACATAGCTGGAGTTGTGTTTTTTTCATTCACACATGTTCTGTTCCACCTTGTGATGTCATGTGGTAATACAGGTCCTCCACTGTCTTGCTAAACTCCAGACACTTTCACTAGAATCAACTAAATAATTTCAGCCCTGGTATTGCCTATCGTAGTAGCTGTTAACTTGAAAACTACCGCTTCATGACATCACAAGGTGGAACAGAGCGTTTTGAGCTTTGGAGACGTAAACCGACTAATAATAAAGGGTTACTCAAACGTGTGAGCGAAACAAAACGCAATTCCAGGTATGTTTTTGATGAAGTAACAACATTCTAACATAGCTTAACACTCACAAGAGTCATTTTTGCATAATACTGGACCTTTAACTCCTTGCTACACTGACCATACCTGACCTCTTCGACCCAGTCCTCCCTCTTCCCCTCCACCCACTCCCCTCTTTCTCTGCTTGTGTTGTTACCTACCGCTGCACCTTTTTAATTGCTGATTGTTGACTGCACTTGCTTCGAAACAGCCTTCTCAGCAGAGTGGTCACTGGCTGCTGGGACCTCCGTAATGACCCCAGGGAGGGCGTGGCTATAGCCGGGATCTCGTAGCGCGCTGACGGATTGCACCACGACACAAAGGCCAGTGCTGACAACGGGAGGAGGAGGCTAATAGAGAAATATTCATCAAAGCGCTGACACATCCCCCGGAGAGCTGCCTCTGTAATGGTGACCGCAAACATGTATACAGGGTTAGGCAGAGAGGAGGAGGAGGGCGAGGCAACGTGGAGGTTATGGTGTGGTGTTATGGGAGATGGATAGATGTTTGGTAAAGTGTAGGAGATGTTTTGAGAGATTTCAGGAGCTAATTTGAATACATTATTGATCTGCAGAGAGAACTGAAAAGTGGTTGTTGGTCAGAATAAAAGTAGGTTGCAAAAAATCAAACACACAACCAACAATAAAAGCAGAAATTTGCTACTAGGACAATTAATAAGAAGATTTAAAATAAAAAAAAAAAAAAGCTGAAATTTTACTTATGTAGAAATGGTTCAATTGGCAACAAAGGGTGTGTTCTCCTCTGGCAAAAGCTCTTGGGACTAAACCTGGAACTAAACCTGGACTAGACCAGGACTTATTCAAGACTTGAACAGAGTGTACAAGTCTACGTCAGAACTACAAACCAACTCTACATCACCAACTCTACATCAATAAACTGGACTCAATTCTGTGCAGATGTACGCACACATAGAACTACAGTTACATTGTATAAGTAAGATTTACCGTAAAAGTGTTACTTTTGATAGCAAAAGTTAATTTTGTTTTGTATGTATTTTGAATATTACCAAATTAAACTAAAACTGTACTTAAAGAGCCCATATTACAATATTTTCTGTTCTATGTTATAATGTTTTCTTATCACAAACATAACTGGAGTTGTTTTGTTTCATTCACACATCTTTAACACACAAATCCTACATATTTAGTCTGAGTTCTTCTCTCAAACGGAAAACACTTTGTGATGTCATGTGGTAATACAGGAAGTGCTCCTCTGTGTTTTTAAACTCCATACACCTTCATTTGGAATCATTTGGATTATTTCAGCCCTGGAATTGCTACTCTCACTGAACTAAAGGTAAAAGGAGCTGTTAACTTGAAAACTACCACTTCATGACATCAGGAGGTGGAACAGAGCATTTTGAGCTTTAGAGATGAAGACAGACTAATAATAAAAGAATATTCAAACGTGTGAATCAAACAAAAAACAACTTCAGGTATGTTTTTGATGAGGTAACAGAATTATAACATGGCTTAAAGTTCACAAAAGTCAATTTTGCGTAATATGGGCCTTTTAAACACAGTCATATTTCGATTCTGAAGAAACATTTGTGGTACATGTTAGAACACCAACTATTTTACCTTGTCTAGCAGCTAATTTAAGCCCCAAAAATGACTGACAACATCCCTCCAGCTCCATAACTTAGCGTCACTTTTCAAAATGTCTGTCCTCAAACTGTTCTAGAGTACGTTCTTCTCTAATACCTTCTATACTGGTCTGACAGCGTGTAGGAGTTTCTTAAGTGCAGGGGCCGTGGTTTGGTCTCCGCGGCGACCACTGACCCTCGGCCTTCTCTTCCTCCTCCCCTCTTCTCCCTCTCCTCTCCTCTCTCCTCTCGCGGTTCATTAGCGCTGCAGACAGGGGAAAGGCTAGCACAGGTGTCACTTGACAGCACCATTAACAAAATGGATGACCCCTCTCAGAGCACATCTACAGCCCCCACCACGGGCCGCAAGGTTAGCCCGACCCCATCACCTCTCTGGGCGCCATTTTGGGACTGTACGGGGATTTTTCTTCTTTAAAAACAGCAGTGTGAGAGAGTGGACAGCCCTGTGTTCTATCGCTATGTGCTAGTTTGAAGGTGTTTCTAAAGGAAACTAAAAATGGGTCAAGGGTATTTTTAGTGTTGTATGCTTATGCATTTAGTGCAACGCATTTGTCGGAGTCTGAAGGTCGAGATACACTGGAGTGGGTTGCCCCCTAAAGTTGTCAAGGAGAATTACAGGTGATGTGTGCTGACAGGTGTCAATTCTAACAGCCAATGACAAAGTTCCACATATGTCTGATAAACTACATGTTTTGCGAGGTAAGGCAATCATAGAACAATGTCTGTGTGTTCCATGTTGATTTCTATACATATATTAGGGATGTCATAATATTCAGAAACACCCCGATTATTTACACCAGGACCAAACAATTGGAAAATGCTTATTCACTTTCACTCCTATTGTCTTATATTGGGTCACCTGCTTGTTTCTATGGAGATGTCATTGCTTTGCCTAGAATATTCCACAGCATGACAAACAACCCGGTTTATAGCTCAGAAATATCTAGAAAAACAGGCATACTTACTGTGAGCAGGGTCGCCTCTCCACAGATCTGACTTGTAACTTGGGCTGGTTTGGTCTCCATGAAGATAGAAAGGTTTAAGACCTTACTGTGAAATATTCAAGACAAAGCAATAACATCTTCATGGAGAAAAGCGTTTGACTGACCCTCCACCAGAAAAGTTACACGATGCACCTTTAAGCCATGTTATAACACTCAAAAAATACCTGGGGTTGAGTCTATTACAGGGCTAAAACCAGATCTGTGTTAGATTTGCATTCTGTACTTAACCATGACTAAAGTTGTTTTGAGGACTAACCCAAAGGTCAAAAACACGACTTCTCTACATGAATCAAATAGAACTGGAAGAGGACCCTGCAGCAGTGATACTCAGGGATGCAACCAGAACTGAAATATAGTGATTTTGTATCATCAAAAGTTTCACTATAATACTGTGGGCCATCACAATATATCGAATTACAAGTAAGTAATTAATTCTTAAATTAAAAGTTATGGTGCACCAATAGCTAAATGAACAGAGGAAACTACATAGACCATGATCCTTTGCTCTGTTTCAGTGCAGACTACATGAAGAAATAACCATTATTTAATCTTTTAAATCATAGAATCATTTGGATGATTTCAACCCT
Source organism: Taenioides sp. WSHXM2023 (assembly GCA_029959045.1). NCBI lineage: Eukaryota > Metazoa > Chordata > Actinopteri > Gobiiformes > Gobiidae > Taenioides > Taenioides sp. WSHXM2023. Next base: position 7,330,363 of record CM057089.1, read on the forward strand.
GGAATTGCCAGTCTCTACTGAACTAAAGGTAAAAGGTCGCTGTTAACTTGAAAACTACCAGTACATGACATCACAAGGTGGAACAGAGCATTTTGAGCTTTGAGCAGACATGTGTGAATGAAACAACACAACTCCAGGTATGTTTTTGATGAGGTAACAACATTATGACATGGCTTAAAGTTCACAAGAGTCAATTTTGTGTAATATAGGACCTTTAAATAGCCTTATCTTAGACTTAAACAAATTTTATTGATCCACAAGGGAAATTACTTGGACATAGTAGCTCACACATCACAATAGATTATAATAACAAAGAGGAAAAATATAAATAAAAATATAAGTAATAATAAATTCTAAATAAGTGGTAAAAATAGATGCACTGTCCACGATGAAGCCAGGTCCCTGTGAAGCAGATGAAAATACTAACAATCTCTGTTGGTAGTATCTTAACCCAGATGCTGGAGCAGACAGACCAGCTCTCTCCAGGACTCGCTCCATGATTCACGGCGGAGGTCACGCAGAGGGGAGCGCTCTCCGTCTTCTCGGGGAGGTGGAATTAATGCCTCGGCTGCCAGTTAACACTCGTTCATCAAATGCCTCACTATTCTCCTCATCCCAGCAGTCATCAATCTGCCCCATCCATCTTAAACACCCCCCTCCCCTTTCTCCTGTGCCTCTCACCCCCCGTATACACACACATACACACACATGCACACACACACACACACACACATACACATACACACACACACATACACACACATACATACACACACATACACACACACAGACACTAGCGGGCTCCGTCCCAGCTGAGTCAACACCCACACACTTCATTTATGTGGCCGGTCCTTCAGTGTGGAGCTATTGTCCGCCGGCTGACACATGTAAAATGGAGAGTGTATAAGGGAGAGGGGGCGTGTACTGGTGCTTGTGTGTAATGATTTCAGATGGAAGGTTTGGTCATATGTCATAATTCACATGGTTTTAATGTCTCAAAGTGATTTATTTGAATGGATAACTGGTATTCTTTGCCAAGGTTTAGCATGGCAACAGGCTATCAAAACAAAACAGAACATATTTTAAACTTTTTTGCAGAAGTCCAAAGTTATTCCTCGCTTAGTACTTCTCACAACTTTCAGAGCAGATTTTGGCTTCACAGAAATGCTAACTAGAGATGCACTGATACGATATTGGTAATGAATATTGGCACCAATACTAAAAACGATTTACTGGTCATATTTTGCCCAGAAAGTCTCAGAATGTTTGTACTTATTTACTCAAAGTTGTTCTGTAGTGACATCTCCATCAGTTTTCTCTTATTTTATTTTTATTTTAAGGAAATAATGCTGTTTTCAGTCTCTGTACTGGTATCAGTTAATATCTGGTATCAGCAGACACTTAAAGCCATAGTATTAAGTATCATCATCAGTATCGGACATGAAAAAGCTGGATCGGTTCATCCTTACTAACAACAATTAGCATGCTAAGATATTTACTTCTATAAACTTTATAATTAGAAGCAGACAGCACAGCTTTTATCTGTAGTGGGAAAACATTTTCTATGCCATTATTATTTTTTTGCTCCAGTATCTGTACTTTTACTTGAGTAACAAAATGAGCTCTACTCTGAAGCTCAACTTTAGACTTTTATCTTTGTGTATTAAGCCACTCTTTCATGTCATAGTTTATATATTTTACATTTGTTTGATTGTTTCACTATGATGTTGTTTTAAATGTGCTATATAAATAAAATGACTTGACTTGACAAAATGGAGTACTTCTTCCACCACTGCTCCTCTTCACCACTCTTCGTCTCTTTTCAAATCTTTAACCACAAGTCAATTCCCATACAACGCCATGACTGTCCCAGAGCCGATTCCTTCACTCCTGCCCAAACGCTCAGCGCTGGGAGGAGGCGAGAGGAGCAGGAGCCAGTGTGAGTGTGAAGTTGATGGAGGGCCCTAATATTCCCCGCGAGCGCCTGCGTCAGTGGCACTGTGAGGTCCCGGGAGCAGCTGACACCTCAGTGATTAATGACGACAGGGTGTAGACTTCTCCTCAATTAGAGCGACTGACCGGCCTCCTCTCACCGCAGACGCACAAGCACACCAGTCTACTCCACACCGGGCATTTTCCAGCAGATTACCAGTGATGATGCGCAGAGGCCTTTCATTCATAGAGATGAATGAAAGGCAACTGCTAGAAACATGTAAAATTTGTAAGTAAGATAACATGGTGAACTTCAGTGCCCAACTGTGAGGCTTAAAGGTGCACTGTGCAGCTTTTCTGGTGGTCCACTACCTACTTTTATTATATTTTTATTTTTGCTCCTTTAATTATCTGTTTTTAGATGTTATTACTACATTTTAATTGCCTGGAACTATACCTCTGTATTTTTTGGTATTTGCAGTTTGGTCACTGCAGACTCCACCACGTCTTTTTTCCAGAACCAAACATGGATGATTTTTCAGTGACACATGTGAAACAATGGAGCTCACTGATCACCAAGCATTTACAAATAAAATTACACTTCTCTCACCTCAGAATAACAGAATTTACTGCTTCGCTGCCTTTCTTTTTTACTCATAAGCAGCTATATTTATTTTTATATGGTCGGACCATGCATGTCCCTGATTGGCTAATCCACTTATCAATCACACCCATCTGAAAACGTGGCAATTTAACAGTGTCCAGACTTAAATCAGTACATCAAGTATTGAAGAAGCGTGTATTCTGGACAACTGTCTGAAAAGTTCATTATGTAAAACTACAATGGACCTAAAACTGATCCTTGTGGCACTCCCATATCGTAATAAATCAATAGAAAGACATTTTTTTGTGTGTCCTAGCAAGAAGATGGCAAATCAGGCAAAAGCATATTATTAAGAATACAGGTGAAATGTAAGGGTGGAATAAGACAAGAAGATAAAATGAAGTTGTACTTAAACGTGCCTTTTTAGCTGAAGTGATTTAAAAGTCCTAGATTACGCAAAATTGTGAGTTAGAATGTTGTTACCTCCTCAAAAACATACCTCTAGTTTTGTTTCATTCACACATGTTTGAGTGACCCTCTGTTTTTTGTCTGTTTACATCTCCAAAGCTCAAAATCCTCTGTTACACCTTGTGATGTCATGAAGCGTTAGTTTTCAAGTTAACAGCTCCTTTTACCTTTAGTTCAGCAACTTCAGGGCTGAAATTATTTAAATGATTCCAGTGAAAGTGTGTGGAGTTTGCGTGTTAAAAATGTGAATGAACAAAACACAGCTCCGGGTCTGTTTGTGACAAGGAACCAACATTATAACATAGATCAGAAAATAGTGCAATATGGGCCCTTTAAGTGAAATTACAAAATGACTATAATAAAGGTTATGCATAGCTGACCATTTTGATGACAATAGTGACTTCCATGCACATATTCTTATAATTTATACCTAAAATAAATAATCTACAATGTCCAGAATAAGTTTAAAAAGCCTAAAAACATAACACATGTTGGCGATCTTTGCATTTTCCATTCCTCCCCCATTATCTCCCTCGCTGTGTACCCAAATAGTTGAAGGTTTGTGGGATAGCAGACACACAAACAGCCCTGTCCTCCTCCGTGTCCTGCCTCTGCCTCTTTATGTCTTCAGTCCTAAACATTATCCGTGTCTCCATGACGACGGCTCACAGTTTGACAGGGGGACACAGCGCAGAGCCGTCACCGCAGAGTTACACAGCACAGATGGTCCAATGCATCGCTCATCGGGGCCTGTCACAGCGCCCTCATTTCCACACATAAAGAAGTGACGGAGAGCTCTGTGTGTCTGTCCACAGCATACAACACTCTAGAATACTCAAACTCGCTGAGATGACAAACTGAAAACAACAACTTTAAAGGGACTATATTACGGAAAATTGAGTCATGTTATAATGTTGTTACCTCCTCAAAAACAGACCTGGAGTTGCGTTTTGTTTCATTCACACGTTTGAGTAACCCTGTCTTATTAGTCTGTCTATATCGCCAAAGCTTAAAATGCTCAGTTCCAGTTTGTGATGTCACGAATTGTCGTTTTCAAGTTAACAGCTACCGTTTACTTTTAGTTCAGTAGAGATTTGCAATTCCAGAGCTGAAACTTAATTGAACGAAATGTAGAGGAGTAGAAAGTACAGATACCTGTTCTCAAATGTAGGGAAGTAAAAGTAAAAAATACCCATTTTAAAATGTACTAAACTACTTAATACTTTTACTTCATTACGACACACCACAGTCTGTACTGAGATAAAACATTTGTTACTGTATTACATGAAAAATCTCTAGCTGGTCGACTGAAGTCTAAACCAAGAATATATGGCCATACTTTATTCCTGTTCAATCTAAATAAGTACTTATCATTCTGGCCTCACAATAATTAAGTCCCTCAGAGATATATTATGTAATTTTTTGGTTGGGGGTCCATCTATGGAGATGCCATTGCTCTGCTTCGAATGTTCCACTGTATGACATTAAACAGCTCTGCCTTACATTTACTCAATTACAGGTGGTTTTATCGCTCAAAAATACCTCAAAAAACAGGCATTCTAATTCTGAGCGGGGTCGCCTCTCCACAGATCTGACCTGTAACTTGGTTTGGTTTATTCTCCATGATGACAGAAAGGTTTAAAGCCACACTGTAGAATATTTCTGACAAAGCAATAACTTCTCTTTAATGGAGTTTGTATGTTTCTCTGTCAGCCTTGGTTTTAGGTTGCAGCTCTTTGTGAGTGTGAAAAATGCAATGGAGACCGTTGGTATGTTTTGACCACATCCATTAAACTCCTGACAGATCGTGTGCAAGGTCACTGGCCATTGGAGAGCTGAAGAATGGACAGGAGCAGATGCTGGTCCTACAAAATTCATTCATTGCAAACGAAGCTGAAGAACGGATGTGGCAGATAATTATAAAGCCTGATGGCGCTGGACGGGACAGTTCATTTAATTTTTACAAACTTATTTTGAGTTTTCATAGTAATTTAAGGATTTATTCAAGGTCCCATACTACGCAGTTTTCTGATTAATGTTATAATGTTGTTTCCTTATCACAAACAAACCTGGAGTTGTGTTTTGTTTCATTCACACATTTAACAAGTGGTAATACAGGAAGAGCTCCACTGTGTTTATAAACTCCATACACCTTCACTAGACTCATTTGGATCATTTCTGATCTGGAATTGCCAATTTCTACTGAACAAAATGTGAAAGGTAGCTGTTAACTTGAAAACTACCACTACAGGACATCACAAGGTGGAACAGAGCATTTTCAGCTTTGGAGATGTAGAAGGACTAATAATAAAGGATCAAACACAACTCCGGGTATGTTTCTGACAAGGCAACATTATAACATGACTAAAAGCTCACAAGAGTCAATTTTGCATAATATAGGACATTTAAGATAAATACAATTCAGCTGTTTTTGATGTTTTTTTTAAACAAAAACAACTGAATTGATTTTTTGCCCTAACTTTTTTTATTTGTACATTTTTATTGGCTCAAACTATAAATGTGTTTAAGATAAAGCCCTTTTTAGCAAGTCTCAAACTATTAAAAAAAATACTTTTACTTTTCAGTTCAGTTAAAGGTGCACTATGTAACTTTTTGGTTGGGGGTCTATCACCTGCTTGTTTCTATAGATACATCTTTGCGCTGCCTGGAATGTTCCACAGTATGACATTAAACAGCTCTACCTTACATTTATTCAATTACATGTGGTTTTATAGCTCAAAAATACCTAGAAAAACAGGCATTCTGTTTGTGAGCGGGGTCGCCTCTCCACAGATCTGACCTGTAACTTGGTCTGGTTTGGTCTCCATGAAGATAGAAAAGTTTAATGCCATACTGTGAAACATTCCAGACAAAGCAATAACATCTCCACGGAGAAAAGCATTTGACGGACCCTCCACCAGAAAAGTTACACAATACACCTTTTAAAAAAGTAGTAGAGTAGAAAGTACAGATACCTGCTCTCAAATAAAGTGAAGTAAAAGTAAAAAGTACCCACTGCAAAATTTACTTTAAAGTACAGACACATAAAACTTTACTTAAGCACAGTACTTTACTACTTTTACTTTAAGTTATGTTATGTTCCACCACTGCGTAGTACCCAGATTAGGAGGTACTTGAGCCAAAGAAGACTGAGAACTACTTGTTTCTACAATATATCTGTACTGGGGCAAGAAATATTTTACTCATATACTAGTACATGGAAAAAAAAGCAGTACTGGGCCTTCAGCTAAAACTGATGGACATTTGTATACTTAATTTTCAAACAAGTCATTTCATACTTTACACAATTCAGGTAATGAGATCATATTGTATTTGACCCAATCATTCAAGAACCTACTCTAAACTGTTTTGTTGGATAAAATAATAGATGTTGAGTTGATTCATAGACCCAAAACTGCGGTGGATGAAGTACTCAATTTTGTTATTTAAGTAAAAGTACAGACGCCGGGCCAAAAGATTATTCAAGTAAAAGTAAAAGTATAACATGAAAAAATCTACTAAAGTATTAAAGTACCTGTTTAAAAATGCACTTAAAGGTGTACTGTGTAACCTTTCAGTTAGGGTTCCTTCACCTTCTTGTTTCTATGGATATATCTTTGCTTTGCCTGGAATGTTCCACAGTATGACATTAAACGGCTCTGCTTTACATTTATTCAATTACAGGTGGTTTTATAGCTCAAAAATACCTAGAAAAACAGGAATTCTGACTGTGAGCGGGGTCGCCTCTCCACAGATCTGACCTGTAACTTGGTCTGGTTTGGTCTCCATGAAGATAGAAAGGTTTAATGCCATACTGTGAAACATTCCAGACAAAGCAATAACATCTCCATGAAGAAAAGCATTTGATGGACCCTTCACCAGAAAAGTTACACAATGCACCTTTAAAGAGTAAAAAGTAAAAGTATTTCACAGAGAGTTTTAGAACAATTAAAGGATGAAATGTAGTGATTTTTGTTAATGATCTTACCAAATTTTAAGTGATTCAGTTGATTTGTTAATCTGTCCAGCTGTTTTGCATCTTTGTGCGTTTCGTTTGTTTAAAGTTGGGACGTAAACTCAAATTAAATGTTCTAAAAATAAGTTTCAGCCTTTTCAGCAGGTCTCAAACCATAAAGAAAAGTACTTTTAACTTTTCAGTCCAGATCTAAAATGTAGCGGAGTAGAAAGTACAGACACATGCTCTCAAATGTAGTGAAGTAAAAGTAAAAAGTACTGTAAAATATACTTAAGTAATGTACAGATACATAGATACCTACAAATTTTTACTTAAATATTGTACTTTTGCATTTGTACGTCATTACCTTCCACCACTAACCCAAAATAGTGACTAAACTGGCCTGGGAGAGTCCATTGTGACCACAATGGAGGAACAGCGTAGCGCTCTGACACAGCAGGAATTGTCTGGGACTTCGGTTTGGTTGGTGTTTTTTGCGCCAAGTCACGTTCGTGCGCAAAAACTCTGACATCTTCACCACAATCACCCAACAGAGCGCCAATGGAACCCAGATGGACTCACAGGCCAAGTATGATTAGCCCTGAGCAAAGTAAAGGTCACAATCTTTCTGTCAGTTCATCTTTAAAGGTTCATTGTGTAACTTTTTCTGCTGGAGGGTCTGTCAAAAGCTTCTCTCCATGGACATCTTATTGCTTTGTCTGGAATGTTTCACAGTATGGTGTTAAATGTTTCTATCTTCATGGAGACCAAACTAGACCAAGTTACAGGTCAGATCTGTGGAGAGGTGACCCCGCTCACTGTCAGAATGCCTGTTTTTCTATGTATTTATCAGCAGCCAGTAATTGAATAAATGCAAGGTAGAGCTGTTTAAAGTCATACTGTGGAACATTCCAGGGAGATCAATGATATCTCCATGGAAACAAGCAGGTGACAGACTCTCCACCAGAAAAGTTACACAATGCAGCTTTAAGATTGATCATAATCTCAACTGCTTCAGTAATTCCCTCTGCAATAACAATAACAATGTGTTACCATGAGGGGAAACACTGTTTTTGTAATTTTGCAAATATTCACAATTATATTTGGCCACAACCAAACAAATCCTTAAAGGTCCTACATTACACAAAATGGACTCCTGTTAACTTTAAGTCATGCTATACTGTTACCTCATCAAAAACAGAACTGGAATAGTATTTGCGCAACCCTTTAATATGAATCTGTCATCTCCAAAGGTCAAAATGCTCTGTTCCACCTTGTGATGTCATGAAGTGGTAGTTTTCAAGTTAACAGCTCCTTTTACCTTTAGTTTAGTAGAGATTGGAAATTCCAGGGCTGAAATGATCTAAATGATGCTAGGGAATGATGTGAATGGTGTATGAGTTGAAACTTTTGATTTTAACTTTCTATTGCTAATCATGCAGGCGACATGCCACCTCCAAAAAGTTACACAGCGTTGCTTTTATTACTTGTCATTTATATTCCACAAAATAGAGCACAAATATATGTTATTATCAGTGGTGGAAGGTAACGAAGTACAAAAGTAAAAGTACAATACTTAAGTACAAATTTAGGTATCTGTACTTTACTTAAGTACATTTTACAGTGGATACTTTTTACTTTTACTTCACTACATTTGAGAACGTGTGTCTGTACTTTCTACTCCACTACATTTTAGATCTGGACTGAAAAGTAAAAAGTACTTTTCTTTACGGTATGAGACCTTTAATGGTGGAGACTTTTTTTTAGCACATTTAATTTGAGTTAACACCCCAACTTTGAGCAAAACAAAAACACAAAAACGGCTAAAAAAAAAAAAAAAAAAAAAAAAAAATCTATTAAATCACTTATCACCTGCTAAATTCTTTTTCAAAATCACTACATTTCATCCTTTTAATTATTCTAAAAATCTCTGCAAAATACTTTTACTTTTTACTCTTAAAGTGCATTTTTAAACAGGTACTTTAATATTTAGACTTAGACAAACTTTATTGATCCACAAGTGAAATTATTTGGACACAGTAGCTCACACATCACAATATTTTATAATAACAAAGTCGATTTTTTCATGTGATACTTTTACATTGAGTAACTTTTTACCTTTGTATCTGTACTTTGACTCAAGTAACAAAATGGAGTACTTTATTCACCACTGGTAGTTATGTAGCGTGAACACCATTTTTTGTTCTAAACACTGGATACTTTGGTACTTTTCAGATTCTCGAATGTAATGATGTCACTCGCAGATGGGGGGCAAGGGCCGTATTACAACATAATTTAGCATTTTTACAATTTTTATTTTAGCTACCCCCATCTGTATTAATCAATATCGGCCCATAGACTGCAGTGATGTCACCTGAAATGCAGCAATAGAGAAACCATTCATAATGCAGATAGCGTCAACACGTGTGAATGAATCATGAAACATACTGTCATGCTATTTATTCACACAACAATCATAACTTTACAATTTGACACCACGACATCTCTCCTCCAAAGTTCACCTGAGGCCCAACGTGAAATCAAAGGCCTGTTTCTCTGTTGGAAACGCTGTCAGGCTGTGGTGTCATTAATCAATAGCCAGACAAACCCAGGACAGATTTACATGAGTTAGCCGTCCCAGATACAACAGCTCCCTTTGCAAAAACAGGCTGCAGGAATGTAGCGAACGGCGCACTAAGTCAATACGCATCCATCAATTTACCATAACCTGACAGCAGGATGTTTGGCCTCCAGACAGGGGCTCTTTTAGTTTGCTAATGCAGTGCAACATATCATATTTAAAGACATCTGAGTTGGTTAATCTCAAGGGTAATTTAGCAACATTTGGTCACTGTCCCTTCAAATATAAGTCGGCGTGAAATGCTAACTTCAAGCATCCTGTGTTGACAGACCACAATGTGTACAGCGAGCGAGCTATCAAGGGAGAGGGAGGGAGCGGTTATGTAAAAGGTAAAAATATTAGGTGTAAAGTCCAAATTCAATATTAGGTATGAGAAGGAAATAAACAAACAGCATTGGAAATGGGTAAAATGATGAAATGGAAGCAGCACATGGCGGATCAGAAAGGTTCCACACTGTAGGACTGTGTGGTGGGTGGGTTTTCTCTGGGTTCTCCAGTTCAAAGTTAGGTACTCCTTGCCATGATCCGGCTCATATATGGATCAGGTTGCCCCATCAGACGCTCACTGGAAGATGGGTCAAATGCAGATACAAATTCCTTTGCAATGACAATGAAGCCTGCCGTAGTTAAAGGTGCACTGTGTAACTTTTCTGGTGGAGAGTCCGCCATCTGCTTGTCTCCATGATGTTATAGCTTTGCCTAAAAACAAATATACAGTATCTTTTTTTTATTTCTCAAAACTACCACAAAAACATGCATTATTACTGTGAGCAGGCCCACTTCTCTACAGATCTGACCTGTAACTTGGCGTGGTGATGTGGCTGCTTGTCTCCATGGAGATTAAATTAAATGCCATACTGTTTTTTCCCTTTATTCCAGGGGGAAAAAAAATCAATAACATGTACATGGAGTTAAGCAGGTGGCATTGTCTACCATCACTTCAATTCCTCTGCAGCAGTAAAACAATCAGCCTCCTCAGCCTGTCCATCTCTCCTCTTCACCAATCTGATGGAAAATATTAACAAATCCAACATATTTTTTATATATTTTTTATACTGTTGCACATAATAATATAAAGATGGGTACTACCACTTTACTACTCCTACTTTACACTTGAGTACTTTTCTGGCAGCATACTTTTACTTCTACCTGAGTAATATTTTCATTGAAGTAACAGAATTCTTACTTGAGTAAAGGTTTTGGTGACTCTTCCCACTGTGAGGAAGTCTACAAATGACAAAAACTTCATCTGACAATTTGAAATGATTTGAACGTTTGTGTGAGTAGTAGTTTTCCCAAATACTTTTTTTACTCTTTCTTGAGCAATTTCCTAGGCCACTACTTTGTCCTTCTGTTTGATTAATACTACTTTGAAGTAACGTTACTCGTGCTTGAGTACCTCCGATAATGTATTTGCCAGTTTATATTAATTACTTCTTCATTTTACCAGAGCATTCAGCTTTGTTTACATTATAGTCACACACTGCCCATGATGCATTTAAATGTCTCCGTCACATGTCCGTTGTTTGTCCGTTAACACTGTAGCTGTGGCCTGCTGACTGAATGATGAGTGCCACACACCCAAAGGTCAGTGAATGCACCACCATCACTCAACCCTGTACTATTCTCACATACAAGTGCCACAACTGTTCAAACATAATAATTTATCCTCATGTCGGGACAATGTAGACACCTGCTGCTAGCACACACATAGCATACAGCCCCCAGACCAGATATAAGGCTGTTTACATCTACCACTAAGACTATATATGTTTTAGAGACTTCACAGAGCTGTACAAACTGTGGGATGTTGATCTTTGTTGTAATTAACACGGTTGGTGAACTGCAATGTTTACTGACTGGTTGTAAAAGGCGTTATATCTTAGCAACTAGTTATAAAGAAGCTATGCACTCCATGTTTCAGTCATTTTATATCTTATTTTATTAAGGAAAACAGATTATATGGACCATAGACTATGAATTGACTGTGGAGAGAGATGATTTCTGCCAAACCAGCTGCTGAATTTAATAGATTCATAAACTTTGTGGTATTAGGTTCTTTTTTCAGACCAATAATTTGTTTTCATACCTGACAGTTTTGACTGCTCACTAGCGGTCTTCCTTAGAGTGGTCACATGATGTTGCTGTGGCGTGTCCGGTCATCTGATTTATGCAGGTATCTCCACCGGTAGGAAGGCAGCGCCATCTGCAGTCCGACTTCCTCAGGACAGTATCCCAGGTGTGTGAGAGTAAAAAAAAACCTTGTCCCGTTTTATAGTCCCATGGGCATGTTTCTTTATTTCGAACCTCTTTAATCCTGCGACGATGTGTGTTGTCTTCTGTCCCAGTGACGTTTGCTCCGTGCCAGTCCATAATGTGGTTCTCTCTAACCTAATAACATAAATTATCGGAAGACCAAATGAAACTCATTGGACTTTCTCACATCTTTACTTTACCTAATTATGTTTTCTTTTACTTTTTTATTTTAGTGGTCACATTGGATTTTCTATTTAGCACTCAGAACTTCATGGAAGCATTCACCCATTATCTCATAATTTCACTTTTGTTAAATTCTGATAACAAATAAGACAACTAACTGTTGCAGTTTTTGTTGCATGCGGATAGGCCCAGTAAATGCAGAGATTTTAAGCATAAACCATATCAACAAAATGTAAGGAGGCTTAAGTGTCTTGCCAAAGGACACAACAACAGTATGCCCAATGAGAGTAGGCATCAAACCTCCAAACCTTAAAGTTTTGAAAGCTCTACCAACTAAGCTAATCAGTCAGGCTCCCAAAAATACCATGTCAACAAATCACTCAGCTTACAAACTCTGTCAGTGTGATTAAGTGTCTTGCCCAAGGACACAACAACAGTATGCACAGTGGGAGTAGGCATCAAACCTCCAACCTTTAAGTCTGTGTTTTGAAAGCTCTACCAGCTAAGCTACAATACCTTACCTTGTTATGAAAATGCCATCTCGGTCTACTTTCTATATCAGAATGTGCCACTAGATGGAGTCAAGAGCAATAACAAAATATTATCCTTTCCATTAATAACAATTCTAACTTTTACTGTTTTTTAACCATAAACTATGTCAACAAATCACTCATTAGCTCATAAACTTTCAATGTATAAAGACTTAAGTGTCTTGCCCAAGGACACTACTGTACTATACTATACCTTACCTAGTTATAAAAGTCCCATCAGTCTACATGCTATCTCAGAGTGTGCCACTAGATGGAGTCAAGAGCAATTTGTCAGGCTCCCTAAAATATTATCCTTTCCATCAAGTATTACTCTACTTTTTTTTTTTTTTTACTGTAAACCGTGTCAACAAATTACTCAATGTATGGATGGTTAAGTGTCTTTCCCATGGACACAACAACGGTATGCAAAGTGGGAATGAGCATCAAACCTCCAACCTTTAAGTTAAGCTTTTCCAACTAAGCTACTATAACTTACCTTGTAATAAAAATGCTCTCGGTCTACTTGTTATCTCAGAGTCTGCCACTAGATGGAGTGAAGAGCAATCTGTCAGGCTCACTAAAATATTATCCTTTCCATCAATAACAATTCTAACCATGACTCACTACTTATCATTGCCAGTCACTTTGTTTACTTTGCTTAGCTTTAGCAACGCTACAGCTAAAAGCAACGGACTGATCGATGTTAATTTAACTTGTCAAAACTACATAACTAATCTCCGCACTTTATCTGCTTCTCGGTCGCGCTCGCTTACATGTCCATCCACTTTCTCCCATACAAACTGAAGTTTTGTTGATCCCAAAGTCAAACAAACCTTTATCTTCGGTTCCACATTTTTACTGGAGTTCACGGGGTCATACAGTGCCAGATGTGCGCAGGTCCTGGAAACATTAACACTCCGGGACATGTGGTCGGCGTAGCATGTGTTTAAGCTAGCAGCTCTGTGACAGCGAAGTGTGCGCTCATTCACGTTAGCTTATGTTAGCACGGCCTTGTGGTTTGTTGAGTGAAGGTGAAGGGGGGAAAGCTTTTTCCACCGAGCGGCAGATTATTTTTACTTTTTAATAGAATCCTTTTTAGACGCTGAGAGAGTCTTCCTTCACATCTGCGGACAGACCAAAAGTGGAGTCAGGATGTTGCTTTCAGGATAAGGAGGCCAAGGTCAATGTAATATTCATTTTAGGGTGAATTATGAGTCAAACATGGTGTCTAAAGATTGATACAAAGGATACATGTCAGTTGAAATGAAACGTTTTAGAACATTATAAATATTATCAAAAGGAGTTGCCCTGCTGATTTCATATATTGGCCTGCATTTGTAACCCAGCATGGAGCAGAGACAGACGGTGATAAAATGACCAGACCACCTTGATAATGCCTGATCTCTTCTGAGCTTAGAGACTGAAGGAAATACCTATTGACAAAGTGGGTTGTACTGTTTTTGTATTCTTAGACACTTCACTTGTCTTGTATGCATGTGGTGAGTGAGTGATTGGTGGTGGTTGGAGAGGCTGATGGCACAGTTTGGGAGCCTAACCCTAACCCTAACCCTTCCGTCAGTCTGCCCCAGGGAAGCTGTGGCTGCAGAAGAATCTTACCACCACCGAGTGTTCAATTAATGAATAAAGCATTTATTTATTTATTTATTTATTTATTTGGTTGTCAAGTATGTACATTAGACATACAACACATTGATCTGCGATGTCCATCCCCAGAAAGGCTTTTACAAAAAAGCATAAAAACACAGGGTTCACATTCTAATTTGACAATATATAATGTGAACTAAAGTGAGATAAGTAAATCTTAAAGGTGCTACATACTAATACACAATTTACAATAATGAAATATGAAGTCAAGTAGTCCAACCCAAGAGCAAAAATGATCAGAATGGTGTGCATAGGCATTTTGAAATTCCATTAGTGCATACATAGTGTCCTTGGGCAAGGCACTTAAACCGCCTTGCCTTAAGTGTCTACATATGAATGTGTCTGTGAATGGGTGAAACTGATAGTTAAGTGATTGTTAAGTGCTTTGAGTACCTAACAGAAGTAAAACATTCTATACATCATTCTATACAAAACAGATCATTTACCATTGACCTCTTTAAGAGAGAAAGAGAGAATACACTGATTTAATGCTGCACTATGGAAGTTAATGTTTCAGGTTTTGAGAATGGCAGTGCCTCAAAACATAGCATTGCTCAAAACATGTGTCACTAAAAACAAATTGCAATACAAATGACTAGACCTGTAATGTAAACAGATACGTTTGCATTAAGAAACCATTTATACATGCGCAATTCTTCAAGCTTTGTCCCTATTTTTCCATATACATTTTAATCAGCTCTTTGTCCACTCATTTATTTTTTTTTCACCAGTAACAAGTAAGGTGTTGAGCTGCAATTTGCACATTCCAGCCGCCTGCTGATAGAGCTCCGGGCGAAAATGAGAAAAAAACCCAAAACATGGAGGACTGGAGGAGGGTTGGAGGAGGGCTGGAGGAGGGCGGGCGGGGCGGAAAGCAGGCCTGATTATCCAAATACAGTCATTAAAGGGGAAATGTGTTTTCTGAGCTGTCACGATGATTAATGGGCGAGAGCAAATCCTCACAAATGCTCTTGTTTAGTCTAACGGGCAGACGCGATCCTGCCCATTGATTTATGACAGGCTCTCTGTGTGGGAGCGAGCAGAGGTTACGGGCCGAGCGAGCATGCCTTTCGATGGGGAGAGGGGGGAGAGAGAGAGAGGGGTTTTACTGTGACAAGAACAAGGCTTGTAGGGAGAGCGGGCGTAGTGGAGGGAGCATATTTCCTCATTAGCTGGCTCTGTCGACTCACACTCAAACTACACGGACTGTGCAAAGTATTTCAACACTAATGTGATTGTGCTGACTTCATTTGGACCACAGCGCCACTCTTTGCTGCACTTTGTTATGCTAAAATATAGACTTCCCCCAAATCCACTGGACAATCTCGCCGTACGGTGCGATGTTATGTTGAGTTTGGGTTCATGTTCTAGTGAGAATAAAGCTTGTTTGGTCATTCATATAGTTTTTAGTTGTAGATTCTGGCCTGGACAATACATGGGCTTTGGTGTGTAGGAAATTTGGAAAAGCAATAACAAGAAAGAAGAGAGCCGGCTTCAACAAATGGCTGTGGACACATCTGACAAGGTCCATCTGGAGAAAAAATACAAATTTAACAGAAAAAATATTAAATTACATTATTACTGTAATATTCTTTAAAGGTGCGCTGTGTAACCTTTCTGGTGCAGGGTCCACCATCTACTTGTCTCCATGGAGATGTTGTTTTATCTGGAATGTTGTAATACACTAAAATAATTAATTAATAAACGTATCCAACTTGCATTTACTCAGTCTAAAAACTTGCATTCGACGACGTCCGCTGATCCAAAGGTTGGCGGTTCGACTCCCACTCCGATATAAACATTATTGGTAGAGCGGTCAGATCCAGTGACTCGCAGGTTGGTGGTGCAATTCCAGTTCCCACAGATGAATGCTGTTGTTGTGTCGTTGGGCAAGACACTTAACCCACCTTGCCCCCAGTGTCTGCGCAGATTGGTGTATGAATGTGTGTGATGAGTGTCTTGAAGGTGGAACAGCGCTATATGAAAACGTGACTATTTACCATTCTGATTGTGAGGGGGCTCGCCTCTCCGCAGATCTGGCATGTAACTTGGCCATATGGCATTACCTGCTGTCTCCGTAGAGATAAATAAGTGTAATGACATACTGTGGAACATTCCAGGCAACATCTCCATGGAGAGAAGTGACGGACCCCCCACCAAAGGTTACACAGTGCACCTTGTTGATTAATCATCAAATTCCAAATGGATAACCCACAGATGAAAACAGACAGAGAGTGGGATGTAAAGGCTTTGCCAGGAGACTCTGAGGTGTCCACAGTCTGGCTTAGAAATACTTCAATTTGTAGCTGGAAAAAAAAAAAAAGAAAAAATATCTCTCTTGAGAACAGAGAAACAACACAGATTTCTGAGGAATCAACAAGCAACAAACTTAACTGGTTAAAGAAGTGAAAAGTTTGGACTCATCCTCTCATTCATTGTTTTTTTCTTTGTGTTTACTACTTTCTACATTTGATACACATACAGAAGAAATAAATAAGATGTATGGACATATAGAAAAAAAAAAACTGAATGAGAGCGTGAGTCCAAACTTTACACTGGTATTTATTTAGGAATATTTACACAAATGTATAGAGGAGATGTTTTTTGAGAGACACATGCTACGAATAAGAACTGTGACTGGATTGACATAAAGCAGATGGTTGTCTGCTGTGCGGTATGATCGGTTTCCAGACCCTCCCGCTTTCATACAGAAGAAAGGAGAGATTGCTTGCCAGGCTAGAGTCCCACAGAGTCCCATAAAATCTACAAATGTTCAAGAAGCAAATATTATAGGTCATATATTACTGTTATTTTCTATGTTATAATGTTGTTTTCTCATCACAAACAGACCTGGAGTTGTGTTTTGTTTCATTCACATGCGTTTAACACACAAACCCTGCAGATTTAGGCTGAGTTCTTCTCTCAAATGACAACATTCTGTTCCACCTTGTTATGTGGTAACAGGAAGTGTTCCACTGTGTTTTTAAACTCCATACACCTTCACTAGAGTCATTTGGATCATTTCAGTCCTGGAATTTCCAATCACTTCAAACCAAAGAAGTAAAAGGTAGCGGTTAACTTGAAAACTACCACTACATGACAACACAAGGTGGAACAGAGGATTTTGAGCTTTGGAGATGTAGACAGTGTGCGAATGAAACAAAACACAACTCCAGGTCTGTTTTTGAGGAGGTAACAACATTATAACAGGGCTTAAAGCTCACAAGAGTCAATTTTTCTTAATACAGGACCTTTAACAGATATGCTTTTATGGAAAATGTACTTAGATTTTGTTGTTTATAACTAAAACTAAAATCAAATGATTCAGCAAATTCTTTATAAAAACACAGCTCATAATCAAAAGACTAAAACCAAATTTAAATTGGTTGTCATGACAGTTCCTGGTGTAAATCAAATCGTACGTCTTCAATGTCAGAACCCAGATCTGTATCTAAATAGACCAGCCATTTCCTCACTGGCTCTCCACATCTGCTCCAACAAATCACTCACACAAACCACAGCATTTGGCCAAGACTCTTCACTTTTTCATCCATATTTTGGCTCTGTGATCAGGCATCAACAAAGGCTCCACTCCCCGTCCAAAATCTATCAAACAGCTGTCCGGACACACTTCAACTCTCATCAGTCATTTCGTTCTTCCCCTCCTCGTATAATGGAAAAGAATGGAGCGCATTTCTCTCATTGCTCAACATCAGCCCGAAAACCGAAATTTATCATTCACTTGGTCAAAAATAGGATTAGCTAACAACTTCAAGCCAAGCAAACAAGACAGTTACAACTCAATAAAACGCTTAACGTCGTGCAGTGTTTATGAGATTATGCTGTCTTAAATTGCGAATATCTGGCAACGCGAGTGGACGTTTTGAAAGAACAGCCTGTGCTCTGATTTAGTTTGGACGCTACACCTCAAAGATAAATGAGCGTATTTAGTAATGGTTTCGGACTAGCCTGTAAAAGTTTTAAATTAACAAATGGGTGGTTGTGAGCGGAGCTAGAAAGTGGAAATAAATGATATGGCCTGGAAGGAATCTACTTAATAATTTCAAGGGAGTTTTATTAGTAATATGAGTGAGGGCGTTTGAGATGTTTTTACAATGTTGAGGATTATAAGATTTCAAATGATAGCTCCAAATAATACACACTAAAGGAAAACCCTGCACAAATCATAGTCTGTATATAGAAGTGGGCTGTTGCCAACGGTAACGAAAGAAGGCACCTGTTTGAGCTGTTATTAATGTTCAGATCTTGACTTACAGACAAAATAGTGAAATAAAAACACTAAGATCATGTCGAGTGGGTTAAGAGAACATTTTAAGGTCAGAAGGAGAAACCCAACAGCAGCAGTTAAAGAGAGAGGGGTGCTGGTTTTTCAACGGAAGTCGATTGTAAGCAGAGTCGGATGGAGCCAATTCACGCCCATGCTCACTTCCTATTTGGAACGCAGTGGCTAAAGGGATAGCTATGTCCGTCTATATACAGTTTATGGTACAAATGAATACTATATGAGAATGTATGGGACCAAAATACGATCATTTGGTAGAGTTTTGATCCTATATGTTGAGGAAAGTTTTTTATCTGTAAGTTGAAATGGATAATGATCGATTTCTACATTTATAAGGAACTCAGTGTGCATTCATTGGTATATGTTTTTGGTAATGAAGTCATTAGAAACATGGTTACTCGAAGTGTAAACTGAACTGCATTTCTCAATGCGCCTAAACTTTGAACTTGGGAGATTGGGACTTGAACCACAAACGCTCTAGTTATTGATCTGTCTGACTTCTATTAATATGAAATGTTGATATGAAGGTTGGCAGTTTGAATCCTGCATTAGCGAATTTTGTAGAGTGGTTAGCGCTTCAATCCCAGCTGACACAGGTGCATACTGTTGTTATGACCTTGGGCAAGACACTTCACTCACCTCCTGTGTCTGCGTACTCTTGTGGATGAACGTGTGGATGAATGGATGAATGGTTCCTTGATGTAACCATTTTGCTGGAGGTATAAAACTGCTATACAAATATGTTTTATGTTTCAAAACGACACTTACTGACATTTACTATCTTAAAAAACTTGAAAAACAGGACTAGAACGCATTCCTAGTATTTCAATTATTCTCCACGATAAGTTTACAAGTGCTTTTTACAACTTTTAGAGGTCAGAGCAGAGTTTGCCGTCATGGTACTGGAGCTAAAAACAACTGCCTACTTCCTGATTTGCCAAGGCTTTATGATTGACAAAGAAAATGGGTCAGTTATATAGAAAAAAATCAGGTTTCAGCCACTTTAACATCAGATATTTCACTTAGCCTGTTTAGGGGAAAAAAGCATTCATCATTTGAGTTATTTGTCAACTCCAAACTTCCCCAAAGCCGTCACTCGAAACTCCATTCTAGCCTGGTTCAAACAAACTTCATGAATATATGGCTAACACACGGTGACCCTGATCTGACGGCTGTCCCCTGGAGGAGCTAGCGTCACGGCGCACTGCTCTGCTCTGAGTGGGTCCAGATGGATGGCTAGCAGCTGTTAGCCCTTTAGCCTCTTCCCTCCGCGCCCCCATTAGCCGAATCTGCACGGACTTCCTGATTCTTCTGCACAGGGTCTGAATGTTTTCTCACACCCAGAGTGAACAGGCCTGGAAATGTTTACGCCACTCGTCCAATGTGTCCAGGTCTAAAGATCAAACACCCCCAAGAACAAGTGGACGCCCAGGAGGTACATCAGGGGGACGCTTTTGGAATGGGAAGATTTATTACTTTGCAGAAGGTAGGGCTGGCAGGGAATATGGTGATAAAAAAACGAACTGTGAGCTCATTCTTGTGACGATATGCTATTTTGGTCAAATCACCATATTATGATTCACTAATTTCCTCTTGAAGCCGCTCTACGCTCAAACAAATACACTTTTCCATTCACCACGCCTGCTATTGGTCATTAAGGCGTTGAGTGAGTAACAGGTAGGGATGCAAATATACTGAAAATTTTGCTGGATTGGGTATCTGTTCCATAATATTCATTAAGGTTGGGCCTTTAATTGGATGTAATAAGCCTATTTACAGGCTGATTTGGCCAAGAACATGTTTGAACTTTTATTCATATGAAGTTCTTCAGTAATCAGTTGAAGAATAATAACAAATTGGATCTCTTGTGTAATAAGTGTTTTAAGGAAATGTCAGGAAGTGTAATTTTCCGTCCCTACACTGGTATCGGTTAATATCGAGCATCAGCACATACTTAAAGCCAAAATATTGATATCGGAACTGAAAAAGCTTCATCGGAGCATCTCTAGTGACAAGTGGATTTAACCAACTGCAGTGAAGTGAGACTTTTCAAAAAAAAGCAAATGTCTTCAAGGCAATGTGAATGAAAGAATGAGTAGAGATCAAATCGAAATCGTGATCTGACTCCAAGAAAACTGTGTGTGACATTTTTTGGCATATAACCCACCCCTAAAAGAAGGGCTTTTTCTAGTGTCCTGCCAACAAGTGTACCATTCTGACCACCACATATCAAATCATGTTAGGACGACTGAGCAGGCCTGACCCAGACGACCCATGACTTTAAAGGTTGCTTGCAAAACCGAGCACCAATTTAGAAATTTATGTGGTAATGCATCTGATACACCTCATTAATGTTGTATTTGTTTGTCTTTTGTCCAAGAAGTGAAATTTGTTCTCTGCATTTGACCCATAAAACTGGGTCCAGCTACATTTATGGATCTCCACATCTTGAGCGAAGTGTTCATGGGGGTATTATTACAAAGCCCAGTCAAACGAAGGAGGAGAGATTGCTAACCATTCAGCCACTGTGCGATTTTTTGATAATCAAGTGTGCGTTTGTTAGCATACTAGTTGTTATTTTACCGTCTCAAGCAAACTCACTGCAGTGAATAATTAAAATGTTTGTAATGCATAAGGTAAGTGAGGATGAAGACTTGGTCAGGAGTACCTTAGCTGGAGGATTTGACATACTGTGCATGTTTAGGGTTGATCGGGGGAAAAATGGAAAGCCCGGAGGAAACCCACCCAGACACTGAAAGAAACATGTAAACTCCACACCAAAATCCACAAATGACCAAGGAATCGAACCTGGAACCTTCTTGCTGTGAGGTGTGAATACTAAACACCAAGTAGATTTAAAATGCACAGTATAATTGACGATATTTAATTATATTTAAATTGTTTTTCCTTCCCCACAGTGTTTCAAATTTCCAAATGATATTCCATCACAGCAGATTTCTAAAGCAATTTCTAGACATATCACTCTTTTCACCATTCATGTGTTGCTGACATCGTCTTTAACCTCATCTTTCACTTTTGATTGACGAAAAAAGCCAAGACCAAAATACACTGCCATAGCCGCATAAATCTCCCTCTCTCTGTTAAGTATAGACCAGTCTTATATTAACCCGAGCTGACCCTGTGTAATATTGACTTACGATCTACAAAAATACCTCGCTGGACCAAAACATAGCTGGTTCACCTTCTCATTTCAGCTCCACGCTTACACACACGCTGCTTCATTCCGCTTGTCTGTTTGAGTTGCAGACACAGCAGTACTAGTAGAAGTAGTTTCTTTGTAGTAGTACTTCATTGCGGCTTGCCTTGGCGCTTGCATGTTCGCGTGTCAGACTGCGATGATTAATGACCCCGGGCGCGCTCTCTTCCACTTCCTCCCCTCTCCCTCCTTCTCTCTCCCTCCCTCCTTCTCTTTCTCTCTCTGTCTCTCTCCCTCTCCCTCTCTTTCTCTTTCTCTGTCACTTTCTTCAGCACATGTGACAGTAATGGACGCAGGCACACGGTACTCTTTGACAGGCAGGCTTGGGTCCTGGAGGTGACTGGAGGTGGTTACATATGCAAATATAAGGCAGGGGTTTAAAATCAAAGGTGCATTTAAAGGGGGCGTATTATGCAAAGTCAACTTTAATGAGGCTTTAACCTTGTTATATCAGAATCAGGAAAAAAAGAATGAGTAAAAGGTTTATTGCCACTGTCAGTGAACAAAATGCACAAACTAAGAACTTGCTTTGGCAGTATGGAACAACTATTCCCTCATCATTTGCTTATTCAAACTTGTATTTTGATTGATGTAAGCGTGTTTGAGTAATCCTGTACTGAGCGCCCAGAAAGTGTCTGTTTTCACCTTCCATAGACTGTATACATAAATAAGACAACAAATAATGCGGCTCTTCTGGCTCCCATTGATTTACATTGGAATATTGTCGCTCCTCTCTGTAACGGCTGCTCTGAGCCTCGTCGTTTTGGTTTTAAAATGTTTGTACAGTATTAATCCGTTCTACATGATCCAGGTGTTTGTATTTCATAATTTTGTCTGTTAAAAACATCCCAAATTTGCTCCTGTAACCGTTAGCATCACGAGGTTCATTTGAGTGGAGCCAAACGCTGTTCAGAAATGTCACATAGCCATTTTTCAACAATAAAAATATGTTAGAGAAGAACGCTGTTAGAGAAGTTCAATGTCTGTGCTGTAGCAAGGGCCCTCACTGTCAGGGAGGGTGGATTTCCTGTCAGTACTCCTGTTTTTCCAATCATTTCAAAACTAAATCCAACCTATAAAGCAAAATACAATCTAATCCTCCAGGTAATGACGATGAAACCTGACTCAAGCTCCAAGAGTTGGTTTCTTCGGCGCTGCACCGTGGCGCCCGCTGCTCTTGACAGGTTACCTTGAAGCATTGAAGGATGGGTCAAATGCAGTGGAAACATTTTTGGGAACAAGTCCATATCTTTCTTATGGTATTAGGATAGACATTATAATTATGTTGTATCTTGTTGCTACTTGTTGCAGTAGCTCAGGTGGAGAGAAGATACTGATATGCAGCTCCCACAGATGAATGCTGTCGTTGTGTCCTTGGCCATGACACTTAAAACACCTCGCCCCCAGTGTCTGCGTACGCTGGCGTATGAATGTGTGAGTGCCTTGTTAGAGAGTAAAACAAACAAACAAAAAAAAAAAAAAACACTTTTATTGCCCATCATAATCAGAAATACACAAGAAAAGCTGATATACTTCATATACCTCCTGTAACAATCACAATACCCTTTATATTTTAAATTTTTTGTCAAGCCATTTCTCTGTATTGAAAAAAAATCCTGTGAAATCCAAAGAAATTATTGTGTGCATCATCGCCAACCTACAAGCTAACAGACAGATCTCATCCATCACCGCGCAGCTAGTTAGCATTTCCAAACCCCATCCAACTCCTTTAGCAGTCTCCAAATGAAGCCATGACAGCAGCCTACAGACTTCTGTGTGTGCACTGACAGACTTCATTAAGAGACCGAAGACACATGCGGTTGTGGAAAAAGACAAAAAAAAACTGCAACAAATGGACGAAAAGAACCAGGAGAAAAGAGATTGATTGAAAGAGGGATGGAGAGAAGGGAGAGGGTTAGTCTTGCATATCGGACTGAAATAAAAAATCACTTGTGTCACCCATCACAATAGGAACTAGAAGAAAAACTATAGGCCATATCATATACAGTACTTCCCGTTACGTTTTAATTTTTTGCCCAAAATGAACGTGCCTCTAGCTAGCATTTCCAAACCCCATTCCAACTTTTTTAACAATCTCCAAATAAAGCAATGACAGCGGCCTACGGACTTCACTGAGTGACCGAAGACACATGTGGTCGCAGAAAAAGACAAAAAAAGCGCCAACAAACAAGAAAAGAACCAGGAGAAAAGAAGAGAAAGAAAAATGGATGGAAAGAAAAGGAGATTGCGTATTGCAAAAGACACGAGCCTTTCCAAACCCCATCCAACTCTTTTACCAATCTCCAAATAAAGCTTTGACCGAGAGACTGAAGAGACATGTGGTTGTGTAAAAAGACAAAAAAAAAAATGATGAAAAGAACCAGGAAAAAAGAGGAAAAGGAAAGAAAGAAAGAAAGAAAGAAAGAAAGAAAGAAAGGGAGAGAAGGAGAGGTTAAGTCTTGGATATCGGACTGAAAACAAAAATCACTTGTATCACCCATCAACTTCAATACCCAGTTAAAACTATAGGCTACCTACTATAACCTTTTAGATTTTTTTTGTCAAGAAGATAAACATACTGATAGACCAAGAAAGAAAGAAAGAAGGAAAGAAGGGAAGATAGTGTATTGAAACTCTTTTAAATAAGGCAATGACACAGGCCTACAGACTTCACTGAGCGCCCGAAGACACATGTGGTCGCGGAAAAAGACAAAAAAAATGCCAACAAACGGATGAAAAGAACCAGGAGAAAAGAGGAGAAAGAGAGAGGGAGGGATGGAGAGAAGGGGAGAGGGTAGGCCTTGCATGTGTGCGAGTTCCCAGCCTGTCAGGAGCTGTCAGGGGGTGATTTATGGCACCAGGACCGGGAGCTAGTCTCTGCTGCCAGCGCACTATTGTTACAACTGACAGCTAATGAGGCCGGACGGGCTTTCAAGCACTGCACTTAACACAGGGCTCCGTCTGCACCAGGCAGCCAGCCGCAAGCCAGAGACGGAGAGAGAGACGGAGAAGAACTCTCTCTTTCTTTTTCTCTCTTTCTCTGTCGCTGCTTTGCTTTCTCTTCCTACTTTGTTTCTCGTTCACCATGCTGCCTTTTTTCTTCTCTCTCTCTCTCAGTCTGTCTCTGTCTTCTATTTACTCTCTATCTTCTATTTACTCTCTCTCTCTCTCTCTCTGTCTGTCTCTATCTTCTATTTACTCTCTCACTCTCTCTCTCTCTCTCAGTCTGTCTCTGTCTTCTATTTACTCTCTATCTTCTATTTACTCTCTCTCTCTCTCTCAGTCTGTCTCTATCTTCTATTTACTCTCTCACTCTCTCTCTCTCTCTCAGTCTGTCTCTGTCTTCTATTTACTCTCTATCTTCTATTTACTCTCTCTCTCTCAGTCTGTCTCTATCTTCTATTTACTCTCTCACTCTCTCTCTCTCTCTCAGTCTGTCTCTGTCTTCTATTTACTCTCTATCTTCTATTTACTCTCTCTCTCAGTCTGTCTCTATCTTCTATTTACTCTCTATCTTCTATTTACTCTCTCACTCTCTCTCTCTCTCAGTCTGTCTCTATCTTCTATTTACTCTCTCTCTCTGTCTCTATCTTCTATTTACTCTCTATCTTCTATTTACTCTCTCACTCTCTCTCTCTCTCTCTCTCAGTCTGTCTCTATCTTCTATTTACTCTCTCTCTCTCTCTCTGTCTCTATCTTCTATTTACTCTCTCTTTCTCTCTCAATCTGTCTCTATCTTCTATTTACTCTCTCTCTCTCTCTCTCTCTCAATCTGCCTCTATCTTCTATTTACTCTCTCTTTCTCTCTCTCTCTCGCTCTCTCTCTCTCAGTCTGTCTCTATCTTCTATTTACTCTATCTCTGTCCTCTATTTACTCTCTCTCTCTGTTACTATCCTGTACTCTCTTTCTCTTGTGTGTGTGTGTGTGTGTGTGTGTGTGTCTGTCCTCTACATTCCCCCTCTCTCTCTCCCTCTTTCTCTCTCTCTCTCTCTCTCTCTCTCTCTATCTATCTATCTATCTTCTATTTACTCTCTCTTTCTCTCTCTCAATCTGTCTCTATCTTCTATTTACTCTATCTATCTTCTATTTACTCTCTCTTTCTCTCTCTCAATCTGTCTCTATCTTCTATTTACTCTATCTTCTATTTACTCTCTCTTTCTCTCTCTCAATCTGTCTCTATCTTCTATTTACTCTCTCTATCTATCTTCTATTTACTCTCTCTTTCTCTCAATCTGTCTCTATCTTCTATTTACTCTCTCTCTCTGTCTCTCTGTCTGTCTGTCTGTCTGTCTGTCTCTATCTTCTATTTACTCTCTCTCTCTCTCTCTCTCTGTCTGTCTCTATCTTCTATTTACTCTATCTCTGTCCTCTATTTACTCTTTCTCTGTTACTATCCTGTACTCTCTCGCTGTGTGCATGTCTCTATCCTTTACTTTCTCTCTGTCTCTATGCTCTAGTCTCTTTCTCTGTGTGTCTCTACTCTCTCTCTCTCTCTTTCTTTCGCTATCTCTGTCTCTCTATCCTCCACTGCCTCTATATTTGCCCCCATCTCTTTTCTAACTTTTCTCCTCTTCTCTCGCTCTCTCTCTCTCTCCAAAGTTGCCATTTTTTCCACTTTGTCTTTCTTTTCACATTTCTCTGTCATTCCTTTCCTTTCTCTTCCTCTTTTGTCTCTCTCTCAAACCATGCTGTCTTTTTTCGTTCCCTGTCTCCATCCTCTATTTTCTCTCTCCTAAGGCTTTTCCCCTCTCTTTCTCTCCTCTCTCTCTCCTATTCTTTCTCTCCCCCGTTTCTCTTTCTTTATTTAAGTCAGCTCTCCTTTACTCTCCCACCTCTTTCTTCTTTTCCCTCTCTGATTCTATCTCTGCATTCTGACTCACCTCTGTCTCTCTCACTCTCTCCTCTTCTCTCTTCTCTCCTCTCTTTCTCCACACACCTTTATGTATTCCCTCTCTTCAGACCAGGCAGACTGGGGCGAAAGGCTGTGGACACATGACCTCATATTAAAACTATGAATTCACTCATTTACTCCTAATTACTCCACAAGAGAACAGGAGATTTCAAGGTTCACTGACAAATTATGACACTAAATTAAGAAGACTGGAATATTTCAATTGAGCTGAACTAAAACAGAAGTGTGCCAAAACGCCGAAAGAGCAGGAACATATTAAAGGACCCGTATTACGCTATTTTCCTATGTTCTAATGTTGTTTCCTCATCACAAAAATATATCTGGAGTTGTGTTTTGTTTCATTCACACATGTTTAACACACAAACCCTGCAGATTTAGGCTGAGTTCTTCTCTCAAACAGGAAGTGCTCCATTGTGGTTTTAAACTCTATACACCTTCACTAGAATTATTTGGACCATTTCAGACCTGGAATTGCCAATCTCTACTGAACTAAAGGTAAAAAGGTAGCTGTTAACTTGTATACCACTTCATGACATCATAAGGTGGAACAGGGCGTTTGAGCTTTGGAGATGTAGATAGATTCATAACAAAGGATTATTCAAACATGTGTGAATGAAACAAAACGCAACTCCAGATATGTTTGCTGAGGTCACAACATTATAACATGGCTTAAAGCTCACAAGAGTCCTTTTTCCGTAATATAGGACCTTTAAACGTATCTATTGTCATGGAGACGAGAATGTGACAGATTGTGTTTTTAATAATACATAGCTTACATTGCAGTTATTATCAGTTATTAACTTTCATGCTAAATCAGACTAAGTTACAAGCTGTTTCTGGACGGAAGATGTGGAAGTTCTCTCTCTAGGCCTTAAGGTAGACTGATGGTAGCAATCTTCACCACATATACATAAGTGGGGGAAGTGTCTTGCCCAAGGACAGCTGGGATCAAACTGGGTAGAACAAATCAAGTTTTAAAAGTTAGTGACTTGAATTGTTGCATTGTTGATCAAATTCGGGAACCTGAAAGCTGTCTATGTTGCAAATGTGTGAAATCTGAAAAGTTTTATCGATTTCTTCTCATTTTGAAACTTAATACACATTTGTTTGTACACACAATACATTTTTCAAATATGGAACTTCAGCAAAATCAACTTTTCAGAGCTTTTAATATGTTAAAGTTATTTCTCCTCACTATTTACTTGCCCAAAGTTGTATTTGGAGTGCATTTTTGAGTAATCTTTAATCACTTCTTTTCAAGACGCCATATTGACCCATCAGCTCCCATCGGACACCACAGTTTTCTAAGATGGAAAACTCAGCGGACTTGTTTCTTGTACTAAAGGTGCTCTGTGTAACTTTTCTGGTAGAGGGTCCGCCACCTGTTTGTCTCCATGGGGATGTGATTGATTTTTCTGGAAGGTTCCCCCAATACGATACTCAACTTGGCTATTTTGCATTTATTCAATTACAGGTGTTTTTATTGCTGAAACATCATGAAAAACAGGCATTCTCATGATACACTCGGACGCATCTCCACAGATCTGACCTGTATTTTGGCCTATAGTTTCATTTCTGCTTATCTTCGTGGTCATAGATGAGTTTAATGCTTTACTGTGGAATATCTCCATGGAGAAAAGTTACACAGTGCACCTTGAAGTCATTTTGGTGGAATATTGTGATTTAAAATGTCCAAAATATGGCATAAAGATCCATGGGTGTCAATCTTTAAAGGTGCACTGTGTAACTTTTTGGTTAGGGGTCCATCACCTGCTTGTCTCTATGGTTATGTCATTGCTCTGTCTGGAATGTTCCACAGTTTGACATTAAACGGTTAAACATTAAACATTTATTTAATTACAGCTGGTTTTATTACTCAAAAATACCTCGAAAAACAAGCATTGACTGTGAGCGGGGTCACCTCTCCGCAGATCTGACCTGTAGCTCAGTATGGTTTGGTCTCCATGAAGATAGAAAGGTTTTTGATGGGCCCTGCACCAGCTTTAAATAAATCTATGCAGACTTTATGTTGTGTACCTAAATACCCCATTGTCTGCTGCATTTTATTAGCCTATTTCGAAACCATTTAACTCGCACATGGCCTTATTGCTGCGAGGACCTCTTTCCGTAATGACTACCAGAGATTTTGGCTGCACCCACCAACTCACCTTCCCCCTCTCCTCACCCACTCACCCTCCTCCCCCTCCCACCGGGCCCCTGGTTCCTTGTCAGTCGTGATTAATGGCTCTCGGGCCCCGGTGCGGCTCTCACTGCCAGTTCCAGCCATGTTCCCTTGATACTTAATGAACTCTGACAAACTCCTCCTCTCCCTCGCTGTTGTTCTCTCTCTCTCTTGCTTTCTCTAGCTCTCTCTCTCCCCTTTCTTTCTCTCTCTTTCTCTCTCTCTCTCTATCTCTCTCTGTCTCTCCACTCCCTTTCTCTCTCTCTCTCTCTGTCCTCCCCCCTTTCTCTCTCTCTCTCTCTCTCTCTCTCTCTGTCTCTCTCTCTCTCTCTGTCTCTCGGTCTTCCCTCTCTCTTCCTCCATCCTTTTCTCTTTCTCTCTCTCTTCCACCCTCTCTCTCTCTCCCTTCTCTCTCTCTCCACCCCCTTTTTCTCTCTCTCTGTCCTCCCCCTTTCTCTCTCTCCCACTCTTTCCCCTTTCTCTCTCTCTCCACCCCTTTTTCTCTCTCTCTCCACCCCCTTTTCTCTCTCTCTCTACCCACTTTTTCTCTCTCTCTGTCCTCCCCCCTTTCTCTCCCACTCTCTCTCCCTCCATCCTATTCTCTTTCTCTATCTTGCTCTTTCTCGCTCTGCTCCCCCTTCTCTCTCCCTCTCTCTCTACCCCCTTTCTCTCTCTCTCTCTCTCTCTCTCTCTCTCTCTCTCTCTCTCTCTCTCTCTCTGTCTCTCGGTCCTCCTTTCTCTCTCTCCCTTTTTTGTCTCTCCCTCCCCTCTCTCTCTGTCTCTTCCCCTTTCCGTCTCTCTCTCGCTCTCTCTCTCTTGCCCCTCCTTTTCTCTCTCCCCCCTCTTTCTCTCGCCCCCTCCCTTTTCTCTCTTCCCCCTTTTCTCTCTCTCTGTCTCTCTTCCTCTCCCTGCTCGTTCTGTCACTTTGGGGTTAGGGTCCGGGCCCCTTTGTGGAGGTCCCAGGAGGGCGGAGACTAAAAATAAAGGTGCCAGAGTCATTTTAGTGCAAGGTGCTCGTGAGGTGGAGGGCTGGTTCCAGTGGCTGAGTCTGTACAGAGGTGAGCTTAACCATCATGGACTCCTCTGACGGCTTCATTAAACACATGATCAAGTGCCCGGAGCGCTGTTTTAATAGAGCTTTTGTGACGTTTCTCTGTATTTTTCTGAATTATAAAAAGCAATGACGAATAGGTACAGCGCAGCATTGTTTTTCACTGTTTTTGTTTTTGATTTCGTGACACTGTTTACACAAACATTATCAAAAGACTCCAATTACAAAATAAACAGGTGTCAATAATAGTCGTTTTTGTTACTTAAGTAAAAGTACAGATATCGAAGCAAAAGTAAAAGTGTCACATGAAAAAGTATTTAAGTACCTAAAAATGTAAAAATGTACTTAAAAAGACTAAAAAGTAAAAGTATTTCCTGCAGATTTTGAGATCTAAAAACTTCAAATGTAGTGATTTTCATACAGAATTTCTGCAGAATTTTGTTCAACAAAAACAAATGAGTCAGTTGTTTTTTTCCCCCGAGCTGTTTTGATTTACTGTTGTATTTTTTGTTTGCTCAAACTATGAACATGTTAAAAATAAACCCTCACACTTTCCAGCAGGTCATAAAAATACTTTTACTTTTCAGTCCAGTTAAAAAATGTAGTGGAGTAGAAAGTACACATACCTGCTTTCAAATGTAGTGAAGTAAAAGTAAAAATTATCAACTTTAAAATGTACTTAAGTAAAGTATAGATACCAAAATCTTGAAGAGATTTTTAAAAGTACAGTACTTCTTTTACTTCGTTACGTTCCACCACTGGTTTTAACTCCAATGGCAGATATTATTAAAGCCCCATTGCGTAACTTTTTAACCAAGACATAGACAATAAAACATAAAAGTGCTTTTTTTCATTTTGGAGATTTCTATTGCACTGAAAAATATCTCCATGGAACTGTTCATTTGGCTGTAATATTCCACAGTATTGCATAAAACATATTTCCAGGAAGTTTTTAGGGTTTTAATTTTCTATTTCCATGGAATCGTGCAGTTCCACCTCCAGAAAGTTACACGGTGTTACTTTAAATAACTGTGTGAATAAGTGGCAGTGACTCAAGACACTCTAGAGTTTCCAACTCACTGTTTAAAAATCAAGGATAGTGGATTTGGGTTTTGGGAGAAGTCCCAAAGTAAACATGACATGGTCTCTGTCGCCACCTGCTGTTCACACCTGGGAACATGCAACCGTAAAGTTTATGATTCTCTCATTTTGACTGAATTTGCCCTGATTATAACTATTGTAAATATAAATTATAGTTTTACACCAATCAAGAGACCATTTGAGAAGAAAAGTTGAAAAATATGTTGAAAACTACAGGAAGTAGTTCTGATACTTCCGATACTATGAACATGATTTCAACTTATATTTGTATTTGTCAGATAATATTTTCCGTGTACATTGGAGGAGTTTTTCTACGTAACATTTGGGGAATTCCTTAGTTCATGTCACGATTTCCAACTAGAAAGTAAAATTTGAAACCTAAAAAATGACCAAACTGGGAAAACAAGTGAGAACGTTTTTAGCAAAAATCTTAAATCTAACGATCTTAACTGTGTTTTAGTAAAATGAGTAATCTAACCTGTCATAAGCACTTTAAATAATATAGCCCCAAAACAGTGTAATGGAGTGTTGCCTTGTTATGGTCTAAATATAAGGGCAGTAAGTTTTATCCAAACTATATGATGTAAAACCTAAAATTGCAATGTATCACAGCCTAACATATCTATCTATCTATCTATCTATCTATCTATTGTCATGTTTTATGAATTGTGTGATGGGTTATGTGGAAATGAGCTTTGGCTACAACCCTGCATATTTACAAGTACATGTTTGTCTTTTGCGTTGTCTTGTCTTTTAATTTGCAGTGTCCCTTTAGTAAATAAATACAAAATACAAAATACAAAAAATAAAAACGGACTTAAGTTATCTTTATTCAGCTACAGGTCTATTATTATTCTGAAAAATCATTTGTAAAACATGTATTCTTTCTGTGAGCCGGGCTGCCTCTCCACAAACATGACCTGTAACTTGGCGACATGCTGTCACCTGTTTATCTCCATGCAGATAATAAGCCTAATGCCATACTGTGGAACATTGGTAGTTATAATACAGGCTATTTATGCTGGAGACACATTATTAAAGGGCCCATATTACGCTTATTTCTGATTTATGTTATAATGTTGTTTCCTCATCAAAAACACTTTTTCCACACTGTTCCACCTTGTGATGTCATGTGGTAATGCAGGAAATGCTCCACACTGTTTTTAAACTCCATACACTAGAATGATTTGGAGGATTTCAGCACTGGAATTGCCAATCTCTACTGAACTAAAGGTAAAAACGTAGCTGTTAACTTGAAAACTACCACTACATGACATCATAAGGTGGAACAGAGCATTTTGAGCTTTGGAGATGTAGATCAATAACAAAGGATTAGGCTACTCAAACACAAAACACAACTCCAGGTATGGTTTTAAGGAAGTAACAATTATAACATGTTTTAAAGCTCTTTAAATTATGTCTTTGCTTAAAACTTTCATTAGGCTGTTACCTAGTCTAGAACTATTCTGAAATATTTAGACATGTAATTTTCTGCTAGAGAGTCCACCACCTGCTTGTTTTAACGGAAATGGTATTGCTTTGTCTAGAATATCCATAGTATACAGGTTAGCAGGTCAGATCTGTGGAGAAGCAAGCTCACTCGCTGTAGGAATGCATGTTTTTTGTAGTATTTTTGAAGGAAAATTTAAAGCTTAAAGCTTAGAGCTTAAAGTCATGTTTTAATATTATTACCTCCTCATAAACAGACCTGGAGTTGTGATTTGTTCCATTCACACATGTCTGAGTAATCCTGCATTATTATGTCTCCAGAGTTTGTGTAATCCCTCAGTTGTCCAGGTAGGATCCAAAACAAAAGAGAAATTCAATTCTGTCAAGTGAACAAAAGTTTGTGACGTTTCACAGGTCATCCAAGCTGTTGAAATGATCCAAATGATTCTTAAAAACATAGTACAACACTTCCTGTATTACCACATGACATCACAAGGTGGAGCAGAGTGTTTTCTGTTGCAGTCTAAGTCTAAATATGCAGGATTTTATGTTTTGAACCCATAAAAGGAGGTAACAGTATTATAACATGGCTAAAAGCTCAAAAGAGTCAAATTTGTGTCATATAAGGCCTTTAAGTAACAAAATTGAGTACTTCTTCCCAGGCCCGTCAACAGATATTTTGGGCAAGAAACCTCACATGGGCCCCTTTTTAATATAAATAAATAGGAAGAGGGTTTAATTCTGGGGCCTGGGACAACAGACTCCTTTGACCCTCCCTTGCCTACTGCCCTGCTTCTTCCACCTCTGTTTGGGGCAGCAGCAGCAGCAGCACCAGCACCAGCAGCAGCAGCAGCAGCAGCAGCAGCACCACCACCACCACCAGCAGCAGCAGCAACAGCAGCAGCAGCAGCAGCAGCAGCACCACCACCACCACCAGCAGCAGCAGCAACAGCAGCAGCAGCAGCCTTTACCTGACCTTTTAATAACTGCCACTTCGCTGGTGTCCACTAGAGGGCGCTACGGACACAGCGCAGAGCTCCAGAGCTGCCGTAGAGGAACACGGGTCAGAATGAGCGCAGAGGAAGAGGTGGAGGCAGCAGCAACAGAAGCAGGTGCCTCTGAACCAAACCCGAGCCACCTCCGCCGCCAAAACAGGTAAATCACACCGAAACGACCGGCCGATCTGCGAGGACTGCTCCTTCACACCACCCGGCCGGACCACAGCGGTTTGATCGCGAATTCCGCCGCGAAACAAGCGTAAACAACGTGAAAATGCTTTTAGCTAAGCTGCTGCAAGGTTATCCCCACGCGTATCCTTGGATCAGTATTAAGTTTTAAATGCAATGAGATCAAATTGTTTCTAACACGAAACTGCAATCTCATAGTTTTCATACTGTAAAATATTAACACTAAAGGGTCGGCCATTATGTAGTTATTGAATATTGGAACTTGCAAGATGCTATCGCTGTTAGCTCCGCAGCTTCCACACGTACTCCCATTCTAACGCGGTGGAAATTACAATTTGTAGTAAGTTAAAGCTTGTTACGCGTAATTTTTTTTAAACGATTTTACAACATTTAAGATTATACGAATTTTTATCTTTTATTCGGCTGACACAAAATGTTAGGAAATGTCTTACAACTTACAAATGGCTTGTTCAACTAGAATTAAGTTAAATTTGCAGGGTGAAGTAAACAGTTATACAAATCAGTTAATTTGCTCATTGATTTGCATTGGAAATACATAGTAGACTGTTGACAAAAATACTAAATATAGCAATGGCGTACAGCTGGGTGTATTTCAATTATATTCTTTAGAAAGTGCTGTTGTTGTTTTTTTTGTTTTTTTCAAATTAAAAGTTTTCATTTTATCAACAAACATTTATAATGCTACTATTTTAACTAAAATCTTTTAAAATCTTTTGAATTACTATTTTTAAATGCAATAAGTATATATAGCGTCAATTTTGTCAGATAATTTATTGCATGTTCCATTTTCCTGCTGTTCTTGAACTGTGCGTTGCAACACTGGAATTTCCCCACTGTGGGACTAATAAAGGCATATCTTATCTTATCTTATACACTGTTTTACCGACTGATTTTAAACTATTGAACTGAAATTTCTTCATTGTAATTTTCAACATGAAATCATAGTACTTTGCTTTATTTTTTTTATTTTTTTATTTTGTTTTATCTGTACAATCCCTCAGTCGTCCACGTAGGTTCATTAACTTTGTGCTCTTATTCTCGTTCTGATACGGTTCAAGATCATTGTAAAGC
Organism: Taenioides sp. WSHXM2023; assembly: GCA_029959045.1. Taxonomy (NCBI): domain Eukaryota; kingdom Metazoa; phylum Chordata; class Actinopteri; order Gobiiformes; family Gobiidae; genus Taenioides; species Taenioides sp. WSHXM2023. Next base: position 7,365,092 of record CM057089.1, read on the forward strand.
TGTTCAGAAAAGACTTTTTAAATATCGATACCTACTCAAATTATTTTCTAGTTTTGACACTAGTTTTTAGACGACCCTGGTTTGTTCTAAGCAGGTGACAGTGATCGTACACTTTAGCCCCAATCCTATTTAAGTACAAGAAGGTCACAGGATGAGGAGCTACCTGTGGCTAAGTTGGTAAGCCTGAGCAGATGAGAAAAGCTGTGTGTGCCTGTGTGTGCCTGTGTGTGCCTGTGTGTGCCTGTGTGTGCCTGTGTGTGCCTGTGTGTGCCTGTGTGTGCCTGTGTGTGCCTGTGTGTGCTGTATGATTCACTGGAGCGCTGGCCATTGATTTGTCTGTTTACACAATATAAACTTGTTTCTGTTCACACAGGAAGCTTTACAGGTGTGCCAATGTCTCTTAAGCAGTTTAGTAATAAAACAAAAGAAAGATTTTTAAACATTTAGATTTAAAAAAAAAAAAAAAAAAAAAAAAGTGTTAATCATCAAGTCACATATTTTAAGCAAGTTTCCTGAATGTTTTTAGAATGATCTTGAGCTGTATCAGAACAAGTATAAGAGCACATAGACTAATATACGCCCATGGACCACTATGGAACCTACCTGTACGACTGAAGGATTACACAGATATAAGACCACATGGGAGTAATAAAAAAAAAAAAAAGCACTATTGTTTTTAATGTTGAAAATCACATTCTATTGTCAAAGAAAGAGTGTTTTTATGTATTGAGTCTATTCTTTAGTATCGAAATTTTAGTATTGTGACGCTTAGAGGTACTTTTACATACATCACTTATTACATTTATTATTATTATTATTATTATTATTATTATTATCTTAGTATGTAACCATAATATTACATTTAGTTATGGTGGATATTGTTTATTAATAGGACTGCATTATTAATCACAATTCAATCAAAATGTCAGTTGTATTTATTTATTTGACAGGGACACCGCACAATAAATATAATGCACAGACCAGATTTAGCTACAAGTTCATTTTCATCTGTATTATAAGAATGTCCTCTGCCAACTACAAAATTGTGCAGCTCTAATCTCAATGCCACAATATAATTTATTGCAGAATCCTGAGCAACCGATGGGTAATATGTTCTGCCGATATTTTGTGTCTGTTGTCCCCACATATAGATATGAACACACAATTACATAACGTACATCCATAATTACATAATTTGAGCAAAATAATAAAAAATTGGATAGATTGTATAGATATGTAGGGTCAGGTTTGATTATTTTGCTCACGTTATGTAATTTAGATTTACTACAAACTCACCCAAAGTCCGTTGTTTACCATAAATCTGTAAGAAAGTTGTGTAGTCAAATTTTAAGTGTTCACACAAAGCTTCAGGTGGATTCTTTAGTTAGCTGGTTGGCCAAAACATTTAGGACATTGGCTATCTCTAGTGTGAATGAAACAAAACACAACTCCAGGTATGTTTCTGATAAGGAAACAACATTCTAACATGGCTTGAAGCTCACAAGAGTCGATTTTGCGTAATATAGCACGTTTAAATAACATTTTGCCCAGAAATTTCCCTCTCATTGTTAACCGTGCATCTGTTCTTTTCCTCCCGTGACAGGATGGCGCAGTGGGGAGCCGTACTGGCCATAGTGGCGGCTTTGGGAGGAGCTGGTCTATTAGCCTCTGTGCATAAGATCGACGAGGGCCACACAGGAGTTTATTACAGGTGAGACAAGGAAAAAACAACATCTGCTCCAAGTCGGTGCAACACCTGCCAGTTTATATGTAGTCAGACGGAGAGCTGTTGAGTACATACAGTTGTGATACTTTGCAATAGTACTAAACGTTTATAGGGGTAATAAAAGGTCAGAGTACATGGAAAAAGCCAAACAGACTTGCCAGGGGGTAGTGGCTGTGTATCTGTACTGTATTTATTCACCTCACCTTATTCGCCCCGTCCACTTTTGTCTCTAAATGCCTCTAAATGCTCCTAAACCGAGCTTTCTTGTGGTGGCACTTACGATTAAACAGGATCACATACATATCAATGAGTTTTGAAGCTAAAATATAACATAAAGTTGGTTCCTTTGTGTAAAATGTTCAATATTCATGTGCACCAATAAGTCACACTGCACTGATTCTCTGGGAGGCTTTAAAACGCTTTTATAGTCCGTATTAAACTCATTTGCTGTTAGGATCAGCCTCATCCAAAATAATACATCCCGAAAGATCATGGCGGCGCGCACGGCAACTTCCAGAATAAGGTGAATAGAAGAGAAAAGGCAAAAGTGTGAAACATTCATTTGTTTATGCTATTTTAATTCAGTTCAGTTAAAAATAATATATTATATTTGAATATTTGGACACTGCTTCAGGTTTTCTCCCAACCCATTACACACACTACACACACTTTTCCTGGTGGTTCTCGCCTTCTTTGTTTAAAATTGTCCCCTTAATTCATAGTGTACTTCTTGTGTACTGAACTGTTTTTGGATATTGAATGGTAGTATATTTTTGTTTGCTTTATACAAAAGCAAAGCAGTGTAGAATTTTACTAAATCTAATTTTTTTTTAAATAATTTTGATTTGAAAAACAAGTCATTTGTATGGTCCAGGTGACTGACCTTATGCATTATTCTCACCACACATAATGACCAGTAATCTCACTTTTTACATATTTACAAACATTTAGTGATGGGCCAGAATGTTTGCTTATGTATGCTTATATCGATATCCGATATTTGGGCTGCTGGTGGTCGTAACCGGTATTTGCCAATATGATATTTCGCTTTTAATGACAGGGACAGCAGCAAAAAGAAAAAAAAGGGATTCTACACACAAAAAAGAAAAAAATAACAAATGTCTGTATTGATATCGGACAATACTGCTGTCAAAATTGGCCTGTACCAGTCCTTAAACTGATATCGCCCCAGCATTTGCAGTTATTGTGGTAATGTCTGTGTACCCCCCATACCCAAGTCCATATTAACCAAGGCTATGAATCTATAGTATTGTGTAATTGGTAACGGTGATAAACAAACCTAGATTTGTGGAACGTGTAATCTGCGACTAAACCAGGTCTAAAAGTGGACTACATCTCCACTGTAGTTCTAAACAAGAAACTGTGACAAACACACAAACTGAAGATCTGTCCATGTACCACCAGAAGGAGCTCACGTAACATGGTTTGAGTAAAAACACTGACCTTCAGTTTACCATTTTATGCATCAGTTTGAGGACTTCTCTCACATTCAAAATATATAACATTTTACTCTAAATTGTTAATCACTATGGCAGCGGTCCCAATTTTCATCACTCTTATACTCCTGCATAGTTTTAAATATCACTTCGTCATCAACAAGTTAAATCTTGTATTGCCTTAGTGTTTCTCAAAAATAGGAACGAATAAAACAGCTGGCACTCGTTTCTATATTTACTGTAATTTCCATGGAAAATTGTCAGTGAGTTTTTCTTTGCTTGAATACTTTTCTCATTATTCACCAACTCAAGACCTGGGAAAATGTCTATAGTCATGTCTGTTTTTCCCCACAACTAAACTGTGAATTTTTGGACTTTAAGGTGCATTGTGTAACTTTCCTGGTGGGGGGTCCGTCAAATGCTTTTTTTCATGGAGATGTTATTGCTTTATCTGGAATGTTCCACAGTATGGCATTAAACCTTTCCATGTTCAAGGAGACCAAACCAGACCACATTACAGGTCAGATCTGTGGAGAGGCAACTCCGCTCACAGTCAGAATGCCTGTTTTTCTGTGTTTTTTTTTTTGAGCTCTAAAACCACTTGTAACTGAATAAATGTAAAGTAAAGTTGTTTAATGTCATACTGTGGAACTTTCCAGGCAGAGCAATGACGTATCCATAGCCACCATAGTTTTCCCCCAACTAAACAATGGATTTTTGTACTTAAAGGTGCACTGTGTAACTTTTCTCGTGGACGGTCTATCACCTGCTTGTTTCTATGGAGATGTTACAGCTCTGCCTGGAATGTTCCACAGTATGACACTGAACAGGTTTAGGTGTTTTTATAGCTTAAAAATACCTAGAAAAACAGGCATTCTGACTGTGAGCGGGGTCGCCTCCCCATAGATCTGACTTGTAACTTGGTTTGGTTTGGTCTTCATGAAGATAGAAAGATTTAATACCATATTGTGAAACATTCCAGACAAAGCAATTACATTTCCGTGGAAAAAAGCATTTGACGGACCCTCATCCTCCACCAGAAAAGTTACACAATGCACCTAAAGAAGTTTGTAAAGTTTTACCATGTTATAACATTGTTCCCTTATCAAAAACTTGGCAGAAGAAGCTTTAGATGTCATCCATGCATGTTTGAGTCATTTGGCAATCTCTCCCTTTTTACGGTTAGCTGCATTTATCCAATGCTCCACCCACAAGCCCACATCACCCACGCTCCCACACAACAATTCTCTATAAACATACAAAAGCATTATACAAAACCATACACTACAGCTTTACAAACCTGGTGCAATGTGCAGTAGTTTGACTTTTGACTCAGCGCGCCAAAAACCAAAACATGTTCAAACGCAAATTTTGCATTTTCAAAATAATAAAAGGTAACAGTGAATTAAATGTTATGTCTTCCCAACCATGTTTTTATGTCCCGCCACCACTGTAAATGGCATATGTTTTATATTTTAGGTCATCTTCCAGGGAAATGTCAGCAGCTTGGTGTGTGGAACTGACTAACCCCAGACAACAGGGTGTTTGATACAGAACCACTTTTTATCTGGATCAGTGGGCGCTAGATGTTTACGGAATATAGAATTGCTCAGTTTTTATAGAATTTCGTAGAAGAACTTTTTTAGATGAGCTCCTTTTGTCTTAGTGTCTTTTTAGATGTGATTTTTTTCATGTCACACCTCAGGATAACCTTTGAATTAGAGTATTAAAGGTTCTAGATTAAGCAAAATTGACTCTTGTGAGCTTTAAGCCGTGTTAGATGTTGTTACCTCATCAAAAACATACCTGGAGTTGTGCTTTGTCTCTTTGATATATGTTTGCGTAACCCTTTATTATTAGTCTGTCTACACCATCCAAGTTCGAAATGTCTTGAAGTTGGTTTTGCTGGTACCACATGGGGATGCTCAAGGGAGATGCTCCTCGCAACCTACAAAGCCATTGGTGGGCCAGTGCTCAATTATGCAGAACCAGTCTGGACTCCAAACTTCTCTCACACTAACCTCCAAATTAAACAAAAAGACAGACAGTCTACGCATGACCCCGATTGACCGTCTCCAACATGAAACGGGTGTTATGAAAGTTAGAGACCACAACATGATGCTTAGCATGCAATTCCTCCTGAGGCTGCAGACTCCAGAGCTAAACACTTCCATCCCTCACTCCTCGGACAGAAACCTTAACATCAGAGACACTGAGCACCCTGTGTGGAGAGCAGGTCAAAGAAATCACAGGCATTGACAACACCAACATCAATGAGGACAGTTACAGAAATGGGGTTTGGCTTATACACCTACATATGGCAGCACAAGCCGCCTCAGCATATACCCCGTTTGTCTGGACTCAGCACTCAAATGATTCTGTCTCAAAAGTGAGCACTGAAGAACTGAAGCTGCCCAGAGACACCAGGAGCACTCTGGCTCAGCGGTGCTCAGGATACAGTCGCCTCTTGAACTCACACCTCAGTCGGATTAACACTAACATCACTGACACCTGCCCGGGGTGTGTTCAAACATCTCATACAACACAGCAGCTCTTCACCAGGTCTCCATGTGGGATCTGTATGGACAGACCCTGTAGGAGTAGCAGAATTCCTGGGACTAACTTGGAACACGATGATGAAAGACAGCTCGGGTTACTACAACAACAACCTTGTGATGTCATGTTGTGGTAGTTTTCAAGTTAACAGTAGGGCTTTGACTTTTGCCCAAAAATCATATTCGAAGTTCGTTTGTTTATTAATATTAATATTCGAATATATTTGAATATTAACCCGCGGCCCGCAACCCAGGGCTCCAGAGCCACATGTGGCTCTTTAATCGTTCTGTCGTGGCTCCCTGTGACTTTGGAAAATAATAATGAGTATTTAATTACATTGTATTTTTATTTTAGTTTGTTCGTTTTTAAATGTAAATCTAAAATTGTAGATAATGGTAATCTTGTAACATTTAAATAAAAAGTTTTTAATATTTTTGTCGCTCAAAACATGCGTCAAAGCGGCCGATGTGCGCCACCCGCACACACTGGCAGCCCGGACTTACCGGCACCTACATCAGCAGTATGATTTTTGGCCCAATGATGATAAATCCAAGAAAAGAAAAGTTTCTGAAGAAAACAGAACGCTTAATGCTACGTGGGCAGATTCATTTGCTTTCACGGCTGATGAGACTGGTACACGCGGTACGCGCAGTACACGTGATAAAATGATGACGGACACAGAAGCAGACGCATTTTAGGTTCGCTGCGGGTGGATAATTAGTTTGGATTTTTATTTCCTACAAGGAGGACTCAAATAATAATGTGTTTAATGCAGCTTTGCGCACATTTGTTTACGTTTTACAGAAGTGAAACTTAAAACCACATGGCTCATTTGCATAAACTATAAGCGCTGAAAAAACAGCTGCTCCTTAAGGGCAGGACTCAGTGGAATATGCGTGTTCTTTCTGTGACTGAGGGATGTTCTGCCTATGGTGAGTCTGTTCTGTGCTTCTATCGCGTTGGAGATGTTCATGTTAAACTTTTCGAACAGGTTCGAATATTAAGGGCTTCATTCGAATATCTCCATTTTTTGAAATATTCGAATTATATTCGAATAACGAAGTTCGGAGTCAAAGCCCAAGTTAACAGCTACTTTTTTTGTTCAGTACAGATTGGCAATTCCAGGGCTGAAATTATCCAAACGATACTAAAAAAAAAAAATAAAAAACAGTGGAGCACATCCTGTATGACATGACATCACAAGGTGGAAGTGTTTTATGTTTGAGAGGAGAACTCAGGGTTTGTGTGTTAAACATGTGCGAATGAAACAAAACACAACTCCAGGTCTGTTTGTAATGAGGAAACAACATTATAACAGCGTAATATGGACCATTTACACTTCTCCCATCATTTTCATATTTAAAGTAGAGATTAATGTGCATTATGACACACTTGTCATAATGCAACACCTCTATTGACTCAAAAGTGACTAATTCTAGAAATATTTGAAGAATCTTGTCAGATATCCGAAGCTAAGCAGGATAAGGCCCGCTGGGAATACCAGGTGTCACAGTGGGGCAGCAGTGGTTCTACTAGTGCTTACTGTTATTGTGTCCTTAGGCAAGACACTTCAACCACCATGCCAAGTATGAATGTGGTCTGTGAGTGATTGGCAGCGTCACTTTGCCATCTCCTAATGTGGAGTGAATGAATAATGCAATGTTAAGAGTCTATGAGTGTTAAAAACGCACTATTTACATTTAAAATATTACTGTATAAAACTATGTAATTTATTGTGTAATTTGAGTTGAATTTTGGAGGAAGAAAAATATTATTTAAGACCTAATTTAAAGGAACTATATTACACTATTTTTGATCTGATGACGAGTTCTTCTCTCAACCAGAAAACACTCTGTTCCACGCTTGTGATGTCTTGTGCTAATACAGGAAGTGTTCGATTGTGTTTTAAATCTCTATACACCTTCACTAGAATCATTTGGATATTTTCAGCCCTGGAATTTCCCATCTCTACTGAACTAAAGGTGAAAAGGTAACTGTTAACTTGAAAACTGCTGCCTCATGACATCATAAGGTGGAACAGAGCATTTTGAGCTTTGGAGGTGTAGACAGGCTAGTGACGCCGGATTACTTAGACATGTGAATGAAACAAAACACAACTCCAGGTATGTTTTTGATGAGGTAACAGCGTTATAACATGGGTTAAAGCTCACAAGAGTCTATTTCGCATAATATTGGACCTTTTAGAAATTTGAACAAGACAAAATTGATACCGATATCTGTAAAAGCCCCTCTGAAATAATTTATACGTTTTAGCTTCTAATAAATCGTGAATTCCCGAACATATTGCAGTCACGTGAACGCTGCATTGTTTATTACAATGGAAAATGAGTATCTGTTTTTAATTGGAAATGGCCAGTGTTTTGCACTGTGTAAATCTGGAAGACATTGACTTTCAGTGCACCATAAAACCCACTGTAAACAACAGAACCTCCTCATCTCCTCGACCTGTTAGTGCAGCTGCCTTTAGGACAAACTGAACACCACTAGTGGGAAACACTGCATGGTTTACACTGAACAAATGCATTGTTTGCTTTTTAAATACAACAAATCATTTCAGTTATACAGCTGCACTACCAGTCAAAAGTTTGGACACACTCTCTCATTTATTATCTTTTTGTAATTTTTTTTGTATTTTGTATTTTTTATTTTTTTATTTATACCACTTTCTACATTTTAAATACGGAAGACATCAGATATATGAAGCAAGATCTATGGAATTATGTAGTAAAGAAAAAAAACTTAAATAACTTTTTTTATTTATTACTTATTTTGTTCCTTTGCTACATAATTCCTTATACCTTACTTCATATATTTGATGTTTTCTGTATGTGTAGTAAAAAATAAAAATGTAGTAAATAGATTAAATGAGAGGAGTCCAAACATGTAGATTTGATGACAGCATTTTTTAAATTGATGAATGATTATATTTCAGAAAGATGGCTTAGTGATAAAGTTCCTAGCCTTGAGGACTGATTAAATGTTGTCCATACTATTTATGTAATGGAAAAACTGACATTTTCTACTTGACTGACAAATTTGACAGTTATTGGAAAACTTGGAGAGTGTTTGTTGCCCCGTTTAGATCAGATTTCAATTGATTGTGACCTGATGAAACCATTGTATTTTTATTTTTATTTATTTATTCATATTTTTCTTGATTTTATTATTATTATTATTATTATTATTATTATTATTATTATTATTATTATTATTATTATTAATTTATTTTATTTTTTTTATTTATTTATTTTTTGATAATTTTTGTAATACGTGTACAGTGACCTTTATTTTTGGAAAAGAAGAAAGGGGACTGTACATGACGTGTTGTGTTTGTGTACAATATATTATGTTCCTTTGTTTCCAATAAAACTTTAATGGAAAAAAATATATATATATTTTAGGAAAAGTCTAACTCTTTTTTTTTTTTTTGACAACTCTACTAGAGTGTGCATTTTTGTAAAATGTATAGAATCTATAGACAATTTTCTATCTTCTATCTATTTTTTTAATCAGTACAATAAAAAAAATAAAAAATCAGAGCAGAAAGTGAAACTAAAAATGAGACTTGGAACTCCAATGGGAAATTTGCCTAACTTCCTACTTGGGAAATTCCATGTCTGAGCTGTACTGAGAGCACTTCCTGCCAGCCTGTCATTGCTATCCTTGCCTACATCAACGGAAGCATAGCCAGACTTGACTGCACTAGACTAGAATGGACAATACTATCACAAGAGTTCATTCAGGTGCTGGGTCCTGTTATGATGGTAAAAAAACTTCTGTTGTGTCAGAACTCCAGCCTCATGCCTCTTAATATAAGATAAGATAAGATAAGACTTTATTGATCTCACAGAGGAGAAATTCACTCGTGACAGAAGCTCACAGTCAGGGGACAGTATAGTGCAAAAAGTTGTGAAAAAATTGTGCAAAACACTCAGAACAATAAGTAAATAAAAAATAAAATCACAATAAATATTAACATATTTACAACATCAGGTAGCTGTTATGTACAGGGAGTGAAAGAAATGTAAATATATAATAAAACATATCTCTTATATATATATATATATATATATATATATATATATATATATATATATATATATATATATATATATATATATATGTAGAAGAATACAAATATACAAATATATAAATATATAATCTGAGGACAGTGGAGGCGGTTACTGATGAGGTGACATGGTTACAGGTTATTGCACGGGCTATTGCACAGGTTATTGCACAGGTTATTGCATGTGTTATACAGTGGAGTTGTACAGTCTGACAGCAGTGGGGATGAAGGACCTGCTGTAGCGTTCCTTCTTACACTGAGGGTGCCTCAGTCGGCCGCTGAAGGTGCTGCTCAGTTCCTCTACAGTCCGGTGCAGAGGGTGAGAGGTGTCGGCCATGATGGATGTGAGTTTGGCCAGCACCCTCCTCTCACCCACCTCCTCCACAGACTCCAGAGGACAGCCCAGGACAGAGCTGGCCCTCCTGACTAGTTTGTTCAGTCTTTTCCTGTCCCGCTCTGTACTGCTCGGGGCCCAGCAGACAACAGCGTAGAGGAGAGCAGAGGCCACCACAGAGTCATAGAAAGTCTTGAGCAGGGGCCTGCACACTCCAAAAGAACTCAGTCTCCTCAAAAGGTGGAGGCGACTTTGGCTCTTCTTGTACAGGGCGTCAGTGTTGTGGGACCAGTTCAGTTTATTGTTGAGGTGAACACCCAGGTACTTAAAACTGTCCACTGTCTCTATGTCCTGTCCCTGGATGTTCACCGGTGAGGGAAGTAGTGTCCTTCTCCCGAAGTCGATCACCATCTCCTTGGTCTTACTGGTGTTAAGGCACAGGTGGTTGTGCTCACACCAGTCCACAAAGTCCCTGATGACCGATCGGTACTCCAGCTCATTCCCCTCAGACACACAGCCCACAAGGGCCGAGTCGTCAGAGAACTTCTGGAGATGGCATGTGTCCGTGTTGTAGGTGAAGTCCGAGGTGTAGATAGAGAAGAGGAAGGGTGAAAGGACAGTTCCCTGTGGGGCCCCAGTGCTGCAGACAACCACCTCTGACTCACAGCCGCGCAGCCTCACATACTGCGGCCGGTCAGTGAGGTAGTCGATGGGCCAGGCGGCGAGATGTCCGTTCACTCCGGCGTCCTCCAGCTTCCCCCGCAGCAGTGCCGGCCTGATGGTGTTGAAGGCGCTGGAGAAGTCAAAGAACATGACTCTCACAGCGCTCCTGGCAGTCTCCAGGTGGGTGAGCGCCCGCTGCAGCAGGTAGATGACGGCGTCCTCTACTCCGATGTTGGGCTTGTAGGCAAACTGCAGCGGGTCCAGAGTGGAGCTCACCACGGAGCGGAGGTAGCTGAGGATCAGCCTCTCCATGGTCTTCATGAGGTGAGAGGTCAAGGCGACTGGTCTGAAGTGGGCCGGTTCTCTGGCATGTGTTGTTTTTGGAACTGGTACCACACAGGAGGTCTTCCACAGGACAGGGACCTTCTCCAGGCTGAGGCTCAGGTTGTAGATGTAGCAGAGAACCTCACAGAGCTGGTCCGCGCAGGTCCTCAGCAGCCTGGGGCAGATGCCATCTGGTCCTGCAGATTTCCTCTGTTTCAGCCGCCTCAGCTCTCTCCTCACCTGATCCGGTGTGATGTAGAGGGAGGAGTAAGGGGGGGACTGGGGTGGACTGCCGGGGGTGGGGGGCAGAGGGGGGCTGGTGCTGGGAACAGTCGGTGTGAAATGAGCTTCCCTCTTCTCTTCAACTCTTGGACTACTACTACTACTACTACTACTACTACTACTACTACTACTACTACTACTACTACTACTAATTTATTCTAGAAAAGTAACATATTTCATTTGACTAAATCACTCTGGAAAACTTTTAACACACCAACTTGTATTTGAGTAACTAACTGTATCACATTGTTTTTATCCACGGTTACATTTACTTAAGTAACTTTTTAAAGAAAATGTACTTCTTGGAGTTGTTTTGAACTGCACTTTTACTGCTACTTGAGTAATACATTTGACATTGCAACAGTGTAAAAGTTTTGGTTGTCGACAAGTGACAAAAGCTTTATGCTGACAATATGAAATGATTTAAACATTTGTGATTTGTGTTTCTTACACCACTCCTTCAATTTTGTCCTTAGAATTAAATCAGCTTCAAATTATAAATCAGATTTTATGTCCTTTTACTCTTACAATTACTCATACTTGAGTACTTCTCAAATAGACTTTTACTCTAATATCTTGAACCACTACATTGTACTTATACTTTGAATTAACATTAACATTTTTGGCTACTTTATCTACCACTGGGGATTTTGAGGTTGTAACACTGGCTCTGTTTGGATGTTTTCTGAAACCCTATACCTTGAGTTTTGACAATGTGCTAACTCACTTTCTGTGTGTGATCTGTACAGAGGGGGGGCACTCCTGACCACCACCAGCGGCCCAGGCTTCCATCTAATGCTCCCATTCATCACCACATACAAGTCTGTGCAAGTGAGTCCTCTATCCCACTTCCCACTGCCTCATACTATTACTGTGTGTGTGCGTGTGTGCGTACGTACGCGTACATGCTGCTAAACGAACTGTGCTGTTGTCTCTGTGTGCAGACCACGTTACAGACAGATGAGGTGAAGAATGTTCCCTGTGGGACCAGGTGAGATCACGTTGGACTTTGAGTTTTACAGATGAACAGTGGCTGCTGTTACAAGCTTAACCAAAATCTGTGTCATATCTGATTTCTAGGCTTTTAAAATGATTTAAGTCCCTATAAAATGATTTAAGTCCCTATGACAGGGTAGACTACTCGTTTCACTAACACACAGTTGAGGTAATTATATTATATATATATATATATATATATATATTTTACTAAAAAAAAAAATCCTGTTTGGACAGTTTTTAGGTTTAAATTTTTCTTCCTGATTGTAGAAATGCATGTTCTATGATTGGATTTTTAAAAAACTTAATGCAGGGGTCTCCAAACTTTTTTCTTCAAGGGTCACATTATGTCAACACAGACGAAGCAGAGGGCCGATCGAGGGCCATAGACTGGTGCTCAGTACAGTGAATAATTGAAATATTTGCATGTTTAACACGGTTAGAATGAGCTATCAGTCCTTTATTCATGCAAAGATCCACAAAACCACACAATAAATATTAAATATTGTCTTATCAAGGTAGATTTTCCAAAAACTTGCAGTCAAAACTGCTCAAGGTAATTTGGGCCAATTCACCTTGAAGCCTGAGGGCCAAGAAAAATTTGTCTGAGGGCCACATTTGGCCCACGGGTTTGGGCATGTCTGACTTACTGGAAGAATTATTTGCTGAGTCTAGTCCCAGATCAGTTGTATTCAAGCATGAAGTAGGAGGACTGGCTCTCTGTTATAAGAACATGATGGAAAATGTTACTTGCTACTGAAAGTTTGCAATGACCAAAATGTTGCAAGGAGGGTTCGGACAGGGCCCAAGAGAGACTGTTAAATTACTGAAACATGCATGAGTGACATCTATAACATCTTCAGGCCATGCTATAACATGGTAGGAAGCTAAAAAAAACGAAAATGAGAATATGTAAAAATAAAATATATCAAATGGTTTGGTGTATTAGAATCATTTAATAAAAAAAAGAAAGTTGGAGGATGAAAAGGCATGTTTCGCATGTTGAAAATGCATGCGTTTTTTGTAAATCTGTCAAATTGCACACATTTGACGAAAGTTGGCAAAGCAGCAAAACTGAAACCAAACAATGAGCACACTGCTGGTTAACTTCACTTTAGTTTGAGAACACTTGGTTTACAGTCCCTGACAAAAGTCTTGTCGCTTATCCATTTTGTAGAAACAAAAGCTTATAACCTGACTTTAAATTAATCGATTGGTTTTAGAAATGTCTCATATGAAAGCTAAAACCCTCCCAAATTATGCTCAATATACTAAAATAAATTTGCTTAACTGAAGAAAGATTGATCATTTAATGAACACAGAAAGGTCAGATTTTGGCAAGACAAAAGTCTTGTCGCCTTGTCATATGATGCACCCAATCCTAGATTACAGCCTCACCTGTGATCAGTTACTGATCAATCAATTAGTGGGTGTGTATAAAAAGAACCCCAGCACACCAGACCTTCACATCAACTGCAACTTGACCTCTGACAACATGCCTAAGATCCACCCTGAGACCAAAGCGTTAATTATCAAGAGGCTGAAGACCAGATCCACTGCTGAGGTGGCTGACACCTTCAATGTGTCTCAGCGTCAAGTACAAAGAATAAGAAAAAGATCTGAAAAGACTGGAGATGTTTTTGACAAGCCCAGGTCCGGCAGACCCCGCAAGACAACTGATCGGGAGGACCGTTTGTTGATTCGAAAATCCAAGGCCAGCCCCTTTTCCACTGCAGCAGAGCTCCACCAGGCCTGGTCACCTCAAGTCCCTGTGTCAACCAGAACAGTTTGTAGAATTCTGTCTCGAAATGGCCTCCATGGTCAAATCAGTGGACAGAAACCAGCACTAAACAAAAGGCAATTAAAAAACTGTGTGGCATTTGCCAAGGCCCACAGCCTGCTAAAAGGATGGACACTGGAAAAGTGGCAGAAGGTGGATTTCTCAGATGAATCCTCGGTTGAATTACATCACAGCTGCCGCAAATATTGCAGGAGACCTACTGGAGCCCGCATGGATCCAAGATTCACCCAGAAAACAGTTAAGTTTGGTGGCGGAAAAATCATGGTCTGGGGTTACATCCTGTATGGGGGTGTGCGAGACATTTGCAGGGTGGAAGGCAATATCAATAGCCTAAAATATCAAGAAGTATTAGCTACCTCTTACATTCCCAACCATAAAAGGGGTCAAATTTTGCAGCAGGATGGTGCTCCATCGCATACTTCTATCTCTACATCAAAGTTCCTCAAGGTGAAGAAGATCAAGGTGGTCCAGGACTGGCCAGCCCAGTCACCAGACATGAACATCATTGAGCATGTCTGGGGTAGAATGAAAGAGGAAGCATGGAAGGCAAAACCAAAGAATCTTGATGAACTCTGGGAGGCATGTAAGACTGCTTTCTTTGCTATTCCTGATGACTTCATCAACAAATTGTATGAATCATTGTCGAACCGCATGGATGCAGTCCTTCAAGCTCATGGAAGTCATACAAGATATTAAATATGGATCTCACAGCACCACTACTTAATTCACTGACGTTATGCAACATATTTTTGTATTTGAAGTAAATTATTTGTTCAGTTTTCTGTAGGCGACAAGACTTTTGTCTTGTCAAAATCTGACCTTTCTGTGTTCATTAAATGATCAATCTTTCTTCAGTGAAGCAAATTTATTTTAGTATATTGAGCATAATTTGGGAGGGTTTTAGCTTTCATATGAGACATTTCTAAAACCAATCGATTAATTTAAAGTCAGGTTATAAGCTTTTGTTTCTACAAAATGGATAAGCGACAAGACTTTTGTCAGGGACTGTAGAAATGACACGACATGCCCACATCAAAATGTTATCAAAGTCCATGATCACACAACAACAGATTACTTTGTATGTTGGTTTTATATGATTTATTTTGCGCAAAACTCAACAATGGATTTATATCATACCCACTTTCATACGTCACATATTCTCCAGTGTAAGGCTTTTATCTGTTCTAGGGTTGTCAAAAGTATCGAAAAGCAGATACTAATCGAAACTAGATACTCATTTGAGCAAGTATTGATACTAAAATGGGCTCTGTTCACACTTGCATCACGAATCTGGAAGACGTTTGGAAACATGCGGATGGTGACTTACTTTGGGCTCTGTTGGAGATCGTAACGCTGACAAAATCTGAGAAAATGACACGGTTTTCTTCTTCTAGGTGTCATTGTATTCTTTCTTTTTTTTCTTTTCTAAATTGCCTAATATTTTGTCTAACTCCACGGTTTTATCACATGCCCAGTGTCACTAACTACACCGGAAGTCGTCATCCACATGTTTCCAAACGTCTTCCAATAAGCATGAATAGAGCCTATAGTCACCTTCACAGGACAGAAACAAACCTTTCCTGAATGTCTTTAGAACGATCTTGAGCTGTATCAGAACAAGTATAAGAGCAGACCTGTTTAGACCTGGTTGTTTCATTATTCCGTGTATTTCTTAAAGCACTTTGTATTACTTTGTGTACAAACTGTGCTCTATGAACTCTGCCGACTCGAGCAGTGGCGATTACACAATTTGACATTTGTTTTCCCAGATTTTGCAGCGATTTCCTAGAAGTATGTGAAGGCAGAACTATCATTTTTCATAATCCTGTTTTATCTTTTATGAATGTCTGACCAGCTATTTGTCCTGTTTTTGTTTCAGCGGTGGAGTGATGATTTACTTTGATCGTATAGAAGTGGTCAACTACCTCATTCCCACAGCAGGTAATAGCTCTCGGCCTCCCAAAGCCATTTGAAAACACATGTGTCTGCTCCCATTGTTTTCTTTAGGATTCATCAGCTCGGAGTTGCAGTAACAGTCCAGAAGTTAAGTGTCCAGTCATAAATCTTGTAGCAGAGGGGCCCACACCGAGTCAAATGGCTTCTGCTATAGCAAATCCACCAAATGTTTTTAGCATCATACTCCCAAAAAACAGACTAAATTTGTTTTGTTTTTTTCATTTTGGTTGTTTACTGCACTGAAAAACATGCAGCCTTACTGTGAGCAGGCTTGCGTCTCCACAAACCTGACTCTTTAAAAATAATAAGTTAGGAGATGCCTCTTTCCACAGTTTGGGAAACACTATACATTTGCATTATAAAGTAGTCAGCCAAACCTCTTTTTAGTATTGATAACAGTATTTTTTGCATTTATTTATTAATGCATCTATTCCAACAATGCTGTATATTACCAAAAGTTTGAACTCACCCTCTCATTCAGTGTTTTTTCTATATGTTTACAACTTACAACCACAAAACAAAAAAATATGTAAAGTAAGATATATGGAATTATGTAGCAAAAAAAGTTGAATATAACTACTATTTTAAAACAAAATGTATAACCACATTCTCAAATTAGCCACCCTTTGCTTTGTTGAAAGTTAACTTTTTTTGTCTTCATAATTCCATATATCTTACTTCATATATTTGATGCCTTCTGTATGTATATAAAATGTCGAAAGTAGTAAAAATATATAGAAAAAAACTTTTGACTAGTAGTATACAGTAATGTTTGAATAGACAATTTAATAAATGCAAAAAATACTGTTTTCAGTAATTGTTACTGCACAATATATTAAAAGATGTTTGGCTGGCTACTTCTTACCTTTGTGGAGATGGCACCTGAATTCAGTCAGGTTTGTGGAGAAGCAAGCCTGCTCAGAGTGAGGATGCATGTTTTTCAAGCAATCAAAAATTTGCTAAATTTGTGAATGCAAAAATATAGAGAAAATGAATGTGTTTTGAATTTGTCCTTATTCGTGATTTAATATAGTTAACTAAAACACGTAATATTTCCATTTTATTTTACGGTTTGTGCAGATTTTAGTTCAGTGTTAAATATTTTCCTTTCTCTTCTCTTCAGTCTACGACATAGTGAGAAACTTCACGGCCGACTATGACAAAGCTCTGATCTTCAACAAAGTTCACCACGAGCTCAACCAGTTCTGCAGCGTTCACTCTCTGCAGGAGGTCTACATCGGCCTGTTTGGTGAGACCACTCTATCCAAACTATTTCATGTATCAGTTCAAATCATACCTAAATCATTATCGAGCTTTAATTTGCTACTTGTGACCTTTCATTCTCTGATTTAAAATTTTATATCAACTAAGTCTAACGAAGTTCCTCATCAGCAGGGCAATTATTTGATTTTTATTGAGACTAAAATTCAGTCAGTTCTAATTAACAATGAACGGCTCAGGTCCTTTTAATCCTCCATCAGTAAAAGCACGTGGTTTGGAGCAGTGGTCAGGCTTTGGTGGACACATTTGACTGATTTCATGTTAAATCACACTGACAGTAGGTCTCTTTTATATTTTTAGGAAGCTAAAACTGAAATATTTTTAAGTAGTTTTAAAGGTATAGTGTGTACCTCACGTGTATGATTCCATGGAAAAGTTAAAATCATACTTTGGAACATTCTCCATGAACAAGTTTTATGCCATACTGTGGAAGATTATAGTCAAAGGCACATTTTCATTCTCTCTTACTGAACTGTACACACTGCATCTTTGTTGTTTAAATGATACCATAAACAGCAGGCGGTAGGAAGCTTCAAAACACCCCACATTTATAATTTGTCCTCTTGAGTTTTATAGAGACCGCTTCTCCCTCCACAGCTGTTTTACATATGCACAAACTCGCTGCTGCATTTTTCTACCCCAGTGAATCAGGCTGATTGTTTTACACCAAACCACAGCCCTACAATATGGAGCTCATTTTGACAAGAGAGTGTAAATAGTTAACATGGACTTCACCCAAACAACATGTCCACAAAGCTGTAGGTCATGTAAATAGATTTGTCATTATCGGAATATGGCCTCATTTGTCCATAGTCGATTTTCAGAGATTGTTTAACTTCAGATATTTTAAAGGGCCCATATTACAATATTTTCTTATCTATGTTTTAATGTTCTTTCCTCATCACAAACATACCTAGAGTTGTGTTTTGTTTCGCTTGTTAACACACACGCCGTGTATAGTTAGGCTGAGTTCTTCACACTTTAATCTTGTGATATCATTTGGAAATACAGAAAGTGCTGCTCTATGTTTTTAAACTCCACATACCTTCCCTAATGATCTGGATGATTTCAGCCCTGGAACTGCCAATCTCCACTGAACTAAAGGTAAAAGGTAGCTGTTAGTTTGAAAACTACCACTACATGACATCACAAGGTGGAACAGAGAATTTTGAGCTTTGGAGATGTAGACAGAGTAATTATGCAGGATTACTCAAACATGTGTGAATGAAACAAAACGCAACGCTAGGTATGTTTTTGAGGAGGTAACAACATTATAACATGGCTTAAAGAATCCATTTTATGTAATGCAGGACCTTTTAAAGCATTTTTATTATGTATTTTAAGGGCTTTTTATACACAATAACAAACCTTTGTATTTCCTTTGGTACTGCTTAGTAATTTGTGTGGAGAATCCTTGCTATACTCATGCCGTAAGTGACATGTAGTTTTGAAAAGCACCAACAGAGGGTGCTACACCTAAATGCAGCTGCTTACTGAAGTGGAAAGTTGTTAGTACGAGCTAACACAAAGCCTATAATGGAACATCCCACATGACAATAAATAAATATACATAAATATACAAAAGCATACAAAACTGTACACAGCAACTTGACATACCTGATGCGATAGCGCTCTGAAGGGGGAGTGACTTTACGTGGAGAGCAAAGGGAGGGGGGACTCAGAGCATCCAAAACAAAAGTGACTGAGGTTGTTTTCACACATGTTAGTGCACTCTCTGGACCGACCCCAGTAGATTTAGTTCTGTTTACTTCACTTTTGGGTGAGTCTTGTTCACATACACTGCGCATCATTCACCCCAAACACGCCCCATGAGCCACGTGAGAGGCATCAGCTGATTGCCAAGCTTGTTTCCATCACAATGCGCTTCGAGCAGACAGAGCCCATGGAAGACGGGGCCCGTGAATATGCACGCATCCTCTCACCGGCGCTGTAAACGCTGCTCTTTCACCTGAGACAGTTTACACACCAAGGACAAAAGAAATAAGCTTTCAGACTGACACAGACAGACCACAATTTTTCAACTTTTACTGACAGGATTAGCTGTAGACTGTTTTCAAAACACAACTATATCACTGACGATTAGACATTACTTATTCACAGTCTCTCGATGTTATGACTAATTAGTCATATGCATGTTATTAAGCTTAGTGGTCAAATGTAGCTTTTCCCTTAAATTCACCTTGGTGGACTCACAGATGTACTGGTCCAACTGGTCCAACTCATAATCAGGCAGAGGTGGAAAAAGTACTGAAAAATTGTAATTAAGTAAAAGTATCATTACTTTGCTTAAATCCTACTCAAGTAAAAGTAAAAGTACCCGTCTGAAAATGTACTCGAGTAAAAGTAAAAAATTACTTCATTTCAGATGTACTTTGAGTAAACGTTACTTAGTTACTTTCAATGAAATAAAAAAAAACTACAGTAAAAATACATTTTTTTCATAATGTTGCTGCACATAAATGCAGTCTTAAATAGACATAAACTGCGGTAAACTAAATGTGACGCACTACCATTTAATTCCTCTAGGAGCTGAAGATATATGGGATAATGAATCTAGGACAGGGGTCGGCAACCCGCGGCTCCAGAGTCGCATGTGGCTCTTTCTGTCGTGGCTCTCTGTGACTTTGGAAAATAATAATGAGTATTTAATTACATTGCATTTTTATTTTAGTTTGTTCGTTTTTAAATGTAAATCTAAAATTGTAGATAATGGTAATCTTGTAACATTTAAATAAAACGTTTTTAATATTTTTGTCGCTCAAAACATGCGTCAAAGCCGCTGATGTGCGCCACCCGCACACACTGGCAGCCCGGACTTACCGGCACCTACATCAGCAGTATGAGTTTCAGCCCAATGATGATAAATCCAAGAAAAGAAAAGTTTGTGAAGAAAACAGAACGCTTAATGCTACGTGGGCAGATTCATTTGCTTTCACGGCTGATGAGACTGGTACACGCGGTACACGCGACAGTGGATAATTTAAGTTTGGATTTTTATTTTCTACGAGGAGGACTCAAATAATAATGTGTTTAATGCAGCTTTGTGCACATTTGTTTACGTTTTACAGAAGTGAAACTTAAAACCACATGGCTCATTTGCATAAACTAGAAGCGCTACTTTTGATGGACCAGCACTGTCCACTCGAAACTAGTCCAGGCAATAACCCAATAAACTATCCTATAGACAACATAAATTAAGATGATTTATTAAGAGACCAATCGCAAACTAAAGTCCTGCATTCTTATTATTTCTGACTGTCCTCTAAAGCCAATTTTAAACGTGAGGTGATTTTCCAACTCTCGGCTACTTCACTTGAAACGTTAGTGATCAGGATGGAAAATAATTGAAATCATGAAGCCAGATTGTGTTAACCAAACAACAATAAATATACCGTTTGGGTATAACAGGCAAAACATATAGGCCTATATTTGTAGCCTACTTACCACCACGTGCTTTCATAGATTCATGTTGAGGTTCGGCGGGGCAGACACATTTTACATTTCATGATTATGTTGCTGCCATTTTTGCGTTTAAACGCGAATAGGTCATCGAGGTTTGGCCAAGAAACAATGGAACTGCCGCACGCAAACCCGCGCAATGCAGTTTCCTTTCAGTTCCGGCAGATTTTTTTCCCCCGCATTTTATTTTTCGCCCCTATCGATGTTATTTTACTCAGTAACGTGGGCGGCTTTCAATGTAGCGAAGTAAAATACTTGGCTTAAAATGTACTCGAGTAAAAGTAAAATTACCTGTTTCAAAAACTACTTAGAAAATTACAAAGTACTCATAAAAACGACTCAATTACAGTAATGTGAGTAAATGTAATTCGTTACTTTCCACCCCTGTAATCAGGTGCTTGTGTTTAATGGGGTCAGGATCCTTGAACAAAACACTTCCTCTGACTCACTTTCCACAGAGGGGGTATTTTACCTCTTTGGGATCTTAACTGCTATCACATAACATATTTAGAGCACCATGTTACCGTCATTGTTTTGAAAATGCTATATTTGCCGAAAAAGTCACTCCTCCTTCAGAGCGCAATCACAACAAAGATTGCATCCCACTGATGAAATCTTATAACATGGTTGAACGCTCAAAAAACCTCTTTAATGATGTCTGCAGTCTTTGAACACTTCCTCTGACTCACTTTACGTCTAATGAGAAAATGTTTAACACCTCTGCATGTCTCAAATACAGTACATACACAAATTTCCCCTCTTACTCACTCACTAAGGCATTTGCTGTTAGAAGTCCTAAAATAACATACAAGTTCTACGGAAGAGTGGTACGAGGCTGTGGCAGTACAACAATCAATGAGCCACAATCAAGAAGATATGTGGGTCATAGTTCAACTTCTGAATATCCTGCCAAAGAGAAAATAGATCATGGAAATGACTGCACTTGTCTCGTCACTGTCTGCTGACTTTGTTTCATTTGGAAAGCGAGCGTTATTGAAGACAAGTACTTAAATCTAACTCAGCCGTAGCTCTGAAAAACGCCTAAACTCCACCCACAACTGTATTTTAAAAAGAGCCGCTAAACTGGGCAGCACTTGTAGGATTTAAGGAAAGAGTGAGGGGCCTAGACATATAAGAAACATTGTGATTGGTCTAACAGGTATCCACACTTCAAACGTCGCCCATGCAGCCAAGTGTTTGTTTTCAGGAACACCTGGCTGTAACCAGGGCAGTCTTGTGTGATGTCACCAACTACTTGAAATTGCAGAAAAAGTGGATTTAGTGTTTATTTGCTTAGCTCCACTTTAAAATCCACTTGCATTAATTTTAAGGTGTGCTCACAGCTTCTTTCAGATCTCAAAG
Organism: Taenioides sp. WSHXM2023; assembly: GCA_029959045.1. Lineage (NCBI taxonomy): Eukaryota > Metazoa > Chordata > Actinopteri > Gobiiformes > Gobiidae > Taenioides > Taenioides sp. WSHXM2023. The sequence goes on from CM057089.1 coordinate 7,387,400, forward strand.
TGTAACTGGGGCAGACTGCCAGAACTCAGTCCATCCTAGTGTTGCTTAAATAAATATTAGATGCTGACTGCGGCATAATTTTTTTTCCCCCAATGCAGTTCTGCCAAGATCTGGTTAGCTAAATTGTCTCCACGCTCTCAGCCATAACAGAATGAACGATTTCTAAACTGTTAAAACTAACCCTAATCCAACCAAGCTTGCAAACTTTTATTTTATTTTATTTTTTTCTTGAAAGTCTTTGGGAAAAATTCATGAGAAATGTGTGGTCAGTGGGCGGTTATTTACTGGATAATATTGGGTGGTCTAGGCTGTATCAAATTTCATGAAGTAAAGTGCAATTTTTTTTTTTACTAGTTCAGATAAATGTAAAAAAACATGCTTTGTCAAATTTAAAATCAACTGCTGTTCAGCTGAAACACACAAAACTCATTGAACAATTAAGATGCTCAGAATGCGCTAAGAGAGTGAGAAATAAGTTAAGACAATAACTACAATTGTGTCCTATATCTACTTTTACATTGGTGCCATAGTGGGTCGAGCATGTACCCCAAAACCAAGGTGATTCCTAATAGTATTCACTTTATTCAATACTATTTTGTTTACGTTTATACAACGGAAACTTACTAATTTTCTTCTTTTTGGAAATAACATTATGTGTAAAACTAAAACATACAAATCACACATCATTTTGACACATTCATTTTCACAAATAACATTGCCAGCGGGTTTCTATACAATTCTCCAGCTTCAACTCTGTTCTGAAAGTAATAAATTGCTTTAAAAGTAAATTAACAGGTCTTAAGAATCCGAGCTGAGAAAACTACACCTTTTTGCCAAGTGAATGTGTGGGCTATTGCACAATACACTATATTGTACAATACACTGCAATATAATTGTCCTTGGTAATGCCAGTTGTTTCCCAGTCTAATTTTATGATACACAATTTTGTATAGGTCCTCGTATGGTTCAGCAGTTCCCATTTAGTGGACCACTTAAAGGGCCCATATTACGCTGTTTTCTCATCTATGTTATAATGTTGTTTCTTCATTAAAAACGTACCCGGAGTTGTGTTTTGTTTCATTCACACATGTTTAACGCACACACTCTGCATATTTAGGCTGCGTTCTTCTATTAATGCATTCTCATAATACAGGAAGTGCTCCACTGTGTTTTTAAACTCCATACACCTTCACTAGAATCATTTGGATGATTTCAGCCAGTCTCTACTGAACTAAATGTAAAAGGTAGGAACAGAGCATTTTGAGCTTTGGAGATGTGCACAGTCTAATAAGAAACGTGTGAATGAAACAAAACAAAACAAAACATTATAATATGTCTTTACAGTCCTATATTACACAAAATTATGTAATACAGTGTGAGCTTTTAAGCCATGTTAGAATGTTGTTACCTCATCAAAACATACCTGGAGTTGTTTTGTTTCATTCACATATGTTTGAGTAACCCTTTATTATTAGTTTGTCTACTTCTCCAAAGCTCAAAATGCTCTGTTCCACCTTGTGATGTCATGAAACGGTAGTTAACAGCTACATTTTACCTTTTGTTCAGCAGATTGACAATTTTAGAACTGAAATCATCCAAATGATTCTGAAGGTGTATGGAGTTTAAAAACACAGTGGAGCACTTTCTTTATTACCACATGACATCAAAGGTGGAACCACGTGTTTTATGCCTAAATGTGCAGGGTTTGTGTGTTAAACATGTGTGAATGAAACAGCACATCAGGAAACAACATGTATATAACATAAATCAGAAAATGGCCTTAAATGGACCCTTTAAAGCTCATAAGAATAAGTTTTTTGGAATATAGGACCTTTATTTCTGTTTACATAGAACGGCATTATTTATTTATAGTTGAATAATCCTGAAGTAAAGATGGTTAGATTACACAATGCTGTTTCCCAGTGTCAAATGAACCTCTCAAGATCAACACTTGGCGACCTCTTAAGCGCCTCCATGGTCTGCGACAGCCAAATAAACAACTGCCAAAAGTTCAGAAGGAAAAACATGTTATATTCTCCCAGTGGGTCCTGTTCTGGGATCTGTCACGTTTGACTTTTCCCCATAAAACCTGAGACCGTCGGCTGCAGTTGTAAAATGTGTTTTTCATTTTCTGTTTCTGAATGAATTGTGTGGGATGTTGTATAGTTTTGGATCATAATTATTTCATAAATTTGGCAGAGGCCTATATAACTCTATGAGATTCATTGTATTGGTACTTTTGCTTGTCATCAACATTCCCTGGGGGTGTGATGCTAACTGTAGGCACTGCTCTGCTTGAGGCTTTGCTAGACTTTAATCTGACTTTTATTTTAACACAATCTAACCAGAAAGAACTGACAAAGCTGTAACAAACTATAACAAGTGAGCTGATTTTGTGCTCTTAGACAAGTCCCTCTTAAATAACATTAGACTATCTTAAAACTTTTTAACTGTGTTTGCTAATGTGTGCATTGTGTCATCATGGAAACTGCTGAACATTCCGCCATAAACGTACAGGCAGAATTCCCTCAGCGTGATGTCACTGCAAAGTATCAATAAGAAACATATCATACTAACATTGAACTATCTTAATTATTTAAAGATAAGATTTGGTATATGAATAATTACATTAGTTGAAGTGCATATGACAGGCCAGACTACTCATTTCACTGAAACAGAAATAGTATCCTCAAATTTAAGTTATATATTGATATCGGGAGAATGCGTTATCCAGAGCCAGATGAATAGTTACGTGAAAGAAGTTTAATAATTTCAGGATACTCCATGTTACATCTTCGCGAGCAGCCCAGACAAAAGAGACCATCAGCATTTATAGTATATGATAATGAGTAGACATGAACTCTTTGGTACAGGGAATATACGTATAAGGCAAAAGTACATATACAAAACACAATAATAATAATAATAATAATAATAATAATAATAATAATACATTTTATTTATTAGGCGCCTTTCTGGACACTCAAGGTCGCCTTACAACAAGTACAGTATACATTATAGGCAGTTAAAAGCAACAGTAAAAATACATACAAAAACAAACCGTAAAACTTTTAAAAGGACAGTGCAGTTATGGTTGAAAGGCCAGTCTGAACAGATGAGTTTTGAGTTTGGATTTGAAGTGTGGAAGTGTGTCAGTGTTGCGGAGGTCAGGAGGGAGAGAGTTCCAGAGCTGGGGAGCAGAGCGGCTGAATGCCCTGCTCCCCATAGTGACAAGACGGGCAGAGGGGACAGAGAGCTGGAGAGAGGAGGAGGAGCGGAGAGAGCGAGCAGGTGTGGCGATATGGAGGAGGTCACAGAGATATGGAGGTGCAAGGTTGTGGATGACTTTGAATGTGTGGAGCAGGATTTTGTCTTGAATGCGGTTCGTGATGGAGCCAGTGGAGCTGTTGTAGGATGGGTGTGATGTGGTTGATGAAGGGTGTGTGTGTGATGATGCGAGCGGCTGAATTCTGAACCAGCTGGTTTATGGAGAGTTTTTTGCGGGAGACCAAACAAAAGAGAGTTGCAGTAATCCAGGCGGGAAGTGACAAGGCTGTGCACAAGTACGGCAGTGGACTGAGGAGTAAGGGAGGGCCGGAGACGATGTATATTTTGGAGGTGGAAGTAGGTAGAGCGGGTGACGTTGTTTATGTGAGAGGTGAAGGAGAGGGTGCTATCGAGGATGACACCCAGACTCTTAACCTGAGGAGAGGGAGAGATGGAGGAGCCGTCGATGTGAATGGAGATGCCAATAGAAGAGAGCCTGTTGAGGAGGATGGAATGAGAAAATGGTGTCGAAGGCTGAACTAAGATCAAGCAGAAGGAGAATGGATAATAAACCAGAGTCAGCAGAGAGGAGAAGATCATTTGTGATTCTGAGGAGGGGCTGTTTCAGTGCTATGGAGGGGACGGAAGCCAGATTGGAAATGTTCATACAGGTTGTTAGAAGACAGATGAGCGTGAAGAAACTGTTTTTTCAAGAATTTCTGAGATGAATGGAAGGTTGGAAATGGGACGGAAATTATTGAGGTCAGTGGGATCTGAGCCAGGTTTTTTGAGGGAGTAACAGCAGCAGTTTTCAGAGGAGAGGGGACAGTACCAGAGGTGAGGGAGGCGTGAATTATATTGGTGATTAGAGGAGCTAGAGAAAGAAGTGTGGCTTTGACAAGGGCAGTTGGGAGTGGGTCGAGTTGACATGAGGAGGTTTTGGATTTATTGACAAGATTGGAAATTTGACTGACAGAAGGAAGAGTAAATGATGAGAAAGGGGTGTCAGATGTAGGAAATGGAATGGCAGGTATAGGTAGAGCAGAGAAGGGAGTGAGCTGTTGGTGAATAATGTGGATTTTTGTGGTGAAGTGTGAGGCCAGGATATTGCAGAAATCAGATGAATAGAGGTGTGATGGAAGAGAGTCAGAAGGATTGGTGATGTTAGACATGAGAGAGAAAAGGATCTTGGAATTTCTTTCGTTAGAACTGATTAATCTGGAGTAATATGAAGATTTGGTTTTGGAGATGCAGTCTTTGTAGTGGAGAGGATGCTGTGTGTACAAGTCTTTGTGAATACTTAGTCCAGTTTTATTGTAGAGTCTTTCGAGTTGGCGGCCTTTTGCTTTTAACTGTCTGAGAGTGGGGGTGTACCAGGGTGCAGTGTGAGTGAAAGAGACAGATCTGGATTTGAGTGGAGCAAGTGTATTGAGAATGTTGTGCAGATGGGTGTTGTAATGTGAGACAAGTTGATCCGGCGTTTTGAAACTGTCTGTACTTGGAAGGTTACTGACGTGAGAAGATAAAATGTCCAAATTTAAGTCCTTAATTTTACGGAAAGTTATGGTGCGTGAAGGGTTGTGTTTGGAAAGAGGAAGATTGGCATTAAATGTAAGAAGCATATGATCAGAAAATGGGATGAAGTTGGCTTTACAGTCTATGGGTATTACACCTGAGCAGCAGATTAAGTCCAGAATATGTCCTTTGGAGTGAGTGGGAAAATTAACAAACTGATGCAAACCAAAACTGTCCAGACAAGATGTGAAATCATTGGTGAGTGAGTTATTGACAATGTCCAAGTGAATATTGAGGTCCCCTAATAATATTACATTTGGTGAAAGTGTGGAAACATGTGTTAGAAAAGCTGCAAAGTCTGTTAAAAAATCCTTGTTTGGTTTTGGAGGTCTGTAAATAGTCACAACAATAGTCAGAGTAGATCCAGAGAGCTGACATGCAGTCGCCTCAAACGACTGCACAGTCACAGGCGCTACCCTCAAACTCTCGCGGTAGATTATCGAGAGACCGCCTCGACCGGTGACACGAGGTTGGGAGAGGTAAACAAACCCCGGAGGAGTAGCGTCATTGAGATGAGCAAAATCATTTTTCTGCTGCCACGTCTCCGTCAAGCACAGAAAGTCCAACTTACGGTCCGCCACAAGATCCTGGACGAGATGGCCCTTGTTGGTGAGAGAGCGGGTGTTAAGAAGACCGAAGTTGACTGTAGAGCTGCTGCCGATAGCCGTGTTCGCCGCTCTCGGGACGTGCACCAGGACTCGCTCAGCACGGCGACTGGTGTTTCTCTTTGGGCGACGAGCAGTGGACCAGAACGACGGGATGGAGCTGGTGCTGTCGTACTGGAAAGTCCGACGTGAGCCCCGATGGAAGGGTCTGCGGCGAGGCACGTAGAGAATGTCCGGGTGTTGGAGCAGAGCAGGCGCTGGCGCATTATGTGGATATAAATGGAGCTTAAACTTGGAGGCAGAATACTGGAACAGGGCTGTCGCTGGATGGTGGATAGTCGACAGGATGAACCAAATTAGTACCAGCCACACACAGTTAATCCATATCGTTGTTAAAGGGCTGCAACTTCTGCGTGGACGTGTTGGGGCTGTTGCTACAGGTAAGCAAAAAGTAGCTCGAACACACGCTCAATCACGACGACAGTTCATGTAGTGTGGTGGGAGGATAAAAGTAGTGTGTAGTCCACTTATAAACCACAAATGCAGAGTCCTCAAGCGTTATTACACCGAAAATAACACGGTGTGACAGCGGCAGCCAAAAACGCGCCAGCATTCACCACACCGGAACCGCCACAAGGCCACTGTACGTGCTCAAATAGAACCGGGAGTACTAGATATCAGGTGTATCACTTAACATGAACTCTTACAGCCACTGGTAATTCCTTCGATCATTGTTGCATTGCTGTAAATCTAACGCACATCTGGATCATAAGTATGTAGTTTTCTTTTGTTTTTAGTTTAGGGTTTTTTTTTTATTTCAGTAAAGTTTATTATTTTACTTCCTGGTTGGACATTGGCAGCAGATGTGACAAAGGTAGAGGTAGTTCCACACCTTTCACCTATCCACCGTAATCTTAAAGCTGCCATCTGTAACTAGATTGGTGAACTGGGCCTTGCTGTATTCTCACATATCACCACCAAATACTATCTAAATTACTGTTATCTGATAGTGTGCCAGATTTGGTCTGACAGAAGACCAGCGAGCACAGGTGAGTCTGAACAGAGGCCAGGTGAGGTGATGGGAGAGGAGAGGGTGTTACGTTTACTGGTGAAAAGGTGTTACGTTATCTACTGGTGTTACGTTATCTACTGGTGAAAAGAAAAGGAAAAAACAAAACAAAGAAGCTTATGGATGTTAGCTTTAGCGAGGGGCCCAAAACTGACTAAATTACAGAATAGTTAAGATTAGGCAGATGAAAATAAACAGCCAGAAAATTGTGTTCCTTGCACAAAATTGTCCCTGCGTTTTTGATGGACTTTTCTGTGTTGATGACATGAGTAGAGGTGTTCTGGTTTACAACTCACCGTTTCTTCCACTTAAATTATTTATATTTATGATAAATGTCTAGGGGGTGGGAGGGGTGGGACGAGATACAGTTTCCACAAGACGAGACGAGACACGAGATCTACGAGAATGAGACGAGATTTTGACTATTTGTTTTAAATAAATGGTGCAATCCAGTTCCCAATTTTGATCTCACCATGTTTTACTGTATTTAATATTTTTACTGTCATTGTAGCTCTGTTTTTTGAGACTACAGCTTCTCAAAAATTGTAACTTGCCAGTAACTTAATTTTTTATCCAATCTAAAACCAGGGCAAAACATCTGAATTTTGACAATTTATGGACTTAAAAACTGTTGTGTGTCATGGAAATATTCTTTGGCTCAGAGGCAAAAGACTAAAATACAACTCCAGATACATTTTAAGATAAGATAATCCTTTATTGTCTCCGATGAGAGAAATGTGTCTTGGGACAGGGGTTAAAAGGCGAATCATTATCGTATTACCGTAGAATTGTGACATTTAAAAAAAATTCATTCTGTTTTTCAGATCAAATCGATGAGAACCTTAAGAGGACATTACAGGAGGATCTGACCAGCATGGCGCCTGGACTCATCATACAGGTACAACATTATGGCAGATGTTTGATTTTCCCTAGATCTTAAGCCAGAAGTGAGTAGAGTAGAGTAGAGTACCTAGCTGGCCCGTACGGGCACTACGGGTTTTGGAGTCATGCAGGCCCGTAGAACGTCGTAGAGAGAATCACACTGTTAAATGCGCATCTTAAGGGGGCCGTAGGTGTGTCTTGCAGTTCCCTTGAGGCTCGCAGGGCTACTTCACGTGGCGTCGCTGAAAATCGAACTAGCGATTGCCAATTGCCATGCGTGTCTTAAGTGTATTGTGAGGTATTCCTAAGGGTAACGTAAGTTGCACACGCTTATGACGTACGGGTGAGACTTTCATACGGTGTCCTTATGCGACACACAAGGCGTTAGTAGGATGCAAGTACAGGTCCCTTACTCACCCCGTGCGAATGCTTGGGGGGAGGAAGTAGAAGCAGCTGTAGTGGCTGTGTTGGCCCGCAATCTTATCCAGCAACGAAGGGAGAAAACACAGAGGCGTTGGTGGGTGAAGCCCTGGCTGCAAAGACGTGCAATTCTGGGACAGTATGAGACCCTGTTTAAAGAACTCGATCGGGAATCTAGCACGCAAGGGGTGTGTACGGGATATGTAAGTGCCCGTAGGATGCCCGCACAAAATAGCCTCTTATTTCTAACACTCAGTCTGCACACATGGGGCACACAAGGGGCACACAAGGGACCCACATTTATCATTTGAAGAGCATGTACGTGTCCCTTGTACAGTCCGCCAGATTTGGTGTGGCCAAAAATTGAAAACTCTGTACGACACACCTGCGGGTCACCTACTTCACCCGTACTGAGCCCTTGCGTGTTGTACAAGTGTTCGCTACGATCTAGCGCTCGCTGCATGCCCGTAGAAAAAAAGGTGCATGCACATTTTCGTCCTACGGGCTCACCGAGTGGTCTAGCAAATATGCATCTAATAAATACAATAGCAGGTTGTATTTATTAGATGCATATTTATTTGATACAACCTACGGATCTAAAAATAATCAAAAGTTGATAAGTGATTTCCAAATTATCGTATACCGATAGTTTAAAGAGTGGGTATTATGCTTAATTATTATTTTTTGATCTTTCATCCATGCATGTTTGAGTAATCTTGCAGTCTCTTCCGAGCCTTATTTGAACCCTCCTTGTAACCACAGTGCCATTCTGCCCAAGACTCAGTCCACAAGCCTACATCAAACAGGCTCCCACATGACAATTCTCCATTAATATACAAAAGCATACAAAAGAGCTGTAGGAAGTGTGTTTGGAAAGGGAAGTCTGGGCCTCCCTTCTCAGGCTGGATAAAGCAGAAGAAAATGAATGGATATACAAAAGTATGATAAAAAGCAATACACCACAACTTCACAAACCTGATGCGATGTGTAGTAGTTTCAAACCACACGATTTAAGATGACCTAAATATGTAAAAATATGTAATGTGTGTGTAGAGATGTAATACCTCCTCTTTAAATAACACACATTATGCAAATCTTTACTCTGAGGTTTATTTTAATACAATTTGATGCTGACAGAGGAGTTCTTGAACTATGTGCTATTTTTTGTTTCATGATCTGTTCGCATTTTGCCAGTTCAGTTGCATCACAGATAATTATATTTAGTAGTATGCAGTACATCACGGGACTCATTCTACGGTGTGTTTACATCCAACACGTGGCTGTATTAGCATAACATTCATGGGGGATAAGGACCTCATTTGTTTACTTTCCCATTGTTCATTCCAGTTGCTGCCTCATTAGAAATGAAGGTAAAGTTTATAAAGTATATGTTCCAAACGCGGACATTATTTGAAGTTGGAATATGTGAAATGCTCATCCCAAGGAATTAAAGCCATGAGAATGCATGATATGTGTTCTTTAATAGTTACCACATTTTATCCTAATGGCGCAATCATTGTTTGAGGACAAGCTGTCCTCAAAGAATCAAGCCTTGAAGCCCTGTCTTTCAGAGGTCCTCATCAGTGAGACTATCAAAAACTGACCTAAAGTCCTTGATCATTGCATTACTGGAAATCACTATATTTATGCCAAAAATCATTCTCAAATAGTGTGTGTGTGGCAATTGTCCAGTTTCGTTTTGTTATTTAAGCCAAACTTGCACTATTATTCCTAATAATAGTTAAAAGTTTTTTCATTTGTTGTTGGGAGTCCACTGTGGCACTCATGAACCAAAGACTGTTACAAATTTCGATGATACAGGATACTAGGCCTATCATGATAATTACAATATCGTGGGTACTTTTTCTTTGCAATAGTGGGGAGATTTTAGCCAGTTTTAATGTAATAAGATAAGATTTAAGATGTAGAGGGAAATTATTTTTATAACTTCTATGGCTGATTATCTGTTAATTCTGTCATTTATTTGTTGTAGCTCAGCCTTTTTAATGATACTGTCTATTTAAAATTATTTATTAAATAGAAATTAAACTGGGATTCTCTTGCTTTGTGTCAGTGGCAAAAAGTAGTTTCAATATTATCATTTATCACAGTATCTCTATAGCAACATATCATGCTTCCAAATTTGCTATTGAGACTGGCCTACATGATACAAAACAATACACTACAACTTCACAAACCTGATGCGATGTGTATTAGTTTCATTAGCAACGCATGCGGATTGTGTTTTGCTAGCCCTCTGAAGGGGCAGGGAGCGGGGGGGGCTCAGCGGATCAAAACGAAAATGAAACTTATCAAACATTTGAATATGTTGTTTTCGTCAAATATAAAAAGGTAACACGGTGATCTAAATAGTTATGTGTTGGCAATACCCCATAGAAGTGTATTATCCCCTTTTTGCATATAAATGTTCAGTGAGTTGATTATATGTTTCCAAATTGATTTCCCAAGCTTCTACTTTTAGTCTGTTTTCCTATTTGGACACTGACCACTTCTGAAACCTTATATTGCAAATCTAACCCAAACATTGCATTAGTACTTTTCTCGCACTCTTCCTCCTCTCTTTCTCACACTGGAAGGACCCCAAACACAAATAAACTCTTCGTCAGAACCACGGCTCAACTGGGACTGCCCATTTCCCGGAGATCTTCAAATAATAACTACTGCTGTAATCTTAACCCTCTTGGAGCGTTTTGTTTCACTGAAGGACTACTGCTAATGGCTTTTATCAGATCCAGACGCATTTCATATCGTAGTTCTCACACATGAAGATCTAAATCTAGGCTACAGGGGGTAATAAGTCATCTATGGTCGAGAGATTTTTAGAATTAACTAGTAAAGGCATATGACAGATTAGAGTACTTTTTCACTAAAACATAGTTAATGTCATATTTAAGATTTAAAAAACGTTGCCTAGCTTTGTCCTTTTTTTTTTAATTCTGGTGAAGTTAATCATTTTACTTGTATACTGATTCAACTGGCTATATACTGGCTGCAGATACAGTATGACATATGTCATACTATTTCTGTTTCCTAGCAACCATAATGTTAACAAGACAAATAGACAAAGAAAATAAATATTATGCAGTGATCATACTTTTTAGGGCTTTTAACCATGTTATAGTTGTTTCTCCTTCTCATTTACCCTCTCAAAGTTGTATTCAGAGTGATTCATGTATGTTCTATAATCTTATTTTCAAGAGGTCATATTGCCAGTCAACTCCTGTTTTCACCGTCCCTGATATACTGTAGCTCACTGCTCTGTGCTAACTTCATTCTCCAATATTATTTTCTTAAAGTGTGATACATGTAGGAACGGCAGCGTCATGCAGTCATTCTAGTACAAATGAAAAAAAAAAATCCACTCCTCGCTAGTGTGATCTGCAGTATTCAAAGGAGATGCCGACTCTTTGTTGTGATGACGTTAATGGCGACGTCAGCGCCACAGCTTTGTAACGCAGAGGTCAAAAAAATGTAATGTAAATTGTCTCTGCATTTTGGATGGCATTTGGTGTTGATGACATAGGTAGAACTCTCCACTATTTCCTGTTTTTTGGTACTTTTCAACTTTTTTCCCACAAATTGCCCCTGAAAACTAATACATATTTACATGTACTATCATATCAAACCAAGTAGTAATTAGAAATACATGAAAACATGTCCTATGCTCTTTGTTTTAACTCTGTTGAAATATCTTGCATTTAGAACAACGGCATTTTCACATATTATTTTTATCCAGTTCCTAAAGTTGTACGATGTAACTTTTGAATAAAGGGTCCATCACCTGCCTGTTTCCATAATCCATAATGTTTCTATTTCCATGGAGATTAGCACTGACCTCCCCAGGCCAAGTTACAGGTCAGATCTATAAATAAATGCAAGACAAATAAGTTTAATGCCTTACTGTGGAACATTTCAGACAAAGCAAGACACACCACCAGAAAACTTGTACTTCATTTTGGCAGTAGTCAGTGTAAAAATTCATGTTTTTTTTCCCCTTTGACTGTAAAATATATTTAAAATGGATACTTTTTGTTTTACTAAAAGGTATTATTTGGAATTATATTTGTATTTATACAGTAAGTGTTTATTTGAACTAGTCTCTGTCCTCTTCACAGGCAGTTCGTGTCACCAAGCCAAACATACCAGAAAGCATACGCAGAAACTATGAGCTTATGTAAGTACAAAAAAAAAATGTTTTCCTCTTTTACCCTCAATGTTTAATTTTCTTTTCTTTCCCAAATGAATGATTGAGAAACATAATAATGAGGATTTTTTATTTTATTTATGGGTCTTTTTGGACTTGGATCTGAAACAGTTTTGCAAGAAATGAGTGGCAAGACAAAACATCTACTGTATTTGTGGGATACATATCTAAAGATAGATTGATAAATACTTTATTGATCCGGGAAATTCAATTTTCGGCAGAAACAATGAAACATAATAATTGAAGGCACTGTATCTGATTTTTACTGTACCTGATCTAACTTGTCCTATATTTGGAAATCAGAATGCGCAAAAATTTTATTGACTTATTTTTCTATTTTATTTTGACTTGTACATATACATTTATATGATTATGCCTTATTTGACACCATTGTCTTGCTATCTTTTTTGCTACTTATTTAGAATTTATTATTACCATTTATATTTCTTACTCTTTGTTATTTTAATATATTGTAATGTGTGAGCTACTGTGTCCGAGTAATTTCCCTTGTGATACCAGGGATGTCAATCAAACTAACGCTAGCAGAGCCGACCTCAGGGAAAGAAGGCACCTTATTGGTCAGTTACTAATGTTTGTATCTTGATTTACGGACAAAATAGTGAAATAGAAACACCAGGATCATGAAGAGCGGGTTAATCAGAACATTTTAAGGTCAGAATGAGAGGCCTGACAGCAAAGAGGGGGCATTGTTTTTTCATTAAAAGTCCAGATTCAGATAGCAGTTCACTTATGTTGTACAGTTTGGACTCACTGGTTTGGAAAGAAGCAGAAGAATGCAGGACTGTGCGTGTAAAGACTGAGAAACGTTACAGAGAGATCAAGATAATTAATTAATTAAATGCCACAGACTTTTGTCTGTTTGTCATCACATAAGGTGTTTTATTTATGGATCTTTTTGGACTTAGATGTAACACTGTAAATGCCAAACTCAATAAGTAGCAAGACAAAACATCTACGGTACTTTACAATTAGTAAGATTGCTGTATCTGATTTTTACAGTCTTAAAAACATGAAAAACAAAAGCATGTGGTCCAAAGTCCTCATTACGTAAAGAGAATGTCAAAACATCTACACAAATGTAGCGATAAGTGCGCACTGCCCCGAACTGATCACGGCCCGTTTGCATTGATTCTCGCCGTGTATTGCAGGTCGATAAACCTTGCTCTCACTGCTTTCCTTTAGTGCAGAGTCCATAAATCCACATCTCCACTTCAGATTTTGATGTTTACGGCAATGACAGCTCCCATTGTCCCATTCTCCCATAGTCTGTGGACTATTTGTTTAATTAAATTGTTTTAGACGACTGTTGCAATTTCAAATGTGTAAATAATAACATAATGATCCATGGGTGTCGTACATTTTGACTATATAACAGGCTCAAGCGGTTCAGCCAATATCCTGGTTGGACATATACATTAATTGAGAGATAAATAACTCATTTTGTTATACAATAGTATTTGTTTTCAGGAAAATAAAGTCTGTGTTTAGCCCCTATACTGGTACCGGCAGATACTTCAAGGTGCATTGTGTAACTTTTCTGGTGGAGGGTCTGTCAAACGCTTTTCTCCATGGAGATGTTATTGCTTTGTCTGGAATGTTTCACAGTATGGTATTAAACCTTTCTATCTTCATGGAGACCAAACTAGACCAAGTTACAGGTCAGATCTGTGGAGAGGTGACCCTGCTCACAGTCAGAATGCCTGTTTTAGTTTTGTTTTTGTTTTTTTTAATGTAAGGTACAGCTGTTTAAAGTCGTACTGTGGAACATTCCAGGCAGAGCAATGACATATCCATAGAAACAAGCAGGTGACGGACCCTCCAGCAGAAAAGTTACACAATGCACCATTAAAGCTGTAGTATCAAAATCGGTATTGCAACTGAAAAAGCTGGATCAGTGCATCCCTTGTTCATATTTCTACCTCCTCTCAGATGTTTATTGAGTAATTGAAAAGTTATGAATGTGACAGTTGGTGTAGTCTATGCTACTAAAAATAGATGATAGAAGGTATAAATTGTAGTTTTGGGTTGAAAGTTAAGGTTAGAGTTTAAACTTTCGCAGAAGTTAATTCTGCGAAAGTTGAATTTTACTGTAATGCTCTTGGGAATTTCAACATACTCCTCTGTGGGGGTTGAGTTCATCTGCGTGTCAGACAGTTTTACATAACCAGATGGCTTGTTATTGACTTACTATGGACAATTTAGATCCACTGGTTTGGTCTTATGAAAGAAACAATGCAGAACTTCACGTGTAATGACTGAGAAATATACAGATTTAACAGAGTAAGATAACTGATATTAAATCAGAAATAGATGTTATTAATGGGTCTACTGTAGGATTGCTTAAAGACTTTAATGTACCTGATTTTTACTGTACCTTATTTAAAAACATGAAAACAGAACTATGGTTTTCAGTGGTCCAAAGTTGTTCCTCACTTTCCTTAAGCCTTCCGATCATTGTAAGTACAGAAATGTATAAATACTTTTCACAACTTTCAGAGACCAGTGCGGAGTTCGGCACTGGCAGTGATGGTAAAGCTAACAACAACAATGCGCACTTCTGATTGCAGAACACAAAATAAAATGGACAGTTAAAGCAGACCAAGTGAAACCAATCGAGGTTAATAAAAACACTTGGATCCTGTACAGCAGGTTAACACAAACATTTTAAAGGTGCATTGTGCAACTTTACTGGTGGAGGGTCCATCAAATTTTCTCTTTTCTCCATGGAGTTGTCATTGCTTTGTCTGGAATGTTTCACAGTATAGCATTAAAACTTTCTATCTTCATGGAGACCAAACCAGACTAAGTTACAGGTCAGATCTGTGGAGAGGCAGCCCTGCTCACAGTCAAAATGCCTGTTTTTCCAGGTACTTTTGAGCAATAAAACAACAACTCAATGTAAGGTAGAGCTCTTTAATGTAATACTGTGGAATATTCCAGGCAGAGCAGTGACATGACATGCTTTGTTTATACAGTCTAAGCGCCGCCGTGTCTGATTCACAGTTGGGCCATTTGGTGGTTAATATGAAGTACTGTTTTCCCTCCAACTACTGCAAAGGGATCGTTTCAGTTCACAAGCTCACAAAGTGTCTTTGTTGACTGCAGTTTTGTCAGTGCTGTCTGTGTTATCCAAAAGAGGTTATGACGTTAGATTGAACAGAATTTTAATACATGTTTTCTTACTTTTTCTTAAATCAGAAACTATGTTATCAAAGGGCCCATATTACGCTATTTTCTGATCTATGTTCTAATGTTGTTTCCTCATCTCAAACAGACCTGGAGTTGTGTTTTGTTTCATTCACATGTTTAGCACACAAACCCTGCAGATTTAGGGTGTGTTCTTCTCTCAAACAGACACTCTGTTCCACCTAGTGATGTCATGTGGTAATACAGGAAGTGCTCCACTGTGTTCTTAAACTCCATACACCTTCCGTAGAATCATTTGGATAGTTTCAACCTTGGAATTGTCAATCTCTGCTGAACAAGAGGTAAAAGGTAGCTGTTAACATAAACTACCGCTTCATGACATGACAAGGTGGAACAGAGCATTTTGAGCTTTGGAAATGTAAACCGGTTACTCAAAGATGTGTGAATGAATCAAAACATAACGTCAGGTATGTTTTTGATTAGTTTTGATTAAGCTTTATGTATTTGTCAGTTGTTTTTTTCATGTTTGTGTCAAAAATGCATATTAATGTTTCATGCAGTATGTTTTATATGCAATTTGATTTTTGTATGCCCACAAATAGTATTACATGTACTTAATTACTTAAAGGTGCATTGTGTAAAGTTTCTGGTGGAGGGTCCATCAAATGCTTTTGTTCGTGGAGATGTTATTGTTTTGTCTGGAGTGTTTCACAGTATGGCATTAAACCTTTCTTCCAGACCAAGTTCCAGGTTATAAGTCTAGGTATTTTTGATTAAATGATACTGTGGAACATTCTAGGCTTAGCAATGACATATCCATAGAAACAAGCAGGTGACAGACCCCCAACCAAAAAGTTACGCAGTGCATCTTTAAGTTAATTTGTTGTGTTTGCAGGGAGAGCGAAAAAACCAAGTTGCTCATTTCTCAACAAACCCAGAAAGTTGTGGAGAAGGAGGCGGAGACTGAGCGCATCAAGGCTGTCATTGGTAAAAAATAAATGGATAAAACAATAAATTGATCAATTCAAATAATAACAGCAGTTTTCTGAAAGGCCATAAAAGTGTTCCCGTACCACAATAATTATATGTTTAAACTCCACAGAGGCAGAGAAAGTCGCGCAGGTGGCGGAGATCAAGTTTGGACAAAAAGTGATGGAAAAAGAAACCGAAAAGAAGATCTCCGAAATTGAAGGTTTGTCATTACATATAGTAAAGCACCTGAGAATATTCCATAGTATGGCATTAAACTTATCGATCTCTGTGGCTCAGTGGTGGAACATAACGAAGTAAAAGTAGTAAAGTACTGCACTTAAGAATACATTTTAGGTATCTGTACTTTACTTGAGTACGTTTTAGAGTGGGTACTTTTTACTTTTACTTCACTACATTTGAGAGCGGAGGGAAGGAGGTTGTTTCAGGATTTTGTTTCCGTCCATCCTCCCGTCAACACGGTGAAGTTGTCCTGTGTCCTTGGCAGAAAAATACCCCAAAGCATAATGTTTCCACCTCCCTGCTGGACGGTGGGGATGGTGTTCTTGGGGTCATAGGCAGCATTTCTCTTCCTCCAAACACGACGAGTTGAGTTAATGACAAAGAGCTCGATTTTGGTCTCATCTGACCACAGCACCTTCACTCACTCTCTTAATCATCCAGGTGTGTCACATGTGCCATCTTAATCAGGGGGACCTTGCGAGCACTGCAGGATTTTAATCCATTATCACGTAAAGTGTTACCAATGGTTTTCTTAGTGACTGTGGTCCCAGCTGCCTTGAGATCATTGACCAGCTCCTCCCGTGTAGTTCTAGGCTGATTTCTCACTGTTCTCATGATCAGTGAAACCCCACGAGGTGAGATCTTGTGTGGAGCCCCAGACTGCGATCGATTGATGGTCATTTTGTATTTCTTAAATTTTCAAACAGTTGCACCAACAGTTGTCTCCTTAACACCAGCTTCTTGCTTATGGTTTTGTAGCCCATTCCAGCCTTGTGCAGGTCTACAGTCTTGTCCCTGACATCCTTTGAGAGCTCTTTGGTCTTTCCCATGTTTGACAGTTTGGAGTCTGATTGCTTGACTGATTCTGTGGACAGGGGGCTTTTATACAGGTGACTAGTTAAAACAGTGACAAGTTGATTAGGAGAGTCTAACTGGTCTGTGGGAGCCAGAACTCTTAATGGTTGGTAGGGGATCAAATACTTACTTCACACAATGAAATGCAAATCAATGAATATATTTTCTATATTATGATTTTCTGGATTTTCTTTTTGATATGCTATCTCTGAATGTTAAAATAAACCTACCATTAAAATTATAGACTGCGTACCTGTTATTTTTGCATAAAGGAGCCCAGTATCTCCTCCCAGACTGTAGACATGAGAGGGACTTCTGATGAAACAGCTTGTCCATCAGGTCCAATGTGTTTTGTTTTGTTTTTTGTTTTGTTTTTTCTTATTAACAATTGTAATACTGTTTTGATCTTATTAGTAAAAGCTCTATTTCATTTGAACATGTATTCCTCATATCTGGGTCACTCGTCATGTTTATGAAATCAAAATCTTGCACATTTCCTTTTTGACAAATGTGTGAAAAAAATTTATATAGTTTATTATTAGAATTATTAGCGCCACCTGCAGATCTGACACGGTAAATGCTTTGTAGTGCATAAATGTGTTCCTGTCTCATGAGGAAAGCGAAACATAATGAAGGATGTTTGTCATTCACAGACGGTGCATTCCTGGCGCGGCAGAGGGCCAAAGCAGATGCAGAGTTTTACACAGCGCAGAAATTAGCTGAAGCTAATAAGGTAAACACATTCTACTGAAATGTTCTAATGTTCTGTTGTCAATCTACCCACTGACTTTCCCACGAAACGGAAAGGAAAGTGAAACCAGTCCGGAATACTTTGACAATGACATTATAAATTATTCAAGTCAGTGAGACAACAGCTGCTCTTTTAGTTATCACAGAATAAATGATATAACAAATACATTATTTTATTATTAAAATCGTTATTAATTGTACATATACATTAGGGCTGTAGACAGACAAAGTAAAAGTAGTACTGTACTTAAGTAAAAATTTTAGATGTATATACTTAAGTCAGTTTTGCAGGGGATACTTTTTACTTTTACTTCACTACATTTGAGAGCAGGTATCTACTTTCTACTAAAAGTAAAGTATTTTTATTATAGTTTGAGACTTGCTGAAAAGGCTGAGGGTTTATTTTTAACACATTCATAATCTGAGCAAATAAAAATATACAAATAAAAACAGTTAGGAAAAAAAGCATAGATTCAATTGTTTCAGCACAAATCTTTATCAAACTACTACTAGACTACATTTAAAGGCTTATAAGACCTCACAGTCTGTGTACTTAAAGAGTAAAAAAATACAGTAAAAATCGCACTTTCATACTTTTTCTTTGCATGTGATACTTTACTTGAGTATTATTTGCTCCAGTATCAAAATTGAGTACTTCTTCCACCACTGGCAGTAGACCTTTAGTTGTTTTGCATTGGCTGATAATTGTATGTAGATTATAAGAATTAATATGGGACAACAGCAGAAATTAAAGATAGTAAGTGAGCTGAAGATTTGGTATTTTTTGGTATTTATATGTGAAAAGGCAGATTAAACTCACAAATGATTCACAAATTGTATCTGCCTTTATATAAATACATTGTTTCCTAGAACTTTTTCTGTATAAATAGTTGTTTTTGCATGAACTCACATGCTGGGGTAGTCTTGTGAGGGGATTTGGGGTCAGATACATAGATACGTAATTTGGACCTTTCGCCACACCCCCTTTTTAGTCTAATCGGGCAGCAGAACATGTCTTTAGTCAGCCATGAACTTCTTTAGTCCATTACAGCCTCAATATACTGTACATCTTATATATAGGTACACAATTTTATTTTTATTTCATTTTCTTTTTAATTGTGAGTCAGCTGTGGTTAGAGTGTTCGCCATCAACCTGAAAGCCAGCGTTTCGATTCCAGCTTCAACTAGTCCTTGGGCAAGACACTTCACCCACCTTGCCTTGTATGAATGTGGTGTGTGGGCCAGTGGTGGAGATTAGCAGCCTGCTTTACATCAGTCTACCCCAGGGCAGCTGTATAGCTTTGAGAGCCTTGTCAAAGCTAGGTTAAGCTTGATGATAATGTAATTTAAAGGCATTATAATTAGTACTACTTTTAAAGGTCCTATCTTATGCAGAATTGGTTCTGGTGAGCTTTAAGACATGTTGTAATGTTCTTGCTTTATTAAAACAATACCTGGAGTTGTGTTTAGTTTCAGTCACACATTTGAGTAATCCTTTATTATATAGGTCTGTCTACATCCCCAAAGCTCAAAATGCTCTGACCCACCTTGTGAAGTCATGAAGCAAGTTAACGGCTATCTTTTACTTTTGTTTGGTAGAGACTGGCAGTTCCAGGTGTGAAATCATCCAAATGATTCTAGTGAAAGTGTATGGAGTTTAGAAACAAAATGGAGCACTTCCTGTTTCCAGTTTGAGAGAAGAACACAACCTAAATATGCAGGATTTGTGTGTTAAACATGTGTGAATGAAACAAAATACAACTCCAGGTCTGTTTGTCATGAGGAAATAACATTATAACCACGTATATTGGGCCTTTAATTTACATTCTAATATTGTTCGACAGTTGAAACTAACCCCAGAGTACCTGCAGCTGATGAAGTACAAAGCCATCGCCTCCAACAGTAAGATCTACTTTGGGAGCGACATCCCGCACATGTTCGTGGACTCGGGGTCAGCGGGCAGCTCTGTCAAAGCCATGGACATCCTGGGAGAGCAGCTGATGGACCTGGATTAGACCGGATTTTGGACCACCCATGGGATCCCTGACTCAGAACTGATACCAAGGGTGGATTTATAAGCACTAATAGTCAAGATTTTCTCAGAGGACTTACTGTAACGCACATGACCAAAGTCTGTTTTAGCTGAGAGGTAGAATAGCTGGATTTCATGTGATAACACAAACATTCGATAAATCTGTGGTGCTCAAAATTCCTACATTACGCAAAACTAACTCTTGTGAGCTTTTGTTTTGTTTGATTCACACATGTTTGAGTAATCCTTTTATTATTATCTATCTACGTTTACAAAGCTCAAAACGCTCTATTCCACCTTGTGATGTCATGAAGCGGTAGTTTTCAAGTTAACAGCTCCTTTTTACCTTTTGTTCAGTAGAGATTGGCAATTCCAGGTCTGAAATCTTACAAATTATCCTAGTAAAGATGTATGGAGTTTAAAAACACAGTGGAGCATCCCAAGGTGGAAAAGAAAGTTTTCAGTTTGAGAGAAGAACTCCCTAAAAATATGCAGGATTTGTGTGTTAAACATGTGTGAATGAAACAAAACACAATCCTAATCCACATATGTTTTTGATGAGGAAACAACATTATAGCAGAGATCAGAAAAGAGCGGAATACGGCCCTTTACCTAATTTCTACTGCGTTAAAAATGTGAAAAACAGAATTAGTTCATTTTAAAACCTCGGTCCAAAGTTATGGCTCACTTGTCTTATGCATTCTGAACATCCTGATCCACTGTGATGACTTTTTGAGAAATTGTGAAAGTATGACATCATGAAATTCCAGACCAGAAAATGAATTGAGCCTTTTGATAATGAAGGCAAACTGAGGGGCCACAATATTCCCATAGTCAGTGGGAGCCAGGGTCAGTGGGAGCTATGTTTTGAGTAATCTGGCGTTCTCTCTGTCCCTATTCGAACCCTCCTTAGCTCCGTCCACAAGTCTTCATCACCCATGCTCCAACATGACAATTATATACACAGAGCAATACACTTCACAAACCTGATGCGATGTGCCGTAGTTTCCTTAGCGGGATGCACGCTGATTTTGTTGTGATAGTGCTCTGAAGGGGGAGTGACTTAGCATGGAGGGGGTAGTCAGAGGATCAAAAACGAAAATGAGATGTTAATATGTTGTTTTTGGCGTATATAGCCAAACAATTTTATCACTTGCTTTATCAATGGACCAGACGTTCACCCTTTTTTCATCATTTATCTTCTATACTTCTATCTTACCAGGGCAATTGGCCAAAATAAGACCAAAAGCTCGCCCGAAATACTGAGAGAAAGTGAGTCAATAATAGACCAGCGATGACTCTGTGTTTTGTCTTAATTTGAAAGCAATAGGGGCTTTGGGCTATTTTGTAATGCTGTAATGGTGGCATGTAGCACTGACATGATTCACTCCTTTTATTTTTTTAAGCATGGGTAATTCTAGTTTTAAAATATTTTAAAATGGTGACTACTGTCCAATGAATTGTGTAGTCACCATAGTCAAAGTTGCACAAAAATACAAAAATATAGGACTATGAAAATGTATTTATTTTCTAGTATACAGTTAAAGGGCCCATATTACGCTATTTCCTGATGTTATAATGTTGTTTCCTCATCACAAACAGACCTGGAGTTGTGTTTTGTTTCATTCATGTTTAACACACAAACCCTGCAGATTTAGGCTCTTCTCTCAAACAAAAAACACTCTGTTCCACCTTGTGATGTCATGTGGTAATACAGGAAGTGATTCTCTGTGTTTTTAGGCCTTTACAAGAATCATTTGGATAATTTCAGCTCTGGAATTGCAGATTTCTACTGAAGTAAAGGTAAAAGGAGCTGTTCACTTGAAAACTACCACTTTGTGACATCACAAGGTGGAACAGAGCATTTTGAGCTTTGGAGATGTAGACAGACTAATGATAAGGGGCAATAGTAGCTCAGCTGGTAGAGCGTGTGTCCACTGATTAGAGGGTTGGTGGTTCAAATCCCATGGTGCGATTTCAGCTCCCACAGTTGAATGCCGTCGTTGTGTCCTTGGCCAAGACACTTACCCATCTCAACCCCAGTGTCTGTGTGTGAATGAAACAAAACACAACTCCAGGGATGTTTTTAGGAGGAGGTAACAACATTCAAAAACTACTAATGGCTCACAAGAGTCAGTTTTGCGTAATATAGGACTTTTAAATTGGTTAATGAGTTATTGTTCTTTTTGATTGCCTTTTTATCCATATTTACTAATACTGGGTAATGATCTAATGCAGTGGTTCCCAAAGTGGGGGTTATGAGATGATTTCAAGATATGATTTAAAAATTGTGATGGTTCATGTAATTAATTCTTTAATTAAAATAATAGAATAGAATATTTTAGTGAATTTAGGTCAAATAAAACAATTACATATTTAAATAATAAACATTAAATCTGATTCTACACATTTTTTATACTTGAATTTATTATTTTTAAGTTTTGGGGGTCCCAGCCTGTTAAGTTATGTTTTATTTTTGTTTTTAATTTAATTTTTAAGATGGATAATTATCGGTGGTCGCAACAGTAAATGCGTCAGGGATATGTAAGTCGCTGCAATGAAATTTTAAATTGTTTTGGAATTTTTTGGAAACTTTTATATATGCATTCCTGAATTGAGAAACTTAAACCTTTACAATTACATGATACAGTTTTTTGATCACATCTCTCTCTTTCTCTCAGTCTCACTTTCTCTTCCCATCCCTCTCTCTGTCTCTCTCTCTCTGCTTCTCTCTTCCTCATTCTCTCTCTCTCTCTTTGCCTCACTTGCTTTCTTTCTCCATCTCTCTCCTCTCTTCTCTCTGGCTGCTTCTCTCTATCTCTCTGTCTTTCTCCCTCTCTTTGCCTCTCTGTCTCTCTTTCTCTCTTTCTCTCTCTTTTTCTCTTTTTCTCTTTTTCTCTCTCTCTCTCTCTCGCTCTCTCTCTCTCTCTCTCTCTCTCTGCTTCTCCCTTCTTTCTCTCTCTCTCTCTCTCTGCTTCTCCCTTCTTTCTCTCTCTCTCTCTCTCTCTCTGCTTCTCCCTTCTTTCTCTCTCTCTCTCTCTCTGCTTTGACAATCAGCCGGTTGGTTAATTATTTGGTTATAAAAGATAAATTTTATATTTTAAAACTCCATATACACTGTCAAACCAAGATTAAAATACAGAAATAACTATGTGTACCTTTTTATTGTATACTTTCACTCATAAATATTCAAATTTAGTCTCTAAGTGGAGAGAATTATTTGTATTTTGGAAACTTTGGAATACCTTGTCATTTTGCTATATATGCATATTTAGTTGGTTAATTCTTAAAAAAAGACATAAAGTTTTTACAATATTGTTAATTTATTTTATGATGTTTTGAAATCTGACCAATCACAGGCCACTCCTTTCCAAACAAGGAAATCCGATTGCGGGGTTTTCCTGTAGTCATAGGAGTGTCCGGTACATTCCCTGAAGTGAAGGACTCTATCTCTTTGTTGTATCTTTATAACTGATAGTAGTTAGCTACGATAGGTCTGTTTCTGCACCTGTTTTTTTCTCGGTGTGAGTTTGCGTTCTGAAATAGTTGAGTTTTGGCAAGAATCACTGGGTTTGGTTTGGTTAATACAATAAAAGAATGTTTGATACCATTTTGGGGTTTCTCCATTTTGTGCACTCGCTCTTCAAAACAGAATTGTATTCTGATTGTATCGCTCACTCTCTCTCACTGTGTCTTTCTCTCTGTCTTTCTCTTTCAGTTTCCTTTTGGTTTCTCTCCATCTCTGTCTCTTACTCTCTCTTTGTCTCTATCTCTCACTCTCTCTGCATCTCTTTCAATCTCTTTCTCCGTCTGTTCTCTCTCTTTGTTTGGGTCTTTCTTTTTCTCTTCTCTCTGTTTCTCTTTCTCTCTTGCTGTCTCTCCCTCTCTTTGTCTCTTTCTCTTCGTCTCTCTCCCCCTGTTTCTCTCTTTGTCTCACTCTTCCTCTCTCTGTCTCTCTGTCTGTCTCTCAGTCTCTCTCTCTCTCTCTCTCTCTCTCTGTGTGTCTCTCTCTCTCTCTGTGTGTCTCTCTCTGTCTGTCTCTGTCTCTCTCTCTCTCTCTCTCTCAGTCTCTCTTTTTCTCTATCCCTCTCTTTCTCTTCTCTCTCTCACTCCCTTTCACTCTGCATCTTTCTGTCTCTTTCATCCTCTTATTTGTCTCTTTCTGTTTCCCCCTCTCTCTTTTTCTGTTTCTCCCTTTTTCACTCCCTCTTCTTGTCTCTCCCACTCTCTATCTCTTTGTCTCCCACTCTCTATCTCTTTGCATCTCTTTCTGTCTCTTTCTTCCTCTTTTTTCTTTGTCTCTTTCTCTCTCCTCTTTCTTTTTCCCTCTCTTTCTCTCCTTTTCTTTGTTTCACTTTCTCTATACCTCTCTCTGTCTCCCTCTCTCTCTTTCTCTGTTTCTCTCTTTCTCTCTCCCTCTCTCTTTCTTTCTCCCTCTGTCTCTCCCTCTCTTCATCACTCTCTCTCACTCTCTCTCTTTGTAGATCTGTCTTTCTCTTTTCTGTCTCTCTAGCTCTCCCCCTTTCTCTCTGTCTCCCTCTCTCTCTTTTTCTTTGTCTCACTCTCTTTCTCTATACCCCTCTCTCTCTTTCTCTCTCTCGCTTTGTCTCTCCCTCCTTCTCTCTTTCTCTCAGTTTCTCTCTCCTTCTCTTTGTCTCTCAGGGGAGTGGTACATTTGTCTCTGCTTCTTGATTATAGAAAGTACCTTTACTTGTTTACACCACATGCGGTGGGTAAACGAGCTCAATTCTCACTTCCTGAGATTTGATCAATCACCCACCACTCCCCCCACCCAGCTGCCAGCTCTCACCTCCCCAGCTGGACAATGGGGAACTCCTGCACCTCTTCACACCTCTGCCTCTGCTCTTCAGCCCACCACTACACATGGACTCACCCATCCCCCCAGCCTGCCACTGTCATTTTCTACAGCCCAGGTGAGACTGGAGCTCAAGAAGATCAGACCCAGGAAGGCAGCAGGACCAGACGGCATCAGCTCCAGGCTCCTTAAGTCCTGTGCAGACGAACTGTGCGGAGTTATGGAGCATGTCTTCAACATGAGCCTTAAGCTGAGGGTGGTACCACAACTCTGGAAGACCTCCTGCGTGGTACCAGTGCCTAAGACACCGCACGCTAAAGACCCCAGCAGCTTCAGACCGGTGGCTCTAACATCGCACCTGATGAAGACACTGGAGAGACTGGTCCTTGGCCACCTCCGCTCCACCGTGAGCTCAGCGATGGACCCGCTACAGTTTGCGTACCGGCCTGGCATCGGAGTGGAGGACGCCGTCATCTACCTGCTGCACCGCTCACTGTCTCACCTGGAGAACCCCGGCAGCACTGTGAGGATTCTCTTCTTTGACTTCTCCAGTGCTTTCAACACCATCCAGCCACTGCTCCTGAGGGACAAACTGGAGACCGCCGGTGTGGACTGTGACCTGGCAGACTGGATCCTGGACTACCTCACAAACCGGCCCCAGTTTGTGAGAGCCAAGAACTGCGTGTCTGACCTACTGACCTGCAGTGTGGGGGCGCCCCAGGGCACTGTCCTCGCGCCCTTTCTTTTCACCCTTTACACTGCAGACTTCAGACACAACACGGACAGCTGCGTCCTGCAGAAGTTCTCTGATGACTCTGCCATCATTGGCTTCATTAAGGATGATGATGATGTGGAGTACAGAGGACTAGCGCAGGACTTTGTGGACTGGTGTCAGCAGAACCACCTCATCATCAATGCAGGGAAGACCAAGGAGATGGTGGTGGACTTCCGCAGATGCCACTCTACTGTCACCTCAGTGAACATCCAGGGAAGGGACATTGAGAGAGTGGACTCTTACAAGTACCTGGGTGTTCATCTGAACAACAAACTGGACTGGACTCACAACACAGATGCACTGTACAGGAAGGGCCAGAGTCGGCTCTATCTCCTGAGGAGACTCAGGTCTTTTGGAGTGAGGGGGCCACTCCTGAAGACCTTCTATGACTCTGTAGTGGCATCAGCCATCCTGTACGGTGTGGTCTGCTGGAGCAGCAGCATCACAGAGAGGGAGAGGAAGAAGCTGGACAAGGTCATCAAGAAGTCCAGCTCCGTCCTGGGCTGTCCTCTGGACTCAGTGCAGCAGGTGGGGGACAAGAGGGTCCTGGCTAAGGTCATCTCTATGCTGGACCATGAGTGTCACCCCCTGCAGGACGCCCTGTCTGCTCTGGAGAGCAGCTTCAGTGATAGACTGATTCACCCTCGCTGTGTGAAGGAGAGGTTTCGCAGGTCTTTCCTTCCTGCTGCTGTCAGACTGTATAATGAACACTGTTAACACTGAACATGTGTCATTCAACTGTATCTATGTGCAATACTGAAGACCTCTGGTACAATTCACTCATGTCACTTACTGATATTTATCCTGTCTGTACATAAACATAGTCATTACTGTAAATAACATAATATACTGAAGTCACTTTACTGAGACTTACTCTGTTCATATGCTGCACTGTTACTTTTATTGTACATAATAGTATTTTTGGTATTTTATATTTTATATTTTGTATTTTATATTTTTGCTCCACCGGAACAAAATTAGAGTCTATCTTTAAGTCTATTTCTAAATTATTATTTTTTTAGCCATTATCTATTATCTTGTTTTATTGCATGTTCCATTTTCCTGCTGTTCTTGAACTGTGCGTTGCAACACTGGAATTTCCCCACTGTGGGACTAATAAAGGCATATCTTATCTTATCTTATCTTATCTTATGAAAGGTGTTGTACAAATAAAGCGCATTATTATTATTATTATTAGTGGAATAGAACGGAATGTCTACGAAATATTGCTGACACAGAATTGATTTTTTTTCAAGATCTCAAATTCAGGAAAATACAGAGTTACTCAAACACACATAACAAAATACAACTCTGCATAAGATCATAATGAGAGAAGACCATTGTTGCATGGTTAAAAGCTTGTAATAATACTGTATGTCTACTTTAAAGGTGCACTGCGTAAGTTTTCTGGTGTGAAAGAAAGAAAACACAACTCCAGGTGTGTTTGTGACAAGGAAACAACATAACATACAGTACATCAGAAAACAGCGTAATATGAGCCCTTTTAATGCTGTAGTATGACACATTCCAAGCACAGCAATGACATCTTCCTGAAGACGGTGTCAAACCGCCCACCAGAAAAGTTACAAAATGTCTCTTTATTAGTGCATCTATTTTTGTACCATTTGGCCAAACACCTGGTGAAAACATAGCACAGTATTATGTATTATTTATTATTATGTATTATGATTGTATTATGTCTGATGTAGGTTCCCATGATCTACTGAGGGCATGTGTCCAAGAAAGTTATGAAATATTTAACGGCAAAAACGATGAGTAAATATGTCAGGACAGTTTCTAACAGGGGGATTAATTTAATTTCAAAAAGGATTAACTTTTTGAATGACTAATAAGATAAGATAAGAATCCTTTATTTGTCTCACAATGGGGAAATTGCAGTGTCACAGCGCAAGTTTCAGAACAGTAGGAAAATAAGAGCATGCATAAGTGTTTACAATCAACTAAAAAACACAACACTGTAAAGCTAAAAGGCACAGGAACATTGTACAATAAGTGTCTTTGATTCTGAGCAGTGAACAAACAGCAGTTAAAGTGACTCCAGTATAGTAATATATAATATTACTACAATAAAGTGACTCAGATGATTGTGTACAGTGCAGCGATGGACAGTGGTGGTTAAATAAATAAGTAGCAGGTAAAGTGACTTTAAATAATATTGCACATTGTTATTATTACTATGGAGATGACACATGGTTGCTATGGAGATGACACATGACTAGCATTGTTCATTATACAGTCTGACAGCAGCAGGAAGGAAAGACCTGCGAAATCTCTCCTTAACACAGCGAGGGTGAATCAGTCTGTCACTGAAGCTGCTCTCCAGAGCAGACAGGGCGTCCTGCAGGGGGCGACACTCATGGTCCAGCATAGAGATGACCTTAGCCAGGACCCTCTTGTCCCCCACCTGCTGCACCGAGTCCAGAGGACAGCCCAGGACGGAGCTGGACTTCTTGATGACCTTGTCCAGTTTCTTCTTCTCCCTCTCTGTGATGCTGCTGCTCCAGCAGACCACACCGTACAGGATGGCTGATGCCACCACAGAGTCATAGAAGGTCCTCAGGAGTGGCCCTCTCACTCCAAAGGACCGCAGTCTCCTCAGGAGATAGAGCCGACTCTGGCCCTTCCTGTACAGTGCATCTGTGTTATGAGTCCAGTCCAGTTTATTGTTCAGATGCACACCCAGGTACTTGTAAGAGTCCACTCTCTCAATGTCTCTTCCCTGGATGTTCACTGGTGGGAGGGCAGTAGAGTGGCGTCTGCGGAAGTCCACCACCATCTCCTTGGTCTTCCCCGCGTTGATGAGAAGGTGGTTCCAGTGACACCAGTCCACAAAGTCCTGCGTTACTCCTCTGTACTCCGCGTCGTCATCGTCCGTGATGAGACCGATGATGGCAGAGTCATCGGAGAACTTCTGCAGGGCGCAGCTGTCCGTGTTGTGTCTGAAGTCTGCAGTGTAGAGGGTGAAGAGGAAGGGCGCGAGGACAGTGCCCTGGGGCGCCCCCACACTGCAGGTCATGAGGTCAGACACACAGTCCTGGGCTCTCACAAACTGGGGCCGGTTTGTGAGATAGTTCAGGATCCACTCAGCCAGGTCACAGTCCACTCCTGCCCACTCCAGCTTGTCCCTCAGGAGCAGCGGCTGGATGGTGTTGAAAGCACTGGAGAAGTCAAAGAACAAGATTCTCACAGTGCTGCTGGGCCTCTCCAGATGGGACAGTGAGCGGTGCATCAGAGAGATGATGGCGTCCTCAACTCCGATGCCGGGCTGATACGCGAACTGCACCGGGTCCATCGCTGAGCTCACTGTGGAGCGGAGGTGACCCAGGACGAGCCTTTCCAGAGTCTTCATCAGATGAGACGTGAGAGCCACTGGCCTGAAGCTGTTGAGGTCTTTGGCATGCGGTGTCTTGGGCACAGGTACCACACAGGAGGTCTTTCAGAGCTGTGGCACCACCTTCAGCTTTAGGCTCAGGTTGAAGACATGCTCCATAACTCCACACAGCTCATCTGCACAGGACTTAAGGAGCCTGGGGCTGATCCCGTCTGGTCCAGCAGCTTTTCTACTCCTTATCCGGCTCAGTTCTCGGCATCCGGATGCCAGATGCTGACAAGTTTCGAGTAAAAGTAGGTTTTTTAATATTTACCGGGAAAGTTAATATACTGTACCTTTTATTCTGGGCCTATGAATTATTATTATTATTTTTATTTTTTTTTTGTGCAATTTTTTTGGTCTTTCCATCCATAGATTTTTATATGTAATTGTAATTTCACATTTGTTTTCTCACCATGCATTTTTCTGATATAGAGACCGCCCCTAAAAGTAGCACCTACATACACCAAATGTTCTAATCTTGTCCTTAAAGGTGCACTGTGTAACTTTTCTGGTGGAGGGTTTGCCATCTGCTTGTCTCCATGGAGATGTTGTTGCTTGCTCTGGAAAGTTCCGGTATGGCATTAAATGTATCCATCTTGCATTTACTCAATAACATAGATTTTTATTGACTTAAAAACTTGCTTCTCTCTCTCTCCCTCTCTTACTCTTCCTCTATCTTTGTCTCACTCTCTCTCTCTGCATCTCTTTCTGTCTCTTTCTCTCTCTCTTTCCGTCTCTTTCTGTCTCTCTCTCTCCCTATATCGCTCGTTTCACTCCCCCTCTCTCTTAAAAACAACTTAAAAACTTGCATTCTTACTGTGAGTGCACTCGCCTTTACGCAGATCTGACATGTAACTTCCCCTATGGCATCACTTGCTGTCTCCGTAGTGATAAATAAGTGTAATGCCATACTGTGGAACACTCCAGTCAACATCTCGTCAATCTTCCTGTGTCTGTCTCTCTTTCTCTCTCCCCCTCTCTTTTCTTTTTCTCTCTCTCCCTCTTTTTTCTCTCTCCCTCTGTCTCTCTCTTGCTCCTTCTCTCTTTCTCTCTGTCTGTGTTTCTCCCTCTCTCTCCCTTCCTGTAATGCCTTACTGTGGAACATTCCAGGCAACATTTAACATCAAAGTTACACAATACACCTTTAACAACATTTGAACAGATCGTACTAAAGGATTTGTAGATATCTAATTCTAACCCTGATTTACTTACATTTTACTTTGAAAAAAAAAATACGCAAAATTTGAGTTTTACGCCAAATGTCATTAAGATATACATATATACTTAACTATGGTCACCAGGAATTGTGAATTTCCAGGAGCATTTAATCGGACACAAAATCGTTCTTCTGTGGTTTCAGTTTTTTCCAACAAAACAAGACCAAGTCCAAACCCAATATTGCCCTAAACAAACGCTGAATCATTTTACTTAAAGGTCGCCACAGATCTGACCGGTAATTTGGTCTGGTTTGGTCTCCACAAAGATGGAAAAGTTTAATACCATACTGTGGAACATTCCAGACAGAGCAAAAAGATCTCCATGGAGAATATGATGGACCATTCAGAAGACATGTTACACAGTGCACTTTTAAATGTGCTCTGTGAAGAAATTTGGATTGTGTATGTTTTCAGATGATTTTTGCACTGACTTGCCTGTAAAATAGCATTTTAACTTCTTGGGTTCTTTTTTAAAGACAATAACAGTAACGAGTATTTACCTTGTTGACATGTTTCAGCTGCTGCTGCATCTTCAGAACTGTCCCCGGTGTTGGTGGTGACGTGTCGTATATCAGCTGTTGTTACTTCCTGTAGGCGTGGTCAGCCTGATTGACCTGGCAGGTCGCTCAGACTGACCACGCCTCCCGTTGCCTGGTGGTCTCTGGAGGAGGGTGTCCCAGGTGTGTGAAAGGAGGAACATTCCGTCATCATGGTAATGCTGTCCGCGCCTCGTTTTTGTAATTGTCGTTTTGTAATATGTTCATTTATTTAATTCATAAAGTATAAAAAGACATCAACAGTGTCATAACATTACAAGTAATGAATGAAAGGGAGCAGAAAGAAGAGGAATCTTATGTTATCTGCCCCCTCATTTTCATTTCAATCACCGTCAATAAGCAAAGAACTATCGACCGAGAACTAAGGGACAAAAAGGAGGAATACGGATGGCTTTTCCCCATGGAAGAAGAGGTACAGCAGCAGGTTAACAAACACTTAGAACAAACATATGAACTGGAATTCGCAATGACCAAGGACCACCACATTAATAAGTTAAAATGTCTAATAGATACAAAACGTCGTAAAATCAGAACCACACAAAGGCTAAAGATAAATGGGTATGCAATTTAACACAGCGAAAAATCACGGAAACAGAAACAAACGTACTTGCACGAGGACTAAACTTTGCCACCTCCTCAAGTAAAATCAATTTTAGCCATGGAGTTAGCATGCCAAAAAATACCAAACCAGGGACAGAAAGCGGAGAAAGTGGAGTTACGCAACACAGTGACAGGGATCCTAAAAACAGCCAAATTACAAAGGAGCAACATAACCAAGGAGCTGAGGAAAACCATTAATCATATGAAAAAAGACAACACAATCAATATTCTATTATGATTGAAATTTTGCAATTTCCTGTCTCACCTTTACTGTATTTGATTTTGAAGTTACGTATTTCTACAAGACTCATTTTTACATTTGTCACACTTTAGTGTACTAATGTGAGAAAAAATGTTTATGTTTATCTCTGACTCAGAATTGTTACAGTGTTAATCACTTTCAATTATTTCATAACTTTTCTACCAGCCCTTAAATTGTGCAATGGATAAAAATGATAAAATGTGTCAAGAACAGTTCATGCATAGTTCCTCTTGTACACTTACGCTCACACAATGTACGAGACGGTCTGGACACGTTTGAAGCCTGGGGACATGTCTTTCTACCTGAGATAAAATGGGTTTAAGTTACGTCAACACCTCAATCACTGTTTTCATTACCTCCGCCAAGGAGGTTATGTTTTCGCCTGAGTCTGTCTGTTTGTTTGTTTGTTTGTTTGTTTGTTAGCAAGATAACTCAAAAAGTTATGGACGGATCTTGATGAAATTTTCAGGAAATGTTCCTAATGGTAAATCCCACAGATGATTAAATTTTCCAGAAGAAATCCTGGATTCTGGATCACTTTGAAAACTAAGCTGCTTGGCGGAGGTCTGCGCTCTCTGAGTGCGTGTGAGTTTAGTCTGTGATTTTTATTTTCTTTTTTTATTAAATTTTATTGCACATATACATACAAATTGTCATAAACATACATACAAGAAAACAGTTCAACAATATACACAAAGAAATAAGGGTAAATAAATAATTCAGATTGATAATTTAAAAGTGCATTGCGCAGCTTTTCTAGTGGAGGGTCCGTCACTTGTTTGTCTCCATGGAGATGTTATTGCTTTGTCTAGAATGTTCTACAGTTGAGATTAAACCTATATCACGAGGGAGACAACTATAGGCTACATTACAGGTCAGATCTGTGGAGATAGAGAATAATTGTATTTTTGCACAATAAAAACACCTGTAACGAATAAATGCTTGATAGATGCGTTTAATGTCATACTATGGAACATTTCAGGCAAGCAATAACATCTCCATGGAGACAAACAGTAAAGCTGCGCAGTGCACCTTTAAGTTCTTTATAAATTATAACTGTAGTCTGTGAGATGTTCTAGACGACTAGAACATGTCGTTCATCTGTAAATTCTGATCTGACCATTCCCTTTAAACGTCCTGTGATGGGACAGCCGGCTTTCTCATACACAGCAGCAAAAAACTGGAATACGCTTCCAGCTGATCTTAAAAGTTGGACTAACTCCCACACTTTCTCTCATGGGCTAAAACGATGACGTCTGAGCAGCAGGCGTGTCAACATCAGGCTTCTTCAAACATTTACACATTTGAACTGATTGTACTGTAGTGGTGTTGCGTAGATGTAAATGTGTTGTGTTTGACTCATGACATTTGTCTTGATGGTCATGTTGTTGATTAATTGTAATAACACTGATGGATTTGGTAAATGTACATTTTAGAGGATATTGATGACAATTAATTTTTTAGACGATAATGAATCTGAAATCTTGTGGAAATTAGAATGAATGAATTTTAATTGTTTTAAATGTTTAATGAATTGGATTGTGATTATTTTAAGGAGACACTGTTACTGATGAAATGTTGTTAGAGTTGGTCAAATGTAAATAGTTTCTTTAATGTATTTTGTACCTGCCCAAGGACTGCAGATGGAAAGGAGCTTGTAGCTAAATCTGGCACAGAGCATCTTTCCTCACAGAGATGAATGTTTTCTGTGCATTGTCCTTGTGTTAAATAAATAAATAAGAAGAAGAATTCACTCTATGATGTCATCTGAAACCCACCAATCGACCGGGATGGAGCTTTTGGACAAAGGACAACAAACACGGCCGCTGGATTAAGGAGGCAATCGAAGTACGGAAACATGCCCACGGGACTATAAACCGGGACGAGGGGGCTTTTATCCTCTCACACACTTGGAATACTGTTCTAAGAAAGTCGGACTGCAGATGGCGCTGTGACCCTGCCTCCACCGCAATCAGCTGACAGGACACGTCACAACAACATCACATGACCACTCTGAGGAAGAACGCTAGTGAGGTACTTTTTAAATTGTATTCTTTCTATAGCATCTTAGAGTGTTTAAAAAAGCACTATATAAATAAAATGTAATATTATTCTAAATGTATTATTAGAAATGAAAAACAAAAATTTGGTCTGAAAAAAGAATCTGATAACATAATTTATCGGAAGACCAAATGAACCTCATTGGACTCTTATCCATGGAGTTTGCTAAAGCCTGGTTTCTACTGGGCCGATCAGTACCGCACCCTTTTAGGGGTCCAAAACGGACAACTGGAGGTACTACCTTCCAAAGCGGTCTGGAACGGATCATCTCTTTCTGTGGAACATTCAGGTAAAACAATAACATCACCTAAAAATGTACATATTACCCTTTTAAATTCTAATTCTATCCAGATTTGGGGTGTTCTTGCTTCAGGGGGGAGGACATTTTAGGTCAGTGAATCACCATAAATTATTTTTTTCTAGTTTTAATTTTGGTCAGTCTTGGATCGATTTGAAGTAACATGTAATATTTAAGTTACAGCTACAGAGTTAAGAGGTCCTCCCACGCTCTCCTATGGTCACCAGTAATTGTGACGCATTTAATCGGACACAAAATCGTTCTTGTTGTGGTTTCAGTTTTTTCCAACAAAACAAGACCAAGTTCAAACCCAATATTGCCCTTAACAAACGCTGAATCATTTTACTTAAAGGTCTCCATAGATCTGACCTGTAATTTGGTTTGGTTTGGTCTCCACGAAGATAGAAAGGTTTAATGCCATATTGTGGAACATTCCAGACAAAGCAATAACATCTCCTTGGAGAATTTGATGGACCATTCACAAGAAATGTTACACAATGCACCTTTAAATGTGCTCTGTGAAGAAATTTGGGTTGTGTATGTTTTCAGATGATTTTTGCACTGACTTGCCTGTAAAATAGCAGGTTTTCAAAGCATAACCATGCGTTTGCCCAACATACCTCCATAAGTTCATTTTAAACTGCCATGTGGAGATGTAATAGCAGACAAATATAGTTTTTAGTGGCAGTTCCTTTCATCTTTCTTTCAAATTGCAATTGCGGTTTTATTTCCTGTTTTAGACCACCACAAATGTTATACCTTTATTAAAAATAATAAATTATAGTAACTGCTATGGAAAATTGGCAGCTGCTTACATATTTTTTGGGACACAAGTCTGAGCCTCATGAGCCTTCTTTTACTTTCACTGGAAATGCAGGCCTTGACATGGGGATTTTGAAAGAAGGGGATTGAACTCTGACTGTATTTTGCTATATTCAGTGTTGCATATTTTGGAATGGTTAAATAAATCATGTTCGTTTTATAGCTCAAAAATACCTTGCAAAACAGGCATTCTGACTGTGAGCGGGGGTGCCTCTCCACAGATCTGACCTGTAACTTGAACTGGCTTGGTCTCAGAAAAGACAGAAAAGTTTAATGGGGAAAAAGCATATGAAAAGTGAACATATGTTATACCTGCATTAAAAGTCCGCATGACGTCTCCGTGCCCATCCTTCAGAAATCCCCTCCGTTCCCGCGGGCTGTGTGACGTTAGGTGCAGAGGCGGAGACGGTTTTACTTTTATGGATCGTTTCCTCCGCTGGACTTTCACTACACCAAAAGAGGAAAACCTCCGCCGCATCTCCGTGAGGGTCAGAGGGTTGTGCAGTGCCTCACCTGGAGACTTTTTGTCAAAGGATTTAAGTTTGATTTAAACAAAGAAAACTTGTGTTACAACAGTTACAGAACCACCGCGTAGCCCACTGAAGATGCTCTAAAGCCGTGATGAGCGCGCCTACGTCAGCACACGGACAGTGTTTACTTCAGGGGCTGTGGGATTTTGTGAGATCAGGTCAGGAGGAGATCTTGTTGTCCCCTTACCTGCCCGCTTGCAGTGCGTTTATCACGCACGTACTCCTGTGCGTGCCATTCTTTATTATGGACTTATTGTCGTGCGTCAGCCCTCTGATCCGCTCGTGGAGAATCGCTCCGGGTTCGGTGCCAGTGCCGAGCGTGAGCTCCTGGATGGAGTGTTTGGGGAGGCTGGCTGTCCGGTACCTGACAGTGGTGCTCCCCGTCACCGCGCTCGTGCAGTGCGCCCTAAAGACCCCCGTGTTACCTGAGCGAGCCCCATCCTGCTACCGGCTCTGCGCGGAGGTGCTGGCGTGTCTTCTGCTGTTTGACGCGCTCTTCTTTGCCTGGCACCTCTCCATGCACAGGTAAGCGCACGCTCTCCGTTTCAGGTTTATGAAGATTATTGCAGATTATGATTATTGCTGACAGTATAAGAGTGTAACCTGTTTGGAGTGAAGGAAATGTTATATATTGTATGTATTATTTTCAGCCTGAGGCCACTCAGAGTAAAAGTTAACTACAGCCTTAGTCTGAGATTTCATAGCAAACGAAAAATTAAATTCAGTCAACTGGACAAAAGTTTTTTTGAATGAGACGCTCAAAAAAAAACTTGTCCAGTTGACAGAATTGAATGTTTCTTTTTCTATGAATCCCACCTTGACAACTGAGGGATTACACAGACATCTGTGATTTCATGAGAATTTGATCTTCTCAGAAAGAGGATCGCCTTATGTCGACCACTAGAGAGAGTCAGAGCGCGTTACAGAGCGGACCGGGTGAACCTCTGTCCAGGTCATTCAGGAAGTCCCTCTGAGCGCACTGGTCTCACACTGTGACAGGACTGCTGGAAATTCCCATTTGAGTCCTCGGATTTTCAAGTCATTTTTGGACATGTGTTTGTAATAATACATAGCTTATATTACTGTTATGATCCCTTTACTTTCATAGCAGAGTAAGATAAATGTGTTTATTCATTGGAAATAGGAAGAAGAAGAAGAGGATACTGGAAGTGGGTTATTAATTTCCTAACGTGGAGCACAGTGAGATTGCAATAACCATAGCTGTACTAAAATGCATTTATTATAGGTAAGAATCAACTTAGTGAAGGCCTGAAATGATGGTACTAAGTTACACCAACTACTACTACAATTAGCCACTACTACTACTACTACTACTACTACTACTACTACTACTTCCTCTACTAGCTTCTTTTGCCTGACTCAAACTATTGGATACCTTACAACATAGGCAACACTAACTGCACTACTACTTACTTACTTAACTTAGTAAAGGGGTAAAAATGATTGTATGGTACTAAGTTACAACAACAGCAACTACTACTAGCCTACTACTACTGCTACTACTACTACTACTACTACTACTACTACTACTAGCTTCTATTGCCTGACTAGATACTAACTAGATGCCTCTACTACTACCATTTTGCCATTTTGTCACTGTCTTATTTTCATAGTTTGCATGAATCAAAACCTTGCACAAGTAAAAGTGGAAATAAAAAAAAAAATCTATTAATACATTTATTTATATATGTAATAATTAATTTCATATTTAAAACACGTCCAGAAGAATTGACAAAAAGACTGAAATACTAATATAGGATGTTTGTACAAATATAAACTACAGGGTTAGCACTTTTTGCAGAGTAAAACAAGGTATTTTGTTGTTTGTGGAGATAATTATACTTACAAAATTACAGCCTTTGCGTTTGGCTAATTGCGTCCATTCTAACTGGATTGTGTAGTGTTTTCACAGGACCACCATTGGCCCTTTAATGGTCCTGCAGAATACTTTGACAAATGAGTCCGTTTTGGGGTTGCTTGTGGTCTTTTTTCTCATGGTTCTTTTTCTCAAGTTATCACCGGCTCCAGTCATTATGTAAGTGACAGAGGACATATGACCCGGACAGGAGAAGGCTTAAAGACAAATGTACTGCACCTGGGTCTGTATACTAGCCCACATAACACATAATAGGATTTAAGCACCAGAAGACCAGGTTTGCAGTAATCATGGCCATAACCCCACAGCTAATCCTCTGAATAGTTAACCTCCGGACCGTGAAGTCTTCAGGCTTGTTTTGGAACCGCACCGACTTCATTTACGGCGACTCTCCCTTTAAGAAAACGTCAAGAAATGCTCGAGTTAATTTATGTTTTTATTACATATGAGACCGTGGGGTTCTGTGTGGGGAAGCGCTGAGTGTGATGGTAATAGACTTAGACTTAGACAAACTTTATTGATCTTGGACACAGTAGCTCACACAACATATTATATGACAATAACAAAGAGTAAAAAATATAAAAATGGTAATAATAAATTCTAAAAATAGCAAGAGACTGGTGTCAAATAAGGCATAATTATATAAATGTGTATGTACAAGAAAAAAAAAAAATAAACAAAAAACATAAATATAGTAATATAAATCCAGTATAATAGAATGGTTAACTGAGTTGGTCTGGACTTGACATTTGAAAATGTGAGTGTTATTTCAGAAAACACTGGTTTAAAGGTTTAACATGTCATTTTATAGCCAAAAAAAGACTAAAATAAAGCGTTTTTTGTTTTTTTTGTTTGTTTTTTTTTCATAGTGCGAGAGGCAGACAAGAGACAAAGAGGGAGTTGCAGCAAAAACATGCTGTCTTTGTGGGGCAAATATTAAACCTAAAAATACGTGTTGACCATGACAGCATTTAAAGGGCACAAGGAAAAGGTCTTGAGGCTTGAGCACCGCCCGGGCTCTATCTCCAAGAAGCAACAGCTTCATGGAAGCTAACAAGTGGCAGACTCTCCACCCTCCAGCCTACATTATTCATCTTTAAAAGAAAAATGAACTTTAATATAATTTCAAATAATGACCTTGATTTCCAACAGGAGCTATATATATAAGCCAGATGTTTCCATGAGTATTCACAGGTCCAATAGCAGCTGTGCAAATCCAGCCCACTGCATTTTTCCATTTTGTCATCCTCCTAACCAGTCTCATATGTTTCTATTACCCAGAATCCCTTGGCTCTTCCGCAAAGTGCACCAGGAACACCACAAGAACAAGGCCCTGATCGCACTGGCCGCCCAGGATGCCAGTGGGTGGGAGCTGATGTCCCTTCTCCTCCTGGCC
This sequence comes from Taenioides sp. WSHXM2023, assembly GCA_029959045.1. Taxonomy (NCBI): domain Eukaryota; kingdom Metazoa; phylum Chordata; class Actinopteri; order Gobiiformes; family Gobiidae; genus Taenioides; species Taenioides sp. WSHXM2023. The sequence continues at coordinate 7,426,085 of CM057089.1, forward strand.
CTCATCAGCTCCTGGTTGGTGGGGTGCCATCCTTTGAGCGAAGCCCTCTTCCACCTCCTCAACAGCTGGCTGGCCGTAGAGGACCACTGCGGCTACGACCTCCCATGGGGCCTGCACCGACTGCTCCCCAGTTTCGGACTAGGGGGCGCTCCGTTCCATCAGCTGCACCATACCAAACACAGTGGGAACTACGCCCCGTACTTTACGCACTGGGATCTGCTTTTTGGCACGTACAGACAGTGAGCTATAGGTAAGGATACGTATACTGGTTTACTACTGTTTCTAAGTGGTTTATACCTGTTTTAGTAGCTGGTCCAGGGTTGCCAGATTTGAGGAGAGAAACAAGTAACCAAGACTGTGAAAAGAAACTTGAAAACAGGCAGCTATAGAAACTTGTAGCACTGATATCGGAAGCTACGCACGGTGGGGTCTGGATGGAAGACCACTTTTAACTACCAAGTGCCACAACGGGGCAGCAGTGGCTTTGGTGCTGACTGTTTTTGTGTTCTTAGGCAAGACACTGCTTAGAAACAGTGCACCGTGTGAGTTAGTGTTGGTGATGGCGCAGGACAGCTGTGGCTACAATAGACGCTTACCATCAACAAGTATGGAGTGAATGAATAATGCATGACTTTCTAACATGTTTTTTGAGTTGGATTATCATATATTTCTGAGTTGCTCACTCACTACTAGTAGGGCATCATCTGAGAAAGACTTTGTCAAGCTGCGGGAATCTAACCTTCAACCATCTTCACCTGCGCTGTTCGTATAGCCAAACACACTTAAGCACTTTTGTACTTTAGCACTGTAGCACTGTAGCACTTTATCATTTTAGCACCTTGTGATGTAAAACATGTATTGAAAACGTGCAAATTTTTAGGGGGAAATGTTATTTTTGTAAGTCTGCAGAGATTTCAAAATTCAAAACAATGGTGCACTTCAGATCAAGCCAAGACTGGAATGTGATCTGAAGCATGAAACTCAAAACGCTTTTTATGAATGGCTCTCGGTGCGTCACTCTCATAGCTGTAATTACACACAAACGAATGGAGCGTGCTACAACCTGAGCAGTCTTTTATTCCATCTAAACAAACGCTACTGAAAGAGACTAGAGATTTCGTCATTTATCTTAGGTCAGAGTCAAAGACAAGACACTGCAGGTGATAAAACTGACAATTTTTGTGATTTAAAACAGAAACATGAAAAGAGCCAGTTTTAAATTTCTTGCTTCTTTTTGTTGACATATTACATGATTAAAAAAATTATAATAATAATAAAAATATACAGAGGGAATTTTGGATATTATTTGAGAAAACAAAATCTTACTGAAAAACTGCTTAAAAATTCAAATTTCAACTCAGTTTTTTAGTTAAAGCTTCAATAAATCAGGCATGGAGTTAAATATTTAAAAAAAAAAAAATAATTGTTAAGTACAAGAGGGGTGATCCTTATGTCCCATTCAGACATTTTATTCACATTTTATTTTTAGTCTGTCTGCGTCTCCAAAGTTCAAAATGCTCTTTATTACTTATATTTCTATTTTATTTTGACTTGTACATATACATTTATTTTCATAATTATGTCTCATTTGACACGTGTCTCTTGCTCTTTTTGCTACACCTACATCTATTTTTGTTACTCTCTGTTCTTATATTATATTGTGATGTGTGAGCTACTGTATCCAAATAATTTCCCTTGTGGATCAATAAAGTTTGTCTTTGTCTAAGTCTAAGTCTAAGTTTATGTGTGTATTTATTTATCTATTTATTTGTGATGTGGTAAAGCTGTCGTTTTGAAGTTAGGAACTATCTTTTAGAGATTGGAAATCCCAGGACTGAAATCATCCAAATGATTCTAGTGAAGGTGTGCGGTGTTTAAAAACACAGTGGAGCACTTCCTGCATTACCACATGACATCACAAGGTGGAACTGACCCTTTAAAGTTTGTAAAAAAAAAAAATTTTAAGTGCACTATGTAACTTTTCTGTTGGAGGGTCCACCACCTGTTGGTGTCAATGAAGATGTTATTGCTTTGCCTGGAATGTTCCGCAGTATGGCATTAAACGTATTTACACTGAGACAAGCGGGCAATGCTACTACAGTCCCTGACAAAAGTCTTGTCGCTTATCCATTTTGTAGAAACAAAAGCTTATAACCTGACTTTAAATTAATCGATTGGTTTTAGAAATGTCTCATATGAAAGCTAAAACCCTCCCAAATTATGCTCAATATACTAAAATAAATTTGCTTCACTGAAGAAAGATTGATCATTTAATGAACATAGAAAGGTCAGATTTTGGCAAGACAAAAGTCTTGTCGCCTTGTCATATGATGCACCCAATCCTAGATTACAGCCTCACCTGTGATCAGTTACTGATCAATCAATTAGTGGGTGTGTATAAAAAGAACCCCAGCACACCAGACCTTCACATCAACTGCAACTTGACCTCTGACAACATGCCTAAGATCCACCCTGAGACCAAAGCGTTAATTATCAAGAGGCTGAAGACCAGATCCACTGCTGAGGTGGCTGACACCTTCAATGTGTCTCAGCGTCAAGTACAAAGAATAAGAAAAAGATCTGAAAAGACTGGAGATGTTTTTGACAAGCCCAGGTCCGGCAGACCCCGCAAGACAACTGCTCGGGAGGACCGTTTGTTGATTCGAAAATCCAAGGCCAGCCCCTTTTCCACTGCAGCAGAGCTCCACCAGGCCTGGTCACCTCAAGTCCCTGTGTCAACCAGAACAGTTTGTAGAATTCTGTCTCGAAATGGCCTCCATGGTCGAATCAGTGCACAGAAACCAGCACTAAACAAAAGGCAATTAAAAAACCGTGTGGCATTTGCCAAGGCCCACAGCCTGCTAAAAGGATGGACACTGGAAAAGTGGCAGAAGGTGGATTTCTCAGATGAATCCTCGGTTGAATTACATCACAGCCGCCGCAAATATTGCAGGAGACCTACTGGAGCCCGCATGGATCCAAGATTCACCCAGAAAACAGTTAAGTTTGGTGGCGGAAAAATCATGGTCTGGGGTTACATCCAGTATGGGGGTGTGCGAGACATTTGCAGGGTGGAAGGCAATATCAATAGCCTAAAATATCAAGAAGTATTAGCTACCTCTTACATTCCCAACCATAAAAGGGGTCAAATTTTGCAGCAGGATGGTGCTCCATCGCATACTTCTATCTCTACATCAAAGTTCCTCAAGGCGAAGAAGATCAAGGTGCTCCAGGACTGGCCAGCCCAGTCACCAGACATGAACATCATTGAGCATGTCTGGGGTAGAATGAAAGAGGAAGCATGGAAGGCAAAACCAAAGAATCTTGATGAACTCTGGGAGGCATGTAAGACTGCTTTCTTTGTATTGTATGAATCATTGTCGAACCGCATGGATGCAGTCCTTCAAGCTCATGGAAGTCATACAAGATATTAAATATGGATCTCACAGCACCACTACTTAATTCACTGATGTTATGCAACATATTTTTGTATTTGAAGTAAATTATTTGTTCAATTTTCTGTAGGCGACAAGACTTTTGTCTTGCCAAAATCTGACCTTTCTGTGTTCATTAAATGATCAATCTTTCTTCAGTGAAGCAAATTTATTTTAGTATATTGAGCATAATTTGGGAGGGTTTTAGCTTTCATATGAGACATTTCTAAAACCAATCGATTAATTTAAAGTCAGGTTATAAGCTTTTGTTTCTACAAAATGGATAAGCGACAAGACTTTTGTCAGGGACTGTAGGCCAAGTTACAGCTCAGATCTGTGAAGAGGCAAGCCCGCTCACGGTTTTTCAATGTCATTTTGATCCATAAATCATGCGCAGTGAAATAAATATACTAGATAGGTGTTAAAGCCATACTGTGGAATATTTTCACAAGCGTGATAATTATAATGTTGCAATTCAGCTGGCTTGATTGTGAACATTGAACTTTTTTTTTCTTTTATACAGTTCAGTTCAAATCCTAATTACTGATTTAGATGACTGACGGTCAAACAATCACTGAAATCACTGAAATGTACCCAAATTCAAGCACTCCACAATGTAAACAAAGGCCAAAACATGTTAAAATGACACAATTGATAAGATTAAACTAATAAAAAATAAATCACAGCACCTTTATTTTGTTAAATGAAGGTTTAACCTGTCAGAAAAATGCCTTCCTTTTGCATAAATTGTCCCTGCATTTTTGGTGTAATTTGTGTTTTTGAACTCAACGCTACTTCCTGTATTTTTGCATTTTTATGTCTCAACTTTTTTTTTCCACAAACTGCCACTTCACTTAAAGGTGCCCTATGTAACTTTTTGGTTGGGGATCCGTTACCTGCTCGTTTTTATGGAGGTGTCATTGCTCTACTTTACATTTATTCAATTACACATGGTTTTATAGCTCCAAAATACGAAGAAAAACAGGCATTCTGAATCTGAATTTAGAAAGCTTTAAAACCATACTGTCAAACACTCCAGACGAAGCAAAAACATCTCCATGGAGAAAATGTTACACAATGCACCTTTAAGCAAAAACTATGGTACTATTTTTCCCACCAAACCAAATAATAATTAGAAAAACATGAAAACCTGTCAAATGCACTTTAACTAGCCAAGGGTTATTGTAATCTAGCATAGCTTCAGTTTTCAACAAGAGCTTCAGTAATGGATTCCAGATTTACCCCAGTGAGCCAAAGCCGACACAGAACGGACTGTATATTTAAGATTTATTGGACTGAAACTTTTTGCGCTGCCATGGAAAATAGTTTTGAATGTCTGTAAATGATGCGAACAGTGTGGAATCATGGGAGTGTAAATATAAAAGTGAAGTGTTTTAAGTGCTTGTATGAATTGTATTAGGATGTGGGTAACAATAAAGACTATGTACAAATGTGAAGTTGAGTTATTGCACATATAAGATGGGCCTTTCTGTGAGGAGTTTGCATGTTCTGCCTGTGTCTGGTTGGTCAAATCCTTCAGTTAAGACAGTCCTGGTACAGAAATCACCCTATTTTTTGTGCATTTTCCTATTTCTGCTACTTACTTATGATTTATTATACCATTTCTCTTGATTATTATAATATGCTGTGAGCTAGTATCCAAAAAAATTCCCTTGTGGATCAATAACGTTTGTCTAAGTCTAAGTCCCAGTGTGCTTTATAAATAAATTTGACATTGATTATAACCTTAACGTTCTTCCAAATGTCCAGATAATATAGATTGGAGTAGTTAAGTTAAAGATCCTGTATTATGCAGTATTGACTCCTGTGAGCTTTAAGGCATGTTATAATGTTTCCTCATCAAAAACATACCTGAAGTTGGGTTTTATTTCGTTCGCACATGTTTTAGAAATCCTTTAAAATGCTCTGTTCCACCTTGTGATGTCTTAACACGGTAGTTTTCAAGTTAACAGCTCCTTTTACCTTTAGTTTAGTAGAGATTAACATTTCCAGGGCTGAAATGATTTAAATGATTCTAGTGAAGGTGTGTGGACTTAGTGGAGCACTTCCTATAGTGTAGTAGTGTAGAAAAACATAGCCTAAATCTGCAGGGTTTGTGTGTTAAACATGTGCGAATGAAACGAAACAACTCCAGGCCTGTTTGTGATGAGGAAACAACATTACAACATAAATCTGAAAATAGCGTTAAATGGGCTCTTTAAGTTGGGTTGACCAGTCGTATAATTGCCTACCCAAATTTCTAGAGTGCCTGAAAAATGACACTTGCATCAATGAAAACACAGATGTAAAAATTGTGTATTATATGGACTTGATTTGTTGATTTTAATGTTTGGCTGTTTGTTCATTTTTATCTCACAATAACTCAATCTGAATGTCTGACCAAAGATATCATTCTGGTAAGTTCTCAGCTGTCTGATGTTTATTATAACACTGTTTTTGGGGCAATGACAGACAGGGTCCAAATATGCCAGTTTCAGCCCCCGCTGGGAGTGTCAAGTTTCCAAAATGTCGTGTTTTCTCTGAAGTATGGAGCAAATTAGGCTTTATACGCTGGCACAGGCTTGAAAAGGTGCCCCCTGCAGACGCTTGGATTCCCATTAGCGTGGTGGAAGAAGTACTCAATTTTGATACTTAAAAGTGCACTGTGTAACTTTTTGGTTGGGGGTTCGTCACCTACTTGTTTTTAAATACCTAGAAAAACAGGCATTCAGACTGTGAGCGGGGTCGACTCGCCACAGATCTGACCTGTAACTTGTTCTGGTTTGGTCTTTATGAAGATAGAAAGGTTTAATGCCATACTGTGAAACATTCCAGACAAAGGAATAACATCTCCATGGAGAAAAGCGTTTGATGGAGCCTCCACCAGAAAAGTTACACAATGCACCTTTAAATAAAAGTACAGAAACCAGAGAACAGTAAGAAAAGTAACCAAAAGTATCACATGAAACAATCTACATAAGTAAAAGTATTAAAATACCCATATAAAAATGTATTTCAAGAGTAAAAAGTAAAAGGTGATGATTTTGATGAAGATTTGTGCGGAACAGAAACAACTGAATCAATATTTTTTTTCTATGTCTGTGTGTCTGATCAAACTATGAATGTGTTAAGGTTTCAGGTTTCAAACTATAATAAGAAATACTTTTATTTTTCAGTCTTGCTCAAAAATGCAGAGTAGAAAGTACAGATACCTGCTTTCAGATGTAGTGAAGTAAAATTCAAAGTATCCACCTTAAAATGTACTTAATTAAAGTACAGATACCTAAAATTTTTACTTGGACCAGTGCAGTTTTGGGACAAATCACCTTCTCAATGTTGTTTACAGGCACTTTTGCTCCCAAAACAAACAGTTGCTGACCAGAAGTGAAAACTAAAAGACCAAATTGAATATCTTCTTCAGAAATACTTACCACCGAGTGTACTGCAGCAGCGTAAACATGCAAGAGACAGCATCGCAAAACAGTGGATTTTGCATAAATCCTTTTAAGGTCCTATATTGGCATAATGTTGTGACCTCTTCAAAAACATACCTGGAGTTGTGTTTTGTTTCATTCACATATTTGAGTAATCCTTGTCTGTCTACATTTCCAAAGCTCTAAATGCTCTGTTCCACCTTGTGATGTCATGAAGCAGTATATTACAAGTTAACAGCTCTTTTTACCTTTAATTCAGTAGAGTTTGGCAATTCCAGGGCTGAAATTATTGTAATTATTCCATTGAAAGTGTATGGAGTTTAGAAACACAGAGGAGCACTTCCTGTATTACCACATGACACAGGTTTGTGTGTTAAACATGTGTGAATGAAACAAAACACAATTTCCTGTATGTTTGTGATGAGGAAACAACATTAGAACATAGATCAGGAAATAACGTAATATGGGCCCTTTTAAAGTCTACATAAAGTGGTAGAGGGTCAGTTATGCTTTTCTTCATGTCACTGCTTTGTCTAAAATGTTCCACAGTAAAGCTTTAATCTTATCTACCTCCAGTGACATAAGAAGGTGATTCAGCCAAATTCCATGTGCATGAGCTGTTGACATGTTTCATCATTACACTTTATTACACAATAGAATGGCTAGGAAAGTACTTAAATGCTATAACTGAAAGATTTAAACCAAAAAAAAGAAAGAAAAAAGGTCAAAATATGTCTGCTGCTAATGACAAAGTGTTTTTATTACTCAAGAAGTGCGTGTTAGCATGCTAGTTGTTCTTGACTTTACATTACAACATTATACAATGGTAGAAAGCTCCAAAAAAAAAGTATTTGCATGATACCGACTCTTTAAAGGTGCACTGTGTAACTTTTCTGGTACAAGTCCAGCGCATGGTTTTGTCCCTGGTTGTGTCCGTGCTTTCTTTCCCTGGAATGTACCACGGTATGGCATTAAACCTGCTTATTGTTTAATTATAGGTGTTTTTACAAATACATTTTTTAGAGCTTTCTACCATGTTATAATGTTAATCAAATTAATAACAACTAGCATGCTAACGTACACTTCCTGTTTGATAAATTGTAATTTGCGGCAAAAATATTTTGACCTCAAGAGCTGCTTATACAAATATGCTCAAATACATGGGATACAGGGCCTTTAAGAACATGATAAAAAATTGGACAATTTTGTTTAAAGAAAATATAAGTTGAATACTGCCCTCTAGTTGAGAACGACCATAAAAACTAAAATAAACCCCTATTTTTCTTTGCTTTAAAGTCCTATATTACGCAAAATGGATTCCTGTGAGCTTTAAGCTTTGATATAATGTTATTACCTCCTCAAAAACAGACCTGGAGTTGTGTTTTGTTTCATTCACATGTTTGAGTAACCCTTTATTATTAGTCTGTCTACATCTCCAAAGCTCAAAATGCTCCGTTCCACCTTGTGATGTCATGAAGTGGTAGTTTTCCATGTTAACAGCTCCCTTTTACCTTTAGTTTTGTAGAGATTAGAAATTTCAGGTCTTAAATCATCCAAATGAATCTAGTGAAGGTGTGTGGAGTTTCAAAACACAGTGGAGCACTTCCTGTATTACCACATGACATCACAAGAGAGATTTGTTTGAACTCAGCCTAAAGATGCAGGATTTGTGTGTTAAACATGTGTGAATGAAACAAAACACAACTCCAGGTCTGTGGAAACAACATTATAACATAAATCAGAAAATATCATAATATGGGCCTTTTAATAGTCCCACTGACAAACCTATTTTAACTTTGCTCCTCACTTCTTCTAATCCTTTCGTCCCTTTATGGTCACTAGCAGCCCTCCCTTAAGGTCTAGTTGTATGCCCTCTGTTTGCCCTGTAAGGCAGTTTGGACCATATATATTTTGTGAAACCAAGCCAAGTTACAGGTCAAATCTATGGGGAGGCAACTCTGCTCAAAGTGAACACATTTTTCAAGGTATTTTTAGTGATACATTTTAAAAGGCCCATATTACACTATTATCTGATCTATGTTGTAATTTTGTTTCCTTGTCACAGACATACCTGGAGTTGTGTTTTTGTTTTTGTTTTTTCACACATGTTTAACACACAAATCTTGCATATTTAGGCTGAGTTCTTCTCTCAAACATTGTGTCTCAAATGGTGGTACACAAGCTCCTTAAGGTCACCTCTTCAGAATGTGGGTTTGTCTAATTTAAAGTTTAAAGTAATATTTTGTTATTTTCTGATCTGTGTTATAATGTCGTTTCCTCTTCACAAATTAGTCTGTCTACATCTCCAAAGCTCAAAATGCACATGTGTGAATGAAATAAAACACTATTCCGGATATGTTTTTGATGAGGATTATAACATAAATCAGAAAATAAAACAATATGGGCCATTTAAATTCAACAAACCCACACACTGAGCTGCCCATGTACCATTTGAAGGAGCTCGTGTACCAGAGTTTGAGAAACACAGAGGAAGAAATGAGGAACATTATAACATAGATCAGAAAATATCATGATATGGGCCCTTTAAGAACCACTGGTCTAATCTGTTCGAGCCTTTATGATCATTAGCAGCCCTCCCTTTAGTGCTATCTTTGTACCTTATGCCCTCTTTTTGCCCTGTAAGGCAGTTTGTGGGGGTTTGTGGCCTGTCAGTCTCATGTTTCTGCATTTTACTATCTGGATACATGGTTATTTAACTCCTCGTGTCTGCCTCCAAGTCTCTCTCCAGGGATTTGTTGGAGAAATCAAAAGCACATGTCAACACAGATCTGAGAATTTCCTGTAGAATGGAAGCCCCAAGTACTGCTCCACAAGCTCACGGCAAACTGTTGAGGGATTCACGTAGCCTAAAGGTGGAACACGGCAATATGTTTTACAACACCTCAAAAGTTCTCTACACTTCGAAATCTCACCTCCCATCAAGTTTGTTCAGGTTAATCTTGATTAAAGAGGGGCTATTTTACTTCTAAATGTGAGTCTCCCCTCCCTTTGCTCCCGGTGTTAAGTCACTCCCCCTTCATTGCGCAACATAATCACTTCACTAATGAAACTATTGCACATCAGATCAGGTTTGTCTTGTTGCTGTGTACAGTTTTGTATCATATTTTTGTGTATTTATGTCATGTAGAAGCATGGAGGACATAGGCTTGCCTGGGAAAGATCGCTAAATTACTGAAACATGCATGGATGACATCTAAAACCTCTTCAGTCATGTTTTTAATGACAGAACATTATATCATGTTAAAAGTTATGCTCCAAAAATCGATTTTGCATAATACCCCTTATTACGCTATTGAAAATATGGCCTTATAAGTGAATTCTCATTGAAGGGACAGTGTTCAAGGTTTTGATTGTAAATTTCATAAACATGACCTATCTGTGTCCTCAGATATGAGGCCAACATGTTCAAATCAAACATCGCTCTTACATATTTGTGGAGTTAAGGGCTACAATCTCCAGTCTATCTTACATATCAAATTAGAATGCTTTTTATTCTTACTTTCAAAAACACTTTGTACATTATGGCCATGGTGTTTATGGTATAATGTTGTTTTGGATTTCAGTCAGAAAGCAGAGCCTCGCATGACTCATTTGGGTGTCAATTCCAAATCCAGTTGGTTTAAACCTAAAAAGTTTCTATCTGATCTGAACGGTCTCTAACTAAACCCCAGCACCTGCAGCCACTCCTGAACCACTGCTAGTGCAGCCTCTGCAGCTCGGGGAGGGAATTCTGGAGGTTCTGAGCTTCACATGAGCCTGTCCATAAACTGAGAATGAGACAAACTGTATGTCCCATAGATGCAGCTTTAGACACTGGCTACACCTCACACCAGACACACACCAGGTGCAGTTGTGGTTCATTTGTGACAGTACAGTACCATAGGCTACATACAGTTCCTTTAAGACTTTGAAGGACGTTGATTAACTTGTGGGCTAATTAGCAGCACGCTGGGTCATTTGGACAGCACGATTTAGTCAGAATTTATGATTGTCATAGAGTCAGACAAAGCAACAATAGGCCTACATTGCAGCTGTTGTATTGGACTTTTTGCGGGTTTTTAGGTTTTGTTTCTGTTTTTGACGGTAGCACCACATAGCTCAAGCTAGTTGGGTTAGTATGAGAGAAAGTTACATTAGTTACTTAAGGTACTGAGGTAGGGATTACACAAAACATGCACAATACTGTCACTGCTTTATTCTTCAAATGTTCTAATTTTCATATTATATCAAGGTTTGGGACCACCACAAGCTGTCCGTCTTTACAAACCAAGTTCTCAGCGGCTACAGTGAAAAGGTAAATACTTTGCTAACAATGAATTACATCGCTAACTTAAATAATAGTATAAAATCTGCATTGTAACAAGTGTGGTAGCTATGACTTCATTGAGCACAAAAAGCAATGTAATATAAGGAAGGCTATGTTTTGTGATGTCCCAACAAAATGAATCAGATCTTCAGATAATGGCATATTCACTTTGCGGTAAAAGCATGAAATTGAATCATGCCGTTTCTGTTTTATAATGCATTCAACAAAAGCCAATGTTCAGAGAGCTTCAGCAGTGGGATGAGATGCGCTTTGGGTGGAAGTGAAGAGAGATGGAGCGATAACCCTGTCCCAGAGCGGAAGTAATCAGGCCTTATTACTGCCTCCACGTCAATGCCAAGGACACCCACCAAAACACACGTTCACAGGGCGTCCCATCTGCCACGAAAATGCTATGTGCTGTACAGTTTATTCTGGGTGCAACTGGTTTACTGCCTAACATTTTGTTTACAGTACTATTCAACTGTTTTTTAAGCAAAGTTACCAAAGTGAAATACGCAGTGCTGAAATGTAAATGAAAGTAAAGGTAAGAAGAGTTATACCACATGGCTGCCAGATGTGTGCTTAAGTAAAAAATATAAACTAAAGCAATCATGAAAAACACTCTTCAAAGTTTATTTTATGCAAATTCAGTAGCATTTTAGATCAGTTTTACACAGGACCTGATTAATTTAACGGTTTAAAGCAGATCTATACTGCTGAATTGACTTTTCAGAGCTTTTAACCATATTATAGTGATATTTGGAGTGATTTGTGCATGTTTGAGTCATCTTTAATCACTTATTTTCAAGAGGCCAATATTGCCATCGGTATACACCCACTGCTCTGCACTTACTTTGTTCTCCAATTTATAATTTTCTTAATCTGTGACACGGGTAGGAGGTGCCAGCAACTTCAATTCTTTGCTGTGATGACGTTTATGGCAACATCAGTTCCCATTGGGCACCACAGTTTTCTAATGCAGTGAATATTGTGATTTAAAAAGATAACATAAAGATCCACGGGTTTCAAATTATAATTATATAGCAGCTGTACTAATTATAGTTGCATGCCTAAAATTAAACTCAAACCAATCTACTCAAATACAGTCACTTGAGTATTTGTGATTAGTTAGTTTCTAACCCTGGAAACATGCTATCAGTTGGCCCAGCATACTTCTTATATCATCAATATTTTGGAAAGTTTGACAGTTAACAGACCCCCAACACAGCATAAATATTCACTTGCTGGGCTTTAAATAACTGTTGGTTGTAAGGTTCTTGCCCTCTCTGTCATTTTTAGACAATTCCTGCGATGCGCTGACATGGGAGGTCAGAGTCTAAAATTATACCACTAATTATAGCTAGTTGTTTTAAGATTCTGTGATTCATAAATCTAAATAACTTGCAATGTGGATGCTATAGAACAGTTATAAATGAACCATAGACTCCATGTTGGATCTGTTTTTTTATTAGCACATTTCCATCAGAGCTTCACTGGCATCTGCTTGCTGTCAGCACAGACAGAGCCTCCATTTTGTTCATTAGCGCATCTCGTACTGTTTCCCATGATGCTTTGTTTGTGTGATACATGAACTTTGACCTGTACGCTGATACTGTCAGACAAAATGAGCAGGACTTCAGCGCACGGTGTCAAGATCTTAACTACAATTTCCTTAAACAACACAAAATGGAAACAGAGAGTCCATAGAGGCATTTCATTATTCTTCTATGCCGTAAATAATAATACTTCCCAAAAAATATCTTTATGCTGCATAAGCATTGTCATGACATGAAATCTACAATAAAAATCTTACATTGTAAAAATTAATAAATTAACTCAATAAATAGATAAATTGACACAAGCAGCAGAGGTATCAAATGAATATTAATACAGCTTACAATCACAGTATTGGCTTTCAACATAATAATGCCCTAATGGACTTTTCTTGATAAAGGTGATGGATGACCCAACCAGAGGCTGGAGGTATGTTCGGGGCATAGACTAGGTCAGTGGGTTGAGTTCAGGAATGTGGGTGACCCCTGCCCCTGTGTCCTGTGCATAGTTTATTCTACACCAATACTGTGCAGTTCAATGGTGCCACACATGTTTCTGAAACAGCTCCCTATCACCGGGCTCAGGCTGAGCAGAGGCATGTGAAGTGGAAACAGAGGGGCAGATAAGGCAGGTCCAGCAGCAGGAGGACAGTCCAGGCCTCGCAGACCGCCCACTCGCCCGCTCGCCTCAGGCCCATGAAGTGCTGATGATTGTTTGGCCACAGATAAGTGCAGAGGAAGACCCTGTCAGGGGAAGTGAGGGGGGAGTCCGGTTCCCACCAGTCTGTGCCTGCTGCATCAGGCCTGAGCCTTTGGGAAATCTGGAGCTGTGTAACTCTCACTGAGGACACACCTCACTATCGGCACTGTCAACAACAACTGCAGTCCCAATGCTTTCCACAAGCATCACTTTGGTGCGTTTACAGCTTTTCAGTACTTTCTTTGGTAGAATCAATTGAACCCCCATTTCTGGTGGTTTCAGCTAATGGCTGGCTTTCACATTTCTGAGTCAGAGTCTGTAAAAACCAGCACTATCTGCAGCCACACTCAGCCACCACCATGCCTTCATATTTATACTTGTAGGTGACCACTCCGGTATCATCCAAGTACAAGAGTGAGATAGGATCCAGCTTGGTGGGAACACAACATGCTTGAGATGCCTTCTGTGGACTGTGGATGTTTACCAGTGTTTGGACAATGGCATGCTTAGTGGGTGTTACATGCTTTGTCAATGGAAAAGAGCACACCCCAGTGCACTCATAGGCATCATAACCAGTGGGAGCCAGGATCCAACTGTCCCAACCAATGTCCTTAAACTCCACATATAAGGACTGCTTCTTGCAATGGTTCCCTTTGGCGTTTCGCCGAATACGAGACGCTGTATCATAGATAAAATTGGACCTCATTTGGATCAGGTCCTCTTCATCTGGCTCCTCTTCATCTTCATATAAATCTTTGCTCTTCGCCAAGTCATCCCAGATCTCATTTTGAAGGACCATGTTGGAGGTTTCTCGATCAATCATCTCATTTAAGTCACGCTTGTCCTCTCTGCGATCGCTGCTTTGGTCGTCCGAAAAAACAATCAGTAATGGCTTGTGCTTCTCCTCAGGACTCGTATCAATTTTCATGTCTTGCAAAATCGCATTGTCACTTTCATTTGCCATTTCAGGGATGTTTTCGTCACTGACCACACTCGTAATGTGCACCTCAAGCTGATGTGTAGTTCCTTGTTCAGAGTTTCTCCAGCGTTGGACAGCCGCTGTAAGATCGAATGCTTCCCAGCTGTTATCTGTGCCAAAAACTTGCCTTGACGCCAACTCTGTAAGGTGTATTTCATCCTCCTCTTCTCTCACTCCATCCCCTCTTTCTTGTCTCTCTTCCGTTGCATTATTTTCATTTTCATTAGATTCCAGTTCGTAGATAGTCACTTTTCGGTCCACCCCGGCATACAGGTGCCTGTCAGTCTGAACCAGGGTGTAGAGGCGTAGTTCAGCCACCGTAACGCGCTCGTGGTGTGGTACTGAAACGTTGAAGAGAAGTTTGTGGCGTCTGACCCCTCCAGTATCGATAACACTTGGCGAAGGATCTGGAAAATATTGGATAGAATATAATATCAGTATTATGAAGTTACAGATACTCAAATCTTTGTTTGGAAAGACTCAAATCCCCAACGTAAACATTGCCAGGCATCTTGGAGGAATTGAGAAAGCCTTCTGAATGAAAAGACAAAACATGCCCAAGCACATAACTTAATCCAGATGTCCACCACTACACTTTATGCTAATACCTTATACAAGACTGAAGCAGATCCATGTTTTTACAAATAATATGGAGCTACTTATGAAGGCATTTCTTGTAGATTACTCTTATCAAAATGAAATCTATATAATCTATGTTAAATATTCTATTATGATCTTGGACTAACTTTCCTATTCTAAAAAAGACAATCTCAAGATCCAAAAAGAGTTTATTGTAACAGGTATCAGCTACAGTTTTTAACATGTAACAGATATGCATATCAATGACATGTCTTTATACCTTCGTTCTTAAAGCTGCGGATGATGTTGGCAGTCGGCATGGCATTGTGGTCGTTGGCAAATCGGTTGTACAGCTCCATCATGTACTCCGGGGGCTCCTCTCTGGTGCTGCCTGCAGACAGCTGAGGACCTGAGCCACTCAGGTTAAATGTCCTGAGAAACTGCTCCTTCAGACTCTCCAGTAACTGAATGTTCACTGCTTCGTCCTGCTCCAACTCTGATACCTCCACCACCCCTCCATGGCCGTCACCCAGGCCTGGGTCGGGCCGATGCCTCTGATGGGTGCTCAGGATGGGGCTGCTTTCAGAGCTCTGAGGTCCCTGGAGGAGCGCAGTCACAAAAAGCAGTAGCACGGGCTTAGAGCTTAAGATGGGTCCCAGTTCAGAGATCCAAGTGCTCGCCATGAGAGAAGTCTTCACACTGAAGCTGACACCCTTTGGGGTTGTCAATGGGCTGGTGCAACAAGAAGAAAAATCTATCCACTCAAAGTTCAGTTGTCGTATCTCCAAGCCTGCTGCCTTCCGCAGGTCAGTGCAGTGGCCCACTCTCTGAGAGTCTCTGTAACAGGTTGAGTGGGGATAGGCTTTCTGCAGTATTTATCCTTGTGAACACCTTTTGAAGTGTGGGCAGTGGTTCCGGTGACAGGGTGGCCTGGCTGTGGTGCGGTCTGTGCCACTCATGTCTGATGTGCCTCGGTCAGGTCTCTGAGAGCTCTGGCTGCTCCGGGTGAGTCCTCTGCCCTTATCACTGACATGATAGGCTGCATAGCTCCAGTGTGCTGCACATGAGCGTGTGGCCTTATCTCACTACTTCCTTAATGAGGATTTTATAAACATCGGCCTCCAGCCTCCTTCTGGGTGCACATTTTGTTTGGGTGGGTGCTCCACAGTAGATTTTCTTCATCTGTTTATTTGTGTTGTAAATTATGGGCTCTGTTAGCTACTGTTTGAGCATGTACAGCTCACTGGGTGCATTCTGTGTAAAGAAAAAAAAAAGATATCTTAAAACAACATGGACTAGGTGCAGTTTTACAGTTGTGAATGAAATGAAATGCTCAGTGAGTCCAAGAAATAGGTCTATTGTTGTTATTATGGAGTTCTGTCCCTGTCTCTTTTTAAGCACTCACTTTTAGGATCAGAAGACCATGTTCATTATAGGAGCATGAGCGAAATATAGATTAAAAATAAAATAATTTCTGTGTTTAAGATGGTATGCAATATCTTCTGCTCAACATTTCACACTGTAGTAGGCGACTGAAAACAGATTCTTTTAGCTGTCAGCTTGATTAACTCGCTCGTATTTATAGCAAGGTGCTGCAAGTCATTCAGGGTCAGCTGATATCCATTTTATGGAAATTATTTTCTGCACTGTTTGCATTATTTGACTTCACCATACTTTACTCCCACTTTTTTTTTTATTGAAGTAACAGTACTCTTACATGAGTAAAAGTGTTGTTACTTTTCCCACTTAAAGACAAAAGTGTTGACAGTATGAATGATTTGAACATTTGTGTTTCTTGCACCACTCGATGATATTGTTTTTCAGATTTTTGTGTTTATCCTTTGAAACTGGCAGATTTTGCATGTTTTGTCCTTCCAAGTGCATTGATTTACATTCTGATAGTTACTCTTACTTGAGAAGTACCTTTCCCAAATACTTTTTCTTGAGTAATTTCTTAGACCACTACGTTGTACATCTACTTGCATAATATTATTTTGAAGTAACGTCACTCTTACTTGTGTACAATTTTTTCTACTCCACCTACCATTGGATATAAAATATATATTTTTACTTCTTCTCACTCCCTTTTGATCATGAAGGGTATTTTCTTTTCTTTTGTAAGTAATATTTGTTATAATACATACATGTAAATTGACTTGAAATAAGTTGTTTATTTGATCATTTCTACTAATACTTGGTCAACAAGCGCTCTCAGGTCCCACACATGGTCCTGACACAGCCTTTTCTCTCACCACATTGGGACAGCCTTCTCTTGTTTGCGCACTCTTGTCGTCAGGGCAATTATTGCATTACTCACCTGATCCCTCGCTCCACTACTGTCCGTCATTCCTGAGCTGTTTGGGGTGACCTTCAGATACCCTGTGCTTATGGTGCGTCACTTTTCCTGGCCCGACCATTCTTCTGCCAGGCTGACACTTGACAGACATGGGCTTATCTGTGATTCGGCTGCACAAACACATTAGCACATCTTCCTGACAGGCAAGAGGAGCTTTGATAAAGATACTGCCTTTGGTACACAACTACTGTCCCCTCATATGGTCCGCATTGTAAACTAGTGACCAGGGATGTAACGATATCCAAATCTCGGTACGATATTTTCACAATATACATCTCATGGTACGATATTTATTCCGATATTTTGCAGAGCCTAACAAAATTGTGAATATGCCAGCTTTTCCTCTTAAAATGCCTTGGCAAGACTTATAACAGTTATTTCTTCATGTAGTCTGCACTAAAACAGAGCAAAGGATCATGGTCTATGTAGTTCCCTCAGGTTTTTTATCTTAAGCGAAGAGACCCTATTAGTGACAGCCAAGTTAAAGGGCTTGTACCTGATTTTAAAGGTGCACTGTGTATAATTTTAACCTTATTTATCTTCACGGAGACATGCAGGTGGAGCATGTTACAGGTCCGATCTGTGGAGAGGCTAGAGCGTGCACAGTGAGGTATTATTTAGCAACATATTCACCTGAAAAAAGCTAGATAGAAAATTTTAAGCAAGATTAAGTTTAATGGCATACGCAAATAAGTAACATCCCTATGGAGAGAACCAAGTGGCCAGAAAAGCTACATGATGCACTTTTAATTTATTCTCTTCAAGATGAATGCTCTTTACATCATGTATGATAAAAGCTGCTAGATAAGTTTGAAAAAGACTGTAAAATAGCTGTAAGCATCCCGAAAAGCGCTATGTAAATAAATTGTATTGTTATAAGCTATTCATTTTACACAGTATTTTCTCGACAGGTTCACCTTTTTTCATCCAATTAGTAAGATTGTTACTAAGAATCATGGGAAACCAACTGCCACACACTACTAATAGTGACAAAACACAAAATATAGACAGTTTTTTTCTTGCCTGACAAGCCGGTCCTTTCTACATTCTGTTCAAATCCAGAAGGGTCTGGAATCTGACTGTAGCGCGTGAAAAACCTCCGTCCAAACTTGAGATGGTCCAACCACAGCCATTAATTTGTATGATTTGTATTTTTTTATTTTTTTTCTGTTGGCATGATTGCACTGATGTCAATATGGAAGAAACTTTTTTCCATTGTAAAAGAACACAAAATGTTTACTTGCCCAAAATAAATAAATAAATAAATATACATATAACTTTTTTTTTTTTTACCTGAGATAAATAAGACTTTGGTGCTTTGTTTTCTGATTCTGTGGAAATCTCTTCTCTTTTTTTCCCTTCTAAACCGCCATGTTTGTTTTTACCTGAAACAGAGCTTGTGTCTCTCTGTTCTCTGATTGGTTGATCCACCTGTCAGTCACACTCTCTGGAATCAAAGAGACAGGATATGGCTTTAGATCCTCTCCTCTTTGTAAAGTTTTGTCAAAGCGTGTGGTTTGGGCTCTCCAGTCCGGCCAGTAGACGGGGGGGACAAAGGGGTCTGTTGTCCCGAGGGTCCAATTCTGGGTTTTAGGGACCCAGAACTGGACCCTCTTCCTATTAAATCATATTAACGAGGAACCCATGTGAGGTTTCTTACCCCGGGCCCCACATTTGACAGGCCTGTGGCAGAAAGGAGAAGAAAGTAGAAAGTGGATGGGGCTAAAGGTTCAAACTAAAACATATACCTGACTCATGGTTTGAAATCAGTTACAGACCCTTTAAGAGACCACAGTCCTATTCTTGGAGTGAAATCTGACTATAAAACATATTGAACTGTTTTTATCCAGATGTTTTGTAGCCTTTTCCCATAAATTGCAGTGAATTTGGCACACAAAACCAAGCAAAGAAATCACTCTCTCAGCAGAAAGTATCCAGACACACACTCTTAGGTAATGCTCTATCCTCTTCGAAGTGATTTTGCTCATCGAAAGTTACAATTTTCAGAAGTATTGCAATAAACATCACAAGGGTCGAGTTACATGGTGAAAACTTATGGAAACATTTGAGGAACGCTGCTTCTTGGGGCCGTGGTGGAGTCACTTCAATGAGTAACTTCAATGACAGCCAACTAAGAAGCATTGCCATTGTAATGGTGGGCAAACAGGTATATTTTTAAGAAACTATTAATTTCCCCTGTGGATCAATAAAGTTTGTCTGTTTAAGTCTCTAAACTAAACAAAGTGCCCTGTATCAGACAATATTAAAGGTATGTCATTTTTCTGGTGAAGGGTCTGTCACATGCTTGTCTCAGTGAATATGTTATTGCTTTGCTTGTAATGTTCCACAGTATAACACAGTTCCATAGTATAAAACTTGTCAATCTCCATGGAGACAAGCAGGTGACAGCATCAGGCTGTGGAGAAGGGTGAGAATGCATATGGTGAATGTTTGGCAATGAAAACATTTGTTATTGAATAGCAAGTTGAATGCTGAGCTGTGGAACATTTCAGGCAAAACAATTAACATCTCCATGGAGACAAGCAGATGACTAACCAGAAAAGTTACATAGTGCACCTTTAAAGCCCCACTGCATAACGTTTTCACTATAATCTTCCATGGTATGGCTTAAAACATATCTATCTTCATGTAGGATGTTCCAAAGTGAATTCTTTTTATTTCCATGGTTTCATGCAGGTGACATGCCACCTCTAGAAAGTTATACAGTTTTGCTTTAAAGGTGCAACTTTGTGTAACTTTTCTGGTGGAGGGTCCTTCAAATGCTTTTCTCCATGGAGATGTTGTTACTTTGTCTGGAATGTTTCACAGTATGGCATTAACCTTTTCTGTCTTCATGGAGATCAAACCAGCCCAAGTTACAGGTCAGATCTGTGGAGAGGTGACCCCGCTCACAGTCAGAATGCCTGTTTTTTGTGGTATTTTTGAGCTATAAACCACTTGTAATTGAATAAATGTAAGGTAGAGCTGTTTAATGTCATACTGTGGAACATTCCAGGCAGAGCAATGACATATGCATAGAACCCAGCAGGTGACGGACCCCCAATCAAAAAAGTTACACAGTTTTGCTTTAAATCTGCATGAGGAAAATAAAATTCCATAGAGTTAAATATATAATTTATTAACACTCCAACCACATCAGCTACACATTCACAACGTGTTATCCCAAACAGACTACAAGCATTCCTCTGATGTGTCCAAAGATGCCAGGATGTTGCACAATAGTTCAAATCCGTTTACACAGTGGGGTCTTTATACTCGGAGAAGAGTTTAAAGACATCAGTTCATTGTCCACATCTTCAAACAAACAAGCCTTTTAGCACACTATAGGGTTTCAGATCACAATGTTAAACAGAGATTAGCAGCAGGCAAATGTATATTGTTATTAACCTTATTTTGTGCTAAGGCTGAGAAAATGAAAGTTACTAATAGAGGTACACCATTTTGACAAGATGTATTGGATTATTATATTTTTCCAATTTCAAAGTTGTCTTAAAGGTGCACTGTGTAACTTTTCTGGTACAGGGTCCGCCACCTGCTTGATTCCATGTAGATGTTAATGTTTCTACACAGAGACAAACAAGCCACACAACAAAGCTAAGTTACAGGTCAGATCTGTGGAGCAGTGGGCTTGTTCACAGCAATAATAATAATAATGCATGTTTTTTACTGTTGTTTTGAGAAATAAGAACACCTGTAACTGCATAAATATGTGTTTAATGCCATAATGTCAAACATTCCAGGCAAAGCAAAAGCATCATCATAGACACAAGATGATGGCAGACCCTCCACTAGAAAAGCTGCACAGTGCACCTTTAATTTAGGACAATGTTTGTCATTTAAAAGGACAGTAGAAAGAGAAAAAAATCAAGATAAACTAGAAGCTCCTGTTCTCAATCTGAACAAGGGACATAAGCGCTGAGTAATCTCACATCAGCAGCCTAAATGTAAACCAATGGAGATATTAAAGGTGCATTGTGTAACTTTTCTGGTGGAGGGTCTGTCACCTGCTTGTTTCTATGGAGATGTCATTACTCTGCCTGGAATGTTCCACAGTATGACATTAAACAGCTCTGCCTTACATGTATTCAATCACAGGTGGGTTTATAGCTCAAAAACCCCCCAAAAAAAACAGGCATTCTGACTGTGAGCGGAGTTGCCTTTCCACAGATCTGACCTGTAACTTGATCTGGTTTGGTCTCCATTATGATAGAAAGGTTTAATACCATACTGTGAAACATTCCAGACAAAGCAATAAGATCTCCATGAAGAAAAGCATTTGACGGACCCTCCATCAGAAAAGTTACACAATGCACAAGCGTTCACTGTTTTGTAACACCGTATGTCACAAAGTATTATTATCGCTCCTTGTACAAAATTTGAGTGTTTATCAAAAGCAGTACAGCCTTTATTCATTCTGAAATGCCTCAGATAGATAACACCTCAGACAGAGCAGTGCAATGTATGTTTCTTAACATGTTGTTTCCTTACTAAAATATGACAGATTTCCTCCAAAAAGAAATAGAAAGTGAAGCAAATTTTTTGTTGTATTTTCCTTTTTTATGATTAATTTAGAAATCCTTTGTTTGGATGTAACAATGTATAGTATATCATGAAAATATGGTACAGAGAGATTTGGATACCGTTACATCCCTCATGTTGACCCAAGATGAAATGCAACTGGCCGATTGTATTTTGCTTGTAGTTTCTTATAAGCCCATGAAAAGGCTGGACACATCTGTATGAAAGACACAATAATCAAATAAATTCATTCACTTAATTCATTGTACTACTCTCCTCTCAAGTCTATAGTGACTAGTTTGTGTCCTAAGTTTACGAAGGTGGTTTCATGGTGAGAAACTGTTGAATGTCCTTTTGCAGCTCCTTGTTCCTGCTCAGGGCTTCGTCTCTGCTGCGCTCCGCGTTCTTCAGGCAGATCTCCAGAGCAGCCACACGGCGGCGCTCTGCCTCCAGCTCGGACCTCAGCTCAGCCACAGTTGCCTTCAGCTCCTTGTTCTCCTTCTGCAGGCTGCAACTGCACAGGGGGGTCAAGGAAAATCAAGAGTGTGAATCTTTAAAGAGACTGCTGCAGATGTTTTTATGTAATAAAGTAAAATATGTACGGACAGAATTTCTAGGCGCAGTCAGGGGCTGGAGGGGATCCGGTTTGGGGACCACAGGATTTCATCTCTGCTGTTTACAGATGATGTTGTCCTGATGGCTTCATCGAACCGGGACCTCCAGTGTGCACTGGGGCGGTTTGCAGCCGAGTGCGAAGCGGCTGGGATGAGGATAAGCTCCTCCAAGTCCGAGGCCATGGTTCTCGACCGGAAAAAGGTGGCTTGCCCTCTGCGGGTGGGTGGAGAGTCCTTGCCTCAAGTGGAGGAGTTCAAGTATCTCGGGGTCTTGTTCACAAGTGAGGGGAAGATGGAGCGTGAGATTGACAGGCAGATTGGTGCAGCGTCGGCAGTGATGCGGTCGCTGTACCGGACCGTTGTGGTGAAGAGGGAGCTGAGCCAAAAAGCAAAGCTCTCAATTTACCGGTCAATCTACGTTCCTACCCTCACCTATGGTCATGAGCTTTGGGTAATGACCGAAAAGATAAGATCACAGATACAAGCGGCAGAAATGAGTTTCCTCCGTAGAGTGGCTGGGCGCACCCTTAGAGATAGGGTGAGGAGCTCAGTCACACGGGAGGGGCTCGGAGTAGAGCTGCTGCTCCGCCACGTCGAGAGGAGCCAGCTGAGGTGGCTTGGGCATCTGTTCCGGATGCCTCCTGGATGCCTCCCTCAAGAGGTGTTCCGGGCATGTTCCACTGGGAGGAGGCCTGGGGAAGACCCAGGACACGCTGGAGGGACTATGTCTCTCGGCTGGCCTGGGAACGCCTTGGGGTCCCACCGGAGGAGCTGGAGGAAGTGTCCGGGGTGAAGGAAGTCTGGGAGTCCCTGCTTAGACTGTTGCCCCCGCGACCCAGCCCCGGATAAGCGGAAGAAAATGGATGGATGGATGGAATATGTATTGCCCTAGTACAGATATATTGTGAAAGAAGCCCTTAGGGTCTACATCTAATTATACAGTATTTTATTGTCCGCAAACCAGGAAGTACGCTTGCCCAGACTGTCCCCCAGTCCAGCTGCAGCTCTCACACGAGAACCAGAGCTCTGCTGTTACAGTCGGCGCCTCTGAAGGCTGCACAGAGACCACGTATTTGTGTGACAACTGTTAATTTATTCAGGGAAAGGGCTGCGGTCGCGCCGGCGTCTGGAAAAAATAGAATCCAACTGAACTGATTCGGAGCCGCAACACCTCCACCGGCACCACCGGACTGCACATGTGCGCTCTGAGCTCCTTTCACTGCTTGTAATTATACAGAATACTTCTGGCCACCGGACTGGAACGGGTCTACATCTGTTTATACGGTGTTTTATTGTCCGTAAAACAGGAAGTATGCTGAATGTATTAGGAAACATTGGGCAGCTGCTATGATCATACTATCCATAATGCCTCTATGTTTTGTTGTGTCCTTGAGCAAGACACTTCACCTTGCCTGCGTATGAATGTAGTGTGTGAGCCTGTAATTGGTGGTGGTCATAGGTCTTGTTTGTCTTATGTAATACAAATACATTAGTAAAATCTCACCAGTCGACAAGCGGTGCTCCATCTGCCTTTACTTCACATTTGCTGGTGTCCTGATTCGTAGCTTTTGGTTTCTCATCACTATTCTGATGCACCAGGCTTTGAACAGGCTTTTCAACACTGTCACTTTGGCCTTTAGCCTTCCCATCTTCTGTAAGAGTGATGAACCCCTGGTCACTTCCTCTCCTGGGCCTAGACCTCATCTCCTCCTCCTTGGAACTCACTGCAGTCGTTCTGAACAATGACCCGGAGGATTTGAGGTCCAGGATTTTAAAAATATCTTCTGAAAAAGTCCCACTCTTCTCCTCTATGGTCTCATGTAGGCGGCTCCAGCGATTCAGGGCCTCTGCTTTGGCGGCCATCCCTGTCAGAGGGCAGTTGAACGTGGGTAAGGTTTGGGTGCGTTTGCGGGGTGATTCCATACACTCTTGGGGTAAAAACGGTTCTGATTTGGGGTTGGTGGATCTTAGCGGCCCTGGGCTGTCCTGATCCTCCTCTTCCTCTGGAGACTCAGACAGAGAAGTGTCACAGAGCTGGGGACAAGAAAGGAAAGTATTAAGACTACATTTAAAGGTGCACTGAGTAACTTGTCCAGTGAAGGGTCCGTCATCTACTTGTCTCCATGGAAATGTGTCTAGAATGTTCCACAGATGGAGTTAATATGATTAACTTTGATTCAGGAGCTGGACCACGCCTCAACCTGCTCTCCAGCCAACCACAGCTCATCTCGACCACGCCTTCAATTACCCAGAAGCCCTATTTATACAGCCTATCCCGACAACACCATCCGTGTCAGCTCTCTCACCGTCAATAAATATCTTTATCATATTTCATTGTCGTGGCGTGGTCCTTGCTAGTCAATATGTCCATAAACGTAAGAATCTCCAAATTACAGTTTAGATTTAAGGAGAGGCGACCCACTCACAGTAAAAATTTATGTTTCCTTAAGATATTTTTGAGCAATAGATAACACCTGCAGTTGAATAAATGCAAGACAGATTACCGTATTTTCCGGACTATTGAGCGCACCTGAATATAAGCCGCATCAACTAAATTTTCAAAGAATTTTATTTTTGTACATATATAGGCCGCACCTGTCTATAAGCCGCAGGTGTCCACGTCTTCAAGAAGTTTTCAAGTTCGGAGCATCTGCTTGTATTGCCTCTGAAAGCTTTTGTCGTCTTTTTGCATTGAGTCGCTCTGGCGCTCTACTGCGCATGTCTCGAGCAGAAAGAGCCGCTGTCCTGTCTGGGATCATGTCAGTGTCTTGTAGGATTTCAACAGGATTTGAGGCTCTCCCGGGGGTCGGGGTTAGGTGTATCGATCATGTATGAGTGGATGTCCAGCTACTGAAGTTTGAGACGTTTCGTCTCGTCATTTACGCTTCACCTGCATTTAACACATACGGGTCATTAAGACGTATCCCACTCACTAATGTTCATTTAGCAGCAGAACTTATTTTATCACGCAGCGATAAACTGTTTTAGTGCTGACAACAGCGCTAGCGAGTGTTCTAACTAACCCTAACCCATGTTCACCGCACAGACAGCGGCGCTTTCTGCACTCAAGCTGCGCGCGCATCCGCTGTGTTCAGAGACGAATAATCCGTCCATATATGAGCCGCATCGGTGTATAAGCCGCAGGGTTCAAAGTGTGAGAAAAAAGTAGCGGCTTATAGTCCGGAAAATACGGTAGTTTAAAGCCATACTGTGGACAATGTAAACCAAGGCATTAACATCTCTATGGAGACAAACAGGATGAAGACCCTCTCCAGAAAGTTACACAGTGCACTTTTAACCATGGGCAATGCATGCCAAATCAATTGCTCTGCTATAAATGTAATATTTAAAACACTAACCTGTTTTCATTCTAATATAACATGATAATGTGAGGTCAATCATATAATAAAAAATTAAACATATTAACATGTTTACTAAGTGTCACTTTTGTTTTTGATGCTCTGAATCCTCCCTCCGCTCCCCCTTCAGAGCACATCATAAACTCAATCAGTGTGCATTGCATTAATGAAACTGTTGTACATCATATCAGGCGTGTGAAGTTGTAGTGTAATGTTTTGTATCATGATTTTGTATATTCATAGAAAATTGCTGGAGCAGGATCATACTACTAATTATAAGGAGGGTTCACATAGGGCCTGAGAGAGATCACTAGATTACTCAAACATGCCTGGATGACATCTAAAACCTCTTCAGGCATGTTTTTGATGACGGTGTTCAAAGGTGCATTGTGTGACTTTTCTGGTGGAGGATCCGTCAAATGTTTTTCTCCATGGAGATGTTGTTGCTTTGTTGGGAATGTTCCACAGTATGGCATTAAACCTTTCTATCTTCATGAAGACCAAACCAGACCAAGTTACAGGTCAGATCTGTGGAGAGGCGACCCTGCTCACAGTCAGAATGTCTGGTTTTTTTTTAAAGTATTTTTGAGCTATAAAACCACCTGTAATTGAATAAATGTAAAGTAGAGCTGTTTAATGTCATACTGTGGAACATTCCAGGCAGAGCAATGACATATCAATAGAAACAAGCAGGTGATGCACCCACCACCAAGAAGTTACATAGTGCACCTTTAATAAATACATTTAATTTCTATGAACATTACATAAGAGCCGTACCTCAGTGGACTCCCAGCCCACAAAGCTGCGTGGGGCGTTCTTTTGGCTGTCTGCCTTGTTCGGAGGAGGAGAGGGGAGCTCGTCTTTAGAGGTGGGGAACAGGGCCTCATGTTGTCGAATCAGCACCGTCATCAACTTCTGGATCTGAGGAGTCGCTGTGAAGAAAAAGGAGAACTGGGTAGGGCAAGCAGTAAGAAATATTTGTACTAGAACATACATATAGCTATAGAATTGTTATGCAATACTGCAGTAGAAACCGATGGGTAGATTTGACTGCAGATTAAGATTTGTATGTCTGTCATTGACTAAAGAAATTCTTCGTCAGTTAAAACCAACATGACCTGCTGATTGATTAGTGGACTAAAAAGGGGGCATGGCAAAAGCTCAAACGATTCATTATCTCCATGATCTGACTACAAAATTAAACATTAAAATATATCAGGTGACAGAATTTTGATTATTATTATTTTTGTATCTTTATGTGTAAATTTAATGTGGTAATAATGTTTATATGTAAAACTAACCTTATAATCATATTTCTGTATGCACTTTTAATGTTTTTTATGTGGATCCCAGGAAGAGTAGTTATTGTTGCGGTAATAACTGATGGGGATCCAATATATATAAATAAATAAACAACTGTATGCAAGTTAATGCAAAAACAACTTTATATAAAAAAGTGCAAGGAAAATGCATTCTTTTGTCTTTTATATCTAATCTATGACAGCTGTGGATTATTATATTGTAATTTGGACATTTTAAACCTCAATATTGATCTATTCTAGAATGCTTTACTAACAGAAACAAGTCCACTGACATCCAGGTTGGAAAATTGCGGTGCCCATTGAGATATTAGAAGCTGATTCCTGCCTGCCCCTTTATGCCACATTGCCAGAAGCAGATTTTTAAGATTTGTGCCAAAATGGCTACTTGACGCTGCCAAATCCTACGTGCATCTCCCATTGAGAGTTTGCAAAAAATGTCTCCTTTAATTATGTTACAGATTTCCCTATTAATAACATTCTACTTTGCCATGAAATAGCCAAACTGTTTGCTCACAAATCTTTAATAAAATATTTTCTATCAGGGACTAGACCCATTAACTTGCTATGTTACAAACATAGACTGTATATATAAACAGAAATAGATAATGTGCTAGCCGCCGCGTTCCAAATAGGAAGTTTGCATGCGGCTCTTCCGGCTCCTTGTGATCCTGGCTCCCCTTGACTTCCATTGTAATATTGTGACCCCTCTTTCTGTAACTGCTGCAGTGAGTCTCGTCATTTTGGTCTTAAAATGTTCGTATTAACCCGCTCTACATGATCCTGGTGTTTTTTCCGCTACTTTGTCCATCAACCATTAGCATCACGAGCTTCATCTGAGTGGCGCTGAACGCTGTGGGTGACGTCCCGCTCCAGGTACTGCAGCTCCTGGGCCCAGAAAGACTTCTCCCATAGAGCAAAATGCATTTCTGGGGAATTCAAACTGCCTTTGTTCAGCTGACAGGGCATCGACAACTTTCACAAAGGTCGGATTTTGTAGGGATTCTTTTCTACTTTCACAACATACACTTCTTAACATTTTTAAATCCTCAAAGCGCCTAAAAGTCATCTTTGTAAGACTTAGCACTCGCTCTGATTGGTCGTTCCATGCCATGCAGGTTACCAACGTTACACGGGTGGGAGGAGCTAGTCTGTACTGAGGAAGTAAATGCGGAAGAGAAAATTATTTTTGGGCCCATGCGCCAATGAGCACAGGCCACTGAAAACAATATGATGCCATTTTGGGTTCACCTTCCAGATTTTCTTATAGTTCTATGAGCTGGAAGCAGAGCAGACTCACCTTTCATGACGGTGATGGGGTCCTCGATTTGTGGCTTTAAAAGGTTGATTAAAAAAAAACCTGCTCACCTTATAGATTAGCTCTGTACAAACATGTTCTGAAATGTGATTCTTGTATTAGTTAGTGCACAGAATCCTATTGTTAAAACATAGATCCCAAATTGAATCACAATCAGATTCCCTAAATGTTTCAGCCCCATATCACATTTGTTGTTGTAATAGAGTGAGTTCTAGGGTCTAGGCTTTAGTTGAAAATCATCAGGTACTACATTTGTGAATTCGCTTTTTAGATATTTCAAGGCAAAAAACAATATAATCAACAAGATAAAAAGTCCCTTGTCTCCATCTGGGAGTTCGACATCATCACATTGTAGAAGCTGAAAACCACCAATATCTGTAGGGTCTATTCATTTCAATACTTCAGTACTTCAATACTTCAATACTTCAATACTTCAATACTTTCAAGACTGTGTGAAACTGAGGCTTTCACTAGTGACACTTCAAAAATACTAGAAACTTTTAACCCTCTAATCTGCAGTACTTCACAAGATTTAACTAATTCTTTCATCTTCCCACAACTGTCCACATTTCATAACAGATTTATTAAAGAACAGGGCTCGTTTTCACTTTCTGCACACACCTTGTGGTTTGGGACATGTTCAGATCCACTCCCACAGTTTACAGTGAGCCAAAAATCACTGTACTGTACTGGAACCTAATGTGGTCCCTAAAAACAGACATTTCTCAGTCTCTCGTCTTTGCTGTCTGGTGCCTCCGTTGAGTAACCTGATGCCAAAGCAGGATGTGGTGTTAATGAGCACAGGCCACTGAAAACAATATGACGCCATTTTGGGTTCACCTTCCAGATTTTCTTACAGTTCTATGAGCTGGAAGTAGAGCAGACTCACCTTTCATGACGGTGATGGGGTCCTCGATCTGTGGCTTTAAAAGGTTGATCCCCATCACTGTGGCCAGGTTCTCCACGTTCATCTTGTTCACTTTAGAATGCAGCTGGACCTCAAACAAGAACCTACACACAAAAGGACACTTATTTGCTAAGGATAAGTCGTAACTAAGACATAAAATAACAGGCCCTTTTCACTGAACTGCCAGCCTTGTTCTGGTTTTCCAAAAAGTGCTGATCTTTGCGATTTGAATAATGGCACCACTATCTGAAAAAAAAGTCATGTCATGTATTTCTACTGACAGAGAATCCATTGAACTGTAATTACTTGGATAAACCCAGTAATTACAGACATATTCACCATAAGCCAGAACTTTACAATCTTAAACAGCAAATTCCACCACTGAGTTCCGACTTGTCTTTCATCTCCATTTTAAAGGTGCATTGTGTAACTTTTCTGAAAGAGGGTCCATCACCTGCTTGTTTCTATGGAGATGTCATTGCTCTGCCTAGAAAGCTCCACAGTATGACATTAAACAGCTCTAACTTACCTTTATTCACTCAATTCAGTTTTATATCTCAAAAGTACCGATGAAACAGGCATTCGGGGCTGTCTCTCCACAGATCTGACCTGTAACTTGATCTGGTTTGGTCTTCATGAAGATAGAAAAGTTTAATACCATACTGCGAAACATTCCAGGCGAAGTAATGACATCTCCATGGACGGACCCTCCACCAGAAAAGTTACACAACCACCACAGGCAAGTTAAAACAAAAAAGTCAAGAAGATATGTATGCACTAACCTTTTTTTTCAATGTTTTTGTAAATTTGTGTGTACATTTGATCTTTTGAATTTGTCCAAACAGACATTTCCCAGTGGGATTGTCTTGTTTTGTTTAGTTAAACTAAAATGCAAGACTGAAATGTAATTTATACAGAGGCTTAAACCTAGATTAGGGTAAACTGTACTGCCTCAAGACGCTACAAGTTAAAACTGGATCAATGCCAGGATTATGCAAGGTGTTTAAAGACATGATGAAGTGCCTATGAATAAAATTGTGTAATGCATTGTACTCACCGACAGATGTAACTGAGGAGGTTATAGTTCACTCGGGGAAGGAGGGCGATTTGTCTCTCCAATTTGTCCCATCCCTAAAAACAGACAAGTTTAATGATTACGGTACTTAAAGCCACAGAAGAAAGGAATCCCACACACCATAAGTCCTTGTAAAAAGTGAATGTATTGTGTGTTTTTCAGTTAAATGCTGAACTGAAGATAGGAAGCCATCTTAAATAGGGTGTGGCTCGCACCCAAGGGAGACGCCTCTCTGTGTTTTAACAGCTTGTCATGGTTGGCCCTTCTTAGTGGCAGCCCTTATGGTCATATATTTTTCATTTAAAGTGCCTATGACAGGTTCAACTACTCATTTGACTAAGATCAACAAAATGTTCAACTTTTCTTCATAAATTGCCTCTTGATTGGTGTAAAACTGTCATTTATATTTACAAAAGTTATTATCCATTGACTGTATATATAAAGTTCGCAAGCGGCTCTTCCGGCTCCTTCTGATCCCGGCTCTCATTGACTTACATTGGAATACTGTGACCCCTCTGTAACTGTTGCAGTGAGCTTTGTCATTTTGGTCTTAAAATGTTCATATTAACCCGCTCTACATGATGCTGTTGTTTTTTTTTTTTTCCATTGCTATTTTGTCCTATTCATAATATAGAGCCTCTCTCCAAATTCACTCCTTAACCCTCAGCATCGTGAGCTTCATTTAGGTGGAGCTGAACGGTATGGGTGACGCTGCACTCGCTTACTCCACTTCTTTATACAGTCTATGGTATTATCCCTTTTCAAAATCATTAAAAACAGGTCGTATGCACTTTAAGTTTTCATATAATCTTGCCAACACATACAGATCAGTGTGCTTTGGTGCCCATGTAAAGCGCAGAAACACTGCACATAATAAATTAACTTGCAAAGCTTGACGGTGTGTGGGGTTTCTTTATTCTGCTCCTTTTTTCCTGTCAAGACTAAAATAAACTAAACCAAAAGCATGTGGTTTTTATGTTTTTTTTTTTTTGGTTTGTTTTTTTTTTTTTTTTGGTTGTATCAATACTAAAAAAGTCCCATTCACAGGACAGAAACGAACCTTTCCTGAATAGCTTTAGAATGATCTTGAGCTGTATCAGAACAAGTATAAGAGCACATAGACTAGTATACGCCCATGGACCACTATGGAACCTACTGGACCACTGAGGGATTGCACAGATATAAGAGCACATGGTAATATAAAAAGTACTATGATTTAATGTTGAAAATCACCATCTATTGTCTAGTGAAAGTGTGTTTCTACTTATCATTGTGGTACTGGAATCGCTATTGAGTATTGAGTCTTTGTTTAAAATTTTAGTATCGTGACACTAGTTTATTGCACTGAAAAACCCTAATTCTGGGCTCCAATTCTGAGATGGCTTGCATTTCCACAGACCTGACTTGTAAACGTTCATTTGGCTATCACATCCTTCAGTGTGGCATAAAATTTAAGTATAGTTTTAATTTTCTATTTCTTGTTCTTATTTTAAAACTGCTGCCTGTGATTTGCTCATTTCTTACCCTGATACACATTTCACTTGTGTACAAACCTTTTGGCCGGGAGAGTCCAGGACACTGGTACAGTCCAGAAAGTCCTGGTACTGGGTCCAGGGAACTACAGGCTCTGGCAGCTCACGGAGGTAGAGTTTGAGCAGCGACGCCACCGTGTGGACATCTGTGTCACTGCAGACAAAAAACATGCATACTATTTTATATATTACAACATCTTTACAACAATAGTGCTCACATCTTTACATTGCATACATTACTTTGTGTACATTTATAATAAAAGTAGTATTAAAGGGATCATTTTACACTATTTTCTGATGAGTTATAATGTTGTTTCCTCATCACAAACATAACCACCAATATCTGTAGGGTCTATTCATTTCAATGTTAATTATGTAAAAACTAAAGACTGTGTGAAACTGAGGCTTTCACTCATGACACTTCAAAAATACTAGAAACCTTTAACCCTCTAATCTACAGTATTTCACAAGATTTAATGAATTCTTTCATCTTCCCACAACTGTCCACATTTCATAACAGATTTATAACAGACAGGGCTCATTTTCACTGGTCTGCACAAACCTTGTGGTTTGGGACATGTTCAGATCCACTCCCACAGTTTACAGTGAGCCAAAAATCACTGTACTGTACTGGAACCTAATGTGGTCCCTAAAAACAGACATTTCTCAGTCTCTCTTCTTCGGTGTCTCTGGTGCCTCTGAGTAACCAGGGCTGTCTGATGCCAAAGCAGGATGTGGTGAGCTGCTCTTGCAGACTAATCTGAATAAACCAAGTCACACGTTAAGTGTGACTTGGTTTATTGTCCTTTTATATTGTCCTTCAGTGAAGACCCATCAGATCTAAACCAGGTCTAAACTAGGAATAAACAGTTAGTAGTTTTAAACCAAGACCTTAAAGAAGACCATGTGCTTGTGTCTGCTCTATAGTTATAATCTATGTAATCTGGACATTTTTAAACACAATACTGATCTAAAATTATGTAAGAAAAACAAGTCAGCTGACTTTTGCTGAAGAAATCTGTGGTACCCAATGGGAGGTGACATCTCTGTAAACATCATGACAAGAAAGAGCCGAAGTGGCTGCACATCACACTCACAAGCCACAGATTAAAAAATAAATAAATCTGTACCAAAATGGCTACATGATGGTGTCAAATAGTACTCTTATACCTGATTAAGAAAATAAAATTGAAAATGAAGTAAGTACAGAGCAGTGGGCGCATACCGGTGGTGGTGAAAATGAGAGTTGATCTGAAAAATGGCGACTTGAAAATAACCGATTAAAGATTGCTCAAACATGCACAAATCACTCCAGATACAGCTTCAGGTGAAAAAATAGTGAGAGGAAATAACTACATGGTTAAAAGTCGATTTTGTATATAGTAGTATGTCCACTTTAAAGAGGACAAAATGTGGATTAAATTGACTCTAAACACAGCAAATATGAACTACAGAGGGATCTGTGTACCTCCTGGAGCTCATGCACCTGTTGGTACACACAGTACAGTGTGAGAAGCACTGCTTTAGGTCTTCAGGGGTAAACTGTGTGTGTTCAGTACATTACCTGGGAACAGTTAAACTGTGTCTTCAGTACATTACTTGGGGAAAGAGTTAGAGATAAAGTATATGTCTTTAGTCCATTACCTGGGAAAAGAGGGCCTCTCCCCGGCATCGAAGGCGCCTCTAAACTGTCTCACAGCGTTGTCTTGCCCCGGGAGCCTGAAGATGCCCTCCTCACTCAGGCCGTGCTCCTGGATGTACTCCACACACTTCTGCACCAGGATGGGCACCATCTGAGGACCAAACCTCTGGTCATAGGCCACAGTGTCTGCCA
Organism: Taenioides sp. WSHXM2023; assembly: GCA_029959045.1. Classification (NCBI taxonomy): domain Eukaryota; kingdom Metazoa; phylum Chordata; class Actinopteri; order Gobiiformes; family Gobiidae; genus Taenioides; species Taenioides sp. WSHXM2023. The sequence continues at coordinate 7,459,944 of CM057089.1, forward strand.
GGCTCTTCCCAAACACTGTACAACAACAGTTTGCTGTCAGCTCAAGGCATTTTCAAACAGATTAAGGAATCATATAAAAAGGCATGAGACTTTTCCAGACATATGGGAATGTTTTATCTTGTACTGCTGTGATTGATGCAACTCTGGACATGCATGTAAAGCTGTCTCCAGACAAGTCAGTTTTTAATAAATCTAATCTAAAAGGCACCACAATTTTGTGGTAAGTTATTGTAGCCACAGCTGCCCTGGGATAAACTGATGAAAGCAAGACTGCCAATCTGCACCATTGGCCCCCTTCTACCACCATGCACACCGCATTCATATGACAATGTGGGGTGAAGTGCCTTGCCTAAGGACACAATAGCAGTATAGATTAGAGCCACTGCTGCCCCACAGTGGCACCTGGTATTCCTAGCAGTTGCCATCCATGCACTAAACACCCTGGCCTTCCTTAGCCACTAAAATCAGACAAGGCTTTGACAAAGTTTGGAGCATTACCTCCACTAGTGGGCGCTCCGATGACCCTGCGTAGAGTGCGGACCCACTCCTCCATGTCGCCCTGGGAGCTGGCCATAAGCACATGTGAACATCTCTCTCTGTCCCCCTTGGCTCCTGGAAAATGATACAGACAGATTTAGGGCAATAATTATTATAAGCCTCAAATGTTAAGCAGGAAGTGCTCTGTATTGTAAGAGGGTATTACACGTTCTAATAGTAACACCTTTTATCGCTTTGAAAATGCTATATGGTCAGAGTGTCCGCTCCCCTTGCTCCCTGTGCAAAGTCACTGCCCCTTCTGAGCACTATTAACACAATCAGCGTGCCTCCATTAATGAAACGATTTCACATCAGTTTTGTGAAGTCATAGTGTGTTGTTTTGTATCACACTTTTGTATATTTATGCAGAATGGATATGGATGACGTAGGCTTGTGGGCGGAGCATTAGACAGAATCACCTGACCGTGAGGAGGATTTGAACAGAACCTGGGAGAAATGATAGAAACTGTTTTAGTGTAATACCCCCTCTTTAAAATAAATATTAGATAAGTTTCAAACCATACGTGGAACAATCTCAAACAAATATTTCCCAGCGGCATCGTCTGCATTTGGAGGCAGTTCATTGACTTTACTGAAGCGCAGATGGATCACCCCCTGGATTAACACAAGACAAGAGTTACTCATTGTTAAAAATGTCATGATAACTATGCTGACTACCCATTCCCCTCTCACAGAAAGCAACAAAAACCTGTGCAAAATGACAGAAGCCAACTGGGCTAGTGCATGCAGCAAACTAGTGCACAGGAAGTCTGTCAGTCACGGCACGTTGTAGCGGTTTTGATCAAAGTTGATAAAGTGTGTACATAAAAAGAATGCACAATGACCACACACTCAATTTAAACAAGAAACAAATGGGTAAAAATCTGTCACGCGTATTTGCATTGTAGAGTAAAAGATTGGTTTCGTTTTTAAAAGTTGCAAGTTGCTTCATTCATTCAGCCTGCACACATTTTCAAAGAGGATTTTAGGATTTAAAACAAGATTTAAGATACAAAATTATTTCTACAATGAATTAGCAGTGCATAGTTTCATCAGACACTTTGATTTTAGCTCGAAATCATAGAAATATAGATAAATAATAAAATAAATAAACAAATAAAGACAAACAACAATGTTATTTTTATGATACATTATATAATAATATTGACTGGTTGCATTAATTTTAAGGTGACTAAAAATGACTGAGTTAAAATAATTCAACTTATGTAACTGTAGTTGAAAATGTGATTGCGATGGCACAGTGAATTAAACCTTCATTTTTGCAATAATTAAAAAAAAACTACAATATATAGTGGATAAGAATAAAAAAAAAACACTTTGCCCCATTGCTATACCTGCACGGTGCTCTCCTTATCATCCTTATGGTAGGTCAGGGTACTTCCTCTCAACACAAAATAACGCTGCTGCCAGTTCTTCACCAGTGACCTCTGCTGTTTCTTGAGCCACCCCGACATCAGTGGCCTCTCCATGGATGTGGGGGAGCCAGGAGACCCCCCGCCCAGCCCACCGTCCCCCGGAAACACACTCCTAGAGCGGACTGCGAGAGACAAAAAACAGCGAGGAGCTTGTTTAGAGTGAGAATGAGAGAGACACCGCAGAAAAACAAGGCAAAAACTAGTGCAGCAGACTACTTCCTGTTCAGGGCATTAATAGACCGTGTGTGCTGATGGCGTGATAGTGGGCTAAAGGGGAATGGAAAACACTAGACAACTCCAAACCAAAGTGACATTCAAGGTACAAACTGTCAACAATGCTAAATATAATATTAAAGGGCCCATCACAAACAAACCTGGAGTTGTGTTTTGTTTCATTCACGTATGTTTAACACACAAACCCTGCATGTTTAGGCTGTTCTTCTCTCAAACTGAAAACACACTGATGTCACTGGAGCATATGAAATGCGTCACTATGTTTGTAAACTCCACACACCTTCACCAGAATTATTTGGATATTTTCAGCCCTGGAATTGCCCAGGGCTCTACTGAACTAAAGGTGAAAGGTAACTGCTTTTTTTTTGCATATATTTATTGCATACATACAAATTATTATAAACATACATAGATTAACAACACATTACAAAGAGTACATGAAATAAGTGTAATGAAATAATTCAGACTGATAATGTAAGTTCTTTATAAATTGATGTAATTAGTAAAAGTTTGCTGTTAACTTCAGCTTCATGACATCACAAGGTGGAACAGGACATTTTGAGCTTTGGAGATATAGACAGACTAATAATAAAGAGTTACTCAAACATGCGTGAATGAAACAAAACATAAGTCCAGGTCTGTTTTTATGGAGATAACAACAGCTCGCAAGAAATGTGTGTTATAGGACCTTTAAATCAATTAGTTATCCACTTTTTTGTCCTTCTTTGAATCATTTCTTCTTTAGAACGACAGTGGAAATGATGTAGTCCACTTTTAGACCTGGTTTAGCCCTAGATTAGATTTGGAATAGTCCGATTATAGATGCCATTTCTTTGCTCTAATGAGTATAAGTTTAAATCCAACTATGACTGTGTTTTTGAGGAGGTAACAACATTCTAAGAAGAATCAGTTTTGTGTAATATAGGACCTTTAAGTACATATTTTTTCTTGAATACTTGCTTACACATGCTATTGACTTTACAGCATTGACAAGCCTCTAAGAAATGCAAAACTGAAGCTAAAACTTGCTGAAAAAAATGCACAGATAAATGTTTGGGTTTGTAGGATTTCAACACAGTACCACAGCACTTTGCTAAATCATGATTTCTGATGTAAGTCAAAAGAATATGTCTTAATATACTGTAAATGAAATGCAATATTCACTGTTGGCATTAGCCCATGTTAAAGCTGTAAGCATCTGAGAAATACTACACCACCACCAAGACTTTCTGAACATGTTATGTTTACTTTTCTAATGGTAGGTCTGATAACCATCTATTTCCTCGAAGACGAGCTGAAATAGATACATAAGTTTAAATGGAAACTTCCAGGCAAAGTAAGAACAAGCAGAGGACAGAACCTCCTCCAGAAAAGTAGCCTTTAAAGGTCCTATAAAGGTAAAAAAATACCTGGAGTTTTGTTTCATTCACACATGCAGGGGCAGGGGCGGAGGAGCTAAGGGGGCGCTAAGGTCATCAGTTTAACATGTTAATTTGAACTTTTAACAATGGAGTGCACCGCCCGCACCCTACCATGTTTGCTTTGCTGTTTTAAATGGAGTTAGCACTGTGTAATGAGTCATTTTGAACACTCATTTTTAGTCAAGACAGGATATAATATGAAAGTGGGGCAGAAATCTTTGGGGGAGCATTGGCCATTCTAGGGGGGCTAGTGCCCTCAAAGCCCCCCTGACGCCGCCCCTGCACACATGTTTGAATGACTCCGGGTTTATTAGTCTGTCTATATCTCCAAAGCTCAAAATGCTCTGTTATGCTTTGTAATGTCATGCAGTGGTAGTTTTGAAACTAGCAGCTACCTTTTACTTTTTGTACAGTTTATACCTTTTGTATAAACTATACAAATGCCACGACATCAAAAAAAAGAATAATATGGGCCCTTTAGTATTTCAGTTACCTCCCAGTTATGGTCGCCAAAAGTATTGAAAATCAAATACTAATCAATACTAAAACTAGTATCAAAACCAGATACTCATTTGAAAGTCACATCCACAGGACAGAAATGAAGTATAAGTGCGCACAGACTAGTATACGCCCAGGGACCACTATGGAACCTACTGGGACCACAGAGGAATTACATTACATAGATATAACACTAGGAGGAGCTAGAGGAAGTGGTTGGGGTGAAGGAAGTCTGGGAGTCCTTGCTTAAACTGCTGTCCCTGCGACCCAGCCCCGGATAAGTGGAAGAAAATGGTTGAATGGAGATATAACACATGGTAATATAAAAGAAAGCACTGCAATTTAGCGTTGAAAATAAAACTCTATTCCATTCAGTCTAAATAAAGTGTTTTTAAATTGTGCTATGAGAATCAGTATCAAGTCTGTTCCTTAGTACTGAAACTGAGGTTGAAACTTTAGTATCATGACAACACTGCACCCAGATGGTAATGTTCTTGGATGTAAACACTGATTTAAAAAGATAAAAGATACAGTATTTTTTCCTGAAAGAGTTAACCCCTATTCTGGTCCACCACGTTGTAGGACCCAGGAGAGCGAGGCGTACGTGCCCCAGAGAAGAGCATTTTCTCAGGGACGTTCTGAGTGACACGCAGTCCTGAAACGTGGCTCTGCTCTGATACTGCTTTCTGCTCTCTTCTTCAGACAGTCAGGGGTAAACAGGAAGTAGATACATCTTGAACCATCTCCACCTACGCAGGAGGCCACACATATAGGAACATGTGATACCGCCCAGGAGCTCAGACCTAGCAGCAGCTACAGTGAGGAAGAAGATCAAAAGTGTGTGAAGTCAGTGATAAGACCAAAGCAGGATCAATGAGCAGCATCTAAACCAGAAACGCAATGGAAAATTTAACCAAGACTTTCCCACGGTCTCTGGCATAACTGCTTCACACATGGTTTTGTTTGATAATGAAGATACAGTATAAGGATGGGTGACATGGCATAAATATTCTACTACTTTTACTTGGGGACTTCTTGGTGTTATCACTTTAAATGATCTTCTATAATACTTTTCTTCCTCCAAAATTCAACTCAACTGTGCACAAATATGTATTCTATAAATAACATAAAGTTTTAGAATGAAGTTGTGTTTCATTTCTTTGTATTTTAACACTTAACTCTCAAATATCTCAAAAAATTGTGTTAGAGACTGTCCATAAAGGTGTTGGCATAAACATGATTTAATAACGTTACCTTTACCTCTTCTTTAAATCTAAAAAAGAATTATTCACAGGATTCTTATATTAGTTGATCAGAATTATTATTTTTTTTTTCAAAATTGTCCATGAAGGCAGCCTAAATACGCAAATTCATTTTAACAGAAAGAAAAGATTATAACAGGCCTGGCTACTTTATATAAACTCAGTGATTACTCTAGTCGCAAAGATGTTATAACAAACCGATATAACTCTAGATGTTTTTAAAGGTGCACTGTGTAACTTTTTGGTTTGGGGGGCCGTCACCTGCTTGTTTCTATGGATATGTCATTGCTCTGTCTGGAATGTTTCACAGTATGACTTTAAACAGCTTTACCTTACGTGTATTCAATTGCAGCTTGTTTTATAACTCAAAAATACCTTGAAAAAATGGAATTCTGACTGTGAGCGGGGTCGCCTCTCCGCAGATCTGACCTGTAACTTGGTCTGGTTTGGTCTCCATGAAGGTCGAAAGGTTTAATCCCATACTGTGAAACATTCCAGACAAAGCAACATTTCCACAGAGAAAAGCATTTGACGGACCAGCAGAAAAGGCAGTTGTTTGGTAGATACAATTATGTTTGGAGGACATCAGTTGGTCAAGTATTATTACATATATTTTCTCGTTATACATTTATACAGTGTTTTCCATTAACAGAGGAGACTAGGGTGGCCTCCCATAGTCCAAAAAGTAGCTGAGCAAACAACTGTTGTTTATTATCATAGTAAGCACTTTTGTTTACATTCTTTTACATATACATATGACAAAAATGCAATCATAACGGAAATAACAACAACAAAAAACATCTGCCCAAAAAGGAGTGGGAAGAAGAAAACTTATTTAATCCCAGCCCCTCTTCTAATTTAACATAATGAGCTTTCTTTTGCATTCTTCAGACATTTTTACATTAGACCATATGAACTATTTACAAGTGAGGACAATGAGTCACTGTTATAGCTTGGTAACACAACTATCGTCATATAGGCGGTATTGTTCTAATATTAAGACCCTCTCTCTATATACTATGACCAGACCATATGTTTATATAACAACTTGAATTTATGGATATTTTTGCATTTCTTGAGATGTGTATCCAAACTGTTCCAGAGTTTTACACCATATATGGACACACAGAAACGTTTACGGGTAGTTCGAACATTGGTCAATATGAAATTTCCATACCCTCTTAAATTATGAGTTCACTGTCTCATTTTGAACACGCTTTGTAGATTACTTGGTCGTAAAGTGTTGAATGCTTTAAATAATATTATCAGTGTATAATATTTTACAAGGTCAGGAATCTTTAGGAGCTTGGATTGAATAAAAAGATGGGTGTGTTCTAAAAATCCAACTTTATGGATGATTCGCAAAGCTCGTTTCTGTAATATAATCAATGGATTAACTGAACATTGGTAAGTGTTCCCCCACACTTCAACACAATATGTGAAATAAGGGAGAAACAATGAACAGTATAATGTACGAAGGGCATTTTGATCAAGGTAATACTTCACTTTGTTTACTATAGCAAGACTTTTGTAAATTTTTGTTTTTATATGTCTAATGTGGCCTTTCCATGATCATTTACTGTCTATTATAACTCCCAGGAATTTATTTTCATTTACATTTTTAATTTGGACACCGTCAATCAGAATTGGTAACTCTGTGTTAATCTTGTGATTGCCAAACATCATTGCCTTGGTCTTATTCAAGTTTAATGACAATTTATTAATATCCATCAACTTTTTTTATTTTGTTTAACTCCTCATTTAGAACACTTATGAGTTCATTATAATTGTGACTACTATCAAATATGCTGGTGTCATCTGTAAACAGTATAAGCTTTAGTGACTGAGATACAGTAAATTTATCATTTATGTATATATTGAACAGTTTGGGTCCCAAAACAGACCCCTGGAGGACACCACAAGCAATGCATTATGAATTTTTATACAGATTATTTTTCTTTTTACAGGCATTATTATTCCTTTAGTTAGTCAAGGGCTGTTAGTACGTTTGCTGTTTACAATGAGTTCTATGATATATCTAAAAAGTTATTGTATGCTTGATCCACGTCTGTTTCTCTATAGATTATACTCCAGTCCTGAAGCATTAGACTGTTGTTGAGAGAGTTATTAGCTTCTTCAGTTTTTGTTCGTTTATAGATTAATTTTCTTCCCTTCTCGATTTTTTGGAGATCATAGTCAAGAACAATGAAGAGTCCACTGGTTATTTGATTCCCCATAATGTTGGTAAAGATATTATCAATAATTGTAGCACTGAGTGAGGTTATTCTACTTGGTTTAGTTATCGTGGGAAAGAGGGACATACTGAACATTGTATCTGAGAAGTCATCTATTATGTCAGTGTACACAGACACTGACGGACTGGGTGGGTGAGTGATTGCTTCCTTGATGTAAAGCGCTTTGAGTGCCTTGAAAGTGGAAAAGCACTTTACAAAAATGTGACCATCTACCATTTACCATAATAATAATATGTATGTTTGATTATTAATGTCATTTCATTGCTCTGAAACTAAAAAGTAAATAAAAAATGATGTACTAAGGACCAATACTACAATTTAAGGGTGCACTATGGAACTTTTTGGTTGAGGGTCCATCACCTACTTGTTTGTTTCTATGAATATGTCATTGCTCTGCCTGGAATGTTCCACAGTATGACATTAAACCGCTCTATCTTACATTCATACAAAAACACAGGTGATTTTACAGCTCAAAAATACCTAGAAAAACACACATTCTGACTGTGAGTGGGGTCGCCTCTCCACAGATCTGACCTGTAACTTGCTCTGGTTTGGTTTCCATGAAGATAGAAAGGTTAAATACCATACTGTGAAACATCCCAGACAAAGAAATGACATATACATAGAGAAAAGTATGTGACGGGCCCTCCCCTGGAAAAGTTACACAATGCAGCTTTAAACGCGACAAACGGTAATGGCTTCTTCACATTAAGCCTGTTATATTACAAATCCACTTCACACACTTGTATTGTGCAAAGTGTATAAAAATAACTCTCAAAAATAACTCGGCGGTCAGTGTGTTTTCACAGAGCAGCCCACCACTGAAACTTGGTCGAGATTCAGAAAATATTGAATAACTAAATAAAATTAAAATACATATATAAACTAAGCAGTGTGTCTGTTACCTATCCGTGATGTCTCCTTGAAAGTGCTGAAGTCCCAGTTTCGAGGTAGTTTTAAGGACATCTTCGCAGCTCGTTAACGCATGGGTCAAACGGTCAAATCCGCGCCTGGTTCACGGGCCCCGGTACCCGACGCGGACACGTTAGTCGCGCTGTAACTGCAATAAGCGCAAACACACTTCCTACTTCCTGTGCAAGGTCATATTTCTTCTTTTTTGTTCTTCTTTATGTATTCTTAGATCACTTCATCATTCCGCCTTTACATTCACGTTTGAATGTCCAAGCTCTTCAGTAACTTCAAATCTGATTTTTCCATGCGTAAAGGTCGCAAAAGAAAATTGGTTTCTCACGAATTTGAGAAACCACAAAACCTTCTAAAAAGGAAATCACCTCCTACGGTTAGTGGGTGACAGGTGCAGGAAATATAACTAGAACCAGTTCAGGCCTATGCGTAAAACTGTACCCTATGCACGAAAGTAGTCCCTCCAACAACTAGGCAGCACCTAAAATACACATGCCACACCGCTTTGGCAATGTTTATTGTTTGAAAAATAGAGAAGTTGGGCCAAAAGAGGAAAGACAGCAGCAGACACACAACCCCATGATCAGTTTTGAATCATTTATTTCAAACCATATAGCGCAGAAGCACGTTGTAGCGTCAATAGTACAATTTTCTCTTAATAGAACACAAACAACTGCACATTTGATTAAAATACTGAAATCATACAATTTTAAAGGCAAAAATCTTACCACTGGAGTTTCTATACACTATCTGGGGTGCTCACTAAGTCCCATATAGCTACATTCCTCACAAGTTTCAAAGTGGTATGAAATGGCGCAGTAGACGATGCCAAATACTAGTAATAATATAATAATATGGGATGTATTGTACTTTATACTGACAGTTCATTGTCAATGTTAAACCACAAGAACCACAGCTCCATCTAGCAGTCAGAAGTAGCCATTTTTAACATGTCTGTACTTATAGATGGTTTTGGTTATTATTTGGGGGCAAGTTGGATGGATGAATACAGTGTTTTTGGGGTTAAGATAAAAATCCGACAATATGGCAATAAATTATAATATTGGCAGTTGTTTTAGCAGGAAACGTTTTTCAATAAAATCAAAAAAGATGTTACAAAAATTAAGAAAAAATAAAATAAATACATAAAAATGCGCAAATGGGAATGCGCAAATGTTGCAAAAATTAAGTAAAAAAAATACTTTAAAAAATAAAATAAAATAAATAAAAATACATAAATAAAAAATGTGTTGTGTTTTAATATTAGACAATGAGTTGCTGTAGTAATTTTCATGACAGGTGGCAGTTGTTTTAGCAGGAAACGCTTTTTCAGTTTAAAAAAAAAAAGAAAAAATGCACAAATGTTATAAAAATTAAGAAGAAAAATACATAAAAATAAAAAATAAAATACATAAATAAAAAAAATGCATTGTGAGTCTTTTAATAATATTGGACAATAAGTTGCTGTGGTAATTTTCATGACAGGCATTGCAAAATTTCACTTTACACTTCCACGTAATGTACCATGGTGACAGCAAACTAATCTAGAGTTTACAATAATAGGACAGGGAAGTACTCTACTTCACTTATTGAAATAATTATACTTACGGTGAGAAAAGTTAAAGTTGCATTGTGTAACTTCTGGTGGAGGGTCCGTCAAATGTTTTTCACCATGGAGACGTTATTGCTTTGTCTGGAATGTTTCAGTTTGGTATTAAACCTTTCTGTTTCCATGGAGACCACACTAGACCAAGTTACAGGTCAGATCTGTGGACAGGCAGCCCCAACTTTTCCCCAGTTTTTCTGGGTATTTTTGAGCTATAAAACCATCAGTAGAGCTGTTTAATGTCATACTGTGGAACATTTCAGGCAGAGCAATGACATTTCCATAGAAACAAGCAGGTGACGGACCCCCAACCAAAAAGTTCCATAGTGCACCTTTTAAAATGGCTTTCTAACTTGTACCACTAAATACTGTAATGGCAGTTTAGAGCTTTATGGACAAAAACAATGAAACCAATAGATATGATAGGCTTACATTAAAATCTACTAAACACAACTCGTCATATTACTGTACAGGACTTCTCAAGAATTGTAACATCAGCTCTGAACAGGAAATACTGCAATACTGCATCCTATATGACACCAGAGTACTGTATACCCCTATATAACTAAAGTACACTCAGCATCTGTATAAATGTACAATATATATATGAACAAGTCAATAAATACTTTAAATGGATGACCAGTTATAATGTATGTGCTCTTTTGGAGAAGCAGACAGACGCTATGAGGTAAGGACTTCATGCTAATTATTTACTATATATTATAATTAACCATACAACGTTAAAGGTCCTATATTAAGATAAATTGTAGTTATGTTATAAATTTGGTTCCTCATCAAAAACAGACCTGGAATTGTGTTTTGTTTCATTCACATGTTTGAGTAATCCTTTATTATTAGTCTGTCTTCATCTCCAAAGCTCAAAATGCTCTGTTCCACCTTGTGATGTCATAAAGTGGTAGTTTTCTAGTTAAAAGCTACCTATTACCTTCTGTTCAGTAGAGATCGGCAATTCCAGGACTGAAATCATCCACATGATTCTAGTGAAGGAGTCTCGAGTTTAACGACACAGTGGAGCACTTCCTGTATTACCACATGACATCACAAAGTGGAACAGAGTGAAGAGCTCAGCCTAAGTCTGCAGGGTTTGTGTTAATGTTCATGTGTAAAAGAAACAAAACACAAATACAGGTCTGTTTGTGATGAGGAAACATTAGAACAGCATAATATAGGCCCTTTAAAGGTGAACTGTGTAACTTTCCTGGTAGAGGGTCTGCTCACTGCTTGTCTCCATGGAGATGCTATTGCTAGTATGGCATCAAACATCTTCACATCATATCCGTTTCCTTGCAGTCAAATAAGTGACACCCCAAGGCTAAGTTACAAGTCAAATCTGTGGAGAGGTGACATGGTAAGAATGCATGTTTTTAAGATTTCTTTTTCGCAATAGAAACACCTTTAATTGACTAAGTGCAAGAAAAGTATTATGTTACACTGTGGAACATTATATGCAAAGCAGTTACATCTCCTAGGAGACAAGCTGGTAGCAGACAATCCACCAGAAAAGTTCCACAAAGCACTTTTAATTTTGTTATTTTAAAGGTGCATTGCGTAATTTTTCTGGTGGGGGGTGGAGACGTTGTTGCTTTGTCTGGATGTTTCACAGCTGGGTTTCCTTTCTATCTTCATGGAGACCAAACCAGACCAAGTTACAGGTCAGATCTGTGGAGAGGCAACCCCACTCACAGTCAGAACGCCTGTTTTTCTAGGTATTTTTGAGCTATAAAACCACCTGTAATTGAATAAATGTAAGGTGGAGCTGTTTAATGTCACACTGTGGAACATTCCAGGCAGAGGAATGACATCTCCATAGAAACAAGCAAGTGACAAACCCCCAACCAAAAAGTTACACAGTGCACCAATAACACAACCTTTTAAACCATTAAAATTGCTCTACATTGCATTGATCTATGTGTAAAAAGTATTGATAATTACTGTTATAATTTACTACACACTTTAACCTTGAATTTGCTCCTGTCTAACTCAAAATAATAATAATAAAGATACACTATGTAACTTTTCTATTGGTGAGTCTGGGGTCTTGATGGTGCTTGTCTCAGATATCACTGGTTTGCCCGGAAAGCCCCACAATATGGCATTTAACTTATCTATTTCCATGAAGACAAACAGACAACAGCACTTTGCCAAGTTACATGTCTGGTCTGTGTGGAGGCAAGCGTAATTGTGTAATTGAACAAATGCTTGATCCTAAACTGGAACATTCCAGGCCAAGTGATAACATCTCCTTGGCGATCGTCCACCAGTAAAGTTACACAGTGCACTTGTTTAAAATGAAGACTCATGTGAAACAAAAATGAAGACAGGATACATGACTCATGGTTGGTTCTTTTCCAAATATGTGACGTGTTTAAGAAAAATATTGAATCCTAGTTTGATATAGGCTGGCTGTTCTGATGTTCAAATCCTGAAATAAAAAATATATATATATATATATTTAGGATTTGAATGTGTAAAACTAAATAATTTCATCGTTTTTTTTCCCATTAGTCCTGATATAAGTACGGCCTGCTCTTCACAATGTTTCATAGTTGAGACAAGACTAGCCCTAAGTATTATGGATTTGCTGTTATATTATTATTATTATTATTATTATTATTATTATTATTATTATTATTATTATTATTATTATGACCGTGTGCAAATAAAACCAACATTTTTTCTTGCTTTCTTGCTGGTAGCAGACCCTCCACCAGAAAAGTTCCACAGAGCACCTTTAAATTTGATGCCATTTTAAAGCTGCATTGTGTAACTTTTCTGGTGGAGCATCCGTCAAATGCTTTTCTCCATGGAGATGTTATCGCTTTGTCTGGAATGTTTTTTTCACAGTATGGTATTAAGCATGTCTATCTTCATGGAGATCAAACCAGACCAAGCTACAGGTCAGATCTGTGGAGAGGCGACCCCGCTCACAGTCAGAATGCCTGTTTTTCTAGGTATTTTTGAACTGTAAAACCACCTGTAGTTGATTAACTGTAAGGCAGAACTGTTTAATAACATACTGTGGAACATTCCAGGCATAGCAATGACATATCCATAGAAACAAGCAGGTGACGGACCCCTAACCAAAAAGTTAAACCGTTACACAACTTTTTAACTCATTAAATAATAATATTAATTCAAATAATTGTTATTATTATGACCACATGCAAATAAAACCAACATTTTTTCTTGCTTTACCTTAAAAGTAGGGATGGGACAAGATCTCGTGCCATAAGATAATGTAAAATTAAACTAAATAATAAATAAATAAAATAATTATCATGATTTTTTTCCCTCTGAATTTACCTTTGGCTTGAAAAAAAAAAAAGCTGGTGAGTTAAACAATTTGAGAAGCTGTAGTTCCAAAAAGCAGTACTGCAATGTCCGCTAAAGTATTACATAAAATAAATAAAAACAGTGAAACCATAATTGTGAAATGGATTGGACCTACTTATTATAAAAGAACGACAACTTCGCACATCAGTTTCTTGAAACGGGTGCGTAGGAGGAGAGGGAGCAGCCCAAAAACACGAACAGAGAAGAATCCTGCACACTGTTCTACTTGCAAATTGCGAATACAATTAAGACATCAACGTTTCGGCCAATATGGCAAGTAGAACGGTGTGTGGGATTTTTCTCTCTTTACTATTTATTTATTACAAATTATGTCAAAATCCCGTCTTGTCTCGTTCTCGTGGACCCAATCTCGTGGCGTCTCGTGTTGTGAAAATTGCGAGCATCCCCACCCCTACTTAAAAGTAAAAGATTTTGAAAAAGAAAAAAAAAAAATCAGTTATAAAGCAATTTTGGCTTTATGATGCACTGTGTGAGACTCTGCAGCTAATCAGTAGAGGTGGGTAAAGGAGCCAAAATGTCACTTCAAAATAATATGAGTCAAAGTAGTGGTCCAAGAAATGATTCAAGATATTTGGTAAAACTACTTAAGAAAGAGTAACTTAAAGAGTAAATGTCTGATTTATAATAAAGTTACTGCATGAAATGTGGTATTTTCAGACGCTATGAAGGAGCGCTGCAAGAAACACAAAATTTCAAATCATTTCACATTGTCCACATAAAGCTTTTGTCACTTGTGGACTCAGTCACAGCGTGAAGAGTTGACAAAACTTTTACTCAAGTAAGTAGTTACTTCAAACTAAATATTACTCAAGTAGGAGTAAAAGTATGCTTCAGGAAAAGTACTCTGAAAAAGAACAATAAGCTCTATTCACACTTACTGGAAGACGTTTGGAAACACGCGGATGACGACTCCCGGTGTAGTTACAAATTAATAGGGAATTTATAAAAGGAAAAAAGAACGAATACAATGAGATCTAAAAGAAGAAAACCGGGTCATTTTCTCGGTTTTCCCAGATTTTGTCACAGTTACTATCACCAACAGAGCCCAAAGGAAGTCGTCATCCGCATGTTTCCAAACGTCCTCCGAGCCCATTTCTTTAAATAGTTATTCAAGCAAATCTAACGACCCACCTCTGCTAATCGGTGACTAATAATGTACATTGAAAATAACAGGACAACAGCAGTTTGTATAGAATTTGAAATAAATTACTGCAACAAGAAAGCTTTTGGTCATAGCAGTTAATATTACATCTTCAACACAACAAATAGCAAATAAGATTACTTCAAAAATGAAATTACAATAGCTTGAGCCAAATACTGTTAACCCAATGAGAAACTGCTTAAAATGCTTGAATTCTACCTTCTGTACTTGACCTGATAAGATTAACACTGGTCTTGAATAAACACAACTAAACAATGTTTATCTCTTTTTACAGTGACTACGCTTTGATTGTCATCTATCTGCTTGGCAGTGACAATATTAAAGGCGTAAAGCTGCACTGAGTAACTTTTCTGCTGTAGAATAGGCCACAGTGTGACGTTAAACTGATCAATCGCCATGGAGACAAGAATCTGAAGCCGGGTAGGTTACAAGTAAGAAAGAATGTACGTTTGTGAATGTATTTTTAGCAAGATACATAATGCCATACTGAGGAACATTCTATAGTAAGACATTAAACTGATGTGTCGCCATGGAGACAAGAGGCTAAAGCCAGGTCAAATTAGTGTAAGAAATAATGTTTTTCAAGGTGTTTTTAGCAACACAAACACCTGTAATTAAATATATGCATTGCCAGACAGATAATGCCAGACTGTGGAACATTCCATACTATGACCTCAGACTGATCTATCACCACGGAGACAAGAGGCTGAAGCCAGATCAAGTTACAGGTAAGAAATAAAGTTTTTCAATGTATTATTAGCAATACAAACACCTGTAATTGAATAAATGCATAACCAAGATAGATAATGCCGTACTGCGGAACATGCCATAGTATGACATTAAACTGATAAATCGCTATGGAGACAAGCAACTGAAACCAGGCTAAATTATACGCAAGAAAGAATGCACGTTTGTAATGCCATACTGTGGAACATTCCAGTAATAGCAATAACACCTTCATGGAGACGAGCAGAAAAGCTACACGGTGCATCTTTAAGGATTTGAGAAAATAAATAAAACACTGACATAAATTAGGGACAGCATTACACTTTGTACAGTAACCAAAAATAGCAATATTCACCAGGTTTCGTATTTGGCGAGGAAATAAGCGCGATTAAATTTGGCTGTAAGAACAAAATGGCAACGAAAACGTACAGAATGAAATGTAACGGGAAACACACATAAGACACAAATCACATGGAAACATTTAAGATACACGTAATAGTAGCCCATATAAAACCATCTATGTATAAATATAAAGAATCACATCTTAGTAACTTAAAAGGTAACATTGGCGGCACATCTGGGTAACAGCAGGTTGGCAGAGCAGTGCTTTAAAAAGAAATGTACAATAAAAATTTAAATAAAAAGAAACACAACATTTTTAGGTAGATACCCGGTGACAAAAGTCTGTAATATATTCAGTGTTTGTCAAAAAAAATAACAGAGGTGGGTAGCCAAAAAAATTACTCGAGTAAGAGTAACGTTACTACAAAATTATATTAAGATAGAAGTACAAAGTAGTGGACCAAGAAATTACTCGAGTAAGAGTAAAAAAAAAAATATTTGGGGAAGTACTTGAGTAAGAGTAACTATCTGGACTGAAGATCTGATTTGTAATTTGAAGTTAATGCACAAAAATGAGAGAAAAAAAAGAGAAAAAGGAGATTACACAAATGTTCAAATTGTTAATATTATCAGCTCAAAGCTTTTGTCAGTTGTAGTAACCAAAAGAGTACTGTACTTCAATGAAAACATTACTCAAATAGGAGTAAAAGTATGCTGGTAGAAAAGTACTCTGAAAAGTACAATTTCTTTAAAACGTTACTCAAGTAAAAGTAATGAGTATATGTAACTGCTACCCACCTCTGATATAAAAAGTAATAATATAATAATAATAAGTATTGAATGGAAATGTGTCAGTACAGTAAAAATTCACAAACAACACTGGCGGGAGAGTTCACATAACAAAATACAAATGAAATGGCACGACCCTAGGCTCGAGTGTTTTTTAGCGTGGCCTGCTGTCGTCCTGGCGCCCCCGCGTGGTAAGGAAGGGTTAGGGGGGGGTTCGATTTAAGCGATGACCTCCTCCAGAGCTGGGAGCAGGCCCTTCTCGATCAGATGGGCCTTAAGAGCGTTGAAGATGTGCAGCTGTTGGTCGGCGCGGAGGGCCATGAGCTGTTGGATCACTTTGGTCGGATTGGGGCCCCTGGGCAGACACAGGAAAGTCCAAAAATGTATTATTAAAGGGTCCGTACTGCGCTATTTTCTGATCTGCGTTGTACTGTAGTTTTTTTTTTGTCAAAAACACATCTGGAGTTGTGTTTTGTTTCATTCACGCACGTTTAACACACAAACCCTGCATATTTTGTTCTTCTCTCAAACACCTTGTGATGTCATGTGGTCATACAGGAAGTGCTCCACTGTGTTTTTAAACTACACACACCTTCACTAGAATCATTTGGATAATTTCAGTCTTGGTAATGACAATCTCTACTAAACAAAATGTAAAGGGCAGCTGTTAACTCGCTTCATGACGTCACAAGGTGGAACAGAACATTTTGAGCTTTGGAGATGTAAACAGATTAATAATAAACAGTTATTCAAACATGTTTGAATGAAACAAAACAACGTATCGTTTTGTATCATGCTTTTGTGTATTTATGGAGAATTGTCATGTGGGAGCGTGGGGAGCATGTGGGAGCACGTAGGCTTCTGGGACAGAATATTAGAGCCAACTGTAAGAAAGAACAGAGCACGAGAGGTACCGTTATGTTACTAAAACATGCATGGATGACATCTAAAACCTCTTCAGGCATGTTTTTTTTTTTTTTTTTTTTAATAATTTTATTTTTCTAAAGTTTTACAAAGTTTTACATTAAAACGCTTAAACAGTTAAAAAAATATAAAAAAAAAAATATATATACATATATATATACATACAAACATATATATACACATATATACATACATACATATATACATACATATATATACATATATATACACATATACACATATATATACATATACATGTATATATACATATACATATACATATATATACATATACATATATATATACATACATATATATATACATACATATATATATACATATACATATATATACATATACATATATACATATACATATATATACATATATACACATATACATATATACACATATACATATATACACATATACATATATACACATATACATATATACACATATACATATATATATATATATATATATATACACATATATATACATATATACATATATACATATACATATATATATATATATATATACATATATACATATACATATATATATATACATATATACATATACATATATATATACATATATACATATATACATACATATATACATATATATACATATATATATATATATATATATACATATATATATATATACATATATATATATATATATATATATATATATATATATATATATATATATATATATATATATATATATATATATATATATATATATATATATATATATACATACATACATACAAATAAATAAAATAAAATAAAAATAAAATAAAAATGGGTGTACAGTTACAATCTCACATATTTAGCAATTACAGGATCAGATGAGTTCTGGCCTCCTAAGCAGAATATAAGATTTCCATTTCTCCCATATCTTGTCAAATTTGTCCTTTTGGAGTCTATTGTACATTGTGATCCGTTCCATGACAAAGTATACCAGGTTGTGCCAATCGCCCAGGGTGGGGAGGTCCGCCTTTAGCCATTTTTTAGTTATTGACTTCCGTGCCGCTAAACTCAACATACCAAAGAAACGTCTCATCTCAGAGCTTGTGTCCACAGAGTATAAAAATCCAAACAATAATTCGTCCCAATTTAAAGGCACTTGTAAATTAAATATTACTCTCAACTCTGATCGAAGATTATTCCAGAAATTCTGTATCATTGGACATGCCCAAAACAAATGAAAATGATTTGCTCCTTGACCACCACAGTTCCTCCAACAACCGGTCGAGCCCGCATAATGTGAACTTTGTGCAGGTGTTATAAAGTATCTGCTGAGGCACTTCCATCCAAAACATCTCCATGAATTTGAACTGGATATCTTCCATTGGAAAGAACTTTGTTTCAACCAGGTTTCATTTGACAAAACCGTATTTGCTTCCTCTTCCTATTTTTGTTTAATATAGTCTGTGTTTGAGATTTTAATATCCTGCAAGTCCTTATATAATCTAGAAATCAATTTCAGACCAGAATCCTCCTGATAAGTCTTAATAAAGATCCTCAATACCGGTATTACAAAAATATTTCTATCTTTTGGAATGAAGCTTGTTATATAGTGACGAATTTGTAGAAATCTGAAGAAATCATTATTATTCAACTGGTACTGTCTTTGAATTGATTGGAAGTCCCTCATGATTTCCTTGGAAAAATATGTACAATATGATGTTAAGCCTCGCCCTATCCAGCTTTTATACATCCCATCTAAAGTGTTTGGTGCAAAATCAAGGTCGTTAGAAGCCCACCTCAATATTTTGATCGATTCATGCAAGTTGTTTTTTTTTTAATAAAATTTAACCAAAGCTTCAATGGTAAATTGATCCACTGATTACCTTGTTGCATTTGTTTCTTAATAAGTCTTTTGTCTCCTAGTATGGCCTGAATTGGGCATTCATTAGACATTTTCATTTCTATTTCCTTCCATCTGGCTTCATAATCTATATTACACCAATACACCAGGGTTCTAATTTGGGCTGATATGTAATAGTCCTTCAAACAGGGTAAAGCAAGGCCCCCTTTCTCCTTTGCCAACTGAAGAGTTTTTAGTCTTATTCTTGGCCTCCTCCCCTGCCAAATAAACCTGGAGATTAATTTATCCCACTTATTGAATTGTTCATCGTTAATTTGGATTGGAAGTGTTTGAAATAAATACATTATCCTAGGTAAAATGTTCATTTTAATAGTTTCGATTCGAGATTCAAAACTAAGTATTGGTATCAAATCCCACCTTTTAATATCATTTTTAATTTTCTGGCATAAGGGCTTCAAGTTCACATCATACAGTCTCGACACATCCTTTGGGACATTTACTCCTAGATATTCTAACTGTTCCAATTCCCAGTTTAACGTGATTTTAGAAGTTAGTGCCTGAGTAGGTGTGTAATTAAAACTAAGTAACTGTGTTTTAGAAATATTCAATTTATACCCCGATACTGAACTAAAAGTATCCAGGTAAGCAAGAAGACTTAGAAAAGATGAGTCCGGATTTGTCAAATATATCAACACATCGTCTGTAAATAAGGAGATTTTGTGTTCTTGGCCAAACATCCTCACCCCAGTAATATTACTATTTTGAGCTATACCCCGACTCAAAGCCTCAATAAAAATGGCAAAGCATAATGGACTACTTGGACATCCCTGTCTACTTCCTCTCTCTAGGTTAAATGATTTGGAAAGGGCTCCATTTACTTTGATTTTCGCTTTTGGACATTTATATAATGCTTGAATTACCCTAATAAATGACTGGTGGAATTGAAATTTTTCTAAAATTTTGTACAAAAATTCCCAGTTAACGCGATCAAATGCCTTTTCGGCGTCCAGGCTTACAAGTATCATTTTATCTTGAGTTTTAACTACCTGATCTATAATGTGTAAAGTTCGGCGAATGTTATCCTGTGTCTGTCTCTTCCTAATGAAACCTGTCTGGTCCAAACTAACAATTTGGGGTAAGATATTTTCTAGTCTTTTAGAAATAATGTGTGTAAATATTTTATAATCTTGATTAAGCACACTAATGGGGCGATAGCTCCCGCACTCGAGTTTATCCTTTCCCTCCTTTGCGATCAGAGAGATAGATGCCTCATTTCAAGATGGAGGCACTATGCCAAATTTCAGAACGTGATTAAATGAGTTTTTCATAATAGGGACAATAAGGTCCTTCATCTCCTTATACCACTCAGAGGGAAAGCCATCCGGCCCTGGCGCTTTATTAGTTTTACAATCAGAAATAGCTTTTTTGATTTCAAGTTCAGTTATTTCCGAGATCAAACTATTGTTTTGTTCTTCATTTACTTTTGGTAGTTTAATTGTATCCAAAAATGCCGTCATGAGACTACCATCCACCATCGGCTGAGTGTATAATTGTCTATAGTATACCAGAAATGCTTGTTGAATATCTTCCAATTTAGAGACTATATTATCTGTTTGGGGATCCCTTATTTTGTGAATTGTATTGTCCAATTGTTGTTTTCTTAATTTATAAGCCAATAACTGTGCAGATTTTCCTCCTGATTCATAATATCGTTGCCTCATAAAAATCATTTTTTTTCTTATTTCACTAGAGAGAATTTCATAAATTTCATTCTTTGTTTTATCTATTTCGATTTTCAAACTCGGATTTAAATTAGCTTTATGTGCATTCTCCAAAGATTTTAATTGTGTTTGTAGACTTGTTAAATGTTGGTTCCTTTTCTTTTTTAAATTTGAACTGTATCCAATAATTTTCCCCCTTATGACCGCTTTCAGTGCATCCCATACAGTGGTAGGCATAACTTCCTCATTATCATTTTCAGCTAAATAGTTTTGAATATCTTCTCTGATTTGTTCCCTCATAGAATGTAAGATACTTGTATTTAACTTCCCAGATATATCTCTTTTTTCCTCACTTAAAGCTATGTCCATATACACTGGGGTGTGATCTGATATATCCATAACACCGATTTTACAATTAACCACTCTGTGCAAGTCATTTTTAAATATAAAGAAATAATCCAATCTAGAATAAAGATTATGGGGGTGAGAGAAGAAGGTATAATCCCTTTGTGTTGGGTTAAATTCTCGCCAAACATCAAGGAGTCCCAGATCTTTCATTATCAATTTGAAGCTTTTAGTTAATTTACTCACCCCCTGTGTCTGTGAATTAGATGAATCTAATGACGGGTTAAGTCGTATGTTCAAATCACCTCCCAAAATCAAAATACCTTCTGTCTCTAAACTGATTATTTAAAAAATATGTTTATAAAACTTCCATTCAGATCCTGGGGGGGCATATAGATTTATAATAGTAATCAGAGCACCCTGTAGATAACCTTTAACCATTACATACCTCCCCTCATTATCCCTTTTCTCTTGAATACACTCAAAATTTAATTTATTAGAAATCAGTATTACTACACCTCTCTTTGAGCTTTGGGAGCAAGAAGCTGAAAACTCTTTAAATTTCCATTTCTTAAGTTTTTCATGTTCTGATTGGGGTAAATGCGTTTCCTGAAGTAGGGCCAACTCTATTTCCTCCTTTTTCAACTTAGTCATAATTTTACCCCTTTTAATAGGATTCCTGTAAAGGATTTTATATTTTATAATGTTTATTTTATATTTTATCAAAGTATACTTCTGTTTTACGACACTGGCTTTAGTGTTCACACCACCACACACATCCTGTTTTCTGTTTCTATTTTTATGGGTGTTATGTTGTAGTATGTGACCGCCTTTTGCCCTTTTGCCCTTTTATCTTGTAATAAAAAGCAAGCAAGGGGAGAATCAGCTCTGGGGTGGTAGGACGAGCTGTAACAAGCGCTACGATCCCCATGCTTGCAAGCTTAAAACAGAATCTGCCTTCTGAGTTTCATTTTTATAGAGAAAGCTTTACAACCTTTCTATTAAGAATCATAATAACTGTGTGATTTTCTGACAGTTACCCAAACCATTAACATTGTAGGTTGCTACTCTAATTGTCTTAGTACTCTGCATAATTATTTCCAATATAGATTTCCTTCAGTAAATGAAACATGTACACCCCTAAAAACAATGATGGAACTAGTAACAAACATCAAAACAGATGTTACAGAACAAGAACAGAACATAATGACTTCCAAACCAAAGGCCACTTTATTGGCCATAGGGAAGGGAAGGGCTACTCCGTCTTCTTGTGTAGGAGCGCCCTCTTCAGCCTGCAGGCTGTAACGTGAGTCTGTAGGGTCTTTTATCTTTATCCGTGACCCGACTACAAATACATTCTCACGCCCGTATCTTGAAGTATATAAAACTATAGGAAAATTATCGGTGCAAAATCAAAACACAATTATTTGCTTAGTTATGTAAAGCATTACCTTACTTTATCTACGAGTCCAGAAATAAAAACCTTATGCCGTGTCATCCTGACGTCGAAATTCCTGGAGTTTCTCCTTAAATCCTGACGACTGGACTACACCTCGTATCTTTCCACTCGCCGTCTGCCACATTCGCTGCTTTATTTGCTCCAAAAGGGAAGTGGAACTCCTGACCACGTTGACCAACATTCCTCTCTTCACCATGTCTTCCGTTGCCTCCTGAGCCGAATTGTACGTTACCGTTCCTCCGCTGTAGTGCACTCTCAGCCTGGCCGGGAAAGGCGTCTGGAATCGAATGTTGTTCTCCCGGAGTGTCGCCTTTGCTGCTGTGTACTCTTTGCATTTGCGTTGCACTTCTGGGGCATAGTCATTGTCCAAATAGATCTTTTTACCTTGAAAATCAAAACCACCTGCCCGCCACGCCCGCCGTAGAATATCCTCCTTCATCCGATAACTTGCGAACCTGACCACGAAGGACCGCGGCGCGGCTCCAGTGGGCGGCCTCGCTCCGAGTGCGCCCTCTCGATGCCGAGCGCAGCGGGCAATGGTAGACTCAAGCCGTTTGCGAGTAAAGTCTCGACAAAGTTAATCACGGATGACCCTCCGTCCTCAGCCCCTTCTGTCACTCCGTATATTCTGACATTTTCACGCCTTGAACGCCCTTCCAGATCCAGTAGCTTAGCTTCAACTTGAGTTTGGAGTTTTGCGAGCTCAATTAGCATCTCCTCTGATGACTGGATGCGCGTCTCTGCAGCCACTATTCGTTCTTCTGCTTCATCCATCCTCTTGCCTATATCCATCATGTCCTCTCTCATTGCGTCTAATTGCTTCTTGTTTTCCTTCCTAAAATCACGAAGCTCTTTCAGGATTAAGTCTGCTTTGCCTTCTTCGTCTCTGTCTTTCACTCTCGCTTCGTCGTCCTCCATGTTGCTATTACTACTAGCTTGAGATAACACTTCATCTTCTTCACCGCGTTCCATCATTTGTGAGGTAGTCTTCTTACCTTTTTTGGGCATTTTGTCATGTTTATCTTACCCCACGTCTTTTAATCGAGAAACTTCAGTTTCGAGTTAGTCTTTGGGTATGCTAATGAATTTGCAGTCGGGAGCAAACTTTCTATGCTACCATCACTTCGCCCATCAGACCGGAAGTCCTCAGGCATGTTTTTAATGAGGGAACAATATTATATCATGGTAGAAAGCTCAAAAAAAAAGTTGAGTTTGCATAATACTTAAATCTAAAACAACTTAATTAAAATACAAGCCAGCTGTGGATTGATTTCTACCTGCTCCTTTATGGTATAATGTTGCTGTAAACTCGGGCTGTAGAAAACTAAAAACATGCCCTGCTGATCAATTAAACAGGGGCGGACTGGGAAGTATAGGAGGAAACATTACACAATACAACAGTAACAGTAAAAAATCTTGATCTAGATAATTTTTTAATTTACTGAATAGTCCTTTCAATGTGAATCGCAGTTCAGTCACAATTTAGCAGCAGTTATAAGGTGTTTTCAGATATAGGAACCATTATTGAAAATTTGGGTGGATCAGATATCAGCTTCCAAGATACTGGTTCAGCCGAAATGCCATTTTGATCTATAAATTATTTTGCAAGATGATTTAAAAGGCTAATGTTGGCCCAAAACTTCTCATAATATTAAACTATTGTTACAAAGCTGTTCTGTAGCTACTTTAAATGATGAATAACAGTTACAAAACATATGGATCTTTTTTTTTTTTTTTAATCATACACTGAAATAAATGCTGTATTATATATTATAATGCAGTCTTTCCAGAATACAGATTTTAAAAAATACTGCAAATCCTAACACATCCAGAAGCATGAAAATTAAGAGTACTTGAATTGCTTAGAATCCAGTGCTTTTCAGACATTTTAGCGGTGTTAACTAAAGGGTACGCAAGTTTAATACAGACTGTTATAAGAACCTTTTCTGACAATATTTTATTTGTAGATAAATGCAAATCTTAATCTCTTATGTTCTCTTGCTGACTCAAATTTAGAACTTCTTGTCAGTGAAATGTGAGTGCAGAGCTGTACCTGATGAAGCTGGCGATGTAAACATTGACAAAAGTGGCCATCAGATACTGGCAGTCGAATCGATCCATGATTCCTCCGTGCCCGGGAATCGTGT
Source organism: Taenioides sp. WSHXM2023 (assembly GCA_029959045.1). NCBI lineage: Eukaryota > Metazoa > Chordata > Actinopteri > Gobiiformes > Gobiidae > Taenioides > Taenioides sp. WSHXM2023. The sequence continues at coordinate 7,484,959 of CM057089.1, forward strand.
TGGCAAAGTCCTGAAAACAGAAACAAGAACGCAACCAATAAAGCGGCTCTACCTGATTTTTATTCCATGAAAGTAGCACTGCCACCACTGCAAATAAAATATGTTTTACATGGATAATAATTAGGTACAGTGTCTTTATATATTTAGCTAAATTTATGCTTGAACAAACGCAGAAAAAGATGAACATTAAAGGTGGATCCATGGAGATGTTATTGCTTTGTCTCGAATATTTCACAGTATGGCATTAAACCTTTCCATCTTCATGAAGACCAAACCAGACCAAGATACAGGTCAGATCTGTGGAGAGGCAACCTCGCTCACAGTCAGAATAACTATTTTTCTAAGTATTTTTGAGTTACAAATCCATCTGTTATTGAATAAATGTGATTCCAGGTAAAGCACTGACACATCCATAGAAACAAGCAGGTGACGAACCCCCTGCCTGAAAAGTTACAAGGTTAACCTTTAAAGGATAATGCCATAGTCAACTTTTTGCATTACCTTGATTTTGAAGGCCCTCTTGAAGCCACTGGCAAAGAATCCTCCGAAGGGTCCCACGATGGAGGCGAAGGAAGACAGGGCGATGCTGTGGATCTGGAACGGATAGAGCCTCACTGTGCTCTGTGGGGACATGGACACAAGAGTTTGTTCAATTCATTATCAATACATTTCTTTCTGATGCAATAAATATACATTATTATTATTGTATTGTGTAGTTAGTTGGTCTAGATCAGGGCCAAGGGCTTGACCTGTTCATGTTTTACACGTAAAAACTGCAAACTGAATGAATGAATTGTCTTTATTGTGTTTTTTAGGTCTTTCATACCCTGACAGTTTTTCAGTCCAAATATGAGTCAAATATTAGCACACCCAAATTCAAATTAGACCCCGGGTTCAGGGAGCCCAGGTTTACATTTTTGGACAACGTCTATGCTTCTGGTCAGGGATGCACCGATCCAGGTTTTTCAGTTCCGATACTAATAGATACAATGTCTTTAAGTATCTGCCAGTGTCCGATATTAACCGATACAGGTGTAGGGACCGAAAATGATTTTTTTTTTTTCTCCAAATAGAGTTAACTTATTACAAAAATGTATCTGATTGTGTTATGCAGCTTTGATGATTCTTCTGAACAGCTGTATGAATTAAAGTTCAAACTCCATGAGACATCCTGGTACTATATCAGTCCAACCAGGATATCGACTGAACTGATATCATGAAACTGATACCAAACACTGCAATTTTTCCTGGATCTGCACCGATATTCAATACCGGCATTGGTATCGGGACATCCCTACTTATACCCTTATACAAATATGATCAAATAAAGACAGTATTTTGCTAAAATACTTATATTAAAGTTGGACTAAAAGCCTAAACTCCAGATTTCAAATAGAGTTTCTAAAGTAAGCAGTACCTGGAGGACTAAAGAAGAAAGTGAGAGGGGAGGAGGGGCGGGGTCTGGTGGTATAAGGAACAGTGTGATTGGTCGAACAGGTATCCTCACTTGACACTCCACCCCTTTTTTTTTAACCAGAAAGCTGCTAATTTACATAGCTTGCACTGAAGTTACTAAAAAACACTGTTTAGTAGCAAAAAAAAGGGTTCAGTTCCACTTTAAAGAGGGCAATTCTATGGACAATCACCAGTTCATTAATCAAACTGGTAACTTTTGCTGTTTTACTATGTGCACTGCAATACTGGACATGAAGACACAGAAATGCTGTTTACCCATCCAGTGACAGACGCGAGGACAGAAGGCAGAGCGTAGTCCTGTAACTGGAACAGCTCTGAAGGCTCACAGTCCACCTGGAAACTGTTCAGGTCATTATTAAACTCCACGGGACACACGAAGTACCTGTACCCCGCCATCACATACGACAGCTGTGGAGGAGAGACAAGAGAGTGAGGCAACAACAAAATATGGCATTTAAACTATGGCACTCGGGTTTATCCTCCTTGTTGGTACAAAGTAAACAGCCCTGAAAACCCATCTCTTTAAAACCACCTTTCATTAATGTTATTTCTTTTGTTTGCCTTCATTTGTCTCTTCATATAAAGCGTCTTTGAGTATCTTGAAAAATGTATTATTATTATTATTATTATTATTATATATTGCTAAAAATGCATCTAACATCTATTTCAGGATTAGAAGTGTATTTTTTATTTTTTTTTTTGACTAGTCAATAATTATTTCGAATGTGGGCTGGACCAGTTAAAGCTGAAATGTTTGTATAAGTTTCTCCATTAAAAATACATTTTGATCAAATACTGGTGCTATCTGTACTATAAAACTTGGGGATAATGAGCAACTGAAAATAAATATTTAAGTCTTGATAAACAAATTAAAGTTCAAGCTGTACTATAACATTTTTTTAAGGGGAATGTTCCAGACAATAGCATTAAATTTGCCTATTTTTAACAAGCATGTAACACCACCAGGCCAAGTTACAGGACAGATCTACTGTATAAAGAGGTATTTTTTTTAGCAATAAAACGCCTGTAATTTAGTTAATTTTGTTTAATTTTACATTCCAGGAAAAGTGATAAAATCTCCATGGTGACAAGCAAGTAGCAGGCTCTCCACCAAGAAGGTTACATAGTACATCTTTAAGCGGTATAGGAATGAAAAGTCTCACCAAAGCACAGAACACAATGGTGGAAAATAATCCTCCAATGAATCCTTCCCATGTTTTTTTAGGAGAAAGCTGCACATAAAGACATGAAGATTAAAGTTAATATGGTTCCAAATGAGAACAAAATCTATAATTGTTACAAAAATGATAACGAACCTTGATGAGAGGAGTACGACCGAAAAAGAATCCAAACATGTAGGCCATTATGTCATTGCAGATCACGGAGGAGATCGGCACAATGAACCTTCGGAAAAACAGGGGCACACATTTAGACGGTTACCAATTTATGTATGTATGCTAACTTTTTTTAAGCTTTTACTAGTGTCATGAAACTAAAACTTCAAACTTGATTTCAGTATGAAGGAATAGACTCAATATTTGATACCAGATACCAATTCCGATACCACAATGATTCTTTAAACAACAGAATGTGATTTTCAACACTAAATAATAGCACTTTCTTCTGTATTCCCGTGCGGTCTTATATCTGTGTAATCCCTCAGTGGTCCAGGCATGTTCCATAGTGGTCCGTGGGCGTATACTAGTCTATGTACTTTTATACAGCTCAAGATCATTCTAAAATTATTCAGGAAAGGTTCATTCCTGTGCTGTGAACGTGACTTTCTTAGATAGACACCTGCTCAAATGAGTATCTACTTTCCATATCAGTTTTGGTTATTGTTTTTAGCAGAATGAAAAGTGAGTTTTTTGCAGTTTCGTAGAGCCTTACATTGTTTACACATTGGTTTGTGTTGACGTACCAGATCATGCCCTCAAACAGGTTGTGAATGATGAGGTGAGACTGAGTGACCACAATCAACAGAGTCACGTGGGTCCAACCGAACTGTGGACAAAAGAAAAACATCTCAGATCACATGTCACTCCCACTTTTAAATGTTTGGGCTGTAGGTTTGCTAGTATTAACTTTGATAACATTTTAACATTGACTGAAAAAAATGGCAAAAATACAGAACTTTGAATTTTCTGATAATCAGTGCAGTTGCAATTAAATATAATAAATGAATAGTAAGCTTTTGTTCAAACGTCTCATTTTAAAAGGTGCATAGTGTAACTTTTCTGATTGAGCGTCCATTAAATGCTTTTCTCTATGGAGATGGCATTAAACCTTTCTGTCTTCATGGAGACCAAACCAGACCAAGTTACAGGTCAGATCTGCGGAGAGGCGACCCCGCTCACAGTCAGAATGTTTGTTTTTATAGGGATTTTTGAGCGATAAAACCACTTGTAACTGAATAAATGTAGAGTAGGGCTGTTTAATGTCATACTGTGGAACATTCTAGGCAGAGCAATGACATATCCATGGAAACAAGCAGGTGATGGACCTTTAAAATATGTCCAGGAGCATTAAAGGGACTGTACCTTATTTTTTATTTCATTTAATGAAGTAAAATTTGTAAAAGCAGGGAGAGAAAGCTTGGCGAGAAAATGAGACTGCTGTGAGCTGACTATCTAATTACAAAGCATCTGCACACCAAGAAGTAAAGTTGGTGTTCTGTTAGCATGCTAGTTGTTGTTAGCATTAGTGTGATGGAGAAAGTCTGCCTCTCCTCCTGACTAAAATATGAACTGAAGCTAATATGTATGCATTTCAGAACATGTTTGTAGAGGTCTAAACTACAGGGAGAACAAGTTTAATACACAAGACATTTTGAAGGAGAATTACAATATGTTTGCAATTTCAGTCTGATTCTGAACATAAAATCCAGAGCAAACGTACCATGTAGAACTGCAGGCGGTAGTGTTTCTTCACCAGACTGAGCACAAACATACAGAAACCTGCAGACACACAAAGACAATATGGTCAGTGTTTAAACAGCCAGCAGTGTAAATACAAAAAAGGCAGTGCAGATAGATTTGTTTACTTAATGAGCAAAGCCAAAAGGAGTATAAAAGACTGAAGACTACAAGGGCAAACTCGGTCAAGAAATAGGACTGTGCAATTGATAAAAATGTTAGAGATTGAAATTAAGTCATTTCTAATGGTTAACGATATGCAAAAAAACCCCAAAAACAAACGAGAGGTCTAGAGCTAAAAGTATCAAAAATTGGATACTAATGGATATTAAAACTAGTATCAAAACATAGATACTCATTTGAGCAGGAGTCAATACTAAAACTTCACATTTACAGGACAAAAATGAAACCTTGAAAAGCTTTTGAATTATCTTGAGCTGCATCAGAACATGGACCACTATGGAACCTACCTGGACGACATGGTAATATAATACAATAATAATACAAACGTACTATTATTTAATGCTGAAAAGAATTCAGATTTTGGTGGGGAAAAAAAGCTCTTGTTTATGATTAAATGGCACAGATCAAAATTCTGTATGGTTTGAGTTGAGGAAATTAATACTGAAAGTTTAAAAAAAAAATTATCAATAAGACGGGGAAAAAACATAGTGCCAAGTTAATTAAAAACATACAAAGAATTACAGAATGCAAATGGTTTAATACGTCAATCAAACTTAAAGGTGCATTGTGTAACTTTTTTGGTGGAGGCTCCGTGGAGATGTTATTGCTTTGTCTGAAATGTTTCACCAAACCAGACCAAGTTACAGCTCAGATCTACGGAGAAGCAACCCCGCTCACAGTCAGAATGCCTGTTTTTCTAGGTACTTTTGAGCTCTAAAACCTCCTGTAACTGAATAAATGTAAAGTAGAGCTGTTTAATGTCATACTGTGGAACATTCCAGACAGAGCAAAGACATATCTATAGACCCTCCACCAGAAAAGTTACACAATGCACCTTTAAGGAGACTACAGTTGAAAATATGAGTTTGTCAGTTATAGCAATAGTCTTAGGTGTAATATTTTTCTACACATATAACCAAATCATCGCAGCAGTTTAAATGAGCGACTTGTGCAGAAAGTGACTTCAGTTGCCACCACATCCTGTTTGCCCTCAGCACAAAACCCGACTACCACAGCTAAAGGAAACAGTGTCTTAAATTAGAATAGATATTTTAAATGCCATCACTTTATTTTCTGGACTTCCTGATGACACAAAAAACTAAAAAAAAAACTCCATGGACATTTTTTGCAGTATGACATTAAACTTAAAAGGTCCTATATTAGACCAAACTGACTCTTGTGAGCTTTAAGTCATGTTAGAATGTTGTTACCACCTCAAAAACAGACCTGGAGTTGTGTTTTGTTTCATTCACACGTTTCACACATATTCACACGTAACAAAGGGTTATTATTATTAGTCTGTCTACATCTCCAAAGCTCAAAATGCTCAGTTCCACCTTGTGACGTCATGTAGTGGTAGATTTCAAGGCAACAGCTACCCTTTACCTTTAGTTCAGAAGAGATTGGCAATTACAAGGCTGAAATCCTCCGAATCATTCTAGTGAAGATGTATGGATTTCAAAACACAGTGGAGCACTTCCTGTATTACCACATGACATCACAAGGTGGAACAGAGAAGACCTCAGCCTAAATATGTAGGTTTGTGTGTTAAACATGTGTGAATGAAACAAAACCCAACTCCAGGTCTGTTTTTGATGAAGAAACAACATTATAACAGATCAGAAAATAGTGTAGTATGTAATTAAAGACAAGCATTGATGTCACCAGGTGAAAGTTACAGGTCAGATCTGTGGAGAGGTGATAAATGAATTCAAGTAATTTAATAAATGCAAGATAGATAAATTTGATGCCATATTATGAAAAATTGCAAGTTAAAGGCTCACTATGTAACTTAACTATAACTTTAATAGTATCTCTGTGTATTTCAAAGGGCAATGAGTGAACTTGTGGATAAAGACCAGATAGTATGTCCATGACCTAAGATGGTACACTAGAAGCTCCCTCTTGTTTCTATAAAAAGCAGCAATAACCTCTGGAATTTCTCATCCTCTCAGACCATTCAAGGTAAGAAAAATATGATTCAAGAAGTTATTTTCAATGTAAGAAAGTAGGTCAATGGGGGATATGAACCACTAGTGTTATACAAACCTCACTAGGGCTGCACAATATGAGAAAAAGATGTGATGTTAGCTGAAAGTGTTTTGTTTCACGATTATGCTACTATTATACTGTTTAAATACATGTTAGTGTTAGCATGCCAAAGTATCGGAAATCAGAAAAAGTCACTGTGCAGCACATACTTGGGTTTAAAGATTTTTGACCAGAAAGCTGTAAATTTACCCAGTTTGCATTAAAGTTGCCAAAAGATGACTAGGGACAGCAGATAATGCTGTTAAAACACCATAAACACTAGTAAAAAATGTGGATTTAGTGTTTACTTCCCTATATTACGCAAAATTGACTCTTGTGAGCCATGTTTTAATGTTACCACATCAAAAACATACCTGGAGTTGTGTTTTGTTTCATTCACAAATGGTCGAGTTATCCTGTATTAGTCGTCTGTCTACATTTCCAAAGCTCAAAATGCTCTGTTCCACCTTGTGATGTCATGAAGTGGTAGTTTTCAAGTGAACAGCTCCTTTTACCTTTAGTTCAGTACATTGTGTTTTTAAACTCTATACACGTTCCTTAGAATGTGGAGCACTTCCTGTATTACCACATGACATCTCAAGGTGGAACAGAGTTTTCGGTTTGAGAGAAGAACTCGTACAGCTCCAGGTATGTTTGTGATGAGGACACAACATGAATTTATAACATACATCAGAAAATGGGCCCTTTAATTATGCTGATTATGTGTCCTCAAATCCACTCACGACAGCATTTTGTCTAGTTTGGCTGTTAAATAATAAATAAATGGGTCTGTAACTGAAGCTACACTGGATTCTTTGTCTTCTTCTGTTGCGATGTGTCATTTATGTCACAGACCTAATGTAAGTAGAAAGACAGTTTCTAGTAAAACACGAATGCAAATAGGGAAAGTATTCACTGTAATGTTTAATGCTTTTTGCTTTGGCTTGAAGTAAAATTCAATTCAATCAGTTATTCATGTTTTTTGCCATTAGCTATATGGACTCAAAAGGTTCTGTGTTAGCCAGTGTAAGATGGTGGTAACAGATTTTCTACAAAAAACAAATCTCCTTTTCTCCAGTTTTCCTTGTACTGATCTTTTTAAAAATTGGACTTAAAACAAGGACAATTTTAAACACAACAGTCCAATTTATTGTTCCCAAGTGTGAACTCTACTCCAAACCAAATGCTTTTACTGACAGAGAATTGGCTCCATTAAAAGGGACCCAAGCTGATAATTGACAATTAGAATTCATGTTTAGATTCAAACTGATTGCACAGTCCTGTTTATAATGATGCAAAGTTTGACTGTTATATTCCCCCTACTTAAATGTGACTATATTGGTGTAATGAATGAATGGCGGCTGAGTAATGCCTCAGTCGTCCAGGTGGGTTCCACTGCAAAAGACAATTTAAAGGGCCCATATTACGGTACATTATTTTATACCTGGATACCTGGAGTTGTGTTTTTGTTTCATTCACACATGTTTAACACACACGTGTGTTGTCATGTGGTAATACAGGAAGTGCTCCACTGTTTTTAAGACTCGTATATCTTTTAGAATCATTTGAATAATTTCAGACGTGGAATTGCTGTTAACTTAAACATTATCACTACATGACATCACAAGGTGGAACTGAATATTTTGAGCTTTGGAGACTAATAATATCGGGTGACTGAAACATGAATGAAACTAAACACAACTCCAGGCAGTGTTAATTTCGTTGACGAAAACTATGACGAAATAATTTCGTCAACGAAGGTTTTTTGCGGACGAAAACGAGACGAAAACTAAATAAAAATTACTTTTAAATGACTAAAACGATGACGAAATAGAAGGACATTTTCGTCAATAAATAAAAGACGAAACGAAAATATAACCTGTGACGAATAATAGATCCATGGTGACGAATAAGTGGTCAGGACTCCTCAGGAGAAGAGAAAGAGGAACGAGCGGCCGCTGCGCTAAAGAGCCAATCACAGCGCGCGTTGTTGCGCGGTGCCGAAAAGCTAACGCGCCCCAACGAGAAACATGAGGAGGACAGAGGAGCAACAAGTGCTAAGAGAAGATGTTGGTGACTGGGATTGGGAGAAAAAGACGGTCTGACCTGTGGTCTCACTTCACGTTTGATAAAGAGAATAAGACGACGTGTAAACCATGTGGCGCGTCAATCAAGGGGAAAAAGAGTTAGAGTTAGAGTTTTAGAGTTCAAAGGTTGTTACAGTACTTGTTATGCATTAATAAGCTGCAGTAATAAACTGTATAGGGCAAAAGGGCCTTTGACACCTGCACTTTAATTTTTTTTAAATATATTTTGGATTTAGCTGTGAATGATCATTTTGACAGTTATTGATGTGGTATACACTGGTGTCATAAAGACAGACAGCAATAATTTATACTGTCTTTGTGCTTTGTTTGCTACTGCTTTTCCATTTAAACATTGAAACACATTTTCAATAAAAACAGTTGTGTTTAAATATAAAGTGTGAAATGTTTGCATATTAATATCCCAATTTCAAGAAAGTATAGTTTTATGTTCAATGTAAAAGGTCAAAATTGATACGTGTGAAAAGCTTTAAGTCGACTAAATCTATTGTAATTTTAGTCGACTAAATCTATTGTAATTTTAGTCGACTAAAACTAGACTAAAACTAAAACAAATCTGATGACTAAAACTAGACTAAAATTAAAAGTAATTTTAGTCAAAAGACTAAGACTAAAACTAAATTAAAATTCCTTGTCAAAATTAACACTGACTCCAGGCATGTTTTTAAAGAGGTAACAACATTCTAACATGGCTTAAAGCTCATAGGAGTCAGTTTTGTGTAATATAGAACCTTTAAAGATCGCATATTGTGCTTGAGCCTGCTATATAGTTCAAATGTACAAATGTTATTATTTACACATTTTAAATCGCAATAATCATCTAAAACGGTTTAATTAAAGAAAAAGTCTGCAGACAACTGCTTTAGAAAGATGCGGTGGCCAATGGGAGCTAACGTCGCCGTAAACATCATCACAAACAGAGTCGGTGTTACAGATCTGTTGGGGCCGGTGTGTACATGGCTCATACCGCACACGCTACAGAAAGCCGCCCTCTGCAGACAGAAGCACTTATCACTACATTCACGTTCAAATGCGCTGACACGCCCGCTTTGACTCATATGTACCTCGAGGATGATTTAATAATCTGAAACGCACTCAAAAGAAACACGGATACCGCGTTTAAAACAAAATATTAGGTTTATTAAAGCTGGGTCCTTGCAAGGCCACGCCCACATCGCCCCATGTGACATATCGCCACCAACAGATCCACAACACCGGCAACTCAATGGATCTGCACATTACGTGAGTGAGCAGAAATTTTTTTTCATTCAGATCAAAATGACTACGTTACGCTGCTGAATGCTACACGCATCACTGATTGAGAAAATAAAATTGAAGTTAGTATGTTACAGTGGGCGTGTGCCGGTGGCAGTGGCAGTGAACACAGAGCACGATGGGCAATATGAAAATAAGTGATTAAAGATTACTCAAACATGCACAAATACAACTTCCAGAGGGTAAATGAGAAGGGGGAACAACTATAACATGATTAAAAGCTCTGAAAAGTCGATTTTGCATAATAGGTGTTCTTTAATTCATAATATTTCGTTTTGCAGTGTATGAATGGCAGTAAATTGGCGCAGAAAAGGAACTACTTATTAGTCAGTTAGCCCCAGGGAAGGTGTGGCTATAAGTCGCTGTGACTGAGTAGGGAATGAGTCATGTTCTAAACTAAGGTACATGTACGAGAATATAGTATGGTATTCTAAAAAAGCAAAAAACAATTTTCTTTTATACCGCTGAGGTAGAGGGCGAAGGATATGAAGCGATGGTATTTGCTGAGTATACGCAGTGGCTCCTCTCTTTGCACCAGTGTGAAGAAGTAGTCCGTCACAGTCTCCCCATAGAAGAAGTAGTTCACACACAACAAGAAGTACCTGAGGGCAAACAGAGGAGCAAGAACAGGCACGTCTCATCATTATACAACTCATCAGGATCACTACACCTGCTGAAAAACCTGGGAAATACAATATTTGAGTTTCACCATATTGTCGCTTAAAAGGTGCATTGTGTAACTTTTTGGCGGAGATGGAGATGTTACTGCTTTCTCTGGAATGTTTCACAGTACGGTATTAAACCTTTCTATCTTCATGGAGACCAAACCAGAACAAGTTACAGGTCAGATCTGTGGAAAGGCAGCTCCACCCACATTCAGATATCTGTTTTTTGAAGTATTTTTGAGCTATAAAACCACATGTGATTGAATAAATGTAAGGTATAGCTGTTTAATGTCATACTGTACATAAATTCCAGGCTGAGCAACAATATATATCCATAGAAACAAGCAAGTGACGGACCCCTAACCAAAAAGTTACACAGTGCACCTTTAAGTTGGAATAGCTAGCTCATTCTCTGCACACATTTTTTCTGGAGTTTTAAATAAACAGTTTAAATTAATAGCTAATCCTTTTGTGGTTAAATTATTCCACAAAACTACACTACCACAGAAGAGTTTGGAGACACTTTTTCATTCATGTTTTTTCTTTCTTTTCATAACTATTTACATTGTAGATTCTCGATGAGTGAACACATATGGAGTATAGAAAACAGAAAATTATCTCTAAATAACTCCAAACTTGTTTTAAATTTTGCTTTGGCCATTGCTGTGCATTCTTGGTGTGGAACACCTGTGAAGTGAAAACCATTTCAGGAGATTTTATCAAAAAAAATCATGGAGAGAAGGCCATAAAAACATATCTTGCATCATATTTTTGAAGTCTTCCATATGTATATAAAATTTAGAAAGTGGTAAACAAAGGAAAAAAACACTGAAAGAGATGGTGTGTCCAAACTTTTGCCTGGTAGTGTACATGTCAATTATTGTTAATTATTATGTGATTATGAAGTTGCAAATATCCCAGCTTTTTCAGGTTCAAGGCATGCTAAGGTAATCAAAGCTACAGCTAAAATCAATTACAGTTTCCTATTTTGTAGATTGGGTCGAGAGTGGGTCAAAACTAGTATCTAAATCTAGTATTAGACCAACAAACAAACCTCTGGATGTCTGCAACAAAGTAGAACATGGAGAGGAAACAGTAAGAATTTAAACGCAAGTAAAGTCAGCAAAAAAAAAACAACAAATTTTGTGTATATTTCAGATGAAAGGAGGTGATTGGCCACACCAGCTGAGTGTCCTGAACCAGGGCAGGTGGTAGGAGTGGTACACGCTGTATCCGATTGTGATGATCTCATGGAAGCACTTTATCTGGACACACAGGACCTGGAGGAAAAAAAGACCTCTGTCAAATAACATTACTTTAAAGCATTGCATGCATTATGGAACTTTTCAAGAGGAGAGCACGCCACCCTCTTGTTTCCATGGGAAGGTTAATGCTTTGCATAAAATTCCATTGTATAGCATTAAACTTAACCATCTCTATGGAGGCAAGAGGGTTACTCCATCAGCCCAAGTTACAGGTGAATTCTGTGCAGAGTCAAGCCCACACACAGTAAGCGTGCATGTTTTTGAAGGTATTTTTGAGCAAAAAAAAGTCATTCTATGTAAAACATTTAAGGCAAAGTGATAAGTTACATACACAAACTCCTGGAATCCTAAAATTAAGAAGCATATTAACTTGCAATGACGTTTTCAAATAGCTTTTAACTGGTTATGCATTTAGTAAAAGGTATTAGTTGTCCAACAATGACCACCCCTATAATTAAGAATTTAATCCTATAATTCAGAATTTAATTTTGCATTAAAAGATGATGACATTAATAATGACACAGTTTAACTGCTCTCACGCATGATTTACGGTTAAAGCTGCAGAGAATAAACTAATTACAAAGTGGTTGATGGGGTGATTACAGCTGCTGACACATGACACATTTCCATGAAGGATGATTCATTCACAGATCCTCTCCTGTCTGGTGCTAAACTCTATTACACAGAAACAGAAGCAGCAGCAGCAGCAGCAGCAGTCGTGTGGATACTCACGATCATCATGAGCACCATGGGCCCCAGGTAAATGATAAAGAAGAAGAAGGAGATCATGGCGAGTGTCAGGATGCCTCTCACCCACCAGTTCTTCCACCTGAGGAGACAGAAGTTAAACAGAATCATCAGTTATGTATTTGTGAACTTTCTTGAGTTACAAGTTTACATGCGGGGCTACATCTGAGTTTCTACAACATGATGAGACTGGAAATGAATATAATACAATACAAAACAGCCAAATGTTAAAGGTGCATTATGTAACTTTAATACCATACTGTGAAACATTCCAGACAAAGCAATAACATCTCCATGGGCAAAAGCATTTGACAGGCCTTTCCACCAGAAAAGTTACACAATGCACCTTTAAACTTGTGATCACCAAAATTTTAGATGTAGATTCTAAACAACGTGTTATATTTTAGTTAGAGTTACCACAAATGTTCAGCCCTCAAGTTTTTAAACTCTTTAAAAATGTGCTAGTCCTGGTTCTGACAGTCTTAAAAACATAAAAAACAGAACTGCTTCATTCAGCAGTTTTCAGTTCTAATGTATTTCTCACTTTGGTAACACCTCTTTACCAGCCGTTGCTTTTCCACATTGTGAAACTTTTTTAATCTAATCCCTTTACTGTCCTGTTCCTTCTTGAATCTTGTATTTTGCGTTTTGTTGATTTATTCCTTGACAAAATAATGCTGTGATCATTGTGGATGTCAAAGCTCCTCGTACCTTGACGACAGACCGGACAGGGCCTTGTTGAGGACTTCGGGGGTGTCATCGGGGGGCACGGGCACCTCTGGGACCCCCATATCAGGCTTAGACTCACTGTCAGACACTCCCTCCTTCTCTGCCTTCAGCTCACTGTCTGAGCCCTGAGAACAACACAAGAAAAGATACATAAAGGCTTATAGACATTTGGTGTGGTGCTTTGTTTTTATACTAATATATTTGTTGGAAAAAGTTGGGATAGCTATAACAAGGGACTAGGTCTTCATGGTTGATTTTAATTATTGATTGATCTAGATTTCATGACCATAAAGATACAGACTTTTAATCTGTGCCATTTAACACAAAGAGATTTCAATTTCTTCCTCTTAAAAAGCTGCATTTTGTAACTTTTCTCTTTTCTCCATGGAGATGTTATTGCTTTGTCTCACAGTATGGTATTAAACCTTTCCATCTTCATGGAGACCAAACTAAAAGTTACAGGTCAGATCTGTGGAGAGGCAACTCCGCTCACAGTTAGAATCCCAGTTTTTCTAGGTATTTTTGAGCTCTAAAACCAGCTGTAATTGAATAAATGTAAGGTAGAGCTGTTTAATGTCATACTGTGGAACATTCCAGGTAGAGCAGTGACATACCCATAGATACAAGCAGGTGATGGACCCCCAACCAAAAAGTTACACAGAAGTTAAACAAAACTAAATCAGTCCCCAGTAAGAATTAAAATGGGTCGGAAATGTCTCTGGAACCAAGATGTAAACTGGACGGGTGATATAATGGAGATCAGTGGTGTTGGTGGCTCGTCCCATATATTGGTCTTGGTTAAATATTAAAGACCATCCTTTGTGCTCAATATTTTGTACCAATATCTAAACAGCCCCAGTCTTGTGTGCCCATGTGTCATTCCTAGTTTTTTTTTTCCAGTGCATCAGATTGTTCAAAGGTCTTATATTACACATGTGAGCTTTATAATGTTGTTACCTCCTCAAAAACATACCTGGAGTTGTGTTTTGTACCATTCACATGTTTGAGTAATCTTTATTATTAGTCTGTCTACATCTCCAAAGCTCAAAATGCCCTGTTCCACCTTGTGATGTCATTTAGTGGTAGTTTTCAAGTTAACAGCTACATTTTACTAGTGATGGGCCAAATGAGTCGACGCGTTGACACTTGTGTCAAGCCAAGTCGCTGTGTATATCACTTAAAAAAACCCTCACATGACCAATACATCTACTGTGTCATTTGGTGTTGCTCGTGCCGGGAGTGCTGTCGCAGTGTCTCGGTTTATCACCACAGAACCACAGAGAAACAGAGGACAGGTCTGTTCTGTGTGAGCTCATTTTAATCAGTCCCAAGTGGAGCTCACTACAGATTTACTGAAAGAACTGTATTATTTTACTATCATTTTCACAGTCTTGTCATGTATCCTGTATATGCCTACTTTATTTTACAATAGACTTGAATTGCTTTAATGTCATAAGATTGCATTACCTTTGTGGTTTTTTTGAACCACCAGATGTTCCAACACAGTGTTGGAAATGTGTTAGACACACCTTGTGTGTAACACACACCTTGAGGCCTCATCACCTTGAGGCCTCATCTACCCGTCACTACCTTTTACCTTTAGTTCAGCAGAGATTGGCAATACCAGAGGTGAAATGATTCAAATGATTCTAGAAGTTTTAAGAGTTTAAAAACACAGTGGAGCACTTCCTGTATTATCACATGACATCACAAGGTGGAACAGAGTGTTTTCTGTCTGAGTGAAGAACTCACACTAAATACGCAGGATTTGTGTGTTAAACGTGTTTGAATGCAACAAAACACAACTCCAGGTCTGTTTGTGATGAGGAAACAGCATAGAACACAGATCAGAAAATAGTCTAATATGGGCCCTTTAAACAACAGACTAATGAGTAAAAATGGAAATAAGGCTAACAATATGACTGTATAGTTACACAAATATTTATAATTGCAAAAATTTAATTCCTTATGTCCACAATCTAAAAAAAGTCTATTATAATTGCCAACAGTTGCTCTATGTGATGGTTTCTGTGTGGTTTAAACTTTGCCAAATCGTATCAGTCCATATTGTCGCCTTGTCCCAGCCATCTGTTCTCTCCTGACCCCAAATCACGGAGTCTCTGCCATGACAACTGTGATAATTAAAACATGGATCTTGTCAAACACCAAAAGCTCGTTAGTGAAATGTGGTTCTCTCCTCACCCGTACTGACCCCTCTGAAACCAAATGAATGACCGAATTGGGACTAATTCTAAAGCAATCCAAGTGTATCAAGCAGATGACTGACCACAAGCAAGTCATGTGACAGCCACACACTTCAAGAAAAGAACTGCTCTCTCTTACATAGCCATTTGTGTTTGGTTACATTGGCATATTTTAAATCAGAAAAAATAACGTTAGAGTTACACGACTTGGGAAAAACACCAAACTGCAGTTTTTCTGATAGATTCGGGATGTGTTTTATTATTATTCAGTAGGGGTGGGACGAGATACAATTTCCAAAAGACCAGACACGAGATTGGAACTACGAGAACGAGACAAGATGAGATTTTGACATTCTTTATAATAAATAAATTGTGAAATCCAGTTCCCAATTCTGGGCTCACCATTTTTGATTTATTTTATTTAATATTTCTGCTGTCACTGTAGAACTACAGCTTCTCAAACAATGTAACTCGCCAGTACTTAGTTCCATTTTTTTATCCAATCCAAACGTAAAAACATGAGAAAAAAATCTCATGAGATCATTTTCAGCATGTGTCCACAATCTAGGTACAATTTTGTCGTCTTGTGGCACGAGATCTTGTCACATCCCTGTTATTCAGTTCAAAGATTTTAAGCCCGTCCAGGAGAAATGACAAACTAATACAAGACTCACATTTCAGAACATGTTTGTATTGATCTAAACTACAGGGTTAGCAGTTTTAATAGGAATACGACAGGATATTTTGTTGTTTGTGGAGGAAATTATAGCACTTCAAAAAGTGCAATTTATTTATTTTCCAGTACCTTTAGACAACAAATAAGACAATAAATACACTATGAGGGCCCATGCATTGTCTGATAATAAAATCTGAATTAGAAAAAGTTTTATTGGCATTGTCAGCGAGCAAATAGTTGGTGTCACGAACTGGCTGAGGATTCAGACAAGATGGACTCCACACGTTTAAAAGGGGTACAAAAATAGATATTTAGTAAAAACAAGGTGCAAAGTTGTGGCTGCATGGTAGAGAAGAGAGAAGAGAGCATGGGCCGTCTCCACCAGCCAATATTTAAAGGTGGTGGGCCCCGCTCACAGCCAGGTGCAGCTAATGGCCAATCCCTCCCACTCTCTGGAACCTGTAAGGGAGGGGAGAGAGCCAGCAGCAGAACAAACATACCCCCACAGTGTACAGACCCAAGCTGGGGTCGTAACAGTTGGAAACACTGCTTTACGTCTTCTCTAACCTAAGGTGAGTCGGTGAAATGGTGTTTCAAACTCAAATTAAACAACAAATTAGTATTGAACATTATTGATTCTGCAACCTCTGGGGGATAAAGGTTTGTTTTTCATGATGACATGGTGAAAGACTTCAAACAGATGTGCCATACAGAATATAATTAAATTAATCTAAATTGAAATGAGTGAAGTGTCTTGAGAACAGCTCCACAGCATAGTCTTTCTTTATTTGTGTACAAACAGAGCAGTGTGCCCAGCTCCAAACAGCTGCCAGAACCAGCTCGCCTTCCCTCCCTCTCTCTCCCTCTCTCTCCGTCTCTCTGCGCCGCTGGTTTCTATGGATACGCAGCCGTCATTCAGGATGAGGTTAAAAATAGGCCCTTTCCATAAAAACACCCCTCACTCTGGTGCTTTCCTCACAGCCAGTGGCAACACAATATTCTAAATAACCTAGCGGACATTAAAGGTGCACTATGTAAATTTACGGTACGGGGTCCGTCACTTTCTTGTTACTATGGAAATGCCATTGCTCTGCTTGGGATGTTCCACAGTATGACATTAAACAGCTCTACCTTACATTTATTCAATTACAGGTGGTTTTATAGCTCAAAAATACTTAGAAAAACAGACATTCTGTCTGTGAGCAGGGTCGCCTCTCCACAGATCTGACCTGTAGCTTGGTCTGGTTTGGTCTCCATGAAGATAGAAATGTTTAATGTCATACTGTGAAACATTTCAAACAAAGCAGTAACATCTCCTTGGAGAAAAACATTTGACAGACTCTCCACCAGAAAAGTTACACAGTGCACCTTTAAGTAGACTATTAGTAACAGTCAGTGCCATCTTACATAGCCACAACACGGGCATCATTTTGTGCAGAACATAGGCTTGTCACAAGAATACATTCTGAAGTGTGATATATTGCTAAAGTAGACGATGAAGGATAAAATTGTAACTAACTTTTGCCACTGACACAATAACCCAAGAGCAGATTTAAACCACAAAACTATAATATTCTAAATCTACAATATTGTTTAACCATGAGCTGCAATAAATAAACAGAAAACAGCAGAATAAAACACTTTACTACTTCATAGCCAGAGAAGTTATTAATTCAACCTTTTACGAGCACACATTTCTCAGTGGTGCGAAGAAAAAGTACACACGACCCTAAAAAATATTGTTCCAGCTTTCATAGATTGAAGTCAATATGGTAGTTATTGTGACAGGCCAAGCAAAAAGTATTTCAACCTTTTTGTGACTTCCTCAAACACAATGGTCGTGTGGACACAAGTGAATGATAACAAATTTATCAGATTTTGTGGTGCCACTAGAACAATTTAATTTTAAACATTGCCACAAGTGAAACCATGAATGGCAAAAATGCACTTAATCCTTATCTTATTTCACTTCCATGCACCGTTTTATAAATTTGCCTATACAACACTTATACCAGTTAAATACAACATTATATGCATTTTTTTTTACACAGTGGATTTTTTTGTATATATAATGTTCAGGAAGAATACTTAAAAAATGATTTTGCTACCTACTGCATTATATTGCATAGGCTTGTCAAATACTAATCAATGCTAAAAATAGTGTCAAAACTAGAAACTCATTTGAGCAGGGATCGATACTAAAAAGAAAGTCACATTCACAGGACAGAAATGAACCTTTCCTGAATAGTTTTAGAATGATCTTGAGCTGCATCAGAACAAGTATTAGAGCACATAGACGAGTATATGCCCATGGACCACTATGGAACCTACGTGGATGACTGAGGATTACACAGCTATAAAATGGCATGGTAATATAAAAGAAAGTACTAATCTTGAAAATTACATTCTATTGCCTAAAGAACGATTATGTTATTGGAATCGGCATTGAAAATCTAGTTAAACTGTAGTACTGTGACAATATTTGCAAGAAAAAAAACTAATCGCAGTGTGAGCTGTTACCATGATTTGATTTTCAGGCATCCGGTTTCAAAATTATAGTCAGACAACATCAATATGCCTTTGTTTATAACGCATTACTCAATGACTGTATTCGTCCGTCATTTCGTCTTTGCTTTGGGCTGCATCTGCTTTCACATAAATTTGCTCTTAGTGCTTTTTCCAATTATCTTTTCTGCTCGTCCTTTCGTCCTAGATAAATCCCCACAGCGATAATCAGCATCAGTCTGCACGCCTCCCTACAGAAACATAATGACACACAACTGGTACTTTCTCCTCCCTTGAGTTTAATTGAGGTGTAGTAAGAGCTCTATTATTGTAGCTGGCAAGAGGGCTATTGGTTGAGCTATTGTAAAATCTTAATGGAATAAGATCGAATATATACATACATAATACAAATGCAAATATATATACATAGAATAGATAATAAAACGATCATATAAATCATCCTTGTCATTTGTGTGACGATGTTAACTCCCCTTTTTAAATTGATTAGCTTGTCATTCCAAACATGCCTAAGCAATGACACAATGTGTAGTCATTAAGCTAAAAATAAAAGTACGTGTCCTGTTTTAAAAATGTAATAGAATTTCTATATAATTTAAAACCTTTGTTTTATATCGGCTTGGTTAACATAAAACAATTCATTGTGGTTTTTTATACATTTTAAAAGATTTCTGCATGTCATGTCTTGTTTTCAAACGGAAATTCACACAGGAAGCCCGTAAGCCACCTCGACCAATCATCGCCTAAACGCTTGAAGTCTGGCGGACAATTTGTAACAAGCCTTCAAAATCGAACTATTTAACATCTCGTAACGTGGCAATCACTAAAATAACAACAAATGGACCAAAACATCAACATCGCGTATTATATATCCCAGATAAAGCTAGTTTGATCTGGTTATCTTTTGGATGAGCCCGTAGTTAGCCTGGTAGCATTAGCCTCGACGCAGCGGACCCCCGTACCTTGTCCTCGGACGCTTGCTGCTCCAGGGTCGGATCGCAGTCTTTTGCTCCGCGGTGCCTTAGCTCGGTCATCTCCACGAACCGGGGCTCAACGACGACTACGGTGAAGAGCCGGTGACTCCGAGAGAGGCACTGGTTTGGGGGCAGTGGGCGCTCTTGTTAGCCGATCCTCTTCTGGGCTATATTTTGGGCAGTGCTAAACTGAGCAAATAAACTGTACAAACTGAAGGGGAATCACGCTGCTTCCGCTTTTCAAAGTAAGAAGTGTTTACAAAAGTGAATTACAAAATAAAAGACTTCCTGCCGCATCAGAGGTTGGTCGAGAGCGCTGATCTATTCTTATTTTAATATACTTCAGTGGACTAGAGTAACCAAAAAATCAGCTCAAGTAAGAGTAACGTTACTTCAGAATAATTTTACTCAAGTAGAAGTACAAAGTAGTAGTCCAAAAAATTACTCAAGCCTAAGAGTAAAACAAATATTCATATTTGGGAACACTACAAGCCTATCCTTAAAAGAGTAACTTAGAGAGGATAGAAACAAAAATGAGAAAGAGTTTTAGTATAGACTAATACCAATTTATTCGCAATTGTCAACGTGCTATTAAAACTTATGACTTTTATTTTGAAGATTCCTTATCCTCGCTACATAATGTGCATTCCTGGTAACTTGACAATATCTTCTGTATAATATGATATATTATAGCTCTCTCTCTCTATTTTTTTTTTTTTTTTTTTTTTTTTGTTTGTTTAATAGACACAGACCTCAATCGCTCCCAGAGTCTGTTTCCAATTTTCCCCTGTCAAAATGAAAACATGCAAAACACGCAGACAGCGCTCCTTCAGGTCAAATAGGAAATTACAATAGACAAACCCCAAAAACAAACAGCAGAGGGCAGCAATACGCCTTTAAGTCACGTAAATTGTCTATTCCTTCTAGTTCTGACCAGATTTGTGGAGAATAGTAACAGTAACTTAAACTGTGGGGGAGTAACATCTGATCTGAAGTTAATTTATAATTTGAAGGACAAAACATTAAATGCACAGAACCTGGAATGTGAGCTGGAGACATTTGTCACAGTGAGGGACAGGAGGACACTGGACAAACTGCTCTCCATCATGGACACTCCTGCTCACCCACTGCACCAGACTATAGAGGGACGGAGGAGATAATACTCCCTACAACTGTACAACAACTCACCCACTGCACCAGACTATAGAGGGACAGAGGAGATAATACTCCCTACAACTGTACAACAACTCACCCACTGCACCAGACTATAGAGGGACAGAGGAGCTCATTCTCCAACAGGCTCCTACAGCTCCGCTCAAACAGGACTACGTTCATACTATAATACTCCCTACAACTGTACAACAACTCACCCTTATGTAACAGATAAGATTAAGTTGTACAGTTGTAGGGAGTATTAAGTAACAGATAACCTTATGCCCCGTCAATCAGCAAATCACTGCACTGTCGTTCATGTCTCTTGTTTATAGCTGTGATTTTATAGTTTATTTTATATTTTATTACTTATTTTTCCATTTTATTTTGACTTGTACATATACTTTTTATTTCTATAATTATGTCTCATTTGACACCTGTCTCTTGCCATCTTTTTTGCTACACCATCTATTTTTGTTACTCTCTGTTATTATATTATATTGTGATGTGTGAGCTACTGTATCCAAATAATTTCCCTTGTGGATCAATAGTTTGTCTAAGTCTACGTCGAAGTCTAAATGTAGATACATTTTCAATGGAGAGTCACAAAAATGAGAAAAACTACATTATATCTAAAGGAGAGGTGCAAGAAACAAACCAGTTGTCACCTGTAGACATACTCACAGTGGGAAGAGTAAGCAAAAAGTTTAGTCAAATAGCAGTACTGTTTGTGTAAAATGTATAGTTTTAAAAGTGTTTCTACAAAGTCTTGGGGTGAATCACATCAAATGCCTTCTGACATTGACACACACACTTCAAATAACCAGAGAAGCTCCTTCAGTCAATTTATTTTAATAGCAGTAATTTATCATACAGCGTAAAATAAATTTAAAAGTAGAGGAAAAAAATAAATAAAAAAAGATGGACCAAACAAATATAAAATTATATAAAACAGTTTTTGCAGTTTACCTTATAGAGTGATAAACATATGTCATATAGTGTTACTCCACCAACACAAAATAAATTGTCTTTAGTGTATGCAGACAATATATGGGAAAAAAAAATAAATCTAAGTATATAGAATAACATTGGCAGCTATAAGGGCAAATGACATTTTGGTTACACTTGGTTGAAAATCACCTTACCGGGGTCCAAACAGCGCAAAAAAAAAAAACACAAAACAAAACAAAAACAAAAAACCTATGTACATCATTTAATAATAAAACAGAAATTTCCCATAACTGTTATTGCGTATTTGTGAAAAGACCATCCTTTGTGCTCAAACCACGTGAACATAAAACAAAAGTGAAGCTGTATCTTGTAAATTGGATGTGGTGTTGGATAGATTTGCATCACAGTGACAGACAAAGACATAAACAATATAAAAATAAGATTCACAATTCTCTGCAGCCCTTGATAGTGACAGGAACCTAGTTGGAGGAGCAGAAACTGTCAAAATAGATGCACGTCTTTCTCATAACGAAGCAGTCCCCAATATAAAATGCATGCCGAAATTGATAAAGAATTATGGATGTTCACCATTTTGCAAGTAGGCAAATAACTTTAAACATTTTATCTTGAAAATGCAGAAGACATGATTCTAGTTTGTGGCTTACAATTTAAAGATTCACCATGTAACTGTTCAGGTTCAGTCTGCTACCCGTTTGTCTCCATGGAGATGTGATTGCTTTACCTGCTAGGATGTTCCACTGTATTGCATCCACTGTACCTTCTGTGTGAGTCTAAATTATAAGCCACAACTAGAATCATGTTTCCTACAATATCGGATTATTGGATAAAGATTCATTATGTAACTTTTCAGGTTCGGTCTACTGCCGTCTTGTCTCCATGGAAATGCAATTGCTTATTTGTATCTTATCTGTTGTACTTTGTTGTCCTCCACCATTTGGGGTCAAGCAGGGAGAGAACCATCCACCAGAAAAGTTACATACTGCACCTTTATTTTCATTGTTTCTTAAGTAAACATAAAAACCCACACATTTTGTACTGATCTAGGCAGTTTAACCCCCAAAGTTAAAGCTGCACCATGTAACTTTTTGGTTGGGGGTCCATCACTTGCTTGTTTCTATGGAGATGTCATTGCTTTGCCTGGAATGTTCCACAGTATGACATTAAACAGCTCTACCTTACATTTATTCAGGTAAAGGTGGTTTTATAGCTCAAAAATACCTAGAAAAACAGGCATTCTGACTGAGCAGGGTCGCCTCTCCACAGATCTGACCTGTAACTTGGTCTGGTTTGGCCTCCATGAAGATGGAAACGTTTAATGCCATACTATGAAACATTCCAGACAAAGCAATGACATCTCCATGGAGAAAAGCATTTGACTGACAACTCCACCAGAAAAGTTACACAATGTGCCTTTAAGTATCCAAAAGGTTTATATGGAAAACTAATGTTGCATTCCATATTAATCCAGAAGGGGTCTTGAAGTCAGAGATGCATTTCAAGGCACACTGGAATAAATTGCAAACCACCGATGTCCGTCATCATGACATTTTGCCATAACAGCCCACATACTGGCTTTACAGGGCAGCAGGCATGGTCCCATTGTTAAGCTACTATTGCTCTTTGCTTTCTGAATCAACACTTTGAGGTGCTTCCTTATCACTCCCCTCTTCTATTGTTTTGATCTGTGCATTTCCAACTTCCTCATCCTCCGTTGCCTCACTGGTTGGGCTCTGGAACCCGCTATCGTCGTGGGGAGGTGGAGGCAAGTCCACCGTACCTTCCTGATGGTTTTCCGAATCTCTTGTGCCGTTCTGGGTCGGAATTTCAGGCGCCTTGTCCTCTGGAGGCGGAGGAGGTAAGAGCTCGTCTGAGGATTCTTCCAAGTTCGAGGATGCAGCTTGGTCATCTTCGTTCTCGACTTTGGGAGAAGAACTTTCGGCATCGTTCACTACAGTTGCTTCAACGCTTTCTGTTTTCAGTGGGGCGTCTGCAGTTGTACTGGATTCTACTGTCAAAGCAGGAGCTTTAGCGTCTTCTGCTAGAACTTCTTGAGTAGATTCCACCTTCTCCACAACTTCAGTGCTCAGTGGGACCTCTTTTGAGGGCTCGGAATCGGACTGGACGTTTTCACCAGGCTTGTCATCCACTGGAGCATCTTGTGTTACCTCTTCCGTAACCACCACAGCTTTTTCGCCTTCTGGTTTTGAATCTTCAGCTGGATTTTCTACCAATTCAGAAGCCTCCTCCTTTACTGGAACAACTTTATTTTCCAATTTCTCCTCTTGCTTTGACTCAGTTGCCACCTTTTTTTCTTCAGCTTTTACACACTCATTTTCCTCCTCTTCCGGGATATCCTCCACTCCTGGGACTTCCAAACACGATTCCGGAATGGTCGGACTTCCTTCGACCTGGATCATGGACACGACTTGCTTCATCCGGCGTTTCCTCTGGGAGTCCCCATCTTCCTCTCCTCCGTCTGTTGTGTCTGATTTGTTTTCTCCATCCTCTGGGCCGTACTCCTCAGCCCAGTCGATGGAGGGGTTTTCTCCGAGAAGGTGGAGGCTGGGGTCGCTGTTGCTCAGAACGATGCTGTCTCGGTACAGGTTGTGTCTCCTCTGGACGGCTGCCTCCTTCACGGCTAAAGATGGAAAGAAATAAGAAATACATTAAAGTGAATTCATAATGTGCATTTGTCAATTTGGGCAGAGAAGAAACTGGTATAATAATCAAATACTTGCTTTCTAGAGGGTAAATATTTTTGTAAGCAATTTTTAAAGTAATATAATTTTAATATTATCCTAACTCCAACCACTGCAAGTTTAAAATAACAGAGGAATCCTTTTTTTTTTTTTTTTTAATTGTTATATGTAAAATTTATATTTAGTTTTAATTATGGTAATTTTCCTTCTTTTTTTTTTAAATGTCTATAAAATGTTTACACCTTTAATCAAAAACAATAAATAATCATATATTAGAAATACATGTGATGTGCTTGAACTGTCCACACATTCCCCGTAAGCAGTAATTCTAGTTCTTTTTTTAAAATTAGTATTATATTTTGTTTTCTTTTTTTAATTCAATAGTGTGTCCCCATTGTGTTTTCTTTTATGATCATTTCTGGACATACCCATCATGATATCCTTCATCACCGAGTGGAGCACAACTTCCTCAAAGATGTTGTCCACCAGAATAAAGCGAGAGAAGTCTTCAAAAATTAGCTCCTGGAAGTGGGGCAGGTCCTGAAATCCAAACATTCAGTCAGAGCAGGGCACCCAAAAACACCTAGCCAGTTTGGGCGAGTGCTGTTATGTACGACTACACAAATAAACACACAGAAATGAAAAGAACTTTATGAATTCAAATGATCCTTACAGACGCAAAAGAAGGAGTGAGCTGCTTCAGCATGTACGGGATGAAGATCTGGAGCAGAGCCTCGCGGAAAAATCGCTTTCTCACTGTGCTGCTGTCGTAGTCAAATTTCTAAAACAAAAAACAAAAAAATATTAAAATAAGGGACCAGGTGACAATATAATCATCTAAAGAAGACATTATGTTTTTGAGGGTATTTAGTGTTGAACAATAACATGATTTAACATTGGGTTAATTGGAAACTGTAATAGTGATCCATAACAGATCCACTGACTTCCTGCTCAAACCTGAAGAGCCGATGGGTCTTCATAGTGGAATTTTACTGAAGTAATCAGCATTTTATTTACGTGTCGACTTTCTACACTAAGTAGAAAACAGAGGGCGGAGATGGGCTGAAAGTTCACTCATGCTTCAAATGCAGAATAATGCAGATCACTCAAACAAGAATGAATCAATTAAAACAAACAGTATTCTTACTCTTCTCATTATTCTTCTTCTGAAGGGTTAGGGTTGTGGTATTACAGGCTTTTAATTATTTTGTACTTTTTGAGTGCCTCAGCTTTTTCAACTATGGTTAAATTAGAAATAAAATGTCTCCTTTACAGACTGATTGGTTTTAACTGGTTTAAGGTGTAGTTTTAGAGAGAGGGTCCACCTTGATGACGCGGTCCTGGCAGCGCTGGATGGTTTTGCAGAGCTCCTCAGTTCCCTGAGACTCCAGGCTCTGATGGAGGATCTGCTCAAACGTGTAAACCGCATTGTCCATTTGCTGTTGAGACAAACAAAGGAGAATTATGAAACAGATGTATAAAGCACTTTACAGTATTCTGCTACTGAAGTCACAGCCGCCCCAGAACTGACAGACAATGATGTGGCAACACGGTCACTTGTTCACATACCACATTTATACTAATACACAATTTGTACTTTTAAACAACTACAGTTTTAATTACTGTAATATGATGGCCAGTAGAGGGCGGTCTTCTGTTAGTTTTGGGCCGAGTTCTCCACAGTGGACACTTACCACCCAGGACATGCCTGTGTGAAAACTGAAGGAATTTCCTGAATTTGAGTCGACCACCTATACAGTATTATGCAACAGTAATATACAAGATTCAGTTTTGTGTAGTAATGTTATGTGTATTAAGACAATGGCAATTTGAAAATCTTTCTGTCAGATTTCTTTTTTCTATAACCAAAACCTGACAACCCTTTGTGCTTTCTGTATAAACTGAACTTCAACTCTACATGACCTTTAGTTGGTGCTTATAGTGGAGCCCCTTACACTCATATATTCTAACACCCCACAGTGAAATGTTCTGGTAAGACTCTTCTCTTTCCCCCTTTCACTTCTTTACCCCCCTCCCTCTTTCTCTCTCTCTTTCTTGCTCCTTTATTTCCAGTTCTCCCAACCTTTCTATACTGTCTCTCTCTCTCCACCCCTCTGTCCTTTCCCTCTCCCCGCTGTCTCATTTAGTTAGTCCAACCTGTCTCCCCCCTCTTTTCTTTCTCTTTTTCTCTCCCTCCCCCTCTTTTTTCTGTCTCTCTCTCCCTCCATTCCTCTCACTCCAACTCATTTAGTCCCCCCTCTCTTCTCTCTGTCCCTCTATCATTTAGCCCCACCCCCTCTGCACAGAAAGAGGTGGCTCTTCTTTCTTTCTCCATCTCTCCCTCACTTAGTCCCTCCTCTATCCTTTATTCTCCATCTCCCCCTGTTTTTCTCTCTCTCTCTCTCTCTATACCCTTATTTACCCCCCCCCCCCCCCACACACTTCTCTACTTTATTCCTCTCTTCTCTGCACTTTCTCTCCGTCCCACTCTACCTTCTCTCAGACCCTGTCATATAGTCCCACCTCTTTCTCCCCCTCTTTTCTTTCTTTCTCTCTCCCTCTCTCTCACTTAGTGCCTCCTCTATCATGTATTCCTCCTTTCTCTCCACTCTTTCTCTCTCCCTCTTTCTGTCATGGGGCTGTGTCTTCGATTTGACTGCTGTTCTGGATGTTTTCCCTTAGAGTCAGTTTGTTGCAGGTCCAGACACATCACACATTAATGCAATTATTCCAACCCGCCCTTTACTTCACTGCTACTGACACATACTTTTAAAGTTTTGTTTCTTTTATTGAGTCGACTGACTGCACAAAGTTGATTTAAAGGTTCTACATTTAAGCTTTAAGCCATGTTAGAATGCCGTTACCTCATCAAAAACACACCTTGTGACATCATGAAGCGATAGATTTCAAGTTAACAGCTCCTTTTACCTTTAGTTCAGTAGAGATTGGCAATTCCAGGGCTGAAATGATCTATTCTAGAGAAGGTGTGTGGAGTTTAAAAATACAGAGGGGCACTTACCACATGGCGGAACGGAGTGTTTTCTGTTAGAGAGAAGAACTCAACCTAAATATGCAGGGTTTGTGTGTTTTTGATGAGGAAACAACATTATAACTAGGTCAAAAATAGTGTAATACAGGCCCACTGTTTGAGTTTGTCAACAGGGGCACTGAAGTCATGGACCCAGGGGAGCGCGCTCAAAGAGGACTTGTTTTTCAAACCTTTTGTTTGTGTCAATCCTTTTATGTAGAAATTCCACAACAGTCTGGACATATCGGAGTAGTAGTAGTGGTAGTAGCAGTGGTAGTAGCAGTAGTAGTAGCAGTAGTATCAGTAGTACCAGTAGTACCAATAATAGTAAAAGTTCAAATTGCAGTAGTAGTAGTAGTAGTAGTAGTAGTAGTAGTAGTAGTAGTAGTAGTAGTAGCAGCAGTAATAACAGCAGCAGCAGTAGTATTAGTAGTACCAGTAGTACCAATAATAGTAAAAGTTTGAATTGCAAGAGTAGCAGTAGTAGCAGTAGTAGTAGCAGTAGCAGTAGCAGTAGCAGCAGTAGCAGTAGCAGTAGCAGTAGCAGTAGCAGTAGTACCAGTAGTACCAATAATAGTAAAAGTTCGAATTGCAGTAGTAGCAGTAGTAGTACTAGTACCTCTCTCATGAGTATCTGGGCTCTCTGCACAAACACATTGGGGCTGGAGACGTCAAAGCGCTGCTGCAGACCCTCCAGACTCAGAGCCTCCACTTTCTCATAACAGCTCTGCATCTTCACCGGGTGGAAGGCCAGCATGGAGATCTTCTCCATGTGCTGCAGGACACAGGACACAGGACACAGGGCACATTTACATTACATTTACTCACATTTAATGAGGAGAACACACTAACACACTGACACACTTAATACTACTTACTATTCAAGAAACATGAGCATGTTTAGGGCCATGGCCACAGACATTTTGGTCATGATTTAAATTAAGGATATTTGAAACAGTGAGCAGGGCCATTCAACTTTGTGGCTGATTTGCCTCTCTGCAATTTTAGAGCCATATTTTATTATATCGGCCTATACTTATACAGTAAATACGGCATTTGGGTCAGTGAAAGAGGTGTGTGCTGGATCAGATTTCAGTTAGGCCAGATTTGCCAGAAAACTGTACTGAAAAGTGCTGCTTTTTAATTAAAAAGTGCAAATACTGCCAGATGAGAGTATGGGATTTAACAAAAACTGCAAAAACTCAAGTTGGTTAGCTGTACAAGGTTTGCAAATTGGAGTGGTTAAATGAGCAGACGAGTATGGAGATGGTGTTTTTGAAAAGAAAAAAAAAAAACATTAACAAAAACGTTAATTTTTAATAATACAGGGCCCAACTACACAGTATTAATATTGTTGTTGTTTCTTTTTTTAATTTATAAGACAAGACAACAAACAAGTAAACAAAAAAAGGATTAAAAAAAAATAAATAAAATACATAAAAAATAAAATACTAAAATAAATAAACTAAAAATAATACAAAATAAAATGAAATAAAGTCCTATATCTCCTCCTGACCTGTGCCACAGTCTCCTTGGTCCCGTTGTTCACTGTGTTCTTGCTCATGTCCACCAGCTCTCTGAAGAACACCTCCCTCACTTCAGAGAAGCCTCGGCTGGTGGGCTCCATCAGAGCATCCAGGATGGAGGAGATGTACGGCTCAATGCTCACCTTCAGCAGCTTCTCCGCTTTAGGCAGCACCACCGCTACAAGGAAGGGGAAAGATTTGTCGTTACTGGAAACCTTTTTAATATTACTTGAAAATTATGACTTTTTTTATGAATTGTTTTTTATGGTGGAGTAATCTGAATCCTGGGCCCACTTCATCCCATGTCACTAACTAGAGATGCACTGATCCTGCTTTTTCAGTTCCAATATTGATTTTGTAACTATAGCTTTAAAGACACATTGTGAAGCTTTTTGATTGGGGGTCCGTCACTTGCTTGTTTCTATGGATACGTCATTGCTGTGCCTGGAATGTTCCACAGTACGACATTAAACAGCTCTACTTTACATTTATTCAATTACAGGTGGGTTTATAGCTCAAAAATACCTAGAAAAACAGACATTCTGACTGTGAGCGGGGTCGCCTCTCCACAGATCTGACCTGTAACTTGGTTTTGGTCTCCATGAAGACAGAAAGGTTTAATACTGTACTGTGAAACATTCCAAACAAAGTAATAACAGTCTCTGAGACCTACATCAGATTACTGAAGTGTTAACCCATGTTTGTGTATCTGTCCCTATTCAAAATAACCAATAAATAAATAATAACCTTTTTGTCAATTATTTGAAAATTATTACTTATATACATACATTTATCAGAGTATCATGTCCATCTTGGCCAAATAATAAATCTCTTTTCTTCTAGACGACTGTAGATTAACAATTTGGGGAAAAAATATCTATATTGCGATTTTTCTGACAAGCTTTGCGTTTAGAATTGTGATTTCAAAGTTCACATTTTAGACTTAGACAAACTTTACTGATCCACAAGGGAAATTATTTGGACACAGTAGCTCACACATCACAATATAATATAATAGAGGAAAAAATATAAATATAAATGTTAATGATAAATTCTAAATACGTGGCAAAAATAGATGTCAAATAAAGCATAATTATATAAATGTGTATGTGCAAATAAAGTAAAAAATAGAAATATAGTAGTAATAATAACAATAAATACAGAATATCAAAGTTATATACAAGAGGTCATAAGGAAAACACAGCAAAAATGATATAACTGACAGGACACAGGGTTATCTGTTACATAAGGGTGAGTTGCTGGACAGTTGTAGGGAGTATTATCTGTTACATAAAGGTGAGTTGTTGTACAGTTGTAGGGAGTATTATCTGTTACGTAAAGGTGAGTTGTTGTACAGTTGTATGGTGTATGGTATGAATGTATGAATGCAGTTGTGTATCATTTTTAACATGTCCAGAAAAATTGACAAAAATACTGAAAAATGAAGTGACAAACTTGATCTGTACAAACTGAAACTTCCTGTATTAAACTTCAGGGAGGCGTTTGTGTGCAGAATAAAACGGGAGATTTTGGCGTTTGTGGAGGAAAGGGTGAGACTTTAAAAACTGCAGCCTTTGCGATTTCCTAATTTCGATTTGATTGCGATTAATCTTGCTTGAACAAGAACATTCTCTATTCTCTATTCTCTATTGCGCCTTTGTACTGAACTTCTTTCCCCAAAATAACCAACGTAGCCATCTAATCTTATCCATGCTCTCCATAAACAAAGACAAATGCCTTGTTGCTTTTTTGGTGCGAGTTCAAGATATAAACAACTCCAATCGTGGAAATCTGCGCACACAAAATTGACTGTCACAGTAAATGAGGAACATATGATTTTGAAGGAGAAATTTTGGTACTGGAAAAAATTACAGCAGTCAGATCTTTTGGAAATTGGAAATGTCGGAGTATTTTCCTGTTACTCTGCCATCGCGTTGCGCTCATGGCGAAATCATTAAAGGCATTTTTACAATGTCTGAGGATTTAATTATTGTTTTGGTCTGGGTAATCGTTGGTTGGATTGCAGCGTCTACCTGGTTGGAGTTTTAGGATGTAGACAGTTGACAATGTAAAGAATGAATGTAAAAAATGCAAAAATATAGTAAAAGTATACAAAATAACAGATAGGCCAAGTAAACGTAGCTACAGCACCAATTACAGTTTCATAACAGGAAGTTGTTGTGACATTCCGGTGGCCTTTAGGATGCTACTCCCATTTACTGGAACCAACACAGCAAATATTATAATGGGGTCAAGTCTTCTGTGTTTTTTTTAATAATGCTTACATATCAAAAAAAAAAAAAAAAAAGAAAAGCCATCAGAAAGAGTTGGTAGTTTTTTATTTTCTGCTAAAGTTCTAAGAGTTATAGCCTTATTTTAAATTCACAACATCTGGCAGGTTTAGACATTGGTAACAACTGGCTGACGCAGGCTATCTTTTTTTTTTTATCCTTTATTTATCCCTATAGGGAAATTATCCTCTGCATTTCACCCATCCTTTCAGTAGCAGTGGGCTCCTGTGGGTTGATAGGGGAAACTGGAGTGCCCGGAGGAAACCCACCCAGACATGGGAAGAACATGCAAACTCCACACAGAAAAGCCTGGGCAACCAGGGGATCGAACCCGGAACCTTCTTGCTGTGAGGCGTATGTGCTAGCCATTCAGCCACCGTGCTGCCTTTATTATTTTCTCCCTTTATTTATTTATTTATTTATTTATTTATTTATTTATTTATTTATATTTATTTTTATTTATTTATTTATTTATTAAGTCAAATGCCAGTGGGTCTAATTGGTCACATTTTAAAACAGGTTTTCAAATAATGAAAAGTTTCGTAAAGGAATGTTTGTGCCTTCATGGACATTATTAGAAAGAACTGTGACAAACAAATAAACTGCTATCTAAATACTAATCAAAACTTGTATGATGACCAGATACTAATTTAAAAGTATAAATAAATTTAAATTTTAAAAAAGAAGAAGAAAATTTTACTTCAGAAACATAATGTTTTTTTTACCGAACTGGTATAAAGAGAGTAAAAAGATAGAGTAATAATAAAGATAGAGACTCATGCATACTTAAAGGGCCAAGATGTAACTTTCTGGAGGTGGCACATTACCAGCATGATTCCGTGGAAATAGACAGTTAAAACCATATTTCGCAACATTCTCCATGAAAATGGTTATGTTTTATGCCATACTGTGGAAGATTACAGTCAAAGGAACAACATTTCCATGGAAACAAGCAGTTGACGCCCTCTTCCAGACCAAGGAAGAGTCAGGTTTATGGAGCTGCAAGCCTGCTCACAGTAAGGGCGCGTGTTTTTTTCAGTGCAACAAACTAAACCAAAATGAAAAAAAAAAAATGCTTTCCTGTGATTCATACAATGTTCCGTCTGCATTCGTCTTTCACCATTCAAACAAAATCCGATGCTTATAGAAGTTGGTTTAGTATAATTCGGATTCGTGTTACCTCTGATCTTGTTGGTGACGTACTCTTTGGAGGTGATGATCTGGTCCATGTCAGTCCTGACGGAGGCCTCTATAGCCGGCTGCCCCGCCTCGCACCGCTGCACCAGGGCCTCGTACTGAGACTGGCACTGGCTCTGCACCAGGCTGTACACCGCGTCACTGATCTACCAAAACACACATGCAGCTGTTAGATGTTATGTGAGGATTGGTAATGTGGTTTAATGAGGTTAAATGCTATGCTAAATGCTAAATATGCAACATTGGAAAAGCTTAGTTAGACTGTTAACATGCTTTAGAGATTTTTCTAATTTTTTATACATACATTCTTCCATATTACAACATTTTTTTCATGACATAAGAATCAAACTTACATATCTTAAACCGAAATATAGACCCCAACAGAAATTAAGAGGAAACACCAGGCACTAGCTCAATTTAAAGAGGGCGTATTTTTCTTCTGTGGGGTATTAACTGCTACAGCACAACAAGTTTCACTTTCATTTTTGATGTTCAAGGAGAATTGTGGTGTGGGAGCATGGGTGACGTAGGCCTGTGGGCGGAGAATTGCACAGAATTTTACAGCTAACCGTAAGGAGGGTTTGTGAATAGGGCCGGGAGAGATCGCTAAATTACTCAAACATGCATGAACGACATCTAAAACCTATTCAGGCATGTTTTTGTTGTGGTATAAAGCAAAAAAAAAAACCTTTAATAACAGTGCGTCAATATATTTACTTGTGTACATTTACAAGAACCATTAGCTTTATAAGTTAAGAACAAATACCAGCATCCAGTTCCTCTGTCGGTCGTGTAGTTTGCCTTTGAGTCGAGGAGAGATTTGGTCTCTGAGCTCAGGCTGCAGAACCTCCATCACCAGGTTGGACAAGATCTACAGAAGACGATAAGCAACAACAGGATTCACAAAATATACATTATTTAGCATAACAGTTGGGTTTATAGCACTGCAATGGGCCTTAGGTGGGATACAACAACTCATGTGGCGTTCATGTGCGTGTGGGGCAGTTGGGATGGGAGATTTCATCAAAGGCGGAGCTACAATATTTTGAGCAGAAACGTTTGCCTACAGGAGTTACCCCAAACTTAAAGGGCCACATATAACCTTATTTTCTGTTCTGTTATAATGTTGTGTTTTTAATGTTCACCTGACACAAAATATCTGAAATATCTGAACTCTTGTTTGACTTCCACCAATCAAAGCTCCTGGGGGTCACCTCAGGTCGTTTCTGCCGTTTCTAGAATTCACATTTCCGACACCACATGAAAGCATCATAAGCTACTGAGTATTTAAATGTAATTGTAATTGTAATTGCCAGTAAAATCAGATAACTAAAGTAATGAGATAACTTAAGTATTAGCCAACCTCTACTGAACTAAAGGTAAAAAAAACAGCTGTTAACTTAAAATCTACCACTTCATGACATCACAAGGTGGAACGGAGCATTTTGAGCTTTGCAAATGTAGACAGCCTAATTATAAAGGGTTACTCAAATATGTGTGAATGAAACAAAACACGACTCCAGGTCTGTTTTTGAGCAGGTAACAGGTTTTGAGCAGGTTCTACTATGGCTTAGAGCTCACAAGAGTCAATTTTGTACAATATAGGACCTTTAAGAATCACAAAAACATTTTAAAAACAACCAACCCAGCATCAGCCAATTCACTTAAGCTGCCATGTGCTCACAATTTAGCTAAATGGCAGTTTGACACCAACACTATAATGGTTTTAGTGTGACAGATAAGAACGCAAGCTTGTTTTGGTCGGTGCTATCGAGAAGAGAGACTTGAATCTTTTTATCAAGAAGTAAAGAGATTGTTGTGTAACTGAAGCGTACTGCAAACCGGTCTAGTGGCATAGGCAGTACAATCACCTTTTAATACCTTCGGGCCAGATTGCATAAATAAATATGGCAGTCAGAGATAAAGAAGCAGGTTAGAGCAGGATACGTTTCTCACACAAAGTAGGGCAGATTATTATTGCAGATAGTACTGTTTGCTGTAGTTATTGCAGTAAAATTAATGTAAATACAAATTAAAAGGTGTATATAAAACATATACAGTATATTGGACATGTTGCCAGATACTCAGATACTCAGTCCACTTTCATCACTTTCATAACGACAGAAGCAGTTCTTACTTGAGCTGGTTGGCCACACATCATCTCCCATGTGCCGTAGTGTCCTTTAGCCTGACGATACAGCCTCACTGCATCCGTGAAGGCCGGAGTGTGCACTTTATTCTCCTCAGACAAACCTGGAAAACAAACGGACATTTAAGTTAGCAAGGTCAACTTCAATGTTTACAATAAAAGGTTAAATGTTATGCGTAAGTCTAAATGCATTAAAGTTGCAGAATGACACAGCTTCTCTACAATATAAAACCCACGTTACACATGAAAGCAGGCCATTCATTTAAAACATTTTTCATTTCAGTGTATGTTTGTGTTAGATGTGCGGGGATTGTGTGTTGAAACCGGTGTGAATGAAACAAAAACACAACTCCAGGTATGTTTGCGATGAGAAAATAACATTATAACATCGATCAGAAAATGACGTAATATGAGAACCATGAGTCAATATTATTACTAGTAGCACAGACAAAGATCTATGACAGTGCAATGCTAGGAATCCTGTCGACATATCAAAGCTATGTAGTAGTTGTAGTGAACATTGTAGTCAACAGTGTAGAGCATGAGAAACAGGAGACTTGAAACCCTAATTACACATATCTGCTTCTCATTTGGTTTAGAGGCCACTGAACTCGAGGAATGCAGCTCGAATCCACGCAAAAATCCATGATATGGATGTAAAACACCGTTTAAAGTTTCAGGGACTGCGTTTAAGAGCCCCCATCTGCACAAATACAGGAAATATGTGTATGCATGTTTACGGAGTCATGTGGGGACGCAGCAAGCAATCAAGTAGAGTCATTTTAAAGGTTATATTTGGATCGGTCATGCTCCAATATTATTTTTGGATTGAAAAAAACTGAAAAAACTAAAATGTGGCCGTTTGCTGCAGGCGTTCCAATCAGTGAGGACAGGTCGAGGGTGCTCTTGGAAAAAGAATCAAAACTTTAGACACAACGGAATGCAAAAAAGTAAAAGTTGCGTGAGGAAACTGTTATTTTTGGATTATTTGGGGCTTTTTTGACAAGAAAAATACCTTGGCATTTGAAAACTCTGGATACGTTGGTATAGTATTTAAAAATATATGACAAAAGTAGCAGTAATTTTGAATTTATTAAAGTGAACACTGCAAAGAGAAATCTGGAATGGCGCCCGCACCCTCTGTTTAATGATGCACCGATCCAGCTTTTTCATTTCCGTTACCGATTTCAGTACTATGGCTTTAAAGGTGCACTGTGTAACTTTTTGTTTAGGCGTCAGTCACTTGCTTGTTTCTATGAATATTCAAAAGTGAAAAAATTGCATAGCGCATTCAGATGACCGATGTCCAAAAGTTTTTTTTGTTTTTTTTTAAAATAACGTTTTAAATAATTTTTCTTAGTTTTGTCAGAAAAAAGATCTGATGAAGGCTTTTTGCAGACACGTTATTTAAAAATAAGAAAAGCTTTTGGATATTGGCCATCTGAGTGTGCTATGCATTTTTTTTTCACTTTTAAATTGCCGTTCCTTGCATTTGCACCTCTACAAAGAACTTCGGTGTGCGTTTTCTGTTTCATTTGTTTCTATGGATACGTCATTCCTTTGCTTTGAATGTTCCACAGTATGACATTAAACAGCTGTACCTTACATTTATTCAATTACAGGTGGTTTCATTGCTCAAAAATACCTAGAAAAGCAGATGTTTTGACTGTGAGCGGGGTCGCCTCTCCACAGATCTGACCTGTAACTTGGTCTGGTTTGGTCTCCATGATGATACAAAGGTTTAAAGCCATACTGTGAAACATTCCAGACAAAGCAATAACATCTCCATGGAAAAAAAAGCATTTGACGGACCCTCCACCAGAAAAGTTAAAAACCGATACCAATGCAGAGACTGAAAACAGCATTTATTTCCTTTAAGCTAAAATAAAATAAGACAAAACTGATTCAAATGTGTCACAGAGCTGTTATTTATCTCTCAGTACAAGTTTGTGTAAATAAAAGTGGACTGCAGCCAGTAAATATTCTTATTACACCAGTGTATACGTCCAACCACGATATCGCCTGAACCAATATTTGAAAGCCTGATCTGATCCAGCTATTTTTTCAGTATTGGAACGTATCAGATCGGGGCATCCTTATCTCTGCTGGCAAAAATATAGAGCGTGAAACAGTATAATAAATAAGGCTAAAAACATTAACAGCTAGCGTCTAATTTGTTCATTAGAAAAAGTAGTACATTTTGAGCTGGAGACGGCTACAGCACGCAGGATTATCAAATGATGAACATGAGGTCTGGAGTTTCACACAACTTGAGACATTTGGTTAAGATTAGAGTTAGAATTCTGGTCTAGAACGTTTGTATAACTCTCTGTAATGTCCCCGCGAGGTATTTGAATCCAATTTCTGTGTGTGCGGAGGAGTAGAGGGAGAGAGCGAAGGGGGCTGGGGTGACTAATGCAGGAAGTCCCACTGTTGAAAAGTCTGAAAAAAACTCTGGATATCATGACTAGTAAATGTATGAGAGGGTTAGCAAAGCCTATATAAGGATTAAAGAGGTTTAGGGTTTTTTTTCAGACTCTGATTATTGCTCATATTTACCACAAATGTATTGCTCACTGGATTTTACCTCCAAAACCGGTCTTTTCCAGTAGTAGGATTAGTATAGAACTTTTCATAACCAGCTAGTCACAAATTGCAAGAAGTGGTTGCCAAATACTAATCCAAAATAATCCTGTCTGGACGTAATATCTGATTTATAATTTGAAGTTAATGTACAAAATCTGGTATTTTCAGAGGACAGACATAAAAATGAGAAAACTACATTATATATAAGGAGTAGTACAAAAGCACAAATGTTAAAATAATTTCTTATTACCAGCATAAAGCTTTTGTCATTTGTAGAGTAGCCAAAACTAT
The DNA here is from genome assembly GCA_029959045.1 of Taenioides sp. WSHXM2023. Taxonomy (NCBI): domain Eukaryota; kingdom Metazoa; phylum Chordata; class Actinopteri; order Gobiiformes; family Gobiidae; genus Taenioides; species Taenioides sp. WSHXM2023. The sequence goes on from CM057089.1 coordinate 7,522,618, forward strand.
TACTTAAGAAAGAGTACGGTTACTTCAAACCAGTGCTGGATGAAGTACTCAATTTTGTTACTTAACTAAAAGTACAGATACTGGGGCCAAAGGTTACTCAAGCAAAAGTAGAAGTATCACACAGAAAAATCTACATAAGTAAAAGTATTAAAGTAGCTGTTTAAGAATGTACTTCAAGAGTGAGAAGTAAAAGTATTTTGCAGAGAGTTTTAGAACAATTAAAAGGCTAAAAGGCAGTGATTTTGATAAAGAATTCAGCTGATTAAGTGATTCAATTGATTTTTATATTTTTCTAGCCATTTTTGTACCTATTTGGTTTAATTTGGTTTGGAAACTCAAATTAAATGTGCTGAAAAATAAGTCTGAAGTAAAAGTAAGAAGTGTCCACTGTAAAGAATGCAGTTAGAAAAGTACTTTGCTTATATGTTTTAGTGTACCACAAACTGTAAACACTATCAAATACAACATGGCTGTGTTTTTAAAGATGTACTACGCAACTTTTTTTGTGGAAAACCCGTCTGCTTGTCTCCATGGTGTTGTTATTGCTTTGGCTGAAATGTTCCAACTACAGAATGGCATAAAACCTATCCACCTCCATATAGACAAATCAGTTATAGGTCAGATCTGTGGAGAGGGGAGCCTAGTTACAATGAGATTAATGTTTTCTTCCTTTTCTCTGCAATAAAACATAAAAGTTTAAATTCATACAGTGGAACATTACAAGAAAAGCTATAACATCTCCATGGAAACACGCAATTGGCAGACCCTACACTCAAAAAGTTACATAATGCCCCTTTAAAATAAATTTCTCTTTTTTATTTGATCTTTTTTTTTATTAGATTTGCATTTCACACATCCCTTTTGTAATTGTTGTGGTGCAGCCCATTACTCACTTCTTCTTTACAAATGAGTTTTAAACAATATTGCCATTTACCCAGAAGGCATTTCCTGTGTAGACCCATTACTGGGAGTCACATGATCATCACAAAGCATGGAGTGTTTCATTGAAATAGGTGTACGCAAAAGTGCCATTAATGTGTACATTTTGTGGTGTGGTTGCATTGTATTTAAACATTTGCAACTTTTTTGTATCCAGAAGTGAGTAGTTAAAGGGGTCTATTTTACAATGTCTTCTGATTTATGTTATAATGTTGTTTTCTTATCAAAAAACAGACCTGGAGTTGTGTTTTGTTTCATTCACACATGTTTAACACACAAATTCTGCATATTTAAGGTGCGTTCTTTTCTCAAATGAAAAGCGCTCATACGGTAATACAAGAGGTTCTCCACCGTCAGAAGAATCATTTGGATTATTTCAGCTCTGGAATTGCTCATCTTTTTTTAACAAAAGGTAAAACGTAGCTGTTAACTTGAAAACTACTGCTTCATGACATCACAAGGTGGAACAGAGCATAATAAAAGATTACTCATGTGCGAATGAAACAAAACACAACTCCAGATATGTTTTTCAGGAGGTAACAACAACATTCTAACATGGCTTTAAGCTCACGAGAGTCAATTTTGCATAATAAAGGACCTTAAATATTATAAAGTTTGTTTTTGTTTTGTTTTTCGCAATCTCCATTCTTTTCAGAAAAATCGCAATAAGAAATTTTCCCAAATTGTTCAGTTTATTGTACCATGTTCTGGACCAGTACATCTCACTTAAAGGTGCATTTTTAAAGTTTTGGATAAAGGGTCCGTCGCCTGTTTGTCTCCATATTAATTTGTCTGAAATGTTTCACAATGTGGCATTAAACTTATCCGTCATCCAGTCATTCAATTAAGGGCGTTTTTACCGCTCAAAAAACATGCACACCTAGGGCCAGCACGCCATCTTCTACACAGATCTGCCCGGACTCTTGATCTGGTGGGATCTCCTGCTCGTTTCCATGGAGATAAAACATCCACCAGAAAAGTTACACAGTGCAGTATTGAAACTCTAGTGAATACTGTGTCCCATTGACCTACAGATGCCCACTGAAAGCCTTATTTTGACCGCGCCCTGCATTCTACACCTCTGGACCACATCTGGAGCCGCTCTGCACACGTCACGCTGTTGCCGCGGGTTACGGCTCTGGCATGTTAACTATTATGGGCTGTTTCCTGTGCAGGTTCCTCCTCCAGACTCACACACAGATGAACGGCGAGCAGCAGTAAAGGAGCAGACTGAAAAGACCAGTGTTTTCAGGTGTACGGGACTCACAACAGCGTCATTGAAGTGAAATGTGAACTATTTACAAGTGCGGACAAATGTCTGAATGGGGAATGTGCAAGAAAAAGTGAGAAATAATCAGTTTGAGGAAGCTTAGCTATTCAGAAATAATGCAAGATAAAATATACTGTAGCAAGAGATGATTTGGAAAAAAGTGAAAAGAAAATTTGAGAATGAGGTAAAAATAAATTTAAATAAAAAATGCACCAGTAAACAATACTGCTCATGAATTTTGAAAGTTTGGAAGACTTTTTAATCCCATCAAATTGGCTTTTTGTTGAAACATTTTCAAAGAACGCTGGCTATTTCCCTTTACTACTTTTTTTTTTCTCAACTAAATCAATAAACTAAATTTGTGAAGCCTGTTTATAGTCTTATAATAGTACTCTGGAGTACTGTTCCTGTAGCTACAACATAATTTACTCATTTAAAATGACAGCTCTCTGATTATAGATGATGTAATGGGTGCGGACAGCCATCTGTCAACAAGAGCTCTCATACTGATCTGTCACAGTTGATAAAGACTGTATAAACAGATTTTATAAAGGTATCCATTTTACAAATGTTATTCTCACTGATAATTTAAAAAGATCTATACTACAATCACACAGGTGAACTTGGGGTGCCAGTGTCTAATCTTTGATAGAGGAGGATGTTTTCCCTCATTCTCAGTTTATGGACAGGCCTACACTAGCACCGATTCATGGTTGGCTGCAGGTGCTGGGGTTTTGCTTGGTTAATCTTCTTGAGAAATCAAAACACCAAAACACAACATAAATAAATGTTTTTGTAACCAAGAATAAATCAGCATTAAAATTGTTACCAGTAAAAGTGATTTGAACATGTTTACCTCGTATCTGGGGAAACAAAATCAAAGTCATGCAGCACATACAGTTCCTTTAACACACATAATTAACAGGTAGCAATTATTTGTTGAATCAGTGTTACTATTCTAACATCCCCCTGTGTAAATTATAATTAAAAAATACCATGCTAAAAGATCATTTGACCAGATGCATATAATAAAATTAGCATGAAGTTACAAGCTTTGGCAGTTGCATGTGTTTTCTCTCACAACCCCTCAATCTAGGCCCGAGAATGGCATAACAGAATATTACAATATTATTCTCTCAAATCATGAAAATATAAATACAAGAATTAAGCGGGAGAAAATGGATGGATGGATGGATGGATGGATAAATACAAGAAAGGTTGAATAATAATATATCCATCTTTTAGTCAGTCTCAATTTACACTGAAGCTAAATAAACAAGTGGTAGAAGACATGACATCACTGCGCAAATCCAACTGGAATCCTTGTCACTGGTTTCTATGAGAGCAGCCACAATGCAGCTGGACTGGCTCTGGCTCCAACACATAAACACACACAGCACATAAACACACAAAGCACATAAACACACAAAGCACATAAACACACAAAGCACATAAAACTACCCCACAAGATTGTAGTTTTCAAATAACAGACACTGCCCCCAATGACCAAAACCTGTAATAACTGGCTCCAACACATAAGCACCTACAGGCCCATAAAACTACTCCACAAGAGTGTAGTTTTCAAATGACCAGCACTGCCCCTAATGACCAAAACCCGTAATAACAACTAGCTCTGGCTCCGACACATAGGCCGCGTCTCATTTCTCTTTCCTCGCTTCCTACTCCTTGATTCCTCTCCTCGATTGTGCAGGAAATGGGTGAGGAAGTCCCACCACAAAGGAGACAAAACGAGAAGAGGATATAAACTCTTCACTGAGACCAATTAAGCTTGATTCTTTTATCCGATGTCTGCCTCCTGAAACCTCCCCTCAGGTTCACTCCTTCAATCCGTGGTTTTCATTGGGACGCCGCTTAATATGACACATTTGATTGACAGCTGAAAAATCTAGGATCGAAGAGAGGAATCAAGGAAAAGGAAGCGAGGAAAGAGAATTGATAAGCGCACACAGGCACATAAAACTACCCCTAGTGGCCAAAACCTGCAATAACAACGGTCTCAAGTGTCACTACGAGTCTCAGTCTAAAGTCTAAAGTAAACACACACAGCCCAGTGTAGACAATGCAGGTGTTGTGTTGGATCTTGCACAAGTCCGATCAAAGGCAAGCGTAGTCACGGCAACCTGGTAAATAAGTATGGCATCACTCGAGCGTGTGACTGTCACTTTTCAATGCAGACGCTGGATTCACAATTATCAGGGAATTTTGCAAATACGTAGCAAAATTGAAAGTGAAAGAGGACCTATAAGAAGTACAATAAGGAGCAACTCTGAAATACTGTGTAAAAAGGACGTAGAGTTTGTATGCAGTTTGGTAGAATGCAGAATTTTCAAAAATAGTGAAGAATTTTTAGGTTTTAGGAGGGTATTTAGACCAAAACACAAAAAATAGAAAGCTTACGGAAATAAATCCAAGTTGTTTCATCAATAATAAACACTAACAATATTTTAAGTAGGGATGCACTGATCCAGCTTTTTCAGTTTTGATCCAGATACTTTGACGTTTGGCATTTGTCGATATCCAATACGAACTGCTTTTAGTGCAGTGACTGAAAAAAGTTACACAGTGTACCTTTAACTGACTACAAAATGGATCCAATTGTGTTAGTTATACATTTTCAAAACACTGAAATGTTCTAACCAGGATATTAGCTTTTTATTTTACTGGATCAGCACCAATATTCAGTATCCAGTATCATATCTGTGTATCCCTAATTTTGAAGACTTTTCCCTCCATTCAAAAGATGTATTATTTGTGCTAAATTGTTAATCGCTATAGCAACAGTCCTCATTTTTCATCATTCTTAAACCCAGGGAGTGGTTGCAATATTTGGCTACTTTGAAAAGCTTGTCAAATTTTACTTTCTATACAGATTCTTTACTTTACTTTCAGTGAACTCAAACACTGTGGACACTCAGTCGTTTTACTACAAAAGGGGGAAAATGACAAAAGAAGTTGGGTTTGGTTTGCTAAAAATCCACTTGTGAGGAGTCTGTGGCCACGCCCTCTCTCTGCCGCAGCTCTGGTTAGCCACAAAGAAGTCAAAGACATATTTCCCCATAAAAGAACCACAAATATCAGAGCAATGCTTCAAGTTAAGGAGTTATTTTGCACCAAAGACCAGCTGAACGATTTCTTTACAACTACTAAACGAACCATTCCTCAATACATACTTAAGTTCAAATTCCGACGCACTGGCAAGACTCAACATGGTCTAATGGCACCAGTACTATGCCCTTAAAAGGTGCTTTATATAATGTCCAGATTGAACACCAGTTAAAGGTCGTATATTACTCAAAACTGACTGAGCTTGAGCTTTTCGCCATGTTATAATGTTGTTACCTCCTCGAAAACATACCTGGAGTTGTGTTTTGTTTCATTCACATGTTTGAGTCACCCATGTAGTGGTAGATTTCAAGTTAACAGCTACCTTTTAGTAGAGATTGGCCTGTATTACCACATGACATCACAAGGTGGAATAGAGGGTTTTCTGTTTGAGAGAAAAGCTTAAAGGCAGATTGGACTGTTTTTAGCAGTGTTATAATGTTGTTTCCTCATCTAAAACATTGTTGTATAAGTTCATTTGCATATGTTTATTTCAATCATGGATATTAATGGTGCACTATGTAACTTTTTGGTTGGAGGGTCCGTCACCTGCTTGTTTCTATGGAAATGTCACTGCTCTGCCTGGAATATTCCACAGTATGACTTTAAACAGCTCTACCTCACATTTATCCAATTACAGGTGGTTTCATTGCTCAAAAATACCTACAAAAACAGACATTCCAGACAAAGTAATAACATCTCCATGGAGACAAGCATTTGACAGACCTTCGACCACAAAAATGTTACACAATGTACCTTTAAGTCTTGTTGGATGGAATACCTTCTATGTCCAGCAGGATTATCAAAAGTATTGAAAAGACTGAGGGATTGCACAGATATAAGACCACATGGTAATATAAAAGGAAGTACTCGGATTTAATGTTGAAAATTGCATTCTAAATTGTGTTTTTTAATATCACTGATCAGTATTGAGTTTCAAGTCTATTCCTTAGTATCGAAATTGAGTTTGAATGTGACAACACTCAAAACAAGTCCAGGCTTATCCTATAATCCTGGGCTCCATCCTTCCATACGAGAAATAATTCTGGGTCAAACTAGAGCCAATTCATTTAAAAAGGAACTAACTATGTGATGCTGTTTTCTGATCTATGTTGTAATGTTTCCTCATCACAAACAGACCTGGAGTTGTGTTTTGTTTCATTCACATGTTTTACACACAAAAGCTGCATATTTAGGCTGAGTTCTTCTCTCAAACTGAACTGAAAACGCTCTGTTCTACCTTATGAGGTCATGCGGTAAAACAAAAGGTAAAATGTAGCTGTTAACTTGAAAACTACCACTATGTACAGAGCATACTGAGCTTTGGAGATGTAGTTTTATAATAAAGAGTTACTCAAACGTGTGAATGAAACAAAACACAACTCCAGGTCTGTTTTCACTGAGGTAACAACATTCCAACATGACTAAAAGCTCCCAAGAGTCAATTTAGTGTAATATAGGACCTTTAAGTCTTGACATCCAGGGTATTCCATCAAACAAGTCCAGGCTTATCTGAAATCTGGAGCTGAAACGATCTCCATCACAAGCTTTAAGTCATTCCACACAAGAAAAAGTCTGGGTTTAACCAACACTAATTCAGGCTTGAGGTTTGAGCTTGTGCTTTGTGTCCCCAATGACTCTACTGTAGGAAAAAGCATCAGTCGTAATCTTTTGTTCAGACTATAAAAATGAAAAGATGAGAGTCCACAAACATCTCTGTATAGTCTGTGGGAGTATGTGGCTGTATTTGCTATGATGCTTAATATTTTTTACTGTGCATTTTTGTCATTTTGTAAGAAGTAAATAAAATTGCCAAATGCCAATCTCTTCCTAGGTCTGGGGCGGCTCTTGAATACAAAAAAAAATAAATAAATAAATAATAAAATCACCTTTGAAAACTGTATTCACAAAGAGACAAGTGATCTAACGCCGGTATGTGAGAACACAAGGTGGAGCTTTGACTTAAACACTAAACAATAGTTAGAGACCAAGTGAAATTAATGTTGTCAGTTAAAGCCAGATTTATACCTGGGTGTTTCTTACGCTTGCATTTCAGTGCCAGGTCTGGTTAGCCACACTGATGGGACAGATGTAAGCCTGCATTTCCCAAATAAGACAGTCTTTGCGTTGATCTAACCTCACAGAAAACTCCCGTCATCTGGTAGTAAATAGATCTGTCACAGTAAATACTATATTGACTTTGTTCAATACGTGATAGATGGAACAATAACTTCTGGGCGTCCATTTGTATCATGGGGAGAGTGGAGGATTTTTTCTTATATTTCCGTATTATAAGGTTTGAAAAAATAACTTCTATGACCGATTATAGATACAAGCGAAAGTCCTGTTTAATGCGAAATTGTGAGCTTTTTGCCATGTTATTGTGTTGCTATCTCCTCATAAACATACCTGGAGTTGTGTTTTGTTTCATTCACACATTTGAGTAACGTTTTTGTATTGGTCTGTCTACATCTCCAAAGCTCAAAATACTCTGTTCCACCTTGTGATGTCATGTAGTAGTAAAATTTGACTTCCTGGTTGGGAATCTTAACATCACACTAGGGAATTCCATAACCGTTACCTAGAAAAACTTGTCCAGTGTCCACAGGAATTATCAGCTGACAAATACAAATATGAGAAATCACATTTATTTTTTTGAATTCATGTTTAAAATAGCAGAAAATGTGTAAATTGTGACTTTTGGGTAAAATTCTCCCAGTGCAATGTTTTAGAACTCTCTACTTCCTGTAATTTTCAACATATTTTTCAACTTTTTCTTCACAAACTGCTTCTTGATTGGTGTAAAACTATAATTTATATTTACAACAACAGGTATTATCCCACCAAATTAAAGTCAAAATGTAATACTGGATCAGCCATAAATGGTAAATAGCCACACTTTTACATAGCGCTTTTCCACTTTCAAAGTACTCAAAACGCTTTATGTCAAGGAACCACTCACCCATTCATACACACTTTCATACACCAGTGTACGCAGACACTGGGGGCGCGGTGGGTTAAGTGTCTTGCCCAAGAACACAACGACAGCAATGATGTTTTATCTTGAGCGCGGGATTCGAACCGCACCGTCGCCCGCTCTGCAATCTCACCTCATGGAATACTCCCGTCTTCTATTAGTAAACCAGTTCAAACATCTCGCACAGACTGAAACTCATCACGTTAGGATTTACATCTCCGGTCTCTCACCGTCGTTGGCGTGGCGGACACAGTCTTGGAGGACGGCGTGCCATTTCTGGTGCTCCTTCTCCGTGGTGACGCAGAAGTAGTGGTGTTTGGCGTACGGGTGCCACAGGACCAGAGGGAACTGGGACGGGCACTTCAAGAACGGAGAACTGCCAACCTTTGCTTTCACACCTGAGAGACATCAGCAAAACATCAGACAACACCCTGGTATTATGGGTCAGACGGTGGAGAAAGGGAATATTAAAAGGTGCACTGCGTCATTTTTTGGTTAGGGGTGCGTCACCTGCTTGTTTCTATGGATACGTCACTGCTCTGCCCGGAATATTCCACAGTATGACATTAAACAGCTCTACTTTAGGTTTATTCAATTACAGGTGGATTTATAGCTCAAAAATATAATTAAAAACAGGCAATGTGAGGGGGGGTTGTCCCTCCACAGATCTGACCTGTAACTTGGTCTGGTTAAGTCTCCATGATGATAGAGGGGTTTAACGTCATACTGTGAAACATTCCAGACAAAGCAATAACATTTCGATGGAGAAAAGCATTTGACAGACCCTCCACCAGAAAAGCTACACAATGTGCCTTTAAATGCAATAGTCTGATGTCAGAATTTTTATCTTGTTTTGAGATTGTTTTCAAATTCGAAGCAGAAAACAGACAATGGGGATCAACAATACCGCACACTTTGAAGGCTGCTGTGGTTCAGTAAGTAAAACTCCCATTCGTTTTTCCCATTTACTTTTAACATTTCAAATATTAAGTAACAAAGTAAGTAAATGCTCAAAAGAAATCTAATTAAGATTATGAGTTTAAGGCACATTGGGAACTGAAGACTTCTGTCATTGCATTTTTTTTTTATTTTTTTTTTGCCTTATGCTTATTTTTAAGCATGGTTTTCTGTATTTTAACTAAAAAAAAGGACAAAATGTTGGTCCCTTTACTGTTGGTGGGTAAGAAATTGGTCAAAAATAGGTACAACTGAGAGAATTCTTTTATAAAACTGGGACAAATCAGTGGTTTTGGAGAAATCTGCCTGGGCAGGGGACACAGGGCTCAAAAGTGGAACTGTCCCGGGTAAATGGGGACGTCTGGTCAGCCTACATAGCACTGTTGTTTTCAATTCAAAATTAACATTTAAAACTTCAAATGTTGCTAAAAGTTTTAATAGCTTAGCGCTTGATTACTGGAAGATCATTTTCTATATTATAAACCAGCCAGAAATGTGAGGGTATTATAACTGCTCAAAACAAGATAAATATTCCAAATGTATTTTTTTTACTTCCATAAATTTCCTTTAATCTTTCAGGAGAAGAGATATTAGATTCCTGGTTTCAATTTCACAAAAGGTGGTGATGTTTTGAAATTTGAGGCTTAATTAAGGAGACAGCAAATCTTTAATCATTAAGGCTTGAAGTTGAAAAAGTACAGATCAAATATTAGAAACTGTCATTTACAGTATTACAGCTTTGTAACTGTGTGTATTCGTTGGAGTTGGTTCAACCTGTAGCAGAAACTTGAACCACTATATTCTATGAAGCTTTGGCACGTTCACACACACATTTGCTGCAATTTGTGGATTCTGCCTGGCAACATTTTTTACTCCACCCTTTAAGTACACTACTTTTTATGCTTTCATTTTATTCTCAGAAACAGCTTTGCAACCTGAGCAAAAGGAATTGTGAAATCCAACGCATCCAAATGTTTTTATTTTATTTTATTTTTTTATCATCTGAATTGTGTGGAACATTTTGCATTTTCATATCATATATTCTGTACCTTCAATGTGTGTCTTTTTCAACTTTTAAAAAACAAAATATGGAAAAAAAAATATATTCAAGTCTCCTCAGTTAAGCCTTAAATATTCCATGTTAAAAGGTGCACAATATAATTTGCGTGCTCGTCTCCATGGAGATGTCATCGCTTATTATTAAACGCATCTAGTTCCACTGAGACAAACAGGTGAATACGGCCAAGTTACAGGTCAGGTCTGTGGGGAGGCGAGCCCACTCACAGCAAGAACGCCTGTTTGAAAGCATCATTGGCTTTCCTTAACAATAAAAATATCTGTTCTTGAATGAATGAAACATTTATAGCAATACTGTGGAACATTCTCGGCAAAGTAATAGCATCGCCATGGAGACAAGCAGATGGTGAATGCCTGAACGTTGACAATGTTCATACGATTAATTCAAAGTTATTCAAATTTAAACCCAATTATTCCAGTGTTAAATAGAAAGTAAAAGAGATAAAAGATTGGTAGAACATGGGTTAGAGAGAACATGCTGATTTTCTGATGAGAACCACATGATTTCATAGATTTTAAGTTAATTTATCTCAACCATAGCTGTGCACAAAAACAGCCTTGACCTGGGTTGGATGACTCTTCATTGACATTCCCCTCTATCAATAAATAAAGTCAGATACACGTTAGCCTAAAATGTGGTATACACTTTCAAAATCACTGTAAAAAATAAATAAATAAAATTACAAATAACAAAACAATATTCAGAAAAAATGCAAACAATTAGCTTGATTTCAGTAGATTTTAATGTCTTTGTTATTATATTTTCAATAGGTCTGCTGCATGATTTTTTTCCCTGTATTTGAGCATTGCCCTAGTACAGATATTGTGAACGCAGCTCTTGGGGTCAAAATAAGCCCACTGTGTAATATATGCATGTGATTATAAAACATTTTAGTGTCCGATAATCAGGAAGTGCACTGTTAGCAGGATAGTTTTTGTTAGCATTGTTGTTAGCATTACTGTGATGGCAAAACTCCACTCTAGAATCAGAAAGTGGTAAAAATTGCTTATGAACTCATCGTGGTGAATAATTAGGATGTTCGGAATGTGTAAAGTAAGGAATAACTTGGGATCATAGCAATATGAACTAGTTCTGTTTTTTCCAGGTTTTTGAGACTTAAAAATCAGATACAGCGCCTTTACATGAAGCATTTACTTTTATTTATTTATTTTTTTATTAGTCATTATCATTTCTTTCTTTATGCATATATTTTTTAGTATTTTAAATAATAATTATCTATTTTTTTTACTTATATTTATCATCAATATTATCAAATTTATGTATGCTTTTATTTGGTTTTATCTGTTCACAATATTAAGCTGTTTGTTTGTTTGTTTTTCCCCATTTTTCCTCCACCCAAACAAACAAACAATAAATAAATATTGTGTCTACTGTAAAGTCAACCAAGAATACATATATTTTTTGTGAAACTCTGGCACAATAAAGTATCAAAAAAAAGAAAATTTATAGTCAAAACTACTCAAACTAGGATGCATATTACGAATGAAACGTATTTGAACTAGGTTAGAAACACAAGTTCTGTTTGAAAATGGTCTCCTTCTCCCTGATCCTTACCTGGCAGGCTGTTACTGATCAGCTCCAGGTACTGCTCCATAGATGTCAGCACTTTGTATCCGGCACAGTTTATGCTCCCTTTGGGCTGCCCGTGTTTGTCATGGGACTGGAACCAAAACACACAACAAAAATCAATTACTCACACTTCATCGAAAATCAACACCTACTAGGAAGGCAGTGGTGGATGAAGTACTCAATTTTGTTACTTAAGTAAAAGTACAGATACAAGGGTAAAAAGTTACTCGAGTTAAAGTATCACATGAAAAATGTACTTGCGTTAAAGTATTAAAGTACCTGTTTAAAAATGTATTGAAAGAGCAAAAAGTAAAAGTATTTTCCAGAGATTTTTAGAGCAATTAAGAGGATGAAATTTGGTGATTTTGAAAAAGAATTTTGCTAATTTTAAGTGATTCAATTGACTTCTTATTTTTTCTAGGCATTTTTGTGTTGTTGTTTTTTTGTATTTGGTTTGCTCAAAGTTGGGACGTTAACTCAAATTAAATGTGCAAAAAAATAATAAATACTATAAAGAAAAGTACTTTTGACTTTTCAGTCCAGATTTAAAATGTTGTGGAGTAAAAAGTACAGACACACGTTCTCAAATGCAGTGAAGTAAAAATAAAAAGTATCCACTGTAAAATGTGCTTCAGTAAAGTACAGATACCTAAACATTGTACTTTACTTTTGTACTTCATTACCTTCCACCACTGCTAAGGACAGTTTTCACAAGACAAGGCTCAAAACTACATCACCAAGAATGAGATTTTGGAATAATTTAAAATATAATCAGATCAGTTCACAATTTTGTTCACAATGGTTTTTAAATTGTTTAATTTTGTATATATTGTTGTCAAAATATTTGTATGTGTTTACACTTTTCACAAAAATGTCTATTACACTTCATTTCTATTATTTAAATGATTTGAACTAAACATTTTGATATTTTAGCAGTTTTGACCTAGTTAGCATTTAGGCATTAGGTGTAAAAATAGTAAATAAATAAAATTTATTTGAAATGTATTTTATTTTGCACAATTTAATTATAATTTTGACTCTTTTTAGGGTTATTGTTTTAAAATCAGGATTCAGTTCATGTTGCACATTTAAAACTAAAACAAAAAACAAATGTGGAGTGAGACTGAAATATAAACTAAATAAATCTAAGAATCACATCCACCTCAGAACATATTTGTAGAAGTCTAAACTCCAGAGTTAGCAGATTTTATACATAAAAACAGGATACTGATCTATGCCATAAGCTAAATAAATCCTAAATGTACATTGTGTATTGAAGATAAAAACAAAACTGTACATTTGTTTTTGCACTGAATTCAGTCTTCTACTGACTGTAGAATGCACTCACTGATTTGCTTTCGTAAACCTTGATGTTGTAGCAGTCTGGCACCAGCAGAAAACGGTTCCTCCATTTTTTGTTGTCCTCTTGGAACTGGAAGATGGAGCCGGAGAAGATGGACTTGTTCTGTAAAGGAATCTGTAGAAGAAAAAGTATTTTTTTATTATCAACATAAAACAACAAGAGTAACTATTAAATACAAATGTTTCAACATGTAACAACATGGAGTGCAGAATGCCTCAAACACATTGTCCAGCCTTCCCCAAGATAACATTTAAAGAAACTCTGATTACAGTTACAGTGTTGTTGGGATTTTAAACTCAACAACAGTTTTAGTAATGTGCATGTTCAAACGATATCCAGTGTTTTGATAATAAGTTATGTATCAACATTGTTATTTTAAAAATGATCATTTAGGCCAATAATTTGATTTTAATTACAAATGGGACTTCAGTCAGTGACTGTATTTGTTTTAATGGGGAGGTCTACAAGTCACTCCTGTCAGATTGAGTTAAAGGCACAGAGTCAAGAAGTGTGCATTCTTTACAACTACTATTGTAATCACAGCTGCCCTGGGGCAGACTGCCTGAAGCGAGGCTACCAATCTGTGCCATCGGCCCCTCCGACCACCACCAACACTCATGCACACTTTCTTACTAGGCAATGTGGGCAAGTGTCTTGCCTAAGGACACAACAACAGGTTTTTTTTGCTACCGACACCCAACCTGGAAGTCCAAGTACTAACCAGGCCCGACCCGCTGAGCTTCTGAGCTCTGGAGAGATCAGGTTTTGACAGGGAGGTTTTATGTCTGATCAAATTCTTGTGTTATCAGATTTTACTGACCATGTTAAACTCCCCACTGTTTCTTCTACAAACTCATAATATTAACATTTACCATCTCAACATCCCATAGTCCCCACTGTACCTTCCGATGCAGCAGCTGAGGCTGGGGCCCTCCTCCCCCCTCGATGTCAAAGCGCACTTTGTTGAATAGGGCCACTGGGTACTGTTGTTCATACAGCCTGCCCACCTCCCCCATCACCTCTGCTGTCCACACTGGAACAAAAAAAAAGTACACAGTATGGCATTAAAAGACCAGCAAGACAAATCACTTACGTCAACACTTAAACTCGGCACTGTAAACACAAAGAGGAACGAGGCCTTAAAAGACTTTGTATTTGAAGTTCAGAGTAAGTGACTAATGCATTATAATTCATACAGATTCATTTGGTTTGGACACTGCATTCAGTAGGGCATTTTCAAAGTAAATATACTGGAAAAAAAAATGAGTAACAGACTTTTTCTGGGTATGTAGTTGAAATATGTATTTGAGTTACTATGTTACTGTGTTACTTTATTATGTTGCTATAGTTTTGCGAGTTTCAGTTTTGTTTTTTGTTTTTTTTGTCCAACAATATACAAACCACATTAATAGGCCTATAGTTAATATATATATAAGCATATTTTCTGTAATTTTTCACTGCAGAAAAAAAAAAAGCTTTGCATTTTAAATTTTGTAGCAACACTGATAAAAAAACGTTATCTTAAACCACAACAGCTACTCTTGCATGTATTACACACTTTTTTTAACATGGCTACTAGAAAAACTTGTAAGAAATCAACAAAATCACTGTCTAGGGTTATCGGCTTCCAAATATCGGTTCAGTCGATATCTTGGTTGAAAGTACATTGATATAATAAGAATATTTACTGGTCGTAGTTGGCCCAGAGAGTCTCATAATGTTTGAACTTTTATTTACACAAAGTTGTTCTGTTGGTGTTTCAGAGATAAATAGGTCCAAAACACATTAGGATCGGTTTTGTCTTATTTTTGTTTTAAGGAAACAATTTTCAAAGTGTTTTCAGTCTCTGTGCTGGTATCTGTTGATATCGGCTGCCGGCTAGGATAGTTAAAGCCAGGTATGCACCGATCCAGCCAATACCAGTGTAGGGACAGAAAATGGCACTTATTTTCTTAAAATACAGTGAACTTATTACACCAGAAATCCAATATGTGTTATGCAACTATTATTTATTCTTCAAATCACTAAAGAAGAACTAAATATGAATAAAAGCTTCAACATTATGAGACGTTCTAGGCCAAAATCAGTAATAGAGAGGAGAGAGAAGAGAGAAAAGTGAAAAGAGAGAGAAAAGAGAGAAGAGAGACAAGAGAGAAGAGTCAAAAGAGAGAGGAGAAAGAAAGAAGAGAGAAGAGAGAAAAGTGAAGAGAGAGAGAAAAGAGAGAGAAGAGAGAGAAGCGAGACAAGAGAGAAGAGTCAAAAGAGAGAGGAGAGACAAGAGAGAAAAGTGAAAAGAGAGAGGAGAAAGAAAGAAGAGAGAAAAGAAAGAGACAAGAGAGAAAAGTGAAAAGAGACGAGAGAAAAGTAAAAAGAGAAAAGAGAGAAGAGAGAAAAGTGAGGAGAGAAAAGTGAGAGAAGAGAGACTAGCGAAAGAGAGAGTGAGAGAAGAGGGAAGAGAGAAAAGAGAGGGAAGAGAGAAAAAAGAGGTGAAAGAAGAGAGAAAAGTGAGGAGAGAAGAAAAAAGAAAGAGAGAGACGAGAGAAAAGAGTGAAGAGAGAAAAAAGAAAAGAGAAAAAGAGGAGATATTATGGATTAACAGATACCCGATCCAGCTAAATTTTCCGTATTGGCATCGATTTGATACCAGTATCGTATCGGTGCATCCCTACTTAAAGCCATGGTATCGTATCAGAAGTGAAAAAGTTGGATCGGTGCATCCCTAATCACTGTGCAGATATTATTTTATATTAAAGGAGCCCTATGTAACTTTTTGGTTGGGGGTCCGTCACCTGCTTGTTTCTATGGATATACCATTGCTCTGCCTAGAATGTTCCACAGTATGACATTAAACAGCTCTACTTTACATTTATTAGATTACAGGCGGTTTTATAGCTCAAAAATGACCAAGATAAACAGGCATTCTGGTCTCCATGAAAATAGAAAGGTTTAATAACATTTTGTCAAACATTCCAGACAAAGCAATAACATCTCCACAGAGAAAAGAATTTGACAGACTCCCTGCCAGAAAAGTTGCACAATACATCTTTAAACATAACATTAATCCATTTGAGTTATCAAGTAGCTGCACTCTCACTTGCTTCACAGTAAAGAGGTTGCAGGTTTGATTCCCGGGACTTTCTGTGCGGAGTTTGCATGTTCTCTCTGTGTCTGGGCTGGCTTCCTTAACCCAAAACATGCAGTGTCACGATACCAACATTTCAAATTCAATTCTGATGCTAAGGAATAGACTCAATATTCAATACTGAGTCAGATACCACTGCGATAATAATAAAAAACATTAAAAAAAAAACTCTTTAGACAATAGAATGTGATTTTGAAGATTAAATAATTGTACTTTTTTTAATATTACCATGTGGTTTTATATCTGTCGTCCAGGTAGGTTCCATAGTGGTCCATGGGCGTATACTAGTCTATGTGCTCCTATACAGCTCACGATCATTCTAAAACTAGTCAGGAAAGGTTCATTTCTGTCCTGTGAATGTGACTTTTTTAGTATCAATACTTGCTCAAATGAGTATCGAGTTTTGATACTTGTTTTAGTATGGTTTTCAGTACTTCAGCTGTGACTACTCCTGACAGACTGCCCCAGCGGTTAAATTGAATTCCAGAGTTTTTGTTTTCTTTGCATTTTGAATGATAAACTGACTGTACTAAATATATTTTTGAATTGAATCAAAGCCAACAGAGCATACTTTTACCTTTTACATTACGTCTTACTCTAATCCTAAAGTAGGTCAGTGTATCTGTATCTGTCTGTTGGATTGTTGTTGGCTCGCTGCCCTCTCCCTGGGTCTGACCTCAAAGGCTTCAGGGACTTTTTATGTGGGAACTGTTTGGTTAAAGTCAAACATAAGCTGAGAGACAGAGGGAGGGAGAGAGAGAGCAGAGAAAGAGAGGGAGAGAGAAAGATGAGAGAGTAGAGAGGAGAGGGAGAGGGGGAGAGAGAGAGAAGAAAGAGGGGAGAAAGAGAGAGAGAAAGGAGAGAGAAGAAAGAGGAGAAAGAGAAGAGAGGAGAGGAGAGGGAGAGGAGGGGAGAGAGGAGAGAGCAGAGTAGAGGGAGCAGAGGAGAGATGGAGAGAAGGGGAGAGAAAAGACGAGCAGGTAGTAGAGAGAGCAGGGGAGAGAGGAAAGAGAGCAGGTAGTAGAGAGAAGAGAGGGAGAGGAGGGGAGAGGAGAGGAGGGAGTGAGAGAGAGAGAGTGGAGAGAAGATAGAGAGGAGAGCAGAGAGAGGAAAGAGAAGAGCAGAAAGAGAAAAGAGAGGGAAGAGGCCTTTCAGAGCAGAGTTCTTATCAGAGCTCCCATCATGTCAGGCCTGTAAAGTCTTCTCTCCAGAGGTTTACTCAGATTGGGATCATAATGGCACCAATATAAATACTGTGACTGTAGTTTACTAGCAGCATGCACACTTCTACTTCATTTCAGTACAGATTAGTTAATCTCTTATTCATTCATCAGGTGGAATCATACGTGCAGATCAGATTTTGTAATTTTGTATTTGCTACAGTGGTGGAAGAAGAACTCAAAAATAATAATCAGAAATCAGAAGCAAGCCTGCACATGGTAAGAATTCATGCTTTTTAAAAGGTATTTTTTGAGGTATATCGAACAAATGCAAATACAGACGTTTAATGCCCTACTGTGGAACATTCCAAGCAAAGAAATAACATCTCCATGAAGACAAGCAAGTGGCGGACCCTCCACTTTAGAAGGTACTTTTAGAGTAAAAGTTTTTCACATAGTTTTTCACATGTGTACATTTTTATTTGCACTAAGGTGACGATAGAGGAATGTCAGTTCCGTGCCGTGCCAGTCCCACACCGCCAGCTCAGTCCTTGTTATCGTAATCTATGTAATCAGTGGTATAATACTCCCTACAGCGGAATGCATAGTCAGACTGGTCTAGACTGGAATGGACAACACTATCACAGTGTCTTGAGGCCTCGTGTCTCCGGGTCCTGGAATACCATAAATAAACTTCTTGAACTTTTAAAATTCCCGTCTAATGTCTCTTCTTCCAACTTTCAAACTACTACAGCCTATACTTTAAAAGGTACACAGTGTAACCTTTCTCGAGATGTTCATCCGCTTGTCTCATGATGTTCCACAGTATGGCATTAAACAAATATATTTTGTATGTATTCATTTACAGCTGTTTTTATTTCTCAAAACACATAACGCATGTATTCTGACCTATAACTTTGCCTGGTGATGTGGCCTGCTGGTCTCCATGGCGATAGTAAAATGAAATGCTATACTGTAGAACATTTCAGGAAAAAATAATAATCTACATGAAGTCAAGCAGGTGGCTGACCCTATAACAGAAAAGTTACACAGTGCACCTTTAACTCAATCATTTCAGGCAGGATGACACAGTAAACATGTCATGCTTAAAATATAACCCTCAAGTCAATTCAGAGGAGCTCAAAAGTGTAACAAATATGACTTTAGTTGAAAAAAGTCATGAAATGGTAGTGAAGTGTAGTGAAGTAAAAGTAAAAAGTACCGTTTTGTATTTTGTTACTTTCCACCACTGAGAAGCTGTAGCCAGTACTGAATATTAGTGATAAAGCCATTCGGATCATTCAACCCTGGAATTGGGAATCTCTACAGAACAAAACATAAAAAGGTGGCTGTTAACTTGAAAACTACCACGACATGACATCACAAGGTAGAACAGAGCATTTTCAGCTTGGAAGATCTAGATTGCCCAAGCTGAAAATGCTCTATATCCCATGGCCCTGCATTACAAAGAAGCCAACCATGGCATCTGTAAAAGCCTAAAAATCTGTGCAAATGAACATATTAAAGAAACAATAAGAGGAGGAGATAGACTGACAAAACTAAAACAGAGAGAGTCCTACTGGATCTACATTCTCAAGGCTACCCAATTTCCAGGACTCAGTGGAGAGTTAGATTTCTCCCCCTTCCTTTAAAACCACAAACTTTAAATAGATTCGCCCTCTGATATATTATACATGTTGTATCTGTGGCATTTTGTATTTTTTGAACTGTATATTTTTATCTATGTATTGGTTGTTGGGAATTGTGCCATTTGTATCTTGTAGTTTGAATGGCTTGTAGCTAAAAACTGTTCAGCCTACATGTCCCATCATGCAACAGGGGAGTGTAGGCCAGCCCACTTTGAACATGTGACCTACACCTATTACTTTAAATGTGCACTGTGATAACCAATATTAAACGATTTAAATTATTTTGTACTTTTTGCGCGCATCAGCTTTTTCAACCTTGTATTTTAGACTGGTCCCTACACTGAA
Source organism: Taenioides sp. WSHXM2023 (assembly GCA_029959045.1). Taxonomy (NCBI): domain Eukaryota; kingdom Metazoa; phylum Chordata; class Actinopteri; order Gobiiformes; family Gobiidae; genus Taenioides; species Taenioides sp. WSHXM2023. Next base: position 7,542,211 of record CM057089.1, read on the forward strand.
GAGCACCAAAAGGACAATTTGTACATCCGAGTAGCACTCCTGCCCCCTAAAGTTTTACAACACCGGGTATGTTTTGATGAGAAAACATTATGACGTGGCTTAAAGCATCAAGAGTGAATTTTGCGTAATATAGGACCTTTCAGTTTGGAATATAATGTAAAATGCCTGAAGCAACTTTCGAATGGTTTGCGGTTTAGGATTACATCACTATGAAGCCATGTCAAGGCAGACACTGATACCAGGACAACTAATGACTTTCACATACATATTCTCCATATTTGGCCTTGGCACAATGGTAAGAACAGATCACCGTCATAGCTTGGTGTTAGAATCATCGATCTTTCCATTCAATTAACTCACCAAACACACACTAACAATACGTATTCATTTGGCTTCACTACACAAATATGGAGCAGAACAAAACAACATTTACACATCATTATGCATTATGTTTATAGCACTTTTTATTTCATAACAGTTCCCTGGAAAATTCTGTCTTCTGATTAGGAATATTGCAGGTACCACTTTATACCAACTGTCTCTTATAGCCTCAAGAATTCAGGTTTAGTAACTACTTAAAGCTTCAGTATGTAACCTTCTTGATTCCATGGACATAGAAAGTTAAAACTATACTTCTCCATGGAGGCATAAAACACATCTGCAGCTCTCAGACCAGTTTCTCTTAGTTTTTTACTGTACGTCCTGGATAAAGTCCTAATAAAACAATGTGTGTGTCCTGTTGAGGATCGAAGGATGAATAAAAGTCTGGAGGCACAATCAAAGGAACAACATTTCTATGGAAACAAGCGGAAGGAGGTCCAAGTTAGAGTTGGGTTTGTGGAGATGCAAGCCCACTCTCAAGGACACCTTTTTCCTGTGTTTTTCAGTGCAATAAACACATAGGCACACACTCAAAAACAAAAAAAACCCTCTTCTCTCTCTAACTATAGCCTAAGTGTAACTCATTCTTTATAAACTATTTGCTCTTTATGAATTGAGTTTTGTTCCTGCTTTAATAAGGCTGATTAAAGTATTCTTATGAAATCAAATTAAATGTATTTGTCTCAAACATTAGAACAAAAACAATAATGCAATGGAACAATTCAGCAAGTCACAGCATATTTGAGAAAGAGGAAAATGAAGCCAAAGGAATATTCTGGTGCCACTCATTATTACACAGAGTTACCTTGGACTTTTTAGCCGTTTAATCTAACCTAAAACAGACTGCAGACTGTTGGATAATTCTCCTTGTGACAATCTTCTGCCATTTTGAACTTGCAAGACCTTGGCCACGTCTCAGTTCTCTTTCCTCGCCTTCTTCTCCTTGATTCCTCTCCTCGATCCTCCATTTTTCAACTGTCAATCAAATGTGTCATATTAAGCGGCGTCCCAAAGAAAACTACGGAAGGAAGGAGGTAGGAGGCAGACATCAGATAAAAGAATCAAACTTTATTGGTCTCAGTGAGGAGTTTATATCCTCTCTCCTCGCTGTGTCTCCTCTGTGGGCGGGACTTCCTCATCCAAGGAAACGAGGAAAGAGAAATAAGACGCGGCCCTTGTGGTGCGATATCTTGTCCCATCTGTAACTGTTGACAATGCAGTTTTATTTATACAACTAAGAAGACCCCATTTAATCCTGCGATTCGAAAGAACAGACAGTGGATGGTACTTCACACGATGAATGAGTGAAGAATGGGGAGTGATCTGGAGCCCATCTGCTCTGCATTTTGGTCTGAAACTATGGGCTTTCCCACCACAAAGGAGAGTGTAAAAAGCTTACTGGGGAGGCATTTGGTGTGTGGCCATGGATTTGAGTAACTGACTGTGATTTTCAGTTAATCACTCAAACTTAAACCCTCCAAAAAAGTTCAAACACAGCATTAAAACAGAAAAGAAAGCTGTACAATCACTTTTGGTAAGCTTCATGTAGTTGTGGTCAGCAGATGCCAACAACAAAGAGGTCTCTGGTTCATTTCTATATCCTGTACAGAATCTGAATGCATTTCCGCTTCTTCATAGGGGATATTTTGAACTTGAAGGAGAACTTTTCATTATTCAAAAGATAAAATAAATTGTCAATCTCTATGACAACGCTCCTCATTTGACATCTTTCAGAAATACATGGATATCTGAACGGCAGGGATGAAACGAGACAATTTTGATGAAACGAGACCAGACACGAGATTAGGTACACGAGATCGAGACAAGACGAGATTTTCACATGATCTTTTTGTAATTGTAGAACTACTTTTTGAAACCACAGCTTCGTAAGAAATTGAACTTACGAGCCCTTAAGTCTCTTTTATCCAGTCTAAATGTAGACTAAATGGAAAAAAATCTCACGAGATCTTGTCCCATCCCTACTGAACAGTCTCCCTATTAAAACCCATCTACCGTTATGCAATGTCTTGTATGTTACAAGATCAACAAAAAAAACACCATCTTATCTTTCTTATAAAGTAATAATCAACTTTTTATAGAGCTTTGGATAATATGATTAAACTAAAAATGCCCTCAGAACAAAGGAGCTCATGTTTTGCAATATTGTCCGTTTAGAGAAGGAAGTATTGGATTTTGTACCATGGTCAGTGAAATTTCTATGGTTAACTACCGTGCATTATTTTTTGGTAACCTCCAAGTAGTTCTGGCAACAGTTAAATCACTGTTCTATATCACTACGCTGTATGCATCACCATAGCAACGAGTAAACTAATGAACTAACGTTAGGAGGGACTAGATTCAACTAAAACAGAAACGACTAAGACGCAGTGGTGGAAGAAGCACTCAAAATTAATACACAGTTAAAAATGGCAAGAATTCATGTTATTAAAGGTATTTTTTGAGGTATAAAACACCTGTGATTGAACAAATAGAGATGTTTAATGCCCTTCTGTGGAACATTAAGTAGTATACTCTGCACTTTAGAAGTTTTTCACATAGATTTTAAGGAGTTAGTAACTGTATCCTAAGTGTAACTCACTGATGATTAAAATGTACTCATGAAATCAAATTAAATGCATTTGTCGCAGTATGAAAAGGGGTAGAATGAAGCCAAAGGAATATTCTGGCTCCACTCGTCATTACACAGTGCTACTTTGGACTTTTGAGTTGTTTAATCTAACCTAAAACAGATTGCAGACTGTTGGCAAATTCAAAATCACAAGATAATTCTCCATGTGACACAATATCTTGTTTGCTTTGAACATGCACAGACAGCTCCATGTTTTTTAACCCATACATAATCAAGATCACAAAAATAACGCATGATTTCACAATAAAATCTAACAAATGGTCATGAATCAGTGCCTGGAATGTCCCGCAGTGTGACATTAACCAGCTCTACCTTACAATTATTCAATTACAGGTGCTTTTTAGGGATGGTACAAGATCTCGTGCTACAAGATCTCGTGAGACAAAATTGCCACAAGATCACGCACACATGATCTCGTGAGATTTTTTTCCCCATGTGTTTATATTTGGATTGGACAAAAAAAAAAAAAAAGAGTCACATGTTGGTGAGTTACATCTCTTACAGTTTCAAAAAGCAGTAGTAGAATGGAAATCAAATAAATAAAAAAATTGTGGACCAAACTTGGAAACGTGAAATGTGTACATTAGAAATGATGTTAAAATCTCATCTTGTCTCGTTCTCGTGGACCCAATCTCGTATCTTGTCTTGTTGAAATTTCGTCCAATCATTTCATCCAATCTCTAGTGCTTTTATTGCTCAAAAATACCTAAAAAAAACAGGCATTCTGACCGAGCGGGGTCGCCTCTCCACAGATCTGACCTGTAACTTGGTCTACTTTGGTCTCCATGAAGATAGAAAGGTTTAACACCATACTGTGAAACATTCCAGACAAAGCAATAACATCTCCATGGAAGCATTTGACAAATCCTTCTGCAGAAAAGTTACACAATGGATTTTTTAAAGCACTAACAGCGCAGGTTACATAGTGTTTCTTTAACCGTGCCTGTCTTGTTTTATCAGTGACACATCCTGGATTACAAATGATGAGAACAATCCTGAGTAAACATCCAGAGAAGGTGTGTGAACCTGTCCACATCCTGAAACCATGAGTCAGCCACGTCTGCAGCCCACAGGTGCACCATGGGAAAAACGACAGGATTACAAAAGCCTATTAAGCCCATTAGATGTTCTTAAGAAGTATGTGTTTGTTTATTTACCAACTTCAGAGACTTCAGCGACTCTAAATGCCCCAAAGTCACTGCAGATACAAGTGCGGTAGGATTTCAGATATCATGGGCCACACCTTGTTATCCTGACTCATATGTGAAAACAGATCGAAACTTTATCCAACTGTTTCCAATCCTGAAAATACAGCATTACTGCGATGACAACGGAATAATAGAACATGCTTCCAGCTAGCAACATAGTTTTAGATAGTTTGTCCAGCCTGCCACCCAGTCAACAAAATGAACCCAATAACAAGCAGCTGTGAGAGAAAGTTATACAATGACAATTGCTGATTTAAAGATATGGTAAATAAAATAATCAAGGATATTGTTTATAATGAAAATCTAGGTCATTGCAATGTTAAATTTATGTTTGTTTTTTGTTTTATTTTAACAGTTTACTTACATATAGTGTAGTATTTTAATATAATAATAATAATAATAATAATAATAATAATAATAATAATAATAATAATAATAATAAATTTTCCTTGTGCGTAAATTGTCCTTGTATTTTTGAGTTGATGACTTAAGTAGAGGTTTTCAATTTTAGAACTCAATGTTTGTTTTTTTTGTTTGGGGTTTGTTTTTTGTTTTTTCAACTTTTTTCCACAAACTGTGTACAAAAACTATAATAAATATTTAGCACAGGTACTATCCCACCAAAACAAGTAAGACAGACAAACCCTGCATATCACTTCAGAGTTCTTCTCTCAAACAGAAAACACTTAGTTCCACCTTGTGATGTCATGTGTTAATACAGGAAGTGCTCCACTGCATTTTTAAACCCCATACACCTTCACTAGAATCATTTGGATCATTTCAGCCCAGAAAATGCCAAGCTCTACTGAACTAAAGGTAAAAAAGTAGTTGTTAACTTGAAAACTACTACTCCACAAGGTGGAATGGAGCATTTTGGGCTTTGGGGATCTGGACAGACTAATAATGCAGGATTACTCAAACAAAAACATGAAACAAAACACAACTCCAGGTATAATTTTGAAGAGGAACCAACATTATAACATAGCTCAAAGCTCACAAGAGTCAATTTAGGACCTTTAAACCTTTAGTAATACCCAATAATACACGCAGTTCCTTTGTATGCGATAGTAAAAATAAAGTGGATGTCAGTCTTCAGTCTCGGTCAGTTACACATAAGCAGCGGTTGAACTCAGATGACCAACAGGAAATACCAGAGGAATGTGAGACATGAGGCAAGTTAAGGATCAGGCTATGGCAAGAAACACCTGCCACTTCTAAGCTATTCTGCCCCAATACTACAACTTCTGAGCTATTCTGGTTAGTGTTGTCATGGTACTCAAATTTCTAACTCGATTTCAACACTAAAGGAATAGAACGGATACCCTGATTCTGACAATTATTAAAAAAAACACTCTTTAGAAGGCAATAGAAGGTAATTTTCAACATTAAATCGTAATAATTTCTTTTATAAAGCTCAAGATCATTCTAAAGCTATTCAGGAAAGCTTTAGGAAATACAAAATAAAAGTAGTGGAGCTAATATAATCCATAATGAAGTCTAATAAAGAAAAAAGATGTACATAAAACAGTTTACAGATAATTAAAGCTGAAATTTTTGATCTTCAAACCACAAAAGGAGGAAGTTTTACATCTATCCAACTAGTTCTGGACATGAATTGCTATTAATTGCATCCAAACACAAGAAAAACACATGATCTCACGGGATGAAACTGTGACAACTTGACCGGACAACCAAAACGCTGTTATCTAAAAAAATAAACGCACATTCAGCACTTGTGTAGAGGCCAGTGTAGCGGAGCACGAAGTTCACGGGGAGGGAGGGGTCGGTCTGAGTCACAGTAAAACCCTGAGACACGAGGTACAATGGTGAGTCTGTCACACGGATGACACACAGAGCAGAGGTTACCCAGGCTCCTCAGAGGGGGGCGCCACCAAACACACACATAAACAACACATAAACAAAAGACGGGTTACCCAGGACTGTTTTTGGAAGAATAGTGGCAGAAAATACTAAAATAAAATGTAAAAACTGGATATTTTGTGGCAGTCTCACTTAATTCAAACTTGTCAGAGCCTACAGAAAATCTTTGTACTTATTTAGGCAAGTTTTCAATTTAAATTATTCTTCATTATTGCCATGGTAACACATAAGACAATGCATCATCATGTAGGCCTTTTGTAAACATCCTAAAGAGGCAGATTTAAGTTAAGTTATACAATGTTCATTTTAAAAGCATTTATCCATTACGCGCGTTTCTATTGCTCAAAAATACAATAAATTCTCTATGAATAGGGTTGCCTCTCCACAGATCTGACCTGTAATGTTGCCTATAGTTGTCTCCCTTGTGACAGAGAGAAATAACATCTCCATGAAGACAAGCAGGTGGCGTACAGTTCACTAAAAATGTTCCGCAGTACACCTTTAAATCTTGTAAGAAGGTAATTTTCGATAATTTTGAAACTAAACAAATGACAAAATATCTGGTATTTTTATTCAAGCCTATGACAGAAGTAATAAAGTAAACAAAAATATATATATTTCAAGGACGGCAACTAACAAAAATCAGGGTACTAAAAGAAATCACATCACCATGACAACCCAATCCTCCCACAGACAATGTGTTTAAGACATTATAAACATCAGCAAGTTATTCAGCTTTTCCAATGACTGCACTTCCCAAAATAGATGAGTAACCTGCAGACACAGAGGCTCACAACAGGCTGACGAAATGTGACAGAGGTTTTAGACACGTCTCACTCATCAAGCACTCGACTCCCACAGTGAAATCTCCAGTCACTTCAATTCAGTATAATGCAAAAAAAAGTAAGTCATTCGCTACAAGCTTGTACTGTAATTCAACCTGATGTGTATATTATCACATGACATCACAAGGTGGAACAGAATGTTTTTTGTTTGAGAGAAGAACTCAGACTAAATATGCAGGGTTTGTGTGTTAAACATGTGTCAATGAAAGCCCCTTTAACTACAGTTAGTTTCAGATTTGTCCTTGCAGTTACACATTTCTCAGACTTCTATTTGGGTAAAAACATTGCTTATACTGTTGCTTTATACAAGTAATTAATGTTAATCTAACCCAGTATTATGTTATCAAGCCTTATCAGATACAGTATCATTAGAATGGTGCGTCTCGGCCTCAGTGTCTCTTAATAAAGACATACGGCCCTGGCATTCTTCACACACTAAGAGAGATAACAACATTTAATCTGAAAATGCTTTTATCATCATCATGTCACTTTGATTCCAGCCACAGAGAAAACCAACAGGGAAAGTGCCAAATACGATTTCATTTGTCATTTGGATGATTATTTGCTTTAGTAGTTAGATTTTACCTAGAAAATGTGAGAAACTTGATATGTCAAATGGGAGATGCCAAGAAAACGTACGACAGGAAAATGTATTTGTACAAATAATAGAAACTCGCAAGACTTTTACAGGCTTGTTTCTGCATATTTCTGATTTCGGATTACTAAAATATTGATGGAAAATAGTCACCAGGGTCATACTAAAATTTTTTTTTTGGTAATATCACTCTCCCCTAGGTCATCTCTGTCACAAAACAGTGGTTTGGTTTTGGTTTTTAGCCAATATGTTCCCTGAGAATGTGGCAACCTCAGAGTCAGGACGTCATTCTGCTTTCTGATACTAAGATGCAAAAACCTGTAATGCAATAACCCTAAATAGGAGCACAACTGACTAGTCGGATAATACGTTGAATAGGGAATAGAGTTTGAATATTGAAAAGTACAAATTGACAGCTCTGAGGCAGTCCTCTTTCTCTGCCAAAGGGGCTGGACTGTGGAACTGCTCACCAGCTCATTTAAAACAGCAGAAAATAGTAACACATTTTGTTCCCAACCAAAAATGCTCTCACTGATAATGCTGCATATTTCTTATCTGCATTATCTAAAGTGTTCTGTTTTTACACGTGTATATTTTCTATGGACAGGTGTTGAAAACTGTAAAACACTCAAAACATGCATCTGGCTTGCCCAATGTGACTGTGATGTCCTTAATAAACACACAGAAATAAATACCTATGCATTCCAGAACATACCCGTCTTGTACGGATATAAACTGTAGATACAAGATTTTTTTTAATTTATAATGCAGCCTGATATAATAACAATATTTATACATTTTTGACTTATGCGCCTTGTGGGAACCTGCATTGGCCCTTTTCCCCTTTACGTCACTTTTCCTCAGCCTTTGTGATATAATCGTGTGGAGTAATGGAACACTGTCAGGTCAGCAGCTTCTATTGTCACGCGTTATACAAGAATGACATTATATCCAGTGGGTTTTTCAACACACTCAAAAAACACATGGGCCTATAGCATTAAAAGGCACATATGACGCTATTTTCTGGTCAATTTTACAATGTTTCCTCATCAAAAACAGACCTGGAGTTGTGTTTTGTTTCATTCACGCGTGTTTAACACACAAACGCTGCATAACTCCGCGTATTTAGAGTTCTTCTCTCAAACAGAAAACACTCCGTTATACCTCCAGCTCTGGATTGCCAATCTCAAAGAGCAATTTGAGCTTTGCAAATGTAGACAGACTAATAATGTGTGAATGAAACAAAACACAACTCCAGGTCTGTTTTTGATGAGGTAACAGCGTTCTAACATAAAGTGTAAAGCTCATGCGAGTCCATTTTGCGTAATATTGGACCTTTACTAAAAGCCACATCTACTCGTCTATTTTTGTACAGCAAGTTGAGTGTGCGTTTTCACAGGCATCTGGAAATAATAAATGCTTTACTCCAAACTACAGCTAAAGAGTTAATAATGCTGTTATAAAATATTTAAAAATGTGGGTTGAACGAGTGCCAGATCGTGCCATGTTTTGGTGCACCGCTGTTGGGTGTCGAGTTCCTCTGAGTGGTGAAAGGAAGAAGGGAAGAGGCCAACTGTTAACTCTTACTACCCAAATGTGAAGGTGTAACTCAAACTAGCAGGGATGGAACAAGACAAAATTGCCACAAGATGGTGCACACATGAGAAAAATTATCTTATGAGATTTTTTCCTCTGGAATTTACCTTTGGCTTGGACAGAAAAAGAGTTAAGAGCCATTACAATTTAAGAAGCTGTAGTTAAAAAAAGCAGTATCCAATGACCACTAAAGCATTACATAAAATAAGGCAAAACTGAAATGGATTATTATTTATTACAAATTATGTCAAAATCTCGTCTTGTCTCGTTCTCGTGGACCCGATCTCGTGGTGTGTCTCGTCTCGTCCCACCGGTAGAAACTAGCAACACATCTGAATATTTCGCAACTGCCAAAAAAGTTTTTACTTAATACATGCCTGACTACTGAAGGATTTTCTTCTAAGAACTAAAGTACTGGGAACCCTTTCAGTGATGGGTGGGGAGGTGCGGGTTCCACTACCTGCTTGTATTTACAGAGAATTTGAGATGTTATCATTTTGCCAAGAATGTTCCACAGTATAGCATTATATTGGAGGCAATGTGTAGGCAATAGACACGTGTATCGTTTTGTTTTATATGAACTGATCTTATTGTGCCAAAAAGCCTATATTACGCAAAATTGACTCTTGTGAGCTTTAAGCTGGAATGTTGTTACGTCCTCAAAAACAGACCTGCAGTTGTATTTTGTGAATGAAACAAAACACAACTCCAGGTATGTTTGTGATGAGGAAACAAGATTATAACACAGATCAGAAAATAGCATAATGCAGCCCTATTTGACCTCACACTGGTATTAGTTTGCTCTTCCCTGCAGTAGACCACTACAGTACCCCTCCTCTTTCTCTTCCCTCTCTCTCTTCTCTCTCCTCTTTTCCTCACCCCCTCTTCTCTCCCCCTCACCTCCCTTTCTTCCCTCTCCTCTCCCCTCTCTCTCTCCTCTCCCCTCTCTCCTCTCTCTCTCTCCCCTCTCTCTCTCCTCTCCCCTCTCTCCCCTCTCTCCCCTCTCTCTCTCCTCTCCTCTCCCCTCTCCCCCCTCTCCCCTCTCCTCTCCCCTCTCTCCCCTCGCTCTCTCCCCTCGCTCTCTCCCCTCGCTCTCTCCCCTCGCTCTCTCCCCTCTCTCCTCTCCCCTCCTCTCTCCCCTCTCTCTCCTCTCCCCTCCTCTCTCCCCTCTCTCCTCTCCCTCCCTCCTCTCTCCTCTCCCTCCCCTCTCCCCTCTCCCCTCTCCCCTCTCCCCTCTCCCCTCTCTCCTCTCTCCTCTCTCCTCTCTCCTCTCTCCTCTCTCCTCTCTCCTCTCCCCTCTCCCCTCTCCCCTCTCTCCTCTCTCCTCTCTCTCTCCTCTCTCCTCTCTCCTCTCTCCTCTCTCCTCTCTCCTCTCTCCTCTCTCCTCTCCCCTCCTCTCTCTCTTTTCTTGCTTTCTTCAGAAGTTAAACAAAAACATTCCAGTGAGTGGGACTTAGGGCTGACTCGTAAATTTGGCTGTTCCCGTCTCTGTGGAGAGGAGCCGTGTGGAGCTGAGGTGAGCAGGGCCAAAGCAACACTGCTGCCCTGTGTCCTCCTGTAGGGGGGCAAGTCCATAAGACAAGTGAACCATCTTTATACGGAATGTAACAAGAGTCTGTAACAGCGCATTTAACACTCTACAAGGCCGTAGTATATTTGACACCATCATCATTGTATTTTATACAAGTCAACACAAAACTATGGGGTATATTTTGCATGTATTCATTTCCAATTTTCCCCTAACAATTTGGTCACACTTGCTTGATAATAAAATAAAAAGAGAAACAAATAAGATAAATGATATAGATGTTGCTAGTAAAAAGTATTGTAAATTGTGTATTGATCGATACTAAAAGTAATATCAAAACTAGATACTCTTTCGAATCAGTATTGATACTAAAAAAGTCACATTCGCAGGACAGAAACGAACCTTTCCTGAAAAGCTTTAGAAAGATCTTGAGCTGTAGTGTACGACCATGGATCACTAGAACTTACCTGGATGACTGATATACAGATAAGGCCACGTGGTAATATAAAAAAGTACTGTGATTTAATGCTGAAAATCACATTTGACTGTCTACGGAAACGGTGATTTTGAATTATTGTGGTATCGGAACTGGACTCGAGTTTCGAATCTATTGCTCAGTATCGAAATGGTGATTTGTCCAATGTTTTTGTAATTATAAATAAGCATGACAACAGTTATCAGTATGCTATGTTTGATTTGAACATGCTCACCACAGATGTCATGTTTATGGAATTTAAAAAACAAATGTTGCATACCTTTCCTTTTCTTTAAACATATTTTGAAACTAAACTGTATTACAGCCTAACAAGACCTATCATACATTTGTAACATTGATCCTGACACCCTGGGAACTGATGATTTCATCTTTTATTATGTCTATCAGTGTGTGAAAACAGTGTCTAGAGCTCATAATGTCAACACTCATCTGGCACTGGTGATTAAGATTTGTCACCCTCCTCAAATCAAAACAGATTTTACAAATCTGACAGTCAAGAACTTCAACACCAGACTGATAAGACTCCAGATAGGAGCTGGGGAGTGCTGGGGCAGTTCAGGCTAGTTCACGCTCACACATAAATTAAAACACCATTATCAGCTCCATTTTTGATTTAGGACAAGCTAACTTCAGGGCCAAACTCATAAAAGAACCAGATATTTTCTTTTTAAAAAGGCCCTGTTCCCATTTTTTCCCCATGGATTTGAGCAAAATTTGTCTTGTATAAGCAGCTCTCGAAATATGTCCAGCGTGTCCCAAAGTCTTTTTTTTATTGTCCATAAATCAGGAAGTGTATGTTAGCATGCTAGCTGTTGTAAGCCACCACCAAATTTTGCTCAAATTCCCATGGATCTGAGCAAAATTGTCTCGCCCCGGTATAAGCAGCTCCCAAAATATGCCCACTGTGTCCCAAAGTCTTTTACTGTCCGGTAATCAGGAAGTGCGCTTTAGTATGCTAGCTGTTAGCTTTATTGTCATGACAAAACTCCATTCTGGTCTCTGAAAGTTGTGAAAAGTGCTTACAAACTCATCGTGGTGAATAATTTTAATGCTCAGAATACCTAAGTTAAGTGCCTTTAAGACTTTTTGGTTTAAGGGTGCTTTCACACTGACAGCATTTGGTGCGCACCAAATGGCCCATTCGAACCAAAAGTTCTTAGTTCGGTTCGTTTTCGTTAGTGTGAATGCAATCTCGGTACTTTGGTGCGCACCAAATCAACCGGTCCGAGACCGATAAAAAGGGGTGGTCTCGGATCGCTTTATCTGCCCTACTTTGGTACGGTTCATCTGGTGTGAAAGCAACCAAACCAAATTGGACGGAACCGAATGCATTATGGGAATGCATTATGTTTCTGTTTACTCGGTCGCGAGGGCACGTCTCTTCTCCCTGAAGAGGCGTGCAATGCGCCGTCGGCGAGTCGAATAACTTATAAGTTGTCTTTGGAGTCGCAGCTGCGAAACATGTTCGAAATTAAGTACGTGCAGAAAATTACCGTATTTTCCGGACTATAAGCCGCTACTTTTTTCTCACACTTTGAACCCTGCGGCTTATACACCGATGCGGCTCATATATGGACGGAATATTCGTCTATGAACACAGCGGATGCGCGCGCAGCTTGAGTGCAGAAAGCGCCGCTGTCTGTGCGGTGAACATGGGTTAGGGTTAGTTAGAACACTCGCTAGCGCTGTTGTCAGCACTAAAACAGTTTATCGCTGCGTGATAAAATAAGTTCTGCTGCTAAATGAACATTAGTGAGTGGGATACGTCTTAATGACCCGTATGTGTTAAATGCAGGTGAGGCGTAAATGACGAGACGAAACGTCTCAAACTTCAGTAGCTGGACATCCACTCATACATGATCGATACAACTAACCCCGACCCCCGGGAGAGCCTGAAATCTGCTGAAATCCTACAAGACACTGACATGATACAAGACACTGACATGATCCCAGACAGGACAGCGGCTCTTTCTGCTCGAGACATGCGCAGTAGAGCGCCAGAGCGACTCTCGCACGTGACGAACTGACTCGATGCAAAAAGACGACAAAAGCTTTAGAGGCAATACAAGCAGATGCTCGGAACTTGAAAACTTCTTGAAGACGTGGACACCTGCGGCTTATAGACAGGTGCGGCCTATATATGTACAAAAATAAAATTCTTTGAAAATTTAGTTGATGCGGCTTATATTCAGGTGCGCTCAATAGTCCGGAAAATACGGTACCTACACGTACAAAATAATGTATGATGATCAGCGCCAGGAGCGCAAGGCAAAGCTGTTCCTCCATGGTGATCGAAAGTGGCGTGTTTTTTAGTCCGGTTCCGGTGACGATGGTCTTCGCGGTCTATTTTGGTTCGTTTAGAACTATGCATATGTGAAAGCAAACCGTACCCACGTCTGTTTGCTACATTGTAACATTTTTCTGACTAGTGCGGACCAAAACAATCGAACCATAGGTGTGAAAGCGCCCTAAATGTCAGGCCAACTGCAACTTTAAACTAAGATAGAGGTAACCGTACCCAATTACAGACTAATTAACATAATTAGGACCCATTTGGCAGTAATCAGAAATGATTAAGGTCATACCAGCTAATAAAGGAAATGCTTCTTGCCAGTTGTAAAGTTGTGAGTTGTGCATGCAAATTAACAGACCAAGACTAAGATGTAATAGTCCATATGGCAGTCATTTCGCTCTTTTATTCCAAGATTGATAAATGAGAAAAGAAAATCTAAAAAAAATAAGTTATCATAAAAAATGTTGGTGCTGTTTTGCTCACATTTTAGTACATTTTAGCTACCACTGCATTGTAGCACTGCTTTTGGGAACTACAGCTTCTCCAGAGATGTAGCTCAACACTTTCTTCTGCCAATTTCATCTTGCAAGATCTTGTGGCAGGAAATCCTAATTATTGTTTAGTTTAGTTCACATTCACAATTTTCAATGACTTTTGTAAACCTCTGCTCAAAATTCGGACTTACATTTACCTACTTTTAAGAACAGACTTAATTTCAGAATATGGCCAATTCTAGCTGCGCAATTTGGGGAAAATTTGTATCACAATTTCTCTGACATTATTTCTGGCAATTAGATCTGCAAACATTAACATTTGAAAGAAGACAGAAAACTTCATAAACTTGGCAAAGAATTACATGAATTTCAAAACAACATTTGTAGAGCTGTAAGAAGACTTTTCCTGTAAAAAGACAGGATATTTGTTCTTTACAGATAATATTTTATTATCTTAAAGGGCCCATATCACATGATTTCTGATCTGTTTTAATGTGGTTTCCTCATCACAAAAATACCTGGAGTTGTGTTTTGTTTCATTCACACAATTCTGCAGATTTAGGCTGAGTTCTCTCAAACAGAAAACACTCTGTTCCACCTTGTGATGTCATGTGGTGATACAAGAAACTCCAGTGTGTTTTTAAAATCATTTGGATGATTTCAGCCCTGGAATTTCTGATCTCTATTGAACTAAAGGTGGAAAAAAAGGTATATATCAACTTAAAAACTACTACTACGCTTTGTGACATCACAAGGTGGAACAGAGCATTTTGAGCTTTGGAGATGTGGACAGATTAATAAGAAAGTGTTACTCAAATGAAACAAAACAACTCTAGGTAGTTTTTGAGGAGGTAACAACTTTATAACATGACTTAAAGCTCACAAGAGTCCATTTTGCGTAATATAGGAGCTTTAAAATTTGCAATTTCAACATATTGTACAATATTATTACCAATATACAACCTAACACTTCTAAACTACTCCATTTCCTTGGCTACACGTCCACCAGCAGTGACCTCCTTGTTGACTTTCCCCAATCCCGTTTCCCTCACCTCCAAAACCACATCTTTGTCCACTCAGCCGGTTCAGACCAGCCCTGTCCTGTGTGTGGGACGGAGGTGAGAGAGACCCCGCCCTCATCACGGCCACAGAACCTGCTCTATGCGCCACCCCCAAAAACAACCCCACCCGTGTCCCCTGCCCTGGCAACATACACCCAACGCACCCCACCCAGGCCTGGACCTTTCAAAACCAGGGGGTCCCGGGGTAAACACACGCGCTATCAGGATTTCCTGTTTCCGGGAGTGTCACACCGAAGCAGGGAAAATGTACACACAAGAGGGGTTTGTGGAAATGGGTCAAATCTGGGAATACTGCAGTTTATGGACGAGTTTGGGTTTAGATTCCTGGTTGTGATTCATGGTCTTTGGTCCTGGGTAGGGGTGTGCAAAAAGATCAACATATCAGTATCATATGTATCGTTTAGTATAAACTGCATATGTACTTTTGTACAAGTAACTATGAAGCTATAACCAATGCAACAGTCTCATGTATTCTTCTAGTTAGCAGCATGAACTAAACAAACTGTACTTTGTTGTTCCATTTAGTCTTCAATAAATGGAACATAAATGCACCATTAATGTGTTTCTTGTGAAAATGGGGTTGATCATTTTTTTGGAACCGCATGGAATCGATTTGAAATATATCGTATCGAACTGTATCAATATCAAATCAAAAGTGCACTGTATCGAGATGCGTATCGTATCATGGCATGTATCATATCAGCGACATCTTAATGATACCCAGTCCTAGTCCTGGGTCTAGGTCTGGGTCTCAGTGTTGGACTGGTTTGTTCCTGGATTTGGGTCTCTTGAGAAGGTTGGGAGTCTTAGATTTGGTTTAGACCTGGTTTGGTCCTGGGTCTGGCTCTGGGTCTGGGTCTCAGACTTGGTTTAAACCAGGTTAGGTTCTGGGCTCAGCTGAGTCTCAGTCCAGGTCTGTACATTTTTAATAATCATGATCACTTATTCCCGTTTTGTTTTGTTTTTTTCCCCTCAATGCAAAACTGTTTGTTATTATAGGCCACAAAATTATGCATGTTATTCACCATAGTAACTCAAAATACCCCATTGTTTCCTGGGGCAATTCAAACAGCTCAATGTTTTTGCACCATGAGTCATAAAATGAAAATATATCTAACCCAAATGTCAGTTCCACAATTTCCGGACAGTTCTGCTTTTGGTTTCACAGATTTCAGACTTTGTTGTTTTTTCTCACAACAAAAACCAACCTGCTTCCACCCAGCACTGACCACCAGGACCAGACCGGGACCAGACCGGGACCAGACCGGGACCAGACGGGGACCAGACCGGGACTTAAACCGGGACCAAGTCTACATCAGAACTAAACAGGGACCAAACCAGGACAAATGACAGTGCTGCTACAGACCTCCCAGAGAAAAGCAGGTGACACCATCGAGCAAGTTTAAAAGTTTGAAGCCAGATTCTACAGCAAGGTTGGTTTTAACATCTCCGTAGAGACAAGCACATGGCCCATGCCCCACCAGAAAAGTGACATAATGCACCTTAATAAAATGAAATAATAATAACCAGCAAATTAATTCATATGACTGTTTTTCAGTCACAGCAACACATATCCAAATGAATACTGTTACTTTTGTATTTCCGCCTCATGTTTGTGTTCGTGAATGTTGCCGCTTTGCCTGGAATGTGCTACAATATGGCATTAAACTTCTCTATCTCCATGGAGACCAGCAGCCCAAATTACAGGTCAGATTTGTTGAGAGGCAAGCGCACGCATCTGCAATCGAATGAAGCAAGATAGACAAGTTAAATGACGCAATGGGGAACATTTCAGGCAAAGCAATAACATCTCCATGGAGACAGGCAGGCGGCGAACCCTCCACCAGAAAAGTCACGTTACACCAGAAAACCCCTTGTGGTCACTTTCATATGTCACTTCTCTTTTCATATAAATAGTATAACGACGTAATCTCAACAACAAGAAATGAACTTGCAGTCATGAGATGCATGTAAAAAAATAAAAATAAAAAAATCGCAGGATCTGCTTGTTTCTATGGATATGTCTTTGCTCTGCCTGGAATGTTCCACAGTATGACATTAAACAGCTCTACTTTACATTTATTCAGTTACAGGTGGGTTTATAGCTCAAAAATACCTAGAAAAACAGACATTCTGACTGTGAGCGGGGTCGCCTCTCCACAGATCTGACCTGTAACTTGCTCTGGTTTGGTCTCCATGAAGATAGAAAGGTTTAATACCAAACGGTGAAACATTCCACACAAAGCAATAAGATATATAATAATAGAAAAGCGTTTAACGGACCCTCCACCAGAAAAGTTACACAATGCACCTTTAACCTGTTATAAGTAGATAGTGAAGTCCACCTCTCCCGTCTTTTTACTCTTATTCTTATCAGTGATCAGTGCCTGTAGTGAAAGCAGGAGTTTCAGGTGTGGCTCAGTCATAAAAATCTCTACAAGGACCATAAAAAGTCAGAGAATAGATTACTGCCTTTGAAGTACATGCGACAGGTTTTGATGATTTTTTTTTTATTTTGACATAATTTGGTGCGATAATACCTGTTATAAATATAAATGATAGTTTTACACTAATCAAGAAGAGGAATTTGTGAAGAAAAGTTGAAAAATATGTTTAAATTTACAAGAAGTAGTGTCTTATATTGATGACATCACAGTAGGGAGAATTCTATCCAAAAGTTCAACATAATTTACACAAAAAAACTACAATTTCTCAGATACTTTTACAACTTTTACCGTTTTTTATTTGTTAAATACTAGACCACTGTATAACATGGTTGCTAGGTAACAGTTATAGAATGGATGTCATGATTTCCAACCAGGAAGTACAATTTTAAACCTAAAAAAAATTGCACGTTCCTGATTTTCATCTCTTAAAATGTGAAAAACAGATGTAGTTCATATTTCTGTAGCGGTCCACATGTCGTCCTCATTTTCCTTATGAACTTCACCGTGATGAGTTTATAAGTACTCTTCACAACTTTCTGACACCAGAGTGGAGGTTTGCTGTGACGGTAATGCTAACAACAACTAGCATCCCAACAGTGCACTTCCAGTTTCATGGATGACCATATCTATATATAATATCTATCCATTTTGCCCTTAAGAGCTGCTTTCCAATTTATGCAGAGACATTTTACTTTATTAAGGATTAGACGCTGCTGGTTCAAATGCACAGGACAAACTTCCATAAGAAAAAAAAAAAAAAGGAAGCGTGTTTGGTTTCAATCCCAATACACCGTGGACTTGTTCTCACCATTTTCATAGCACAGAAGAGATTAGCAGCCCCGGCGTTAAACATGCACATATAAAGAGTGACTGTGTGAGCTTAATGATAAATCCAGGTCTTCCCTTGAAACCAGTCCTGGCCCAGATCTGGTCTGGTCTTGGCTCCGGTCTGTAGCTGTCTGGTCTGGAGGGTAGAGGAGGTCTTTCTCTTTCTCTCTCTCTCTCTCCTTCACTTTCTCCATGCATTCCATACATTCCTGATACATGTGGAGACCGTAGCACATACTACAAACTCCTCTCATTAGATTAATATTAGACACATGCAATATAATATGGTCCATTTTATCCTATTGGGGCAAATGGCAACAAAAGTGATATTATATATATATAATAAGAAATGCTTTGAGATAACGAATAAAGAAAAAGACACAAAGAATGTTGTATTCATTTGTACACAGTCTCCCAACTCCCCCAAACTGTAGTATTTTAAGCACAAGGACACAGATTAGATAAGATGTGTTTTTAAGTTTGAGTCAAATTATGTTTATTCATGCGTATTACAAAACTATCCGATAATGATTTTAATTGTATGTTTAAATTGTATATAAAGTACTTTAGGTTAAATGTTTTGTACTGAAAAGCACTTAATAATAAATTAAGTTGGATTTTATTTGATAAGAAGTTGCACTGACTTCCCCCTCCTCCAGACACTTCCCTTGGGAATATACTGGCTAAGGATGCACCAAGCTGTTCCAGTATCGATACGGATACCCGATATTAACCGATACCAGAGCAGAGAAAATAGAATTATTTCCTTTAAAACAAAAATAAAAAATGCTTCAAATATGTGATTTATAGTAAGTAACTACAGAACAACTTTGTATAATAAAGGTTTAAACATTATGAGTCTCAACAAGTAAATAGTCATTAAAGTGCACTGTGTAACTTTTCTGGCGAAGGGTCTGTCACCTGCTTGTTTCTATGGAAATGTCATTGCTCTGCCCGGAATATTCCACAGTATGACATTAAACAGCTGTACTTTACATTTATTCAATTACAGGTGGTTTTATAGCTCAAAAACACCTAGAAAAACAGACACTCTGACTGTGAACGGGGTTGCCTCTCCACAGATCTGACCTGTAACTTGGTCTGGTTTGGTCTCCTTGAAGATAAAAAGGTTTAATACCATAATGTGAAACATTCCAAACAAACAATTTGAATAATACACCTGGAGTTGGAAAAAACTAAAATATGTGGAATGCCATGGAGACAAGCTGGAGCAGACCCCCCACTGGAAAAATAAATACACAGTGCACCTTTAAAGTAAAATAACGACAGAGTTGAATTTGGTTTTGACTAGAAAAGACTCTCAATAAAAAACAATTGAAATTTAAGGCCCATTTCAGACACTAAATTGTGGAAAATTTCGATCCACAATTAAACAAAGTTCAAATTCTTTAAAAATTGTAGCTGCAATTCACAACCCAAAGTCGTGTATTCAGAATCCAAGTTAAAATATGTCGACGGGCCACATGTTTTGGAGAAGTCCGACTTAATGAACTGAGCTTTGTGGCTTTACGGCTCTCCTCCAGTGCAGCCTTTTATTGTGCCCATAAACACTTCACCTCTGATGAAGATGGATGGAGGGGTGAGTCCACTTCCACATACGTTATTCATGGTAGTGTCTTTGAAGTTTTTTTATTTATTTTTTTTTTAAGTAATACAAGATTTAAGTTTTGAATAAGTCAGTTGTGTGTATGGATGCGCCGATCCAACTTTTTGTGTCGATACTTTGGCTTTAAACTATCTGCCGATCCCCGATAGTGATATGTGAAAACAGCATTAATTTCCTTTAAACACAAATGCTTTATGGGAAATAATTATCCAAATGTGTATTTATCAGACAAACTTAATATAGAACAGCTTTGAAAAAATACAAGTTTAATAATACGATGAGTTTTCAGCGAATATTGGTATGTAAATCGTCTTATTACACCAGTTTATAGACCAAAATATACAAAAATATCGACTGATCTGTTATCTAGGGGCTGATATCCGATCCATTAAAATTTTCAGTATTGGTGCAGATATCCGATACCAGCTGCATGTTGCTTTTAATCATAAGAATTGCACTGAAAAAGGGAGTAAGTAAAAAATCTCAAAATAGAGTTGACAGAGGAATTAACTAAAGAAAAATGTAGAAATATTACGAAAAAATATATTTTTAACATTGTCAGAGACAGAATTTCACAATTACCATCTCAAATCTTAAACTTCTAAATATGAACTTTTATTAAGGGCAAAACGAGGTTGGATAAACCAGGTTCGATACAATACTAGATACATGGCTCACGATACGATATTATCACAATATGGCGATACAAGCAAAATCATAGACCACACCTTTACCACTGCACTGAGTAAACAACCTGTATTTTAATGTTGAGAGAAATGTTCTAAATGAGTGTTTGAGTTAATGATGCACCATGTAACTTTTCTACATTAGCTGGTCTCCATGGAGATTTTTAGTTATACAAAATGTATTCATAACCACACCCTAGATCTTACTACTAGCATTTTTACCATAGTCTGTATACATAAACAGACAGTTAACCTGCTAGCCGCCGTGTTCTAAATAGGAAGTGAACATGGGTGCACTTCCGGCTCCATCGACACCGTTTCCAATTGACTTTACATTGAAAAACTGTCACCCCTCTCTCTGTGACTGCTGCAGTGAGCCTCGTGAATCTGGTCTTAAAATATTCGTATTAACCCGCTCTACATGATCCTGGTGTTTTTATTTTGCTAATTTTGTTTGTAAATAAATTCCTATTCCTAATGCAGAACTGGCTCCAAATTCATTGTGAACAGCATCGTGAGCTTCATTTGACTGGCTGGTTGACATCACACTCCCATAGTCCACTTCTTTATACACACTATGGTTTGTATCAGTAGCATAAGTGGGATGGTAGATTGTTTTGTGTATATATAGCCTGTATTGACTTCGTGTTCGATCTTGCTCTTTGCTGATGAGCTACAGTCAGCTCTGCCCAAGTCTCACTGCGCTTATTACAGACAAGCCCCAACAAGCAGCTCTCATTTATATGGAGCCATGGATCTGCCCATTCTAAAGACCGAGTTTGAACTGCATGAGAACAACGGATAAGTACACAAACTTAGGCACTTTTTCTGGTGGAAGGTCCGTCAAATGCTTTTCTTCATGGAGATGTTATTGTTATTTGTCTGGAATGTTTCACAGTACGGTATTAAACCTTTCTATCTTCATGGAGACCAAACCAGACCAAGTTACAGGTGAGATCTGTGGAGAGGCGACCCCACTCACAGTCAGAATGCAGGTTTTTCTAGGTATTTTTGAGCTATAAAATGACCTGTAACTGAATAAATGTAAAGTAGAGCTGTTTTAATGTCATACTGTGGAACATTCCAGGCAGAGCGATGACATCTCCATAGAAACAAATAGGTGACGGAATCCCAACCAAAATGTTACACCTTTAAATACAAACATAAACATAAGAATAGAGCTGGACCATTTGGGAAATACACAGTTGTCATTTTTCTAAGAATGCGATCAAGATTAGATGTGCGATTTCTGTTTTAATAAAAGGATTCTGTTCAAAGTTCCCATTATAAGCACGTCCAGAAGAATCAACAAAAGACTGAAAGACGAACCGACAAAGTAAAACAAGAATCACATTTCAGAACATGTTTGTACAGATATAAACTACAGGGTTAGCAGTTTTTATGCAGAATAAGACATTATATACACAAAGATATTAGCTGTTTTTGGAGGAAATTATGATTCTTCAAAAATTCCAGTCTTTCCGATTTGCGAATTGCGTCCATTTAAATTCTGATTGCGATTCATTTTGCAGACCTTAGGTATACAAAGTGCTGTACAGTGCACGTCTATGGGAGGTTTTCGTAAACCAAGGATATAAATGACGGGCAACTAGAGATGAATGTACAAAAAATAGCATAAAAATGTTAAAATCAAAACTCAGTACCTGGTAGTAGCGGCCAACGCCCAGTGACAACAGACGTTTGGAAGTTTTTCCTACATTTTTCATTATCAATTTTGTGGGTTGTGTGTATTGGGAGGAAAAAATAGTTGTGTTTGTGTGTGTGGTTTGTTTTTCACATTTTTCATCAAAAAATCATGGCAATCTTAACTTTAAAAATGGTATGTGACACAAAAATTTCATCCGAACAGCCCTACTTCAAAATACTGTGAAACTCACCAGCTCTAATGTCTGTGTATAGGTGAATGTAGTAGCCCAACCTTAATAAATATTCATTAAAAAGTATCTATAGAGAATGTGTGGGAGAGCTCCGCCCTAGAGGGTTTTACTCCAGCTTCTAGTTCTCACATTTACATGTCACTCCCTACAATCACAAACAGAGAAGTAGCCCTTGATTATTGAAAACACTACTACTAAATACTAGTACTATTGGTTTGAATGAAATGTTTGAATGCAACATTAGATTAACTCACCTCTTCATATTTGAAATGACCAAAAATATACATCTATTTGATATTTATTAAGATTATCCACATGATTTTACTCTAATTGCTATTTTAATGGATGCAAAAATCTAAAATACGATAGTTATCACCCCAGTGCGGGATCTACAGCACTGGAATCCAAATTATTCAATGAGTTTCAAGTTTCAGAATTTCTCAGACTTTGCTTACATTTAGGTAAAACCAGTGACTAGACCTGTTGCTAAAAAGAGGTATTAAATTACAAAACTAAATAAGATACAACTGCTGCTGTTTTACGCTTCACTCACTCTATCCATAATGTGTTTCCCATTAATACGCATTTCCAAATTTAACATTATCAGACCACTCCCACTGCCTCCCAGTTAGTATGGTACAGTAAGTAAGTTTGGTGCACATTTTGTAGTCACTTTTGCGCTAAAACGTGCAACTTTTTTCCTTGCACTCAGTGCGTAAAGGTTGGAAATCCCACTACGACTTGTGAGCGGAGTATGCCAAAGAAAACGCCAGAAACACGTAGTGCGTAACGCTGCCACTCACCTGTGATGATCTCCCGCTTGGCTTCGTCCAGGTGACTCGAAATCACGTCCCCCATCTTTCTTTCCCAGCCAAAAGTTTAGTCCACTCGAGTTAAAACTGCCCACGAGGTTCAGACGAGACGCAGTGTCCGGTTCGCTCAGACGCACGAGGCGCGCATAACCAAAAAGGAACCAAAAGGAACCAAAAAGGAACCAAAGCAAAATCAACGCGGAGTGGAGCTCAGCGCAAGCCGCAGGAGAAGCGTGCCCGGGTTCAGACTGACGGCTCTAGGGACACACCCTCCTTTAAAAACTAAAGACGGGAACTCCACCTTCTGCTGAGCTACGTTTATTTACCGTGGGAAATATTAACACTACTATACACAAGCAAAGCGCATGAGCAAACAGCAGCCAGTATTACAACATAAGGCTGTGCACTTGCAAAGCTACTATATAAAGGCTAATACTCAGATGTTACCAATATTTATTATTTTTCCAATTTTACTGTTTTTGTAAACCCAATTTTGGTCACTTTCCACGGTGCCATGTCCACGAACCAATATGGGATAGTTTTTTAGCGGCAACTTGAATAATTAGATCACGTTTTGTTTTGAGTTAAACTGTATTCTTCACCACAATACCAATGGCAAGTTCTTCTCAGTTCTTTCTCATCAGTGGCACAAGTTCCTTTGGTCTACTGTCAGGGTTAGAGTTTAGTGTGAAGTTACCGTTGGTTGTCTGCTGCTCTCTGGTGGTCAAAAGGATGTACCACACCGTTTCTTTTTCTAATCAGATCATTTTGTAACGTTGACGTGAAACACGAATCATTTCCTGTTGTTCACAGTTCAGTGGACTAAAAAAAAAAAAAAAAAAAAAAAAAAAGACGAAACCGCTGAATCTAACTGCAATACGCAACAGATTTTACAAAACAAATAAAGAATAAAATCGTGAACAGCAATGTTGAGAAGTGAAAAAGTTTTCATGTTTGTCATAAATAATGAGCCAACTTTATTTTGAAAGCTAATTCAAAACTAACGGAAGTCCTGAGAGGGCTGTGATTGACAGCGCGTGAACTCGGTCTGTGCGTCAGTGCGCGTGGAAAACTGGACCGAGGAGACTCATCATGGCTCCACTGGGAATCAAGGCCATCGTGTGCGAAAGTGAGTGACTTCAAACTATTTTACACACACTGGTAAACTTATTAAAACTATAAGTGTTGCTAGTTTTGCAGGTTAATATTAGGGTTGGATATGACCCACATCCCCATGTTTAAAAGTTGTTTACTAAGATTAAGATTTTTTTTTTTTTTTTTTTTTTTTTTCTTGATTTACATTTTGTCATCACTGTTTTACCTTTACGTGAATCTTAAATGAGTCCTCTTTAGGGCATCATTTCTGTAGGCCTAGTGCCGGTACGCGTAAAAGCGCACAATCAGATGGGACAGTCAGCCTCAAAAAGCAGTTTTTCAACCTTTCTTTTTACAGTAGCTTATGACCAAAGTACTTAGTATAATCGTGCAATAATAGTTTTGTGTCTTTGTTATAATATTGTCTCTGTGTGGGTTTTATACGTTAGTAATAAGGTGCACATTTGGAGCGAGCGCGCAGTGAGTCGCGTTGGTGCAAATCCTGCCTCGCTAATCTTTGTCTGTGCGGATTAAGTTCTTTGCCTGACATCGTTCCGAGAGGAAACGCTCCTGTCACAAAAACAGCCGCTACACAACGAGTCATCATTTTTAAGACAGTGCAAAGTCACGTAACATGTATCTATTCTCAATCACGAAATTACAGTAAAGTGTTGAGGAAGAGGTGTGATTTGAATTAGCTACTGTATGAATCAACCTTATACTGTAGTATATATGTAGGTTATATTTGAGCACCATCTCTGGTTACAGTTGTACATTCATGTCTGAAAAACACTTTTATTGTTTGTCTTCTTTTGAGACTGCACACTACAACTGTCATACTGCATCTACCAGGCCCACTGAACCTCTGCTGCTGATGCTGCTACATTTGAGCCCTTGATTTGGATTTCTCCACTGATGTAAAATTGCCGTATTTGGCCAAATGCTGTTGGCAGTTTAAACAGCAGACTGGAGGTTGTTAGTTAGATCTGACAATAATTCAGTGAACAATCAGATCATTTGTTGTTTGTGAGTAACAAAGCAATACCATTGCATTACCAAGCATTATTTTTTTTAATTGTATAATCTTAAAGGTGCACTATGTAACATTTCCGATGACCAGCTTGTCTCGTCTACTAATTTAGTAATGGAAACATTATTTTCTCCAAAACATGTAATGTGCAGAGAGAACCAGGGACAGGGAATTAGCACTAGTTATTCTGTTAGTCTATATTCACCGCATCAGCTGTATCACAACAGAATCGTGTATGATTAAGTGCTTATTATTATTATTATTATTATTATTATTATTATTATTATTATTATTATTATTATTATCATTTTGTTGTAAATAGACTTTATGAAGATCTGCAGGCAGCATCTCTTTAGCTTCATCACTGTCAAAAAAATCACATTCCCAGCCCTTTCACTAATCAATTAACTGAAAAATTTGATTAATCAATTACCAAAATAATTGTTAGGTGCAGCAGCACTATTGGACCTCCATCTCACACTCAAGCAACAAAGAACTGTTTTCCACAAATAAAATATATATACTGACTTCCAAGCTCTTACATACCTTTGTCTCATCCAAGATCCCAAGATCATGACTCTAATGCGCTCCTAAGTAAAGACATGACCTGTGTATTGGGTGTGTGGTGTGGCAGTGAAGTGATTAGGATCTCCCATAAAAACTACTCAGTCCTCAGAGAAGTGTTGGTTAACAACATAAAGTGAAAAGGCAGAACTGTGTCCCGTCACCCCCAAAACTCCAGCTAAGTCACTCCATGCTTCCTCCTTTTCTGCTGTTGTCCATATAAATCCTAATAAAAATGTGTCTGAATACGACGTCACTGACCAATTCACTGACTAAATGAGAAAAGGACTACAGCCTTTATGCTTTTCACTGGTCACACTTTTATACAGCACTTTTCCACCTTCAAGGCTCTCAAAGCACTTTACATCAAGAAACCACTCACCCATTCACACACACATTCATACACCAGTGTCTGCAGACCCCAGGGGTGAGGTCGGCCAATGATGTTTACGCCAAGGGTTTGTTTCGAAACCCCAGCCCTTGGATCAGAGCACTAGCAGTCCTCATCATGATCCTGCAGGGGTCTAATGAGAGGGAGATATCACACCTCTCCTCTACCTGAACTCCTCCCTCACCACATCATCCATGACGGCCCCATGAGCTCCACACTTGGACCAGTGATTCGTTCTATAGGCACACAACAGACTTCAGACTATTCCTTCCTGATTATTTACATTATTTTTGGTGTGATAAGTGCATAAACTCAAAATCAAAATCAACTGAACTCAAAGAAGTGCTGCTTTTTCAGGGATTCAGTGAAATAAATAATTTCTATCAAACCATCAGGAAATCTGTCGTATTCCTAATCCTACCCTAGCTGTAAGGTTGACTCTTCACTCTCTTATTGGCATTGCATAGTGTCTTTGTGTCCTTGGGCAAGGCACTTCACCGCACTGTATTGCTGGCCACATCTCACCTCATCTTGTAGATCCTATTCAACTTGCCTTGCCCAAGTTCTAGTTCAGACCTGGTTTTATTCTGGGTTAGTACTAGTTTAATCCTGGTTTAGTTCTGCTTTAGACCTGGTTTAATTTTGAGTTAGTCTTGGTTCAGATCCAGTTGGTACTAGTCTAAAAAATTAATATGGGTTCAGTATTGGATTGGCACTTTTGCAAAGCAGTGCTGGTAAAGCCTTTTGTATTTAATTTTTCACAAAATCAAATATAGCAGTTGTTGTTTCATTGTCATTATTGAAACAGATCTCGATATTTTTGCCCACAAATTGTGTTTAAAGGCGCATTGTGTAACATTTTTGGTGGTGGGTCTGTCAGTACCTTTCTCTGTGGAAATGTTATTGCTTTGTCTGGAATGTTTCACAGTGTGGCATTAAACGTTTCTATCTTTATGAAGACTTAACCAGACCAAGTTACAAGTCAGATCTGTGGAGAGGCGACCCCGCTCACAGTCAGAATGCCTGTTTTTCTAGGTATTTTTGAGCCGTAAAACCACCTGTAACTGAATAAATGTAAAGTAGAGCTGTTTAATGTCATACTGTGGAACATTCCAGGCAGAGCAATGACGTATCCATAGAAACAAGCAGGTGACGGACCCCCCACCGAAAAGTTACATAGCACCGTATGTTTAACCATAGTTTAAACCTATACGACATGCCCTTGCCCCACTGCCCCACATTTCCTGTTTACCCCTCCCACTCCCAGCTGTGCCTTAAGCCCCGCCCCTCTGCATGCTTATAACTCATTAGTTCACTTTATCTCACCCCGGGCACCATCGATCACGGTTTGTTTACGTATGGACACTCGTGATGTCCTTTCCTGTAGCATGGAAAGGCCTAGAAATAGCATGGCGAGGGAGGGAAGGATGGAGGGAAGGAGGGAGAGAGGGACGGAGGGTATAAGAGGATTTGGGCAGGAGCAGATTAAAGGGGGTGATTGCATTGGGCAGTAGAGTCTGACGAGCTTAGAAAACTGGGACAATAGTTATCAACACACGAGACAGGAAGTATATGTGTGTATATGGGGTGAATAGGGCGTTAGGGCACCTGATGTTTTCCATGATTTATGAATGAAAAATGTTTACTATTGTTTTAAGAGATCTATGTAGTGCGGGTTAGTGTCGGTCAGTGTGTCTGATCTGTTGTGTCATGGGGCATTCGTGTATGGATGTGCGTGTAATCTTTTTATGCATGTTTACACGCATTCATTATAGGCACTGGGTGGAAATATGAAAGCACAGTGATTTTTAAAGCCCTACCATGTAACTTTTTTGCCATTTTGGATGTTTTTAATGCACTAAAAAGCATGCGTCTTTACTCTGAGCGGGCTTGCAGTTCCACAAACCTGACTCTTACTTGGACGTGGCCTCCTCCTGCTTGTTTCCATGTAAATTGTTATCCCGTTGTCTTTATGGCTTAAAATGTATATCTATCTCCATGAAGAATGTTCCAAAGTATGGTTTTAACTTTCTACTGTATTTCCATTGAATCATGAAGCTTACTTGCTACCTCCATAAAAGTACACTGTGTTGCTTTATTCAAAAAGCAAATAATTGAATGCCGTTCTTAACATAACCCTATATATTATGTAACTGTTAGAGCTGCAAGATTAAGCGCAATCAAATCAAAATTGCAAACTGAATTCGATTTTCCCTTTGGGTATTTCTTAAAAGTCCCATCTTTACACAAAATTTACTATTGTGAGCTCTACGCCATGTTTTAATGTTGTTACCTCCTCAAAAACATACCTGGAGTTGTGTTTGTTTGAGTAATTCTTTATTATTAGTCTGTTTATATCTCCAAAGCTCAAAATACTCTGTTCCACCTTGTGATGTCAGCCCCCATCAGTGACGACAATCAGGAGAGGAGACGCAAAATGAAATGAAGACTACAACATGAAATCCACAGCTTTTGTAATCAAATGTCTAACCCTTTTTTTTTTATTTTCTTTTGCAGAGATTATGAACGAAGTCATCAAAAAAGCACGAGAGAAAGGAAAATGGAAAGTAAGTGATCCAATTTATCATTAGAATTCTACCTCTTGCCAAACAATATTATGATTTTACCAGTACTTTCTACTCCATTACATTTTAGGACAGGACCGAAAAATTAAAGTAGTTTTTATTATAGTTTAAGACCTGCTGAAAAGGCTCAAGAGTTTAGTTTTAAAACATTCATAATTTCAGCACACAAAATTACAGCACAAATCAGTATCAAAAACACTACATTTGTAGTTTTATTAGACCTCAAAATCTGCACAAAATACTTCCACTTTTTATGTACATTGTAAGTACTTTAATACTTTTACTTAAGTAGATTTTTTCATGTGATACTTTTACTTATTTTTTTGCTCCAGTACCTGTACTTTTACTGAAAGGTGCACTATGTAACTTTATGGTTGAGGGTCTGTCACCTGCTTGTTTCTATGGAGATATCATTGCACTGCCTGGAAAGTTCCACAGTATGACTTTAAACAGCTCTACTTTACATTTATTTACAGGTGTTTTTTAGAGATCAAACATACCTAGAAAAACAGGCATTCTGACCTGTAACATGATCTGGTTTGGTCTCCATGGAGATAGAAAGGTTTAATATCATACTGTGAAACATTCCAAACCATTCGACGGACTCTACACCAGAAAAGTTACACAATGCATCTTTAAGTAACAAAACTGAGTACTTCGTCCACCTCTGGATTTGTCATGAACTTGGTGTTTTGCAGGTTCTTGTAGTGGACAAACTGAGCATGAGGATGGTGTCGTCGTGTTGTAAAATGACTGATATCATGTCCGAGGGAATCACCAGTGAGTCACAAACATGTATTCAGTAACATCGCTCCAAAAACTAAGATCTTGCCAAGTTAAAGTGACCTGAATTAAGAAAATGTTATCTTAATTTGAATACATTTCACATGACAAGTAAAATGATCTGCCAATGGGACAAGACTTTTTGTACTTTAAATAGGACATCTTGTCAGAAGATAAGAAAAATAACAGCTCTTTGCACTTAAAATAACCTTGAATCGAGAAAGATTTGGTAGACAATTTTACTTGTCAAGTCCAGTCTCTTCAAATCAAGTTAAATGTTCTTAAATTGAATAGTTTAAACTTACCTAGACATTACTTTTTGTAGTGTTAAGTGGGTTTACTATGAAACATTGACTTAAAGGACCACTATGTAACCTTTTAGTTGGGGGTCCATCACCTGCTTGCTTCTATGGATACGTCATTGCTCAGCCTTGAATGTTCCACAGTATGACATTAAACAGCTCTACCTTACATTTATTCAATTAGAGCTGGTTTTAAAGCTCAAAAATACCTAGAAAAACAGACAGACAAAGCAATAACATCTCCATGAAGAAAAGCATTTGACCTGGAAAGTTACACAATGCACCTTTAAGACTTTTCTGTTTTTGTTGTACAGTTGTAGAAGACATCACAAAGAAGCGTGAGCCTCTGCCCACTATGGAGGCCATCTACCTGATCACACCGTCAGATGAGGTAACAATGCACTTATAAATATATGTTCATTTAAAGGGGCATATGTTAATTCTGTTTTGGCCTGCAGGCTTGAGTGCTCAGAAAATGTTTGTTTTCACCAACCCCTTATCCCCGCCCACTTGCATTGACTGTAATGTTGAAAAATACAGTGTAAAAGAAAAAACAGATTTGCACTGCAGTTCTGTGGAGCTCCCAAATTTTTATTTTAATGACACCACAATGTGACGTTTCGGGGTCAAGCCCTTCTTCAGAGATGTATGAAGACTGCAGTGAGGATCTGTTTTTTAATTTGGCACAATTTTGGCTTTGGCTCCAGCAAAAATACAGTGTAAATGAAAATCCACTGCTGGCTACATTGAAATGCCACTATGTAGAGTTCACCATCTTGTGACGGGAACGGGAAGTCCCATATTATTAGATCATAGGAAAGAGGAAGAGCGTTTTGGTGCAAAGACTGGCAAGGGGAATTGTATTTTAGTCTTTATTTGATCTAATGACTGATTCATTTCTGTCTGTAGTCCGTAGAAGGTCTAATCGATGACTTCAGAGACCCTCGAAACCCCCAATACAGAGCAGCCCACGTCTTCTTCACAGACAGTAAGTGTGGACACAGACTTCTCTCGCCTCACTGGTCAAACTCATCTTAAAGTTGTCCTCTCTGTCCTCAGCGATCCCAGACTCTCTGTTTGGACTCCTCACCAAGTCCCGCGCCTCCAAAGCCATGAAGGCCTTGACCGAGATCCACGTGGCCTTTCTGCCCTACGAGTCGCAGGTAAATACTGGCTGCCTTTTACTTTTAGTTCAGTCGAGATAGTCAGTTCCAGGTCTGAAATGATCCAAATGATTCTAGTGAAGGTGTATGGAGTTTAAAAACACAGTGGAGCTCTTGTTGTATTAGGAAGGGAAATAGCTCACCACCATTCAGAGGTGAGGGACGAATGTTCACAAATTTTGAGTGTCAAAATAAGTTTGCGGCATATTGTCTGTATCTAATTAGAAAGAGTTTTATTGTCCGATAATCAGGAAGTGTGTGTTGGCATGCTTAGCTTTACTGTTAGTTTTACCGGCAAAACTCTGCACTGATTTATGAGAACTTTGAAAAAAGTTGCCACTCAAGCTAGAATTCTCCAGAACCTTCTAGTCCTTCACTAAATGACATAACACACACCCCGTCAGTGAAGGATCAGCTCCTGTTTCAATCCTCTGCTACTGACCCGTCATTTTAATCCATAAACCCCGCCCACTCGCCCCAATCCATTCACCTGATTGGCTGCCGATCACAGTGGACAGACCCGGGGCCAATCAGAGCTCAGATGGAACGAGTGACAGGGGAATGGGGATTTGATCATGTGACAGAGGAGCAGATGGATTTTGTTTGGGAAAAAATGAGACCTAAATGACAAATTACAGTAATAATATTTGCAAAACCCTAATTTTTCTCATTCGTATAAAATTGTTCTTATATTTAGATAAGAACAATGCAATTCATCTGTAAAAATCAGTTCTAAAGTGACATAATCCTTAGTTTATCTTGCCGTATTTTTGGAAAAGTTAGCTATACTGCTCAGACTAAAGTACACAAATAATTAACCTCACCAGAACAACTTGTACTTGTATTTGAGTATTTGTTCAGTATCTCAGACTTTTTGGGCAATTCTGTATTTTAAAATCAGGAGTTAAAGGTGCTATGCCTTTTTTACTGTCTCAAAAAAAAAATAAAAAATACAGAACTAGTTTTTTTTAAACTGTTTGCAGAGGTCCAAACATATTCCTCACTTTCCTAACACATTCCTAGCATCCTAATTATTAAATACAATGAGTTGCTGTCTCTGTAATGCGGACAACTAGCATGCTAACAAAGCATCTGCCTTACTTCTTTGTTCACTGACGATAAGATGGTTATGATTAGATGCAGACAGCACCCAGTGGTGGAAAACAAATCTGACTTTATTACATGACTCCTTTCTTATTGGAAAGGAGAAATTCAATTCTGTCAAGTGGACAAAAGAAAACGTTTGGCAGCTCATCGAAGCTGCTTCTTCAGTTCTGTCCAGCTGACAAAATTGAATTTCTCATTTGCTATGGATCCAACCTGGACGACTGACGGATTTCACGTACAGTTCCTTTAGTATAAATGTGTGTGTGATTGTGCTCTTTCTAAATATGGCCGTCTCTCGTGCAGGTGTTCTCCCTGGACAAAGTGGATGCCTTCCAGGACTTCTACAGCCCGTTTAAAGCAGACGTGAAGAACAACATGCTGGAGCGCTGTGCTGAGCAGATAGCCACTCTGTGTGCCACGCTCAAAGAGTACCCCGGGGTCCGCTACAGAGTGTGAGGGACTCAGCTTCTGTGCCTAATCATATATGCACATTTGTTTTACAGTTTAAAAAGTAAACTAAAAAAAAAAACAAAAAACTTTAAATTGATACTTATAACCTGCGGTGTTTGGGCTCAGCTGAGCATTGCAGTATCTCTGTGTTTCAGGCACATTACATTTCATGTAAAATATATGATTCTAAGGAGAGCATTTAAATGAATCCATATGAATGAATATGAATGGTCTCTTTTCCAGGGAGTACAAAGACTGTGCCACACTGGCTCAGATGCTGCAGGAGAAACTGGACGGATACAAAGCAGACGACCCCTCCATGGGAGAGGTAGGGATATACAAACACAAAACACTTTTTATATTTATTCAGTCATATGTTGAGTAGGGATTTTTTAATATAGTATATAGCCAAGTACATTTAAAGGAACTGTATGTACCTGTATTCTTACACGTTTTTCTCACTCTCAGTATATGGACAGCATACACCACAGCAGCACTAGCGCTGAGTAATGATTCCCTGCAGGGGCTGGGGTTTTAGGTTGTGAACATTCAGATCAGAGAGAGGCATTTTAGGTTTAAACCAACTGGAACCCAAATGAAAGACTCATGTGAGGCTCATTCTGCTTTGTAATTGGATAATCACCTGGAAAACCAAACACCAAAACACTAAATTATCACATAAACAACTTCACTATTGTGTCCAATGTTTTTATAACTAAGAATAAATCAGTATTATAATTGTCGTCAGTAAAAACACATCCACCTTGTATCTGGGAACATGGAGAGGTCATGTTTATGGATTTAAATCTTACATACTGTTCCTTTAACACCTCTTGAGTGAGTAGTGTGCGTGTGCGTGTGCGTGTGTGTGTGTGTGTGTGTGAGAGAGAAAGAGAGAGCTGTCCGTGGTGCTGAAGCATGTGTCTGTGTCAGGGTCCAGATAAGTCCAGGACTCAGCTGATCATTCTGGACCGAGGCTTTGACCCAGTGTCTCCTGTGCTCCATGAGCTCACCCTACAGGCCATGGCCTACGACCTGCTGGGCATCGAGAACGACGTCTACAAGTAACTCACACACTCTACTGTACAGAGTAGAATATATAGTAGAATATAGTGTAACATGTATAATAATAACAACACTTTATCACTTTAAGGTGCATTGTGTAACTTTCCTGGTAGAGGGTCCGTCAAATGCTTTTTTCCATGTAGATGTTATTCCTTTATCTGGAATGTTTCACAGTATGGCATTAAACCTTTCTATCTAACTGGAGACCAAAACAATCCTAGTTACAGGTCGGATCTGTGCGGATGCAACCCCGCTCAATGCCTGTTTTTCTAGGTATTTTTCAGCTATAAAACCACCTGTAACTGAATAAATGTAAAGTAGAGCTGTTTAATGTCATACTGTGGAACATTCCAGGCAGAGCAATGATATATCCATAGAAACAAGTGACGGACCCCCAACCAAAAAATTACATAGTGGACCTTTAAATCAGATCTAGTAAAGCTTGAATGAAGACTTAATTCATAATGAACAAATATGCTTATGTTTTTTATATTGTTGTTTTTTTTTTTTTTTTAATTCAGGCTTAGTAACTACTTTATAACTCCTAACGTCTTAATTCAGGATTTACTAAGCCTGAATCATTCTTAATACACTAAAAATGATCCCAAACACATAAATACAGAAGTTTTTATGTCAACATCGCCCTTCATTTTGCCCATTTTCTTCTGTCACTGTCATTTGCTGTAGGTTTGAGACCAGTGGGATGGGAGAAACCAGGACCAAAGAGGTGTTACTGGACGAGGACGATGATCTGTGGCTGAGCCTGAGACACAAGCACATCGCCGAGGTCTCCACGTCAGTACAGAATTCATAATCCATACACATACATTTATATAAGAGCATAACCGTGACTCAGTTTATTTATTTGTTTAGTTCAGGATCCCCATGAGTCTCTGCAAGTGCACAGACTCTACTCTCTCTGGGGTTCACTCTCATAATAAAAGCATAATTGTCATCACATTAACAGTCAGTAGTTCTTTTGATTGACAGGGCGGTGACGCGATCGCTCAAAGAGTTCTCAGCCAGCAAAAAGATGAAGACTGGAGAGAAGGTTTGTGACAATTCAACTCTCAAAATAAAGACACTGCACTTTTGTTTAGGTCTGATATTATACAAAATGTACTGTTGTGAGCTTTAGCCATATTATAATGTTATTACCTTCTCAAAAACATACCTGGAGTTATGTTTTGCTTCATTCACACGTTCGAGTAGGCCTTATTTGTCTGTCTACTTCTCCAAAGCTCAAAATACTCTAGCTCAAAATAAAAGCTACCTTTTAGTTGAGTAAAGATTGGCAATTCCAGGGCTGAAATGATCCAAATGATTCTAGTGAAGGTGTGTGGAGTTTAAAAACACAAGCCTTAAAACTCAGCCTAAATATACAGAGTTTGTGTGTTAAACATGTGTGGATGAAACAAAACACAACTCCAGGTCTGTTTGTGATGAGGAAACAACATTATAACAGATCAAAACATAGTGTAATATGAGCACTTTAAATATAATGTATATGTAAACTGAACTATAATGTAAATGAGGTAAATTCTTCGTTTTTCAGACCACAATGAAGGAGCTGTCTCAGATGCTCAAGAAGATGCCCCAGTACCAGAAAGAACTCAGTAAGGTACTTATGGCTATTTACTTTCCTACAAATGCAATGTAACATAACAATTTTGTTTAAACTGAAACAACAAAATAAAGAAATTGTGTATTTGCCATTTTTTGCCATTTTCTGTGCCAGTATTCCACCCATCTGCACCTGGCTGAGGACTGTATGAATCGCTACCAAGGCACAGTGGACAAACTCTGCAGGGTCGAACAGGTGAGGAGCTTTTCTTTTAAAGGTCCAATATTACACAAAACTGACTCTGGTGAGCTTTAAGACATGTTAGAATGTTGTTACCGCCTCAAAAACAGACCTGGAGTTGTGTTTTGTTTCATTCACACGTTTGAGTAACTCTTTATTATTAGTCTGTCTACATCTCCAAAGCTCAAAATGCTCTGTTCTACCTTGTGATGTCATGAAACAGCCTAAATCTGCAGGGTTTGTGTGTTAAACACGTGTGAATGAAACAAAACACAACTCCAGGTCTGTTTGTGGTGAGGAAGCAACATTAGAACATAGATCAGAAAATAGTGTAACACGACCCCTTGGAATTTGCAATATTTAAAAATTCATATACAAATATTGAGTTAGATATTTGTAATTTTTTTGTTCTTTTTTAAGTTCTTCCTTTTTCTTTTGTGCAGGACTTGGCGATGGGTACAGATGCAGAGGGGGAGAAGATTAAAGACCCCATGCGTCTCATCGTGCCCATTCTCCTGGACAGTAACGTGACAGTGATGGACAAGATCAGGATCATCCTCCTCTACATCTTCCTCAAGAATGGTCAGTACTAGACAACCATTATGTACACAGTCTGTTAAAGGTCCTATATTATTTCTTGATCTATGTTATAATGTTGTTTTCTCATCAAAAACATAACTGGAGTTGTGTTTTGTTTCATTCACACAATGCACAAAGCCTGCACATTTAGGCTGTGCTCTTCACTGAAACAAAAAAACATTTTGTTCCACCTTGTGATGTCATATGTGAACACAGGAAGTGCTCCGCTGTCTTTTTAAACTCCATACACCGTCACTACAATCGTTTGGATAATTCCAGCCCTGCTATTGCCAATCTGTACTACCTTTACTTTACCTCTAAACTAAACTAGCTATTCACTTGAAAACTACCGCTTCATGACATCACAAGGTGGAACAGAGTGATTTGAGCTATGGCGAAGTACACACACTAATAATGTGAATGACACAAACCACAACTCCAGGTATGTAATATCATTCTAACATGGCTTAAAGCTCATAAGAGTCAATTTTGCATAATTTTATACAATTAAATCAGAACTCAAGTACAAGTACATAATACAATAAATAAATCTACTATAAAGTATAATTACAACTTATTACTTTACACATCTGCCAAAATGGTAGAAAGTGTTGAGTGTTACTTTCATGCAAATGTCTTCTAAATATACATATCCTGCTAACTTTCAATATCTTTTCTATGTTGCTATAATTGTCTCTTTGCTGCTGAACTTTGAATTTCCTTTAGGATCAATAAAATATCTATGGCTTCAAACCTGCTTTCTTTGTCAGGAGTGACCGAGGAGAACCTGTGTAAGCTGCTCCAACACGCCAACATCCCCCCAGAGGACAGTGACATCATCTCCAACATGGCCCATATGGGAGTGCCAGTCGTGTCTGAGGTTATGGACTCTACATTCCCCTTCTCCCTCAATCAAGTGTTACTTTTGTTGACTGAAATATTTTTGATAGTTGATATTTGAATTGACTAAAACTGCTGATATTTTGTTAAATAAAGTATAAACATAAAATAGCAAAGTGTGTAGAATCCCTCAGTCGTCCAGGTAGAATCCATAGCAAAAGGAGAAATTTAATTTGTCAACTGGACAGAGTTTATTTGGTTGAATACGTTTCGCAGCTCATCCAAGCTGCTTCCTCAGTTCTGGTCAGATGCTGGCGGACACTGCTTTATATCTGCCTGAAGGGAGGAGCTTAATTACAATGAAAATTACTCTGAGACAACACATATTTAAATACAGTTTCAGTTGGTCAGGTGAGTCTATTCAATATGTAGTGGGAGTGGGGGAGTAGTTAGCATATCCATTCAGGGCCATGATGGGCGTTTTCACACCTCTGGACCTGACCTGGCTAGTCCCATTGTTTTCCCAGTTTGTTTTGATTTAGGTTTGAGGATAGAGTTATAGATGGGAGACAAATGATGTCTGAGACCTCCATTTCTGTTCAAGGAAGGATTCTCTTTCTTGACAAAAATAGCTTCTTTAACTCCCCTCTCAAACCAGTTCTTTTCTCTGGCCAAGATCTGGACCTCACTGTCCTCAAATGTGGATATCCTAAATGGGCTTTCAATAAAACGAAGAGAGCAAAGAAACAGGACAACAGAGAACCAGAGCCCAGGAGAAGGGGTGTAACTATTCCTTACCTGGCTGGCGTTTCCGAAAAACTACAGAGGATCTTCAGACAACATGAAATCCCAGTCTATTTCAAACCCACAAACACTTTAAGACAAAAACTGGTCCATCCTAAGGACAAAACTCCGAGCCACAAACAAAGCAATGTGGTCTACTCCATTCAGTGTAGTGAAGACTGCAGTGAGCGCTACACTGGAGAAACAAAACAGCCACTTCACAAAAGGATGTATCAACACAGACGGGAAAACCAGAATGGGCCACAATCTGCCGTACATCTCCACCTAAAAGCCACAGGCCACTCCTTTGAGGACAGCGAGGTCCAGATCTTGGCCAGAGAAAAGAACTGGTTTGAGAGGGGAGTTAAAGAAGCTATTTTTGTCAAGAAAGAGAATCCTTCCTTGAACAGAAATGGGGGTCTCAGACATCATTTGTCTCCCATCTATAACTCTATCCTCAAACCTAAATCAAAACAAACTGGGAAAACAATGGGACTAGCCAGGTCAGGTCCAGAGGTGTGAAAACACCCATCATGGCCCTGAATGGATATGCTAACTACTCCCCCACTCCCACTACATATTGAATAGACTCACATGACTAACAGAAAGTGTTAACAACTCCATATTGAATCACCTGACCAACTGAAACTGTATTTAAATATGTGTTGTCTCAGAGTAATTTTCATTGTAATTAAGCTCCTCCCTTCAGGCAGATATAAAGCAGTGTCCGCCAGCATCTGACCAGAACTGAAGAAGCAGCTTGGATGAGCTGCGAAACGTATTCGACCAAATAAACTCTGTCCAGTTGACAAATTAAATTTCTCCTTTTGCTATAAAATAGCAAAGGTGAAATTCAATTCTGTCAGTTGGACAAAAGCAAAGAAAAGTGGAGAGTAGATCCAAGTTCCAAGAGACATGAGTCTGCCTATGAGTTGCGGGGAGTATTATACCTCTGATGACCAAGATAACAAAGTCTGAGCTGGCAGTGTGGGGCTGGCACAGGACAGAAATGCAATTTCTCCATCACAGATCATAAGTAAATTCAGTCTCCAGGGAAGACTCCATGTCCCATGAAGCAATGTCATAAAATGTATCACAGTGAAGTTCATGAGCACTCAAGCCTTGAATGTTCATATAGGATTACTCAAATATGCATGAATCAACTGAAATACACTTCTGACTAAGCAAGTGATGATGAAATATAGTTATAACATGAAAAAGTCCTGTTTTATATATTAAAGGACTTTTAATGCAGTCGGAGTGCCTTGGATTTTTTCTTTTTAATGTCTGTAAGTGAAGTTTTTTCCACTGTGATCCTGTTGAGCATCTGACAGGAGCTTTGACTGACCCACTGAAGCACTCATTGCATCGACTAAAACTGGACAAAAACTAAAAAGAACCAGTTGACTAAATGTTGACTAAAACTAAACATCATTTTATTCAAAAACTTGTCAGTACTAACCCTGATCTGAATAATGACATATGCCCCTTCTCTTCAGGGCCCAGTAAAGAAACCCAAAAAACCTGACCGTAAGGAGAGGATCAGTGAGCAGACGTACCAGCTCTCCAGGTGGACCCCCTACGTCAAGGATATCATTGAGGTAACACTGCACTCATAATCTTATGTGCATGTCTTTATTATGTGATGGTATAAATTACAACTAGGGCGGCACAAGTAATCACAAACAAATGAATGAATGAATTTAACCTGGAGAGACTCAAAGACACAAAGAGAAGTGAGAGAGTGAAAGGACAATGAGAGGATGAGGAGAGTGAAGAGGACGATGAGAGGATGAGGAGAGTGAAGGGGACGATGAGAGGATGAGGAGAATGAAGAGGATGAGAGGATGAGGAGAGTGAACAGGATGATGAGAGGATGAGGAGAGTGAACAGGATGATGAGAGGATGAGGAGAGTGAACAGGATGATGAGAGGATGAGGAGAGTGAAGAAGACGATGAGAGGATGAGGAGAGTGAAGGGGACGATGAGAGGATGAGGAGAGTGATGAGGACGATGAGAGGATGAGGAGAGTGAAGGGGACGATGAGAGGATGAGGAGAGTGAACAGGATGATGAGAGGATGAGGAGAGTGAAGAGGACGATGAGAGGATGAGGAGAGTGAAGGGGACGATGAGAGGATGAGGAGAGTGAAGAGGACGATGAGAGGATGAGGAGAGTGAAGAAGACGATGAGAGGATGAGGAGAGTGAAGAAGACGAGAGGATGAGGAGAGTGAAGAGGACGATGAGAGGATGAGGAGAGTGAAGAGGACGATGAGAGGATGAGGAGCAGGTAAACTCTGGAGAAGCAGTGAGCTAGCCGGGAGCAAAGTTAGGTCTTCCTGGGTGAATTTACTCTAGCTCCATTATGAACATGGCAAATATCAAATTGAAAAGGCTTCAGTTATTTTGGACATTCAATATTCTGTATTAAGAATCGGACTCTACAAACACGGGAACATGAAATGCTTGGGATTCTTATATTAGAGTCGTCGTGTTCATATTTCAGCCTTTTCTCAAATTCTAATACTTCTGAATGTGTTTAGAATTATGGGCATTGTGAATTGAACCATAATATTAAATAATAAATTTTATTTTCCAAAATGTTGCACCCCTTCCATCTGCCTGTCTGTAAACCAATACATACTGGTATATAGTTGTATAATGTCTATAATTTCAATGGTTTTATATTATGACAGTTTGATGCAGTACACATATTATATATTAATTTTATTTATTTCATAAAGTTGACTTTTGTAACACTAAACACTTTTCATTCTGTCTCTAATCTATCTTCTATTACTTTTGACCAGAGGCTAGAAATTCAATTACTTTCTGTTGGGTGTAAGAATAAAAATGGCCAAAGAACAAAAATTATGTGCTCTTTTTTTTTTAATTCTTGGTGTATCATTTAACAACATTTTTTTTTACATCATTATTTTATTTTAAAGGGCTCATATTACGCTCATTTCTCATCTATGTTGTTTCCTTTTCAAAAACACTCTGGCGTTGTGTTTTGTTTCATTCACACATTTAACACACACACCCTGCAGATTTAGGGTTTTTCTCTCAAACAGAAAACACTCTGTCCCACCTTGTGATGTCATGTGGTAATACAGGAAGTGCTCCACTGTGTTTTTAAACTCCATACACCTGCACTAGAATCATTTGGATCATTTCAGCTCTGGAATTGCCAATCTCTACTGAATTTAAGGTAAAACGTAGCTGTTAACTTGAGAACTACTACTTCATGACATCACAAAGTGGAACAGAGCATTTTGAGTTTTGGACTAATAATTAAGGCTTACTCAAATGTGAATGAAACAAAACACAACTCCAGGTATCTTTTTGAGGAGGTAACAACATTCTAACATGGCTTAAAGCTCACCAGAGTCAGTTCTTCATCATATAGACACACATTTTCATATTTTTCTTGATTGCAGGATGCCATTGAGGACAAACTTGACCCTAAGCTGTACCCATACATTTCCCAGAGACAAGTATCGGCCAAAGCTAGTGCTCCTTCGAGGTATACAATATTTTCATTTTGCTCTTGTTTTGTTTTACTTTTGCATTTTAATGAATTGTATTATGTAATCTTGCAGCAGCGCTCGCTACGGCAACTGGCACAAGAACCGGGGCCCCACGGAGATAAAGACGGGCCCCCGGATCATAGTGTTCATTATTGGAGGAGTGACGTACAGTGAGATGCGCTGTGTGTACGAGGTCACCCAGGCCAACGGCAAGTGGGAGGCCCTGATCGGTGAGTTCAAGTGCAGTAGTGGTGTTATTCACGTGTCCTTTCATATAACTGTTCTATACTGTCACTGATATGAAGACAACAGTAATGTTTCTACAGCCTCGGTTTTAACCACAGACTGTATAGAAGTGCACTACATGAGTGTGATGTCACCAGCCAAATGAAGCTCATTGAGGTTAGAAGCTATAGCGGCAAATTTGGAGCCAAGTTCCATATATGGAGTACCGTAGCGACCAAAGACCCAATCAGTGGCAAGGGTGTTGAAAGTAACGCCCCTTCCCACCTGCACTGCTGGCTTGGCATGGGGTGGGCGCTTAGCAACTCTGTCGATCAAATTTTGCCGGAGCAACCTCGGCGAAAGAGGGCAGCTCATTGGTTTGTTATGAATGTTCATAACATGATTTATTATTTATCTTATTTATCTTGATTTTGATGCATGCGCTTATTTTCCTACTGTTTCTGAAACTTGCGCTGTGACACTGCAATTTCCCCATTGTGGGACAAATAAAGGATTATTTTATCTTATCTTATCTTATTTACGGACAAAATATGGAAATATTTGAATATGAAAATGACAAGTGAAAAAGACAGTAACAGAGACGGGGCGACAATTTTTCAATAGAAAGTAAAATGGAGTCGATGAAGCGCGCTCATGCTCACTTCCTATTTAGAACATGGTGACTAGCGCGTTAGCTATGTCCATTTATATTTACAGTCGATGGTTTTAACATAAGACATATTGTTGACATGCAAATGAACAAAGCGG
Organism: Taenioides sp. WSHXM2023; assembly: GCA_029959045.1. Taxonomy (NCBI): domain Eukaryota; kingdom Metazoa; phylum Chordata; class Actinopteri; order Gobiiformes; family Gobiidae; genus Taenioides; species Taenioides sp. WSHXM2023. The sequence continues at coordinate 7,584,622 of CM057089.1, forward strand.
AAATGCGCTCAAGTGAAAACTCAGAACACTGGCCTGGAACGCAGCATTAGACGTCATGTCCTGTAATATAAATGTCCTGCAATGTTCAACTGTGATTTTTTTTAAGGGAATATTTAGCACTGCACAGAAAGAATTATTTTTTAAAACTAAGCCATAACTGCAACTCAAAAAACGCTTCCAATGTGCATGCTTTTTGGAGCCCGAGAGAGAGAAAAGAGAGAAAGAGAAAGAGAGAGAAGAAGGCCTGCACGTGCATTTGCCATTTTTCACGATTAAGGCAGACTTTTCTAACGTGCCATTATCAGGGTTAAATCCGAGTTGAGTTGATGTTGTTTTGTAAATGGGTTTTTTATGATGCCGGGGTGAGCTGACTCTGCACTTCTCCTTCTGAGCACTTTTATTAAACTGATGTTGTTTTTGAAGGCAGAAAATGTAAATTTGCAAAGTCAGCTCCACATACAGCTCCCCTGTCATATCATTTTGCGGGCTTATATTGGATGAGGCAAAAACGTTTAGGTATCTCAATTATTTCACATCACGATAATAAAATTTCAAACTCAATTTCAATACTAAGGAATTCACTCAATACTTGATGCGATTACGATACCGCAATGAAGATAAAAATGCAATGTTTTGTAGAAATAGAACGTCATTTTCACATACAAAATAATAGTGCGTTCTTTATCTTTGCGTGATGTTTTATATTTGTTCTGATTAACCTCAAAATCATATGAAAACTATTCAGGAAAGCTCACATTTTGTCTTGTTCATGTGTTTGTTTCTTTTTTTTCCATCTCAAATGAATATCTAGTTTTGATATTACTTTTAGCATCAATTAGTATTTGATTTTTTATACTTTTGACATTTATTTCACATTATAAAGGTGAAGAAGTAGCACTTACTTTGACCAGGGATCACTAAGTCAACTGTATTTCTAGTACTAGTAATAGTACTAGTACTGTTACCACTTACTCTACCAATCTACTCCTAGTATCATTACTGTGACTATAGCCTGGAAAATACTGCTATGACACTGTACCAATAACATCCATTCTATGCTTTTGTTACTACTGCTACTACTACTACTACTACGACTACGACTACGACTACTATGACTACTACTACCACTACGACTGCTACTTCTACTACTACTCCTGTTTGCGGTAGTAAGATGCTTACTAGTACTGTCATTAATACTGTCCTACTGTACTACTGCTTATGAAAATTACTTTAAAAATATTATGAAGTACTACTGCTACTATTACTTCTACAATTTCACATACTTCCTGTCTTCTACAACTGTAATTTAACTGCGCCATAACAGCACACCACTACAAGAATACTACTAAAACTACTAGAATAAAAGACTTGCTCCATGCCACACAATGACGCTAACGTTGAGCGTTTTTGTCCCATGCAGGCTCCACTCACATCCTCACTCCTCCCAAGTACCTGAAGGAGCTGCAGCACCCGGACTTCCTGGACCCCAATGCTCCTCCAGAGGGCGCCGAAGAGCAGCCTGCAGAATGAATACAAGTAAAAGTAAAGTGTATTTTTCTGTGTAACCTGCCTAATCCTATCACTGTCTGTCACGGTCCTCATACATTTAAGGTTTTCTCCATGGAGATGTTGTTGCTTTGTCTGGAATGTTTCATAGTATGGCATTAAACCTTTCTATCTTCATGGAGACCAAACCAGATGAAATTACAGGTCAGATCTGTGGAGAAGCGACCCCACTCAGAGTCAGAATGCTTTTTTTTATTTTTGAGCTATAAAACCACCTTTAATTGAATAAATGTAAGGCAGAGCTGTTTAATGTCATATTGTGGAACATTATCCATATCCATAGAAACCAGCAGGTGACGGACCCGTAACCAAAAAGTTACATAAGGCATCTTTAATTGAGTTGGCTTGTTGGAGGATTTTTGTAACAGTGGCTATGCTTACCTGCAGTGGTAGTACAAGTAAATAGTTTAGGTATTTGTACTTTACTTTTACTTCTTACTTGTTCACTACATTTGAAAACAGGTATCTGTACTTTCTACTACACTACAATTTTGTAATTTTTTATATCTTCTTCTTCATGTGCCTACCCAAAAAGAAAAAAAACACATAGAGGACACATAGAAGATTGATATAGAAGTCTGGTGTTGGATAGAAATGGATTCAGGTTTATATTCACACAACAATTGGAGTATTCCTGTGCTCTCTCTGTGTGTTTCCATCTCTATCTTTTCACTCTGGTGAGAGTAAAATGGTGAGTCATAACCTATTTCTCCCTGTTTCACATTATGATGTCATCAGGGGGTAATCAAGGAAGTGTGTTTTTGTCTGCTTAGAAATTAAGACTAAATTATCTCTGAACAGACCAAATGTATTTAAATATTTCGGGCCACTTCCACTTCCTGTACATGTCCATTACTTCTAGGTCCACTGTCCCTAGGGTGACCAGGTTTTCAAAATCAAAAACTGGGGCACTCCCGGTTTGTGTTGGTTGGTAATAATAAAACTGTGAAAAGAGTGCGAAATCTGCACTCGGCCCATTCATGACAAACATGTGAGTCACTATAGTCACATTTTCTTTGTGTTTTGGTGATTTTTAAGCAGCTTTTCTCTAGTTTATTTCAATGACAATATATGCCTCTCTTTACTGTTGGCAGGGATCAAATTGGTCAAAAATAGGGACACCTGGGACATGTCTTGTATAAAACTGGGACAAATCAGTGGTTTTTGATAAATCTGCTGGGACAGGGGACACAGGGCTCAAAACTGGGACTGTCCCGAGTAAATAGGGACGCCTGTCACCCTAACTATCCCACTATGACATTCTCTATTTTACCTGCCCCCATTTTTTCATGACAGGATCACATATTGGATCTAGTTGCTAACCCCAAAGGAAATATTAGAACAGTCCTAATCCTTACTGTCAGCTGTGGTCAGACATTTATACAAATTACATCATAAAAAAGTGAAGTTACGTTTAGTGCAAATTTGTCCTTGTCGCAGGTCCTGTGATTAGCACACAGGTCAAACATAATGGACTTGTGTGTGTGGTAATAGAGCTGAACTTAATATGAATGAAATGTTTAGGCTGTTCAAATGTCAATATGAACTTTAAGTGCTCACAGTGGACTTTCCCATAGAAATATCATTTATAGAACCAGTATGGCACTGAACGCCCCAATAATGAATCATGAAAATCGACTCAACTTTTAAGTCTCTACACAATAATAATGTACATTCTAATGCTAATGCTAATAGACTTTTAATACAAAATGTGTTGTGTTTTTCAGGTTCTACTGGAATATTTATTTTATTTACGTCACAAACCCGGGGGACGTTTGGACACATGCGGATGACGACTTCCTTTGGGCTCTGTTGGCGATAGTAACTGTAAAACTGAGAAAATGGCCCAGTTTTCTTCATCTAGATGTCACTGTATTTATAAATTGCCTATTAATTTGTGTATTATAATTTGTCTAACTTCACAAAAAAAAGCATTCTGTTATGTTCGGCAGATCAATAGTTAGAACCAGCTGTCTGTAAGTGACATTAAAGACGCGATTAAAGTCACGTCCCTGGTGCAAAGTTCTGGCAGGTTGTGAAGACGCTGCTGCTGAATCCACGGTTTTATCACATGCCCAGTGTCGGTAACTCCACCGGAAGTCGCCATCCGCATGTTTTCAAACGACTTCTGGTAAACGTGAATAGAGCCTATTCCATCTCGCCTTCTCAAAGCCCTCAAAGACCTGGAGAACGTCATATCGACCGGATGACAACCCAAAATGTCCGCCAGTGCTTCAACTCACCATCCCGGCGTATTTATATCAACAAAAATCACCATAATCTACTTACATATACATATTAGTGCGATTACAATGACGCAAAACTGAACTGACAGTGATGGTAATGCTTTTTTGCTTTTTTGGTGATGACTTTTTCAAAAATTGTTTGGATAACTTACTGAGTGTTGTTTTGTCTGGCTATTTATTTATTTATTTATTAATTATTTCAATTGTATGTATAGTTTAGGTGAGTGAATGGTGAATTGTGGGTAATGTAGTCTTGATTGAGGATTATGCTACTATTATGCGCTATGGGAGCTCGGCCACGTCACAGCTTTTATAAATATATAGTATTTACTTCCTGGTTCCATTGTCAGAATAATTTGCAGTGTTAGTTGTGTAGTTTTGCCCTGTGTAAATTTACCGTGTTGTGTACTTTGTGCTTTGTAGTCCTCTGATTATGTGTGTACCTGCGTGTACAAAATCAGTATTATTTCACATTTGCTCTTCCACAAATGACAAGTTTCAGGTGTTAAGCAAATAAAGTGGCTTCAAATAATGAATGGATTTTATTTATTCAATTCTTTTCTTCATACAACGGGCGTTCAGTTTGTTCCTTGGAAGAATAGCGACTGAAGTGATGGTTTGTAGAGTGTCCAAAAACTGTACTCAAGTAAAAATATAGTTACTTCAAAATAATTTTAGTAGAAGTACAATGTTGTGGTCCAGGAAATTAAAAAAAAGTAAAAGTAAAAAAGTATTTGAGAAAACTACCACTCAAGTAAGAGTAACTTTAAGAGTAACTGTCAAGCCGTAACATCTGATTTATAATTTGAAGTTAATGTGGTCTGAGGGACAAAATATGAAGGCACAAAATTTTGAAGGTGTGTGCAATGGCACGATGGGAGATGGCATGTGGGTGTCATTGACTTTTTTCATCGACAACATGTTACAGATATGTGTACCAAATCTTGTATGTCTACGACAAAGTAAAATTTTGCTCTTCCATGCAGTCTCCATAGGGGGCGCTATTGCGGCAATTTTAGATTTTCTTATATCAATCTGTTTAGGGCCGGGGTGTCCACCAACAATTAAAGTTTGAGTGAAGTTGGTCAAAGTTTGTGCGAATTATCACTTGTCGAAGTTTGATGGTGAGCCGCAAAAACGAACCTGAAATTTGCACCGTTGCCGTGGCAACACCGTTTGATCCTTTAAAAAGCTTTTAACAACTTTTAATGTCCCACTTGTCTAGATGACACAGAATGATTTTGGTGAGGCTGGGTCAAAAATCCTAGGACGAGTTCGTTAAAATACGAGGACAGGAAAAGGCACCTTCAGCGCCAGGTCACACGATCGGTCCAATATGGCCGACTGCCTGTTGGTTGCCTAGCAACCACGTAACATATTTTTGCACATTTTTGGACTTTACCAGGGTGAACAATTACAATTATGCCGCTGTCGAGGCAGTGGGCAATGCCAGTCTGTACTATTGGGTGCCATGAGTGTCACTATTGAGTGGCATTGAGTGTTTGAACAGGGGAGAGCGCTTCATAACAGGAGTTATGGGGGTGCTAAGTTCTTCAATGGGGGCGCACACTTCGCGTCGCTGTTTTAGACAAGTTTAAAGTAGTGATTTATAAAATGATATGGAATTATTGTTTTATTGTAAACTTATTTTGTAGAGTTTAGCATTAGCATTTGAACATTTTTAGCCAAGACACCATAACGCTGAAGTAAGTTTCTAGTTTGTACATTTTGTTCACTGAAATTGGCAATAAAACTCTTCCTGAGTTTGACTAGTGTTGTTCACAAATCTAAACAGGCTGTGAATGTTAAGATCTGGGTAAAACAACATTTATTAATTTACTCTAATAAAGCAATAGAACTGTATTTATATAGGCCATTTTAAAATAACCTTTAACAGCAATTATTTCTAAAGGTGCACTATGTAACGATGTCTGGAGTAGGATACTCCACCGATATGTCTCCATAGAAATGTTATTGCTTTGATTAGAACGTTCCACAGTATTGCAGTAAACCAAACTATCTCTATAGAGAAAAGTTGCAAGTCATTTCTGTGGACAGAGAAGTGTTTGTTTTTCTGTTTTGTTGAGTACTTAAAACATCCATCCAACTTATAATATGTTACACAGAGTTTAGTGAAATGCTGTGTAACTTTCTAGTTAAAGGAATCTCCATAATGCCCCTTTAAGTAAATTGTACTAAAAATATTTACTTTGTATAATTCTTAAAAAAAATGACATAAGAATTCAAAATCAACCTTCCATTTATTGACAAATTTCTGGACATTCTTTGGGTACTTTCTGATCAGCTTCAGCTCTTGCTCTTCATCCTCTGGAGACAGGGTTCTTCTCGTCAGCTTCGTCAGATCACAGGACCACAGGGTCCAGCTGGCCCCTCCAAACCAGTCACCATGGAAACAGAAACAGATTTAAGGCATTAAGTGCACATTCAAAAGGAGTTACTATGGAATTGTTATTATTTTCTTAACTTGTGTTTTTTTTTATTACTATTAGAGTCATGTTTCATAACATCACATCTGATCAGCTCTTGCTCTTCATTGGAGACAGGGTTCTTCTCGTCAGCTTCGTCAGATCACAGGACCACGGGGCCCAGCTGGCCCCTCCAAACCAGTCACCATGAAAACATAAAAAGAGACAGTGTAAAGGCGTTAAGTGCACATTCAAAAGGAGCTAATATTAAATTATTATTATTTCTTACCTTATTTTTGTTTAATATTATTAGTCAAGTATCGTCACATCACTTCTGATCAGCTCTTGCTCTTCATTGGAGACAGGGTTCTTCTCGTCAGCTTCGTCAGATCACAGGACCACGGGGCTCAGCTGGCCCCTCCAAATCAATCACTCTAGAAACAGAAACAGAGTTAAGGCATTAAGTGCACATTCAAAAGGAGTTACTATGGAATTGTTATTATTTTCTTACCTTGTGTTTGTTTGTTATTATTAGTCAAGCTTCATCACATCACTTCTGATCAGCTCTTCTTCTTCATCCTCTGGAGACAGGGTTCTTCTCGTCAGCTTCGTCAGATCACAGGACCACGGGGCCCAGCTGGCCCCTCCAAACCAGTCACCATGGAAACATAAAAAGAGACAGTGTAAAGGCGTTAAGTGCACATTCAAAAGGAGCTAATATGAAATTATTATTATTTCTTACCTTATTTTTGTTTATTATTATTAGTCAAGTATCGTCACATCACTTCTGATCAGTTCTTGCTCTTCATTGGAGACAGGGTTCTTCTCGTCAGCTTCGTCAGATCACAGGACCACAGGACCACAGGGTCCAGCTGGCCCCTCCAAACCAGTCACCATGGAAACAGAAACAGATTTAAGGCGTTAAGTGCACATTCAAAAGGAGCTACTATGGAATTATTATTATTTCTTACCATATGTTTGTTGATTATTATTACAGTCAAATGCTTTTATTAAGATGACTTAAAATAACACACTGTTCCACTGACTCATCAGTGAGCACACTCCCATCTCTGTATCTCTGCTGTTACAATTCTTCACAGTAAAATTCTTCACAGTATTTAATTTACAAAAAAAAAACAAAAAGTAGATGTTGGGACTGTCCCACTGACCGGTGAGTTAGTGAACAGACCCACATCTCCAGATACAATCATTCAGAACAGAACAAGTCACTATTTATGTACAGCCTTCAAAGAGTCTGCTTATAAAGACATAGATTATATAACGTATTTCATTTGAAATGGCACATTACCATCAGAGAGGACAATTTGAATCCGGCACAACATAAACAGGAGATATGAGTGAACAAAGCCACATCTCCACAGTTTAGTATTGTGCACTCGCAGTTATTATGATGAGAAGTTGACATTTTCTCTGTACTTGAACTCATCACAATGTATTAGGTCTTAGTTATTTGCAGAAGATCTGCACGTGTTGAGAATATGGCTTCACTATCGTAAAGCTCCATATACAGGCTGATATTGTGTCTGGATTACTATCTGCTATGTTTTGTTTGAGCAGAAGCTTCAGTCCATCAGAAAGGGGTGCTACATTAGATGTGGCAGCCGCTGGTTAACATTTAGTAGTGCACTGGGCTGGTTCAGTCTCAGCTTATAGCTGTGGACTTATGTGGACTAGTGCACGGCTACTATAGCTATATTTAGCTATATTTTTGATCTGTTTTGTGTCACATAAATACTTCGAAGTTACACATACATGTGCAGTCCTTCGAAGTTGTACTTCTACTAAGTACTATAAAACACACCTCTAACCCTCCTATGCCCAGAAAAACACAAGTTTAAGGTAAATGCAAGGTGTACTATGCAGGAATTTCTGTCAAACTGTAGTACTCTGATTAAATTTAGTGTATCAATTAGCCCATGGGCCCCGGCCCTATGGTTAAGAATCACTCAGAATATACTGACAAAACTTTACTTTTACTTTTTTACTTTTTATCATCAAGATTTCTTAAGTTTTTATGAAATCCTACATAATAATCCTTGCTTTTGTTCTACTTAAAAACTTGAAACACACAAAAATAGTAAAACGTCAATGTAAGGTGTACTATGCAGGAATTTCTGTCAAACTGTAGTACTCTGATTAAATTTAGTGTATCAATTAGCCCATGGGCCCCGGCCCTATGGTTAAGAATCACTCAGAATATACTGACAAAACTTTACTTTTACTTTTTTACTTTTTATCATCAAGATTTCTTAAGTTTTTATGAAATCCTACATAATAATCCTTGCTTTTGTTCTACTTAAAAACTTGAAACACACAAAAATAGTAAAACGTCAATGTAAGGTGTACTATGCAGGAATTTCTGTCAAACTGTAGTATTTAAATAATTAGGAGTTTAGTCAGTGAAAAAAAGTAAAAATGTGTTTCATTAATTATTTTTATGTTTGTTGAAATCCTACATAGTATTCCCTACTTTTTTGTATTTTTTTGTTTTTGTTTCAAATAAAAGTACAAGGTGTACTATGCAGGAATTTCGGTAAAACTGCAATACTCAGATTCAAATCAGAATAGAAATGACACTAAACTCAACAAGAAAAGATTATAATTTTATCATCAGTTTTTTGTTTTATGAAATCCTACATAGTATTCCTTAACTTCAATCTACTACTTTTTTAAATCAAGAAATCAATCAAGAAATCAATCAAGAAATCAATGGATGATGGGCGTGGTTGAAGGTGGTAAATGTCGCCGCATTGAGCCAAGCTCTGAGTCTGTGAGGCTGAGTTCAGTCCTCGTCTGACTCGGAGTCTTGGAGCACGTTGGAGGAGGAGAGGCACGGCCGCTTGGAGGAGGGGTCTTCCACTTCTTCATCCTCTTCATCCCTGAAGCGCTTGCGTCCGCTGGGGGGAAGGAAGTCCAGCGCAGGACCCACAGGGAGTGGGTGAGGAGCAGGAGGCGAGCAGGCTGCACGAGCCACCGGTGGAGCAGGAACCCCCCGCCTGCCCAAAGGAAACACCTCCAGGGGGAGACGAGCGAAGTAGCGGTCCTCTGCCCTCTGGTCTTCGTCCTCTTCCTCCTCAGAGCGACTCTTGTAGCCAAAGTCTGCGTCGCTCCAGTCCTCTTCATCAGACGACCCAAAGTCGTCGTTCCAGTCCTCTTCATCAGACGACCCAAAGTCGTCGCTCCCGTCCTCTTCATCAGACGACCAAAACAGAGACCTAGGACCATCTACCTCTAACTCACCCTGGTCGTGCTCGTCCCAAGAGTAGTCTGGAAGGTCCTCCGCCAGAAGGTGCAGACTGTCCCAAGGGTCCACGGCCTCTGCAACAGGTTTAACAACGTTAAACACACTTTAAATTGTAGCTGGAGCAAGGCTCCATAGGCTTTAATGACCTACTACTATACTATACTATACTATACTATACTATATTATACTATACTATACTACTACTGCTGCTACTCTACTTATTTTAGTAACATATCGAAGAGGCCGGGGCTGAATACATTTGGTTGCGTATGACGTTATCCTGAGGCTCTTAGGCTTAGGTAGGGTAATAAAAAAATGGACATCTAACAGCACACCCCAGCACACAGTACGACGTTATTTGTTCAATATAAAGATAAGATAAACCATTTTGTCCCAAAATATAAATGACAGTGTTGCAACGCAAGGTTCAAGAACAGCAGGAGAACAGGAACATGCAATCAAGATAAATTATACTGTAAAGATTTATAATAGACAATTCATTCATTCATTAACACAACACTTTGTCAGCAGAATAAAGCTATAAGGCTACAAAACTCTGCACAGTAAGTGGCTCTGACTGTGGTTATGAACAGTGTAGCATATGGACAGGAATAAATAGCAGGTAAAGAAACTTGAATACATTATATTATTTGCACAATTAGTGGCTATAACTATGGATTATCAACAGTGCAGCATATGGACAAATTAAATCAATAAATAGCAGTTAAGTGACTTGAGTGAATAGTACCAGTAAAGGTTCGCATTAGTATTGCACATAATTACTACAGGTGGATGACACATAACACAGTTCACTAACGCCATCTAAACCAAAGCTCAAAGGAAAGGCTCAAATTCGATCCAAACACTGGGAATTCTATGGAGATCAAATGTGCATTTTTTAAATGTACATTTTTTAAACATTCCATTTGGAACGGCCGGCTGGGCGCCATGTTTTTTTTACAGAATGCCACTCAAACCCTGATGAATAGCAAGAAAATCAAGTGATTTTCTATCAATGTGACGGTAACTGTTGACTACACATTCGTGTTGATATATTTAGACCAGTTTCACCAACAATTCATCGGTATCCAAAATGAAATCGTTAAGTGAAAGTCACAAACTATCAAATGTTTCACAAACCTAGTTATGTTAGGAGCCCGACCGTCCAAACAGTCACAGATGGATAAAACTTTTCTTGTCATGAAATATTTGGGCTCTGTTATTAATATTTATCACAATTTACCATCATTGAATGTTATTTGATAAATCTTACCTCCGGGGATGAGGTCCAAGTGGCCGAGGAGCAGGCGGGAGAAGCGGTCCATGGTGGTGTGTGTCCAAACCCTCAACAAGTGTTAACAGAGACAGATGTTAGAACTGTTAAAACTGTGAAAACTGTTTTACAACTGTTTTACAACTGCTGAGGCTGAGAGGTTAATAAGATGTGAATGCCGAAGTCAGTACACAAGTGTCCAGCGAGCGTTCAAGAAGCGTTCTCAAGTGAGAAGGGGACGACTGAGAGCGCAGCCGCTTTATATAGGGCCCGGGAAGTTCTGTTGTTATGGCGCCGACGCACTGACGGACCGTGCGTCTGTGTGCGTCTGTGTGCGTCTGTGCGCCTTTGACTTGACTCGAAGCTTTTACAAATGTGAGGACAGGCGCTTAGCTCTGATCATTTCACTGCAGTAGTCTCATGTGCAATTGTAATGGTTGTAAAACAAGACAATGTGCAAATTATACATTTATGATACAGTATTACTACTGTTAAATATAGAATTCATAATAAGATTTATGTTAAAAAGTAAAGTAATTTGATTTTATTGGTACATGATTATTATTTGTATTGCATGATTGTACTATATTATATTATTACCATTTTCTGGCATTGTGGAAAGGTTTTGGTTGGTTGAAGCACATCCGGTCCGGTGAACAGGAGGGGGCGCTCTGGTTCAGTCTCAGGTCATTAAAACCACTGACTTGAGACCTGAACGAACGCTGTTTGTTCATTCAACTTTTATTCCCCCTTTTTCAGGTAACTATGTGCTTTTGATGTACCAAGTTTGTACAAAAGTTATATTATAATTAATATTGATCATTAAAACCACTGACTTGAGACCTGAACGAACGCTGTTTGTTCATTCAACTTTTATTCCCCCTTTTTCAGGGGACGTGGTTGTAACACAGTTCATTTGAAGAGGATAATCGTTAGACTAGGGTCCGGTCCGTTTTACGTGGAGCCTAAATTAGACAACGCTAGGGGCGATTCTAGGCTTCAAGTTTACGGGTGCTTAGCACCAAGGAGGTAATACAAGAGTAATGCGCCAAAAATACCATACCAAGTGCTCCCCAGTCATCTGCCAGGGTTTTTTCCATCATGTGATGCGTTTCTTACCTAGACTCACTTTTCCCTTAATCACTAGGTTTGGAGGTTATGTCATTTTCTTTTCTTTTGAAAAGAGATGTGTCGGCAGAGAGAGAAACAGAGAAAGAGAGAGCCACGGAGCGATCTCAAGTCAACTCACGTTTAAGATGCTGATACCGCTGCAAAACACGGGACATTTCAGCGCAGATACTGAAGTTTGACATCCTCTCAGACTTAAACTGACTAAAACAGTCAGCTCAGTAAGATAACAAAGACCTCTTCATTTTAGGAGTGAACTATGGGGGTGCATTGGCCATTCTACGGGAGGCTAGTGCACCCTTTATTGTATTTGATAAAGTTTAGTTGAAGAATTTGTTATTCATTTTTATTATATTTAAGCTATGAAGCATCTTGGACCTGATCTTAGTGAAAATGCTCTATGAACACAAGTACTTACAAAACAGTGTATAGGCTATTGAATTGAAATAAATTATGTTTTTGTTTGCAAACGTTTTTTCTTGACTCAGCTGATTCCAATGACAATATTCAGGCCTTTTCTATTTTAATTTAAGTTCTAACTTCTAATTATTTCCAAACTATTTTACTCTGGCTCTCAAGAGGGTTATTTAAAGCAGCAGTCATTGGGCATTCTGATTTCCCTGTGTACACAGTGGGGACAGTTCCATAGACACAAACTCTTTTTTCTAATGAGTCCTTTTTAAGTCTGGTTGATTATGATTCTCTGCTTTGGAGTTGTTCTTGTGTTAATATTGGTGTGTGTTTTTCCTTTTGTCATTAACCCAGATTTCCAAAATGGCCACCGGAGGGAGCGTTTGCTTGCTCTTCCTCCATCCTTTGAAGTCAGCCAGCAATCAGTCATCTCCTCCTCTTCCTCCCCTCTCCATAAAATGATAAAGGTATCACTCCATCACAGTAACCCCACCCAGGAACAAGGGGCTGCCCTGACCCGCAAGATTACACTATATGCAACCGATCATGTAGGCAAAAATGTGTTTAAGCTTCAATAGACATTCAATGAGCAAAATAATTTTATTAACGCAGCCTTTCTTGTTGCTATTATCCTTGTGTTTATTTCATTCTCTGACTTCTTCCAACTCTCACAAACACTCTCAGTCATGCACCGTCTACTTTGGACTGCGTTGGAAGCAAAGAGGGTGAAGTGTCATGCATAAGGACACAATGACAGTATGAGCCAGCGCCACTACTACCCCACTGTGGCACCTGATTTACTGTGAGTCTGATGCATAGCTAACCTGAGCAGGGGACAGTTTACATGTTTAAGAGACTGCAGCTGACAGACAGGTAGGGCAAATTGGTCACTGTCTTTCTCATATTTGTGGAACGTTTTTGTTTTGTGTCCTCAACAGGGCTGTGTTTGTGTCTGCTCTGGGCAATGCAGCCAAAGGTTTTCAAGCATTTCCAACAAAAACATAGGCGATAATAAAGTGAAAACATGCTATTGATATTATGATAATAATGATATTATGAAAACTCCCATGAAGTTCTGCTCTGCTGGCCAAAATATAGTGAATTGGAGTTATCATATCAAATCAAACTTTATTTATGAAGTGCTTTTCATACAAAAATGTAACACAAAGTACATTAATTAAAAACAATCCTACCCCCACAATGTCCTGACCCCACAAAACTGTACAACACACGCACACACACACTATTTAAATTATTTAGATTTTAGATCTATTTATTTAAAATACAAGTATATAAAAACCATCAGACTGTCTAAAGAAGTGGACTAAGGGAGTGTGACAGCGCCAGTCAAATGAAGCTCACGAGGCTAGCAGTTATAGGGGCAAATTTGGAGCCAGTTTCATATTAGGAATAGGAATTTATTTATGAATAAAATAGCGAAATAAAAACAGCAGGATCAGAAACAGTTGGCTAGTCTATGGCTCCTACAGAGGAAACACTGGCGGGAGAAAGAGAGAAATACATTGCATGAGCAACCGTGCCGTGCTTTGGCCCACTTCCTTTAACCGGACCAAAGTCCGAACCCCAAGGTTCGATTTCGCTCACACCGGACAAACGTACCGCGCTTTAAGGGCGATCCGTGTTTGGGCATGGATCTAAAGTCCTAGTGTGAGTGCACCCAAATTATTACAAAATAAACATAATAAAAAACATATATATATTTTTTTATTTTAGCCAGTTTAGACCTGAAAAAATCCTAGTCCTAGTTTAGACCTGTTTAATCCTGCATTAGCCCTGGTTTAGTCCATGTTTGGTCTTGGTTTGGATCTGGATTAATCGAGCTTTAGAAGTGATATAGTCCTGTTACAGCTATGGTTTAATGCCTGCTTTAAATCAGCTGCATACCAGCTTTAAAATGTATCTGACTACTACATTACCGTATTACAATTTAAATTGTTCATTTTAACTTTCTTCAGATGCCTCGTGGAAAGTCGTTCCGTCGCTCCCGGGCAGCTAAGAAGAGGATGGCGGAGCGGCAGCAGCCTGCTGTTTCCGAGCATTCTTCTCGTAGAGCTGATGACGGAGATTCTAAAAGTATGTACAATAAATCTCTACCTTTCTGATTTTGTAGTTTATATATATATAAGTTACAATATTACAAATTGTCTAGGGTTTGGCACTGGCTACCGCTACCCAGTGCGTAAATGGCCAAAGTCTCTTTTCACTGGAAAGAGCCACAAGCTGGTCATCCCTCCTGAGGACCTTTACAAGAAGGTAAGTCCTTTTAACTGTAAATGCAGTTAACCAAATCTTAACTTTCTTAAATCTTATTTTTTTCAGTTTGTTCTAGTTGTTGGGGCCTCTCATCTGTGCCACTTCATAGATGGCATTGTTCAGCTACCACAGGGGAAGTTCACCTTTGGTTTCAGCTGCACCCCGGGAGCTGCAGCCGCGGAGTTTGAGAGGAAGATCGCAAACATAAAGGTGGATCGTACTCCCTCTCTTGTTGTGGTCACTGCTCCCTCCAACAACCTGACGGCCAGCAGGACTATTGCTGAGGCTGCAGCCGACTTCGGTCGTACCTTGCCACCGCTTGCAGCCGCTGGCCAAAGGGACCATATTTCCAAAACTGTTTACTCCATGCTCTCTTTTAAAAACAGTACTGTGTTGACAAGAAGGTGTTGGGGTAAATAGTAAATAAATAAATAAATAGTAAATAAATAGTAAATAAATAGTAAACAGTTCAGTCAGTTAAGTTGTGTAGATTTACAATTCTTAGACTAGTAATGAATTAAGTTAAAGTGTACACGTTCTCTCCTTTCTTCTCATTAGATAGCCTACTAGTTTAGGACTGGTTTCATCAAGCTGTAACTCTGGTTTTAAACCTTGTTAGATCCTACTATAGTGCTGGTTTAGACTGGTCAAGTCCTTGGAACGGATTTGATTGCTTTCTACACTCTCAATATTTTAACAAAATATTTTAACTATAATATTGTTGTTTTGAGGTCTGTGTCCTGGATTTTCCACCTCGTCTAATTGTTGAGGTGGATGTACAAAATCATCTGCGCCAGGAGTACCATCGTGTTGCGGCACACATGAGTATGTGTGTCTCTATGTGTCTCTCTCTGTCTCTCTCTCTCTCTTATATATATATATATATATATATATATATATATATATATATATATATATATATACACACACACACATATATAACATTTATTTATATTTTTACCGAAGGTATCAAGTACTACCCTGCTGCGGAGTACTTTCCGCCTAAGCCTGTGCCTGTGGTGTAAGGATGGGGTAAGTAATGTTCTGAAATGCAAGTATCTAATATGCAGTGGAAATAATAATTTATAAATAATTGTTGTTTTTTTTGTATCATCTGCAGGTCCATCTGAGTGATACTGATGGTGGGATGGACATCCTTGCTCAGTTGCTTTGGACTGTCTCGTTCCAACAGTTGGAGATGGCCATACCCAGTCCATCCCCACAGGCTCCAGTGTCCTCCCCACCAACCAGGAAGGTCAAGCCAAGGCTGGTCGTGACCGGCCCTGCCCCTCGGCCACGGCCACCACCTTCTGAATGGACGGAGGTCAGACGGGGAAAAAAGGTGAGGCTAGTGTCTAGTCATAACCTCAGGTTTACTCATGAATTGTTTTGAAGATTGTTTTATTACTGCCCTTGCAGAAGAACCAAACTGGAAGCCCTCCGCACTCCCCAGGGGATTCTAAGAGTCGGCTGGTTCACCAAGAGCAGGTTTGCCACGGCTGCGCCCTTCTGAATGGCCGCTGGTCGGACGGGAAAAGGTCAATAGTACCTAGTTGTACCTAGTTGTAATGTGAGCCTAGTCAGTAATTGTTATTAAGACTGATGTCATTAACATTTTATTACTGCTCTTACTTAAGGACCAGCCTGGAAGCCCTGCGCACTCCCCAGGGGTTCCCAAGAGGCGGCTGGTTCAGCAGGAACAGGTTTGTTTTGAGTGTCAGGCATTTTAAAAACACTACCTAATCTCATAATTTTGATCAAATCTCATTTTAATAGGTGGAGTCAATGTTCTCCAACTCGCTGTCCCCGGTCCGCTACGACAAGGCTATGCTGAAAGATCTCGGCTCTGTGGAGCGCACTGCTGGTCTTCCTACTGGAAAGAAGGTGGGATTACAAAGCAATTAAATTTTGATATGTGGGAAGTAAAATACTGTTTTACGTATCACCTGTCAGCCACAAAGCTGTTATGATGCCTGGCCAAGTATGTGCCTTTTATGTAATAATGCACATGCAATTGTTAAACAAATAATGATATTTAATAAGACTTTGCTGTGTGGTCATAATTTTCCTTTCTGGTCATACATGGACGGCCGATGTGATACACATTTGTCAACTTTGCTTCCCCACAAACTATTATGATACATAATAATAAGTAATAAATAAAGTAACAGATAGAAAACATGAAAACCTTTTGACTGTATTATCAAAGAGCCTCAGACTGAAATGACATGATGATGATTACATGGTGGTGACTCCTGAAACGTCACCTACCAGTGCTGCAGACATGTTGGGTGAGGATCAGGTTGGTATTGTTAAGTTTGAAATGTATTACCACAATAAAACATTTTTTCCATGCGTTTGACAAATTTACTGATGTAGGTGGAGCCAGGAGTTGGCGGACTGGTGGAGCTGGTGGAGCGTCACCCACCAGTGCCGATGTGGATGGGCTCCCTGATCATGTGTTGGTGAAGAACCTGGTCGGTATTTACAATGATTAGGTGCAGCTATGTATTAAACATGTATTAAAGATATTCAGTGACAATAGTTTCACAGCAAATTATTCGACATAGAAAAAAGAAGTTCTATTCAATTTATCATATTTACCCATCACTGAAGCCACAGGTTTTCATCCATAGTCATTTTAGATATAAGATATTCCATGCATTTTTTTTCATAGACTAAGAGTCATCACATTCCATCCAAGATGACCAAGAGGACCAAGAAAAGTGATTCATGCATATGTTGCTCTGCGGATGAAGAAAAGCCCGATTGTGATGTTTCTTTTGGTGTTGACTTGAGTGAGATGAAACGTTGCTTTTCACATCTCAAGTCTGGTAAGTCTGTGCCTCAGAACATCAGTGGATCATTTCACCAGGGGAATGATGGCTTTAAGTATCCCGGTTTTCAATGCACGCCAGTAGTGAGTCTCGCAAAGCATGTTGCGTGTCCTGTGTCTTCATGGCAGAAGCAGGACCTGGATAGAGTTCTTGTTTTGGGTGATGCGTTGTATGTACACTGCAGAGAGAGCAAAAAGATTAGCCCAGGGTCTAATATGATGCTCGTCTCAAATCTGCCACAGGAGTGGGACATTGAAGGTCAGACATTTCACTTTGAGTACGGTGACTGTGTTTCTGGTATTGTTGGTCTAGATAGTGGTGAGTTCATTGATCAAGAGGTTCTTGTTAGTTTGGAAAATGGTTTAGAGAGAATGTTGTCACATTATGACACTTGTCTGTTCACTTTATGTAAGATCACGTGTGCCATCTTTCATGATAACGCTTTGTATGCTGTCGTTGATTCTCATTCTCGTAGCAAAATTGGTATTGTACACGCAGATGGCAGTAGTGTTGTGTGTTATTTCAGGTCAATTTGTGAATTGCATTCTCACTTTTGTCATTTGGCTGATGTATTTAACAGTAGTGATAAATCATTTGAAATCAACGCGGTTGTTGTAACCAAGGCAGGTACAAATTTGATCATTAGAAAGCGGACAAGGTCAACAGATGCCAGTGAACCTACAGTTAAAGCACGGTCTCCAAAGAGTAAATGCAGCCACAGATCCAAAAAATGCAGAAATGACAAATCCAACAGTGAAGAGGTCATTGAAGGTGTCCAATTTATTGGCCATGAGCAAACTACATTGCATTTCAACCCTATCGGGACGGACATTTGCCAGTGCAAAAAAATTAATGTGGCTTTTGAACAATTAAATACCTCCCAATTAACAACAAAAAGCTCATTAGGTGTCCCATGCAAAAATGAATCCATTCATCCATCCATTCTTGAACAGAACGCTGTCAAGTACAAGAGTCTCTTGCGTCATGGGTTTGTCTCTGTTGCTGAGTATATTTAAAAAAAGAAAATGAAATATGTCAATAATTGGGCTACTGACGTCGAAATTCAGGTAACAGCTGACTATTTGGGCGTAGGTATATTTACATTTTTAAATGTAAATTGGCTGCAGTACAAGTGTAATGGCAAATTGTTGTCAAGCCAATGTATATACTTGGAAAACCGCAATAACAGTCATTATGAAGCTGTTAAGTGTGTTAAAGATTCAAATGGGATAAGTTGTTGTGGCCTTTGTCAAATTGATATTAATAAAAGTGGATACAGTTTTAGATTTCGGGGGATCTCTCTAGTAAATACTGAACATGTTAAAACAGCTAAACTGTAAAGCACTTTGTGTTACATTTTTTGTATGAAAAGCGCTTTATAAATAAAGTTTGATTGATTGATTGATGGTCCAAGTCAGTCAGCAGTGGGCTGTAGGTAAGACAGAGTCAGTGATGCGCTGATCTTGTGTAGGTGGTCGATTCTACAGTTGCATATCACCTTAAACTAATACGTACTGCACAAAATCATACATCGACAAGTATCCAAAGGTTCTCATGGTCTGCTTTAACATTTCAGCACTGAACCAAGGGATGTCCTCGGAGCACTGAGCCTATGAAGCGCCCCTTCTCCCTTTGTACTCCTCCCCTCCTTTCCCAGACGAGGGAAACTTGAAGATGAGCGCACTCTGGTGACCATGATGTGGGACTGCTGCTGTATCTGGGCACTGGTGTCCTCAGGTGCGAGCCAACACGCATCATGCGCTGTTTCCTGGAAGGACACTTTTGGGCGCCTGTGTCAACTCACCGGGAATTAGAACTAATGTAACGTCTGTGTTTTATAGCGCACACTGATGGAGCTCTTTTGGTATCTGTCCATCCACCTGATGCAAAGCAACAGCAGTGGGACCTGCCCTCTGTTCTCATGGAGGAGCCAGCATGTCTACAAATCCTACACAAATAGCCATGGCACCTGTAAAAACACTCCCTTGCAGCAACCAAAAACTGATAAAAGACTATTTGAGAAATCCATTTCTTTTCTCTCAACTTCAGGTTCAGGTTACGTTTGAAAACGCCAGCCTCAGTCACATGACGTCTAATGGATAAAGTGTGAGAAATGTCAAAAGTTTGCATGTGTCGGCATTTCCTTCTTAAATGTGCACTCTGGGCATTTTATTGTGTGTGTGTGTGTGTGTGTGTGCGTGCGGGGGTGCGTGTGTGTGTGTGTGTGTGTGTGTGTGTGTGTGTGTGTGCGTGCGTGCGTGCGTGCGTGTAGAGGGGGGTCTGTTACCCCCTGTCTCCAGATATGTTCGGTCTTTACCTGGAATGTTCCGCACTATGACATTAGACTCTTGTAACTTGTCACTTGGCCCGGTGGCATCACCCGCTTGTCTCCATGGAGACTGATCATTTGGATGTCTTACTGCGGAGTATTCCAGGCTCGGATACAAGCTGGTGGCAGACCCTTGACCAGAAAAGTACATACACAGGGCACATTTAAAGCTCCTATATTGCACACAGTGATTCTTGTGAGCTTTAAGCCATGTTACAATCCTGTTACCGCCTCAAAAACAGACGTGGAGCTGTGTTTTCTTTTATTCTCACATCTGCTGAAGTAATCCTGCATTTTCAGTTGGCCTACACCTCCAAACCTCAAAATGCTCTGTTCCACCTTGTGATGCCATCAAGCCCTCATTTTCACCTTAACAGCTCCTTTTACAATGTCCAGTGTCACTGGACAAACTGCTCTCCATCGTGGACATTCCCGCTCACCCACTGCACCAGACGATAGAGACAGAGGCTTTAATCCTGTATCTGTAGAATCACAGGGGCCACTGTACAGAAGGCTCCTTTTCACTTGACTTTTTATTTCACACATTTTCAAATTCTTACATGTGTTATGCTGTCTTATGTTATTCTGGCTACTTCTCTTTACCTGTGCAAACACCTTTTTTTAAATTTATTTATTTATTTAGCGGTCCCTCAGATTCAATCAAGACGCAGAGAGCTTCGACTGGTGCCAATATTTTACTGGTTTAAATCACATCAAATCGCACCGTGAAAACTACACGGCAAAGAAAAACAGAAAAAACACCAATACTTAACAGTGAAATCAAATATACTAACATAAATTGTGACTAAAATTGTCCACATTTACTTACCTATTATACATATGACAAAAGTGCAATCATAACAGAAATAACACACACACACACACACACACACACACAAAAATTTTGCCCAAAAAGGAGTGGGAAGAAGAAAACTTATTTAATCCCAGCCCCTCTTCTAATTTAACATAATGAGCTTTCTTTTGCATTCTTTTTTACATTAGACCATATGAACTATTTACAAGTGAGGACAATGAGTCACTGTTAAAGCTTAGTAACACAACTATCATCATACTGCAATAACACAAAAGTTAAAAGTGCTAAGCTCTTCAATGGGGGCGCACACTTTGCATTGCTGTTTTAGACAAGTTTAAAGTAGTGATTTATAAAATGATATGGAATTATTGTTTTATTGTAAACTTATTTTGTAGAGTTTAGCATTAGCATTTGAACATTTTTAGCCAAGACACCATAACGCTGAAGTAAGTTTCTAGTTTGTACATTTTGTTCACTGAAATTGGCAATAAAACTCTTCCTGAGTTTGACTAGTGTTGTTCACAAATCTAAACAGGCTGTGAATGTTAAGATCTGGGTAAAACAACATTTATTAATTTACTCTAATAAAGCAATAGAACTGTATTTATATAGGCCATTTTAAAATAACCAATTATTTCTAAAGGTGCACTATGTAACGATGTCTGGAGTAGGATACTCCACCGATATGTCTCCATAGAAATGTTATTGCTTTGATTAGAACGTTCCACAGTATTGCAGTAAACCAAACTATCTCTATAGAGAAAAGTTGCAAGTCATTTCTGTGGACAGAGAAGTGTTTGTTTTTCTGTTTTGTTGAGTACTTAAAACATCCATCCAACTTATAATATGTTACACAGAGTTTAGTGAAATGCTGTGTAACTTTCTAGTTAAAGGAATCTCCATAATGCCCCTTTAAGTAAATTGTACTAAAAATATTTACTTTGTATAATTCTTAAAAAAAATGACATAAGAATTCAAAATCAACCTTCCATTTATTGACAAATTTCTGGACATTCTTTGGGTACTTTCTGATCAGCTTCAGCTCTTGCTCTTCATCCTCTGGAGACAGGGTTCTTCTCGTCAGCTTCGTCAGATCACAGGACCACAGGGTCCAGCTGGCCCCTCCAAACCAGTCACCATGGAAACAGAAACAGATTTAAGGCATTAAGTGCACATTCAAAAGGAGTTACTATGGAATTGTTATTATTTTCTTACCTTGTGTTTTTTTTATTACTATTAGAGTCATGTTTCATAACATCACATCTGATCAGCTCTTGCTCTTGATTGGAGACAGGGTTCTTCTCGTCAGCTTCGTCAGATCACAGGACCACGGGGCCCAGCTGGCCCCTCCAAACCAGTCACCATGAAAACATAAAAAGAGACAGTGTAAAGGCGTTAAGTGCACATTCAAAAGGAGCTAATATTAAATTATTATTATTTCTTACCTTATTTTTGTTTATTATTATTAGTCAAGTATCGTCACATCACTTCTGATCAGCTCTTGCTCTTCATTGGAGACAGGGTTCTTCTCGTCAGCTTCGTCAGATCACAGGACCACGGGGCTCAGCTGGCCCCTCCAAATCAATCACTCTAGAAACAGAAACAGAGTTAAGGCATTAAGTGCACATTCAAAAGGAGCTACTATGGAATTGTTATTATTTTCTTACCTTGTGTTTGTTTGTTATTATTAGTCAAGCTTCATCACATCACTTCTGATCAGCTCTTCTTCTTCATCCTCTGGAGACAGGGTTCTTCTCGTCAGCTTCGTCAGATCACAGGACCACGGGGCCCAGCTGGCCCCTCCAAACCAGTCACCATGGAAACATAAAAAGAGACAGTGTAAAGGCGTTAAGTGCACATTCAAAAGGAGCTAATATGAAATTATTATTATTTCTTACCTTATTTTTGTTTATTATTATTAGTCAAGTATCGTCACATCACTTCTGATCAGTTCTTGCTCTTCATTGGAGACAGGGTTCTTCTCGTCAGCTTCGTCAGATCACAGGACCACAGGACCACAGGGTCCAGCTGGCCCCTCCAAACCAGTCACCATGGAAACAGAAACAGATTTAAGGCGTTAAGTGCACATTCAAAAGGAGCTACTATGGAATTATTATTATTTCTTACCATATGTTTGTTGATTATTATTACAGTCAAATGCTTTTATTAAGATGACTTAAAATAACACACTGTTCCACTGACTCATCAGTGAGCACACTCCCATCTCTGTATCTCTGCTGTTACAATTCTTCACAGTAAAATTCTTCACAGTATTTAATTTACAAAAAAAAAACAAAAAGTAGATGTTGGGACTGTCCCACTGACCGGTGAGTTAGTGAACACACCCACATCTCCAGATACAATCATTCAGAACAGAACAAGTCACTATTTATGTACAGCCTTCAAAGAGTCTGCTTATAAAGACATAGATTATATAACGTATTTCATTTGAAATGGCACATTACCATCAGAGAGGACAATTTGAATCCGGCACAACATAAACAGGAGATATGAGTGAACAAAGCCACATCTCCACAGTTTAGTATTGTGCACTCGCAGTTATTATGATGAGAAGTTGACATTTTCTCTGTACTTGAACTCATCACAATGTATTAGGTCTTAGTTATTTGCAGAAGATCTGCACGTGTTGAGAATATGGCTTCACTATCGTAAAGCTCCATATACAGGCTGATATTGTGTCTGGATTACTATCTGCTATGTTTTGTTTGAGCAGAAGCTTCAGTCCATCAGAAAGGGGTGCTACATTAGATGTGGCAGCCGCTGGTTAACATTTAGTAGTGCACTGGGCTGGTTCGGTCTCAGCTTATAGCTGTGGACTTATGTGGACTAGTGCACGGCTACTATAGCTATATTTAGCTATATTTTTGATCTGTTTTGTGTCACATAAATACTTCGAAGTTACACATACATGTGCAGTCCTTCGAAGTTGTACTTCTACTAAGTACTATAAAACACACCTCTAACCCTCCTATGCCCAGAAAAACACAAGTTTAAGGTAAATGCAAGGTGTACTATGCAGGAATTTCTGTCAAACTGTAGTACTCTGATTAAATTTAGTGTATCAATTAGCCCATGGGCCCCGGCCCTATGGTTAAGAATCACTCAGAATATACTGACAAAACTTTACTTTTACTTTTTTACTTTTTATCATCAAGATTTCTTAAGTTTTTATGAAATCCTACATAATAATCCTTGCTTTTGTTCTACTTAAAAACTTGAAACACACAAAAATAGTAAAACGTCAATGTAAGGTGTACTATGCAGGAATTTCTGTCAAACTGTAGTACTCTGATTAAATTTAGTGTATCAATTAGCCCATGGGCCCCGGCCCTATGGTTAAGAATCACTCAGAATATACTGACAAAACTTTACTTTTTTTACTTTTTATCATCAAGATTTCTTAAGTTTTTATGAAATCCTACATAATAATCCTTGCTTTTGTTCTACTTAAAAACTTGAAACACACAAAAATAGTAAAACGTCAATGTAAGGTGTACTATGCAGGAATTTCTGTCAAACTGTAGTACTCTGATTAAATTTAGTGTATCAATTAGCCCATGGGCCCCGGCCCTATGGTTAAGAATCACTCAGAATATACTGACAAAACTTTACTTTTTTTACTTTTTATCATCAAGATTTCTTAAGTTTTTATGAAATCCTACATAATAATCCTTGCTTTTGTTCTACTTAAAAACTTGAAACACACAAAAATAGTAAAACGTCAATGTAAGGTGTACTATGCAGGAATTTCTGTCAAACTGTAGTACTCTGATTAAATTTAGTGTATCAATTAGCCCATGGGCCCCGGCCCTATGGTTAAGAATCACTCAGAATATACTGACAAAACTTTACTTTTTTTACTTTTTATCATCAAGATTTCTTAAGTTTTTATGAAATCCTACATAATAATCCTTGCTTTTGTTCTACTTAAAAACTTGAAACACACAAAAATAGTAAAACGTCAATGCAAGGTGTACTATGCAGGAATTTCTGTCAAACTGTAGTATTTAAATAATTAGGAGTTTAGTCAGTGAAAAAAAGTAAAAATGTGTTTCATTAATTATTTTTATGTTTGTTGAAATCCTACATAGTATTCCCTACTTTTTTGTATTTTTTTGTTTTTGTTTCAAATAAAAGTACAAGGTGTACTATGCAGGAATTTCGGTAAAACTGCAATACTCAGATTCAAATCAGAATAGAAATGACACTAAACTCAACAAGAAAAGATTATAATTTTATCATCAGTTTTTTGTTTTATGAAATCCTACATAGTATTCCTTAACTTCAATTTACTACTTTTTTAAATCAAGAAATCAATCAAGAAATCAATCAAGAAATCAATGGATGATGGGCGTGGTTGAAGGTGGTAAATGTCGCCGCATTGAGCCAAGCTCTGAGTCTGTGAGGCTGAGTTCAGACCTCGTCTGACTCGGAGTCTTGGAGCACGTTGGAGGAGGAGAGGCACGGCCGCTTGGAGGAGGGGTCTTCCACTTCTTCATCCTCTTCATCCCTGAAGCGCTTGCGTCCGCTGGGGGGAAGGAAGTCCAGCGCAGGACCCACAGGGAGTGGGTGAGGAGCAGGAGGCGAGCAGGCCGCACGAGCCACCGGTGGAGCAGGAACCCCCCGCCTGCCCAAAGGAAACACCTCCAGGGGGAGACGAGCGAAGTAGCGGTCCTCTGCCCTCTGGTCTTCGTCCTCTTCCTCCTCAGAGCGACTCTTGTAGCCAAAGTCTGCGTCCCTCCAGTCCTCTTCATCAGACGACCCAAAGTCGTCGTTCCAGTCCTCTTCATCAGACGACCCAAAGTCGTCGCTCCCGTCCTCTTCATCAGACGACCAAAACAGAGACCTAGGACCATCTACCTCTAACTCACCCTGGTCGTGCTCGTCCCAAGAGTAGTCTGGAAGGTCCTCCGCCAGAAGGTGCAGACTGTCCCAAGGGTCCACGGCCTCTGCAACAGGTTTAACAACGTTAAACACACTTTAAATTGTAGCTGGAGCAAGGCTCCATAGGCTTTAATGACCTACTACTATACTATACTATACTATACTACTACTGCTGCTACTCTACTTATTTTAGTAACATATCGAAGAGGCCGGCTGAATACATTTGGTTGCGTATGACGTTATCCTGAGGCTCTTAGGCTTAGGTAGGGTAATAAAAAAATGGACATCTAACAGCACACCCCAGCACACAGTACGACGTTATTTGTTCAATATAAAGATAAGATAAACCATTTTGTCCCAAAATATAAATGACAGTGTTGCAACGCAAGGTTCAAGAACAGCAGGAGAACAGGAACATGCAATCAAGATAAATTATACTGTAAAGATTTATAATAGACAATTCATTCATTCATTAACACAACACTTTGTCAGCAGAATAAAGCTATAAGGCTACAAAACTCTGCACAGTAAGTGGCTCTGACTGTGGTTATGAACAGTGTAGCATATGGACAGGAATAAATAGCAGGTAAAGAAACTTGAATACATTATATTATTTGCACAATTAGTGGCTATAACTATGGATTATCAACAGTGCAGCATATGGACAAATTAAATCAATAAATAGCAGTTAAGTGACTTGAGTGAATAGTACCAGTAAAGGTTCGCATTAGTATTGCACATAATTACTACAGGTGGATGACACATAACACAGTTCACTAACGCCATCTAAACCAAAGCTCAAAGGAAAGGCTCAAATTCGATCCAAACACTGGGAATTCTATGGAGATCAAATGTGCATTTTTTAAATGTACATTTTTTAAACATTCCATTTGGAACGGCCGGCTGGGCGCCATGTTTTTTTTACAGAATGCCACTCAAACCCTGATGAATATCAAGAAAATCAAGTGATTTTCTATCAATGTGACGGTAACTGTTGACTACACATTCGTGTTGATATATTTAGACCAGTTTCACCAACAATTCATCGGTATCCAAAATGAAATCGTTAAGTGAAAGTCACAAACTATCAAATGTTTCACAAACCTAGTTATGTTAGGAGCCCGACCGTCCAAACAGTCACAGATGGATAAAACTTTTCTTGTCATGAAATATTTGGGCTCTGTTATTAATATTTATCACAATTTACCATCATTGAATGTTATTTGATAAATCTTACCTCCGGGGATGAGGTCCAAGTGGCCGAGGAGCAGGCGGGAGAAGCGGTCCATGGTGGTGTGTGTCCAAACCCTCAACAAGTGTTAACAGAGACAGATGTTAGAACTGTTAAAACTGTGAAAACTGTTTTACAACTGTTTTACAACTGCTGAGGCTGAGAGGTTAATAAGATGTGAATGCCGAAGTCAGTACACAAGTGTCCAGCGAGCGTTCAAGAAGCGTTCTCAAGTGAGAAGGGGACGACTGAGAGCGCAGCCGCTTTATATAGGGCCCGGGAAGTTCTGTTGTTATGGCGCCGACGCACTGACGGACCGTGCGTCTGTGTGCGTCTGTGTGCGTCTGTGCGCCTTTGACTTGACTCGAAGCTTTTACAAATGTGAGGACAGGCGCTTAGCTCTGATCATTTCACTGCAGTAGTCTCATGTGCAATTGTAATGGTTGTAAAACAAGACAATGTGCAAATTATACATTTATGATACAGTATTACTACTGTTAAATATAGAATTCATAATAAGATTTATGTTAAAAAGTAAAGTAATTTGATTTTATTGGTACATGATTATTATTTGTATTGCATGATTGTACTATATTATATTATTACCATTTTCTGGCATTGTGGAAAGGTTTTGGTTGGTTGAAGCACATCCGGTCCGGTGAACAGGAGGGGGCGCTCTGGTTCAGTCTCAGGTCATTAAAACCACTGACTTGAGACCTGAACGAACGCTGTTTGTTCATTCAACTTTTATTCCCCCTTTTTCAGGTAACTATGTGCTTTTGATGTACCAAGTTTGTACAAAAGTTATATTATAATTAATATTGATCATTAAAACCACTGACTTGAGACCTGAACGAACGCTGTTTGTTCATTCAACTTTTATTCCCCCTTTTTCAGGGGACGTGGTTGTAACACAGTTCATTTGAAGAGGATAATCGTTAGACAAGGGTCCGGTCCGTTTTACGTGGAGCCTAAATTAGACAACGCTAGGGGCGATTCTAGGCTTCAAGTTTACGGGTGCTTAGCACCAAGGAGGTAATACAAGAGTAATGCGCCAAAAATACCATACCAAGTGCTCCCCAGTCATCTGCCAGGGTTTTTTCCATCATGTGATGCGTTTCTTACCTAGACTCACTTTTCCCTTAATCACTAGGTTTGGAGGTTATGTCATTTTCTTTTCTTTTGAAAAGAGATGTGTCGGCAGAGAGAGAAACAGAGAAAGAGAGAGCCACGGAGCGATCTCAAATCAACTCACGTTTAAGATGCTGATACCGCTGCAAAACACGGGACATTTCAGCGCAGATACTGAAGTTTGACATCCTCTCAGACTTAAACTGACTAAAACAGTCAGCTCAGTAAGATAACAAAGACCTCTTCATTTTAGGAGTGAACTATGGGGGTGCATTGGCCATTCTACGGGAGGCTAGTGCACCCTTTATTGTATTTGATAAAGTTTAGTTGAAGAATTTGTTATTCATTTTTATTATATTTAAGCTATGAAGCATCTTGGACCTGATCTTAGTGAAAATGCTCTATGAACACAAGTACTTACAAAACAGTGTATAGGCTATTGAATTGAAATAAATTATGTTTTTGTTTGCAAACGTTTTTTCTTGACTCAGCTGATTCCAATGACAATATTCAGGCCTTTTCTATTTTAATTTAAGTTCTAACTTCTAATTATTTCCAAACTATTTTACTCTGGCTCTCAAGAGGGTTATTTAAAGCAGCAGTCATTGGGCATTCTGATTTCCCTGTGTACACAGTGGGGACAGTTCCATAGACACAAACTCTTTTTTCTAATGAGTCCTTTTTAAGTCTGGTTGATTATGATTCTCTGCTTTGGAGTTGTTCTTGTGTTAATATTGGTGTGTGTTTTTCCTTTTGTCATTAACCCAGATTTCCAAAATGGCCACCGGAGGGAGCGTTTGCTTGCTCTTCCTCCATCCTTTGAAGTCAGCCAGCAATCAGTCATCTCCTCCTCTTCCTCCCCTCTCCATAAAATGATAAAGGTATCACTCCATCACAGTAACCCCACCCAGGAACAAGGGGCTGCCCTGACCCGCAAGATTACACTATATGCAACCGATCATGTAGGCAAAAATGTGTTTAAGCTTCAATAGACATTCAATGAGCAAAATAATTTTATTAACGCAGCCTTTCTTGTTGCTATTATCCTTGTGTTTATTTCAGGACTCAGGCTGCTGTTTCAAGAATGCATTTAATGAAGTTATTAAGTTTCATTCACAGCACAATAAAGTCAGTGGTACTTTGTTATAGCTAATGGCCCTCGCAAAGCTTCCATATTGTTTGTGCGTGATATAGAAGTTCAATGAATATGTGAATATTTTTTTGAGATAAACCATGCAGGAATTACATTTACAAATGACAACTAAAGTGGGTTAAAAAAACAAAAAACTTTTTGTCCTTAAGTGGATATCTTAGACAGGAAAAACTCATTCCAATGATTTTGAAGACTAGTGATTCTTTTCAATTTTGACACGTTCAAAATGTTTCTGTAACATACATCTTTATTCACTGATTGCCTGTCCAAACAAGATGACGTGAATATGCAAGACAAATAGTCTGGAAGTTGTGTGATTGAATGAGAGAGAAACTTGTAGCCCATATTTAATAGTACCTTTAATAAAAATGTGCTGTTAAGCCCCAAAACGTTGTTTTGTTAGTTTCTCCAAGCTGCTACAGGTTCTGTTGTGAACAAACGAATTGTCAACATCTAAAGGGTTAACCTTTTCCACAAGAGATTGACATCTAGCTCTCCACCAATGAGTTCTCTTAAGCTGCGCAGTTGTCCCGCCCCATGGCCCCACACGCGCGCAGCCACCAGGCCTCTTTCTCCTTTCTTCCAATTTGAACACATGAGGCACTGGCAGAAACTGAGACTGAAAAAAAAAACGAATAAAGGTACAAACTATACACAGAATGATGATTTAAACTATCAGTTGTTGAAGCTAAGCATTATATTTATTTGAGAGAAACGATATATTAAGCGAGAGATTCATTATTTGTACCCTCTGCACTTTTGGTTGTAGACAAGAGAGGCTAGGAAGCAGCGCCATTTTGAGCTCCAGCCTTTTCTCTACTGTGAGATCGGTGAGCATTTTGTTGTTCATGTTTAAGGTCAAATTGTAAAATGCACATGGTTTGATGCTTACACTGTAAAATATTTTATTATCAGAGGGATTTATTCTATGTTTTGGTTGTTTACTGCAATTTTAATGCAGTCTGTTTTTGATTTGAGAATGTTTTAGTAATTTCATGATTTGTGAATATTTCAGAAAAGCTAATGTATTAGACAGTAATACAACATGACTACATTTCATTGTCTTATTTTCGCATGTAAAAATGAGTAATGTTAAAAGCAATAAGTTACAGTCAGAACAGACTGTGAAAATAGTTTTAATTGTACACTTATAGTATTTTATGACACTGTCTGACAGGTCAGGTTTTTTTTTGTTGGGCGGACCTATCGTTGATGGCGAGCCACCCCACTTGGACGAACTGGTTGATTCGATCATCTACTGCACGGTGCAGTGTGGTAGGCCCCACAGCAACAAACCCCTTCCACGCCTTGTCACTTGCTGCCCCCTTCCTTACACACATCCCTTGGAACACTGGACATTAAACTTACTTGGAACTCATAAGGACTTTTGTGGACTGCACACATATCTTCACAAGCAGGAAGTGAACTTGGGGTGGGGTAGAGTGATTCCTACACAAATGGTTTTGTTGCGTAATTGATTTGTTTTATGAATATAATGTGGATCCAATTTTGTGACTGAGCCAGGTTTATTTGAAGTTAACCTAAATCTAAAATTGAAAGGGTGCACCCAAGTAAGAGCTTGTGACTACTGTGATTGTAGAAGGATTGTCACTAAGAAGTGTTGGTACCAAAAAGATCATTTTATTTTAAATTTTATTTTCTTAATTTAATACAAGCCGGCATTTAAAATCTTTAAGCCTTTGTCTGAGTCTCATTCACATCACTGCACCTGTAAGTAGTCGAATCTTCTGGTCCAAATTACTGTAAAGTACGGTTGGAGTACATTTTGGTTAAATTTATATTCCTACTGTAACAAGAGGGTTACAAACTCAAGGTCACTTCTTGTTGAAAATGTTTGCTAACAAGTTAAACAAAGCGAAAAATTTCTCAGAGAAAATATTGTTTCATTATTAGTTGGGACAGTGCATTTCAATGAACATACATGAGATACATGCTGTGAACTCCCCAGGTTGTAGCTATGGGTTAATTTTCATTCATTTCTGACCATTCTCTGACTTCTTCCAACTCTCACAAACACTCTCAGTCATGCACCGTCTACTTTGGACTGCGTTGGAAGCAAAGAGGGTGAAGTGTCATGCATAAGGACACAATGACAGTATGAGCCAGCGCCACTACTACCCCACTGTGGCACCTGATTTACTGTGAGTCTGATGCATAGCTAACCTGAGCAGGGGACAGTTTACATGTTTAAGAGACTGCAGCTGACAGACAGGTAGGGCAAATTGGTCAATTCAATTCAATTCAATTCAATTTTTTTTTTGTATAGCCCAAAATCACAACAAGAGTTATCTCGGCGGACTTCACAAAATTGTTGATAATAAAGCAGAATAAGAAACAATCATAAATCAAAAATACAGAATGTTCAACAACAAGCAGGCAAATGGATAATTGTCCCAGCATCTCCTGTCCTTAGACCCTCCTTCTCGGCAAGGAAAAACTCCGAAAAACCCAATGGGAAAACGGAGAAACCTCGAGGAGAACCACAGTGAAGGAGAGATCCACTCCTATGGACGGACAGGCAGATGAAACTACTAATCTAGCAGGACGAGGACAGTTAATCCAGGACAGGGAAGGAGAGGAGGGGTCCAGGTCCTCGACACTAGGGGGCAGCAGCGGTCCAAACTGGAACAGCAGCATCTGAAACAGTTACACTCCCCAAAAGGGGAGTGGGACAGGGACAACATGTGAATAGCAAAGAACAGACTACGAATGAACTAGTAATTGAATATTCTTAACAGTAGGAGGAGAAAAAGTAGGAGAAACCAGAGGACAGTGCTCAAGTTGCCATACTTTCCCCAGTAATATATCTCCTAGAGCAGCTTAACTAGGCCTATGGGTTTAGTTTCTGTTCCTAACTGACCTGACCATAAGCTAATTCAAAGAGGAACGTTTTGAGCCTAATCTTAAATGTAGAGACTGTGTCAGCTTCTTTGACATGAGCAGGGAGCTGATTCCACAACAAGGGTGCTTGGTACCTAAAAGCTCTACCTCCTAAAGTACTTTTAGCGACTCTAGGAACCACCAATAGTGCAGCATTTTGAGAGCGGAGTGAACGGTTAGGATGATAAGGTACAATTTCATCTTTAATGTAGGAAGGGGCCATGTCATTTACAGCTTTATAGGTTAGAAGAAGAATTTTAAATTTTACTCTAAACTCAACCGGAAGCCAATGAAGATTTTTTAATACTGGAGTAATGTGCTCTCGTTTTTTAGTACCTGTTAGTATTCTTGCTGCTGCATTTTGAACCAATTGAAGGCTTTTTATAGAGCTTTTAGGACAAGCTGCAAGCAGGGAGTTACAGTAGTTTAACCTCGAAGTGAGTCTTTCTCATATTTGTGGAACGTTTTTGTTTTGTGTCCTCAACAGGGCTGTGTTTGTGTCTGCTCTGGGCAATGCAGCCAAAGGTTTTCAAGCATTTCCAACAAAAACATAGGCGATAATAAAGTGAAAACATGCTATTGATATTATGATAATAATGATATTATTAAAACTCCCATGAAGTTCTGCTCTGCTGGCCAAAATATAGTGAACTGGAGTTATCATATCAAATCAAACTTTATTTATGAAGTGCTTTTCATACAAAAATGTAACACAAAGTACATTAATTAAAAACAATCCTACCCCCACAATGTCCTGACCCCACAAAACTGTACAACACACGCACACACACACTATTTAAATTATTTAGATTTTAGATCTATTTATTTAAAATACAAGTATATAAAAACCATCAGACTGTCTAAAGAAGTGGACTAAGGGAGTGTGACAGCGCCAGTCAAATGAAGCTCACGAGGCTAGCAGTTATAGGGGCAAATTTGGAACCAGTTTCATATTAGGAATAGGAATTTATTTATGAATAAAATAGCGAAATAAAAACAGCAGGATCAGAAACAGTTGGCTAGTCTATGGCTCCTACAGAGGAAACACTGGCGGGAGAAAGAGAGAAATACATTGCATGAGCAACCGTGCCGTGCTTTGGCCCACTTCCTTTAACCGGACCAAAGTCCGAACCCCACGGTTCGATTTCGCTCACACCGGACAAACGTACCGCGCTTTAAGGGCGATCCGTGTTTGGGCATGGATCTAAAGTCCTAGTGTGAGTGCACCCAAATTACAAAATAAACATAATAAAAAACATATATATATTTTTTTATTTTAGCCAGTTTAGACCTGAAAAAATCCTAGTCCTAGTTTAGACCTGTTTAATCCTGCATTAGCCCTGGTTTAGTCCATGTTTGGTCTTGGTTTGGATCTGGATTAATCGAGCTTTAGAAGTGATATAGTCCTGTTACAGCTATGGTTTAATGCCTGCTTTAAATCAGCTGCACACCAGCTTTAAAATGTATCTGACTACTACATTACCGTATTACAATTGAAATTGTTCATTTTAACTTTCTTCAGATGCCTCGTGGAAAGTCGTGCCGTCGCTCCCGGGCAGCTAAGAAGAGGATGGCGGAGCGGCAGCAGCCTGCTGTTTCCGAGCATTCTTCTCGTAGAGCTGATGACGGAGATTCTAAAAGTATGTACAATAAATCTCTACCTTTCTGATTTTGTAGTTTATATATATATATAAGTTACAATATTACAAATTGTCTAGGGTTTGGCACTGGCTACCGCTACCCAGTGCGTAAATGGCCAAAGTCTCTTTTCACTGGAAAGAGCCACAAGCTGGTCATCCCTCCTGAGGACCTTTACAAGAAGGTAAGTCCTTTTAACTGTAAATGCAGTTAACCAAATCTTAACTTTCTTAAATCTTATTTTTTTCAGTTTGTTCTAGTTGTTGGGGCCTCTCATCTGTGCCACTTCATAGATGGCATTGTTCAGCTACCACAGGGGAAGTTCACCTTTGGTTTCAGCTGCACCCCGGGAGCTGCAGCCGCGGAGTTTGAGAGGAAGATCGCAAACATAAAGGTGGATCGTACTCCCTCTCTTGTTGTGGTCACTGCTCCCTCCAACAACCTGACGGCCAGCAGGACTATTGCTGAGGCTGCAGCCGACTTCGGTCGTACCTTGCCACCGCTTGCAGCCGCTGGCCAAAGGGACCATATTTCCAAAACTGTTTACTCCATGCTCTCTTTTAAAAACAGTACTGTGTTGACAAGAAGGTGTTGGGGTAAATAGTAAATAAATAAATAAATAGTAAATAAATAGTAAATAAATAGTAAACAGTTCAGTCAGTTAAGTTGTGTAGATTTACAATTCTTAGACTAGTAATGAATTAAGTTAAAGTGTACACGTTCTCTCCTTTCTTCTCATTAGATAGCCTACTAGTTTAGGACTGGTTTCATCAAGCTGTAACTCTGGTTTTAAACCTTGTTAGATCCTACTATAGTGCTGGTTTAGACTGGTCAAGTCCTTGGAACGGATTTGATTGCTTTCTACACTCTCAATATTTTAACAAAATATTTTAACTATAATATTGTTGTTTTGAGGTCTGTGTCCTGGATTTTCCACCTCGTCTAATTGTTGAGGTGGATGTACAAAATCATCTGCGCCAGGAGTACCATCGTGTTGCGGCACACATGAGTACGTGTGTCTCTATGTGTCTCTCTCTGTCTCTCTCTCTCTCTTTTATATATATATATATATATATATACACACACACACACACACACACACACACACACACACACACACACACACACACACACACACACACACATATATAACATTTATTTATATTTTTACCGAAGGTATCAAGTACTACCCTGCTGCGGAGTACTTTCCGCCTAAGCCTGTGCCTGTGGTGTAAGGATGGGGTAAGTAATGTTCTGAAATGCAAGTATCTAATATGCAGTGGAAATAATAATTTATAAATAATTGTTGTTTTTTTTGTATCATCTGCAGGTCCATCTGAGTGATACTGATGGTGGGATGGACATCCTTGCTCAGTTGCTTTGGACTGTCTCGTTCCAACAGTTGGAGATGGCCATACCCAGTCCATCCCCACAGGCTCCAGTGTCCTCCCCACCAACCAGGAAGGTCAAGCCAAGGCTGGTCGTGACCGGCCCTGCCCCTCGGCCACGGCCACCACCTTCTGAATGGACGGAGGTCAGACGGGGAAAAAAGGTGAGGCTAGTGTCTAGTCATAACCTCAGGTTTACTCATGAATTGTTTTGAAGATTGTTTTATTACTGCCCTTGCAGAAGAACCAAACTGGAAGCCCTCCGCACTCCCCAGGGGATTCTAAGAGTCGGCTGGTTCACCAAGAGCAGGTTTGCCACGGCTGCGCCCTTCTGAATGGCCGCTGGTCGGACGGGAAAAGGTCAATAGTACCTAGTTGTACCTAGTTGTAATGTGAGCCTAGTCAGTAATTGTTATTAAGACTGATGTCATTAACATTTTATTACTGCTCTTACTTAAGGACCAGCCTGGAAGCCCTGCGCACTCCCCAGGGGTTCCCAAGAGGCGGCTGGTTCAGCAGGAACAGGTTTGTTTTGAGTGTCAGGCATTTTAAAAACACTACCTAATCTCATAATTTTGATCAAATCTCATTTTAATAGGTGGAGTCAATGTTCTCCAACTCGCTGTCCCCGGTCCGCTACGACAAGGCTATGCTGAAAGATCTCGGCTCTGTGGAGCGCACTGCTGGTCTTCCTACTGGAAAGAAGGTGGGATTACAAAGCAATTAAATTTTGATATGTGGGAAGTAAAATACTGTTTTACGTATCACCTGTCAGCCACAAAGCTGTTATGATGCCTGGCCAAGTATGTGCCTTTTATGTAATAATGCACATGCAATTGTTAAACAAATAATGATATTTAATAAGACTTTGCTGTGTGGTCATAATTTTCCTTTCTGGTCATACATGGACGGCCGATGTGATACACATTTGTCAACTTTGCTTCCCCACAAACTATTATGATACATAATAATAAGTAATAAATAAAGTAACAGATAGAAAACATGAAAACCTTTTGACTGTATTATCAAAGAGCCTCAGACTGAAATGACATGATGATGATTACATGGTGGTGACTCCTGAAACGTCACCTACCAGTGCTGCAGACATGTTGGGTGAGGATCAGGTTGGTATTGTTAAGTTTGAAATGTATTACCACAATAAAACATTTTTTCCATGCGTTTGACAAATTTACTGATGTAGGTGGAGCCAGGAGTTGGCGGACTGGTGGAGCTGGTGGAGCGTCACCCACCAGTGCCGATGTGGATGGGCTCCCTGATCATGTGTTGGTGAAGAACCTGGTCGGTATTTACAATGATTAGGTGCAGCTATGTATTAAACATGTATTAAAGATATTCAGTGACAATAGTTTCACAGCAAATTATTCGACATAGAAAAAAGAAGTTCTATTCAATTTATCATATTTACCCATCACTGAAGCCACAGGTTTTCATCCATAGTCATTTTAGATATAAGATATTCCATGCATTTTTTTTCATAGACTAAGAGTCATCACATTCCATCCAAGATGACCAAGAGGACCAAGAAAAGTGATTCATGCATATGTTGCTCTGCGGATGAAGAAAAGCCCGATTGTGATGTTTCTTTTGGTGTTGACTTGAGTGAGATGAAACGTTGCTTTTCACATCTCAAGTCTGGTAAGTCTGTGCCTCAGAACATCAGTGGATCATTTCACCAGGGGAATGATGGCTTTAAGTATCCCGGTTTTCAATGCACGCCAGTAGTGAGTCTCGCAAAGCATGTTGCGTGTCCTGTGTCTTCATGGCAGAAGCAGGACCTGGATAGAGTTCTTGTTTTGGGTGATGCGTTGTATGTACACTGCAGAGAGAGCAAAAAGATTAGCCCAGGGTCTAATATGATGCTCGTCTCAAATCTGCCACAGGAGTGGGACATTGAAGGTCAGACATTTCACTTTGAGTACGGTGACTGTGTTTCTGGTATTGTTGGTCTAGATAGTGGTGAGTTCATTGATCAAGAGGTTCTTGTTAGTTTGGAAAATGGTTTAGAGAGAATGTTGTCACATTATGACACTTGTCTGTTCACTTTATGTAAGATCACGTGTGCCATCTTTCATGATAACGCTTTGTATGCTGTCGTTGATTCTCATTCTCGTAGCAAAATTGGTATTGTACACGCAGATGGCAGTAGTGTTGTGTGTTATTTCAGGTCAATTTGTGAATTGCATTCTCACTTTTGTCATTTGGCTGATGTATTTAACAGTAGTGATAAATCATTTGAAATCAACGCGGTTGTTGTAACCAAGGCAGGTACAAATTTGATCATTAGAAAGCGGACAAGGTCAACAGATGCCAGTGAACCTACAGTTAAAGCACGGTCTCCAAAGAGTAAATGCAGCCACAGATCCAAAAAATGCAGAAATGACAAATCCAACAGTGAAGAGGTCATTGAAGGTGTCCAATTTATTGGCCATGAGCAAACTACATTGCATTTCAACCCTATCGGGACGGACATTTGCCAGTGCAAAAAAATTAATGTGGCTTTTGAACAATTAAATACCTCCCAATTAACAACAAAAAGCTCATTAGGTGTCCCATGCAAAAATGAATCCATTCATCCATCCATTCTTGAACAGAACGCTGTCAAGTACAAGAGTCTCTTGCGTCATGGGTTTGTCTCTGTTGCTGAGTATATTTAAAAAAAAGAAAATGAAATATGTCAATAATTGGGCTACTGACGTCGAAATTCAGGTAACAGCTGACTATTTGGGCGTAGGTATATTTACATTTTTAAATGTAAATTGGCTGCAGTACAAGTGTAATGGCAAATTGTTGTCAAGCCAATGTATATACTTGGAAAACCGCAATAACAGTCATTATGAAGCTGTTAAGTGTGTTAAAGATTCAAATGGGATAAGTTGTTGTGGCCTTTGTCAAATTGATATTAATAAAAGTGGATACAGTTTTAGATTTCGGGGGATCTCTCTAGTAAATACTGAACATGTTAAAACAGCTAAACTGTAAAGCACTTTGTGTTACATTTTTTGTATGAAAAGCGCTTTATAAATAAAGTTTGATTGATTGATTGATGGTCCAAGTCAGTCAGCAGTGGGCTGTAGGTAAGACAGAGTCAGTGATGCGCTGATCTTGTGTAGGTGGTCGATTCTACAGTTGCATATCACCTTAAACTTATACGTACTGCACAAAATCATACATCGACAAGTATCCAAAGGTTCTCATGGTCTGCTTTAACATTTCAGCACTGAACCAAGGGATGTCCTCGGAGCACTGAGCCTATGAAGCGCCCCTTCTCCCTTTGTACTCCTCCCCTCCTTTCCCAGACGAGGGAAACTTGAAGATGAGCGCACTCTGGTGACCATGATGTGGGACTGCTGCTGTATCTGGGCACTGGTGTCCTCAGGTGCGAGCCAACACGCATCATGCGCTGTTTCCTGGAAGGACACTTTTGGGCGCCTGTGTCAACTCACCGGGAATTAGAACTAATGTAACGTCTGTGTTTTATAGCGCACACTGATGGAGCTCTTTTGGTATCTGTCCATCCACCTGATGCAAAGCAACAGCAGTGGGACCTGCCCTCTGTTCTCATGGAGGAGCCAGCATGTCTACAAATCCTACACAAATAGCCATGGCACCTGTAAAAACACTCCCTTGCAGCAACCAAAAACTGATAAAAGACTATTTGAGAAATCCATTTCTTTTCTCTCAACTTCAGGTTCAGGTTACGTTTGAAAACGCCAGCCTCAGTCACATGACGTCTAATGGATAAAGTGTGAGAAATGTCAAAAGTTTGCATGTGTCGGCATTTCCTTCTTAAATGTGCACTCTGGGCATTTTATTGTGTGTGTGTGTGTGTGTGTGTGCGTGCGGGGGTGCGTGTGTGTGTGTGTGTGTGTGTGTGTGTGTGTGTGCGTGCGTGCGTGCGTGCGTGTAGAGGGGGGTCTGTTACCCCCTGTCTCCAGATATGTTCGGTCTTTACCTGGAATGTTCCGCACTATGACATTAGACTCTTGTAACTTGTCACTTGGCCCGGTGGCATCACCCGCTTGTCTCCATGGAGACTGATCATTTGGATGTCTTACTGCGGAGTATTCCAGGCTCGGATACAAGCTGGTGGCAGACCCTTGACCAGAAAAGTACATACACAGGGCACATTTAAAGCTCCTATATTGCACACAGTGATTCTTGTGAGCTTTAAGCCATGTTACAATCCTGTTACCGCCTCAAAAACAGACGTGGAGCTGTGTTTTCTTTTATTCTCACATCTGCTGAAGTAATCCTGCATTTTCAGTTGGCCTACACCTCCAAACCTCAAAATGCTCTGTTCCACCTTGTGATGCCATCAAGCCCTCATTTTCACCTTAACAGCTCCTTTTACAATGTCCAGTGTCACTGGACAAACTGCTCTCCATCGTGGACATTCCCGCTCACCCACTGCACCAGACGATAGAGACAGAGGCTTTAATCCTGTATCTGTAGAATCACAGGGGCCACTGTACAGAAGGCTCCTTTTCACTTGACTTTTTATTTCACACATTTTCAAATTCTTACATGTGTTATGCTGTCTTATGTTATTCTGGCTACTTCTCTTTACCTGTGCAAACACCTTTTTTTAAATTTATTTATTTATTTAGCGGTCCCTCAGATTCAATCAAGACGCAGAGAGCTTCGACTGGTGCCAATATTTTACTGGTTTAAATCACATCAAATCGCACCGTGAAAACTACACGGCAAAGAAAAACAGAAAAAACACCAATACTTAACAGTGAAATCAAATATACTAACATAAATTGTGACTAAAATTGTCCACATTTACTTACCTATTATACATATGACAAAAGTGCAATCATAACAGAAATAACACACACACACACACACACACACACACACACACAAAAATTTTGCCCAAAAAGGAGTGGGAAGAAGAAAACTTATTTAATCCCAGCCCCTCTTCTAATTTAACATAATGAGCTTTCTTTTGCATTCTTTTTTACATTAGACCATATGAACTATTTACAAGTGAGGACAATGAGTCACTGTTAAAGCTTAGTAACACAACTATCATCATACTGCAATAACACAAAAGTTAAAAGTGCTAAGTTCTTCAATGGGGGCGCACACTTTGCATTGCTGTTTTAGACAAGTTTAAAGTAGTGATTTATAAAATGATATGGAATTATTGTTTTATTGTAAACTTATTTTGTAGAGTTTAGCATTAGCATTTGAACATTTTTAGCCAAGACACCATAACGCTGAAGTAAGTTTCTAGTTTGTACATTTTGTTCACTGAAATTGGCAATAAAACTCTTCCTGAGTTTGACTAGTGTTGTTCACAAATCTAAACAGGCTGTGAATGTTAAGATCTGGGTAAAACAACATTTATTAATTTACTCTAATAAAGCAATAGAACTGTATTTATATAGGCCATTTTAAAATAACCAATTATTTCTAAAGGTGCACTATGTAACGATGTCTGGAGTAGGATACTCCACCGATATGTCTCCATAGAAATGTTATTGCTTTGATTAGAACGTTCCACAGTATTGCAGTAAACCAAACTATCTCTATAGAGAAAAGTTGCAAGTCATTTCTGTGGACAGAGAAGTGTTTGTTTTTCTGTTTTGTTGAGTACTTAAAACATCCATCCAACTTATAATATGTTACACAGAGTTTAGTGAAATGCTGTGTAACTTTCTAGTTAAAGGAATCTCCATAATGCCCCTTTAAGTAAATTGTACTAAAAATATTTACTTTGTATAATTCTTAAAAAAAATGACATAAGAATTCAAAATCAACCTTCCATTTATTGACAAATTTCTGGACATTCTTTGGGTACTTTCTGATCAGCTTCAGCTCTTGCTCTTCATCCTCTGGAGACAGGGTTCTTCTCGTCAGCTTCGTCAGATCACAGGACCACAGGGTCCAGCTGGCCCCTCCAAACCAGTCACCATGGAAACAGAAACAGATTTAAGGCATTAAGTGCACATTCAAAAGGAGCTAATATGGAATTGTTATTATTTTCTTACCTTGTGTTTTTTTTATTACTATTAGAGTCATGTTTCATAACATCACATCTGATCAGCTCTTGCTCTTGATTGGAGACAGGGTTCTTCTCGTCAGCTTCGTCAGATCACAGGACCACGGGGCCCAGCTGGCCCCTCCAAACCAGTCACCATGAAAACATAAAAAGAGACAGTGTAAAGGCGTTAAGTGCACATTCAAAAGGAGCTAATATTAAATTATTATTATTTCTTACCTTATTTTTGTTTATTATTATTAGTCAAGTATCGTCACATCACTTCTGATCAGCTCTTGCTCTTCATTGGAGACAGGGTTCTTCTCGTCAGCTTCGTCAGATCACAGGACCACGGGGCTCAGCTGGCCCCTCCAAATCAATCACTCTAGAAACAGAAACAGAGTTAAGGCATTAAGTGTACATTCAAAAGGAGCTACTATGGAATTGTTATTATTTTCTTACCTTGTGTTTCTTTGTTATTATTAGTCAAGCTTCATCACATCACTTCTGATCAGCTCTTCTTCTTCATCCTCTGGAGACAGGGTTCTTCTCGTCAGCTTCGTCAGATCACAGGACCACGGGGCCCAGCTGGCCCCTCCAAACCAGTCACCATGGAAACATAAAAAGAGACAGTGTAAAGGCGTTAAGTGCACATTCAAAAGGAGCTAATATGAAATTATTATTATTTCTTACCTTATTTTTGTTTATTATTATTAGTCAAGTATCGTCACATCACTTCTGATCAGTTCTTGCTCTTCATTGGAGACAGGGTTCTTCTCGTCAGCTTCGTCAGATCACAGGACCACAGGACCACAGGGTCCAGCTGGCCCCTCCAAACCAGTCACCATGGAAACAGAAACAGATTTAAGGCGTTAAGTGCACATTCAAAAGGAGCTACTATGGAATTATTATTATTTCTTACCATATGTTTGTTGATTATTATTACAGTCAAATGCTTTTATTAAGATGACTTAAAATAACACACTGTTCCACTGACTCATCAGTGAGCACACTCCCATCTCTGTATCTCTGCTGTTACAATTCTTCACAGTAAAATTCTTCACAGTATTTAATTTACAAAAAAAAAACAAAAAGTAGATGTTGGGACTGTCCCACTGACCGGTGAGTTAGTGAACACACCCACATCTCCAGATACAATCATTCAGAACAGAACAAGTCACTATTTATGTACAGCCTTCAAAGAGTCTGCTTATAAAGACATAGATTATATAACGTATTTCATTTGAAATGGCACATTACCATCAGAGAGGACAATTTGAATCCGGCACAACATAAACAGGAGATATGAGTGAACAAAGCCACATCTCCACAGTTTAGTATTGTGCACTCGCAGTTATTATGATGAGAAGTTGACATTTTCTCTGTACTTGAACTCATCACAATGTATTAGGTCTTAGTTATTTGCAGAAGATCTGCACGTGTTGAGAATATGGCTTCACTA
Source organism: Taenioides sp. WSHXM2023 (assembly GCA_029959045.1). Lineage (NCBI taxonomy): Eukaryota > Metazoa > Chordata > Actinopteri > Gobiiformes > Gobiidae > Taenioides > Taenioides sp. WSHXM2023. Next base: position 7,627,010 of record CM057089.1, read on the forward strand.
TCGTAAAGCTCCATATACAGGCTGATATTGTGTCTGGATGACTATCTGCTATGTTTTGTTTGAGCAGAAGCTTCAGTCCATCAGAAAGGGGTGCTACATTAGATGTGGCAGCCGCTGGTTAACATTTAGTAGTGCACTGGGCTGGTTCGGTCTCAGCTTATAGCTGTGGACTTATGTGGACTAGTGCACGGCTACTATAGCTATATTTAGCTATATTTTTGATCTGTTTTGTGTCACATAAATACTTCGAAGTTACACATACATGTGCAGTCCTTCGAAGTTGTACTTCTACTAAGTACTATAAAACACACCTCTAACCCTCCTATGCCCAGAAAAACACAAGTTTAAGGTAAATGCAAGGTGTACTATGCAGGAATTTCTGTCAAACTGTAGTACTCTGATTAAATTTAGTGTATCAATTAGCCCATGGGCCCCGGCCCTATGGTTAAGAATCACTCAGAATATACTGACAAAACTTTACTTTTACTTTTTTACTTTTTATCATCAAGATTTCTTAAGTTTTTATGAAATCCTACATAATAATCCTTGCTTTTGTTCTACTTAAAAACTTGAAACACACAAAAATAGTAAAACGTCAATGTAAGGTGTACTATGCAGGAATTTCTGTCAAACTGTAGTACTCTGATTAAATTTAGTGTATCAATTAGCCCATGGGCCCCGGCCCTATGGTTAAGAATCACTCAGAATATACTGACAAAACTTTACTTTTTTTACTTTTTATCATCAAGATTTCTTAAGTTTTTATGAAATCCTACATAATAATCCTTGCTTTTGTTCTACTTAAAAACTTGAAACACACAAAAATAGTAAAACGTCAATGTAAGGTGTACTATGCAGGAATTTCTGTCAAACTGTAGTACTCTGATTAAATTTAGTGTATCAATTAGCCCATGGGCCCCGGCCCTATGGTTAAGAATCACTCAGAATATACTGACAAAACTTTACTTTTTTTACTTTTTATCATCAAGATTTCTTAAGTTTTTATGAAATCCTACATAATAATCCTTGCTTTTGTTCTACTTAAAAACTTGAAACACACAAAAATAGTAAAACGTCAATGTAAGGTGTACTATGCAGGAATTTCTGTCAAACTGTAGTACTCTGATTAAATTTAGTGTATCAATTAGCCCATGGGCCCCGGCCCTATGGTTTAGAATCACTCAGAATATACTGACAAAACTTTACTTTTTTTACTTTTTATCATCAAGATTTCTTAAGTTTTTATGAAATCCTACATAATAATCCTTGCTTTTGTTCTACTTAAAAACTTTAACACACAAAAAGAGTAAAACGTCAATGTAAGGTGTACTATGCAGGAATTTCTGTCAAACTGTAGTATTTAAATAATTAGGAGTTTAGTCAGTGAAAAAAAGTAAAAATGTGTTTCATTAATTATTTTTATGTTTGTTGAAATCCTACATAGTATTCCCTACTTTTTTGTATTTTTTTGTTTTTGTTTCAAATAAAAGTACAAGGTGTACTATGCAGGAATTTCGGTAAAACTGCAATACTCAGATTCAAATCAGAATAGAAATGACACTAAACTCAACAAGAAAAGATTATAATTTTATCATCAGTTTTTTGTTTTATGAAATCCTACATAGTATTCCTTAACTTCAATCTACTACTTTTTTAAATCAAGAAATCAATCAAGAAATCAATCAAGAAATCAATGGATGATGGGCGTGGTTGAAGGTGGTAAATGTCGCCGCATTGAGCCAAGCTCTGAGTCTGTGAGGCTGAGTTCAGACCTCGTCTGACTCGGAGTCTTGGAGCACGTTGGAGGAGGAGAGGCACGGCCGCTTGGAGGAGGGGTCTTCCACTTCTTCATCCTCTTCATCCCTGAAGCGCTTGCGTCCGCTGGGGGGAAGGAAGTCCAGCGCAGGACCCACAGGGAGTGGGTGAGGAGCAGGAGGCGAGCAGGCCGCACGAGCCACCGGTGGAGCAGGAACCCCCCGCCTGCCCAAAGGAAACACCTCCAGGGGGAGACGAGCGAAGTAGCGGTCCTCTGCCCTCTGGTCTTCGTCCTCTTCCTCCTCAGAGCGACTCTTGTAGCCAAAGTCTGCGTCCCTCCAGTCCTCTTCATCAGACGACCCAAAGTCGTCGTTCCAGTCCTCTTCATCAGACGACCCAAAGTCGTCGCTCCCGTCCTCTTCATCAGACGACCAAAACAGAGACCTAGGACCATCTACCTCTAACTCACCCTGGTCGTGCTCGTCCCAAGAGTAGTCTGGAAGGTCCTCCGCCAGAAGGTGCAGACTGTCCCAAGGGTCCACGGCCTCTGCAACAGGTTTAACAACGTTAAACACACTTTAAATTGTAGCTGGAGCAAGGCTCCATAGGCTTTAATGACCTACTACTATACTATACTATACTATACTATACTATACTATACTATACTATACTATACTATACTATACTACTACTGCTGCTACTCTACTTATTTTAGTAACATATCGAAGAGGCCGGCTGAATACATTTGGTTGCGTATGACGTTATCCTGAGGCTCTTAGGCTTAGGTAGGGTAATAAAAAAATGGACATCTAACAGCACACCCCAGCACACAGTACGACGTTATTTGTTCAATATAAAGATAAGATAAACCATTTTGTCCCAAAATATAAATGACAGTGTTGCAACGCAAGGTTCAAGAACAGCAGGAGAACAGGAACATGCAATCAAGATAAATTATACTGTAAAGATTTATAATAGACAATTCATTCATTCATTAACACAACACTTTGTCAGCAGAATAAAGCTATAAGGCTACAAAACTCTGCACAGTAAGTGGCTCTGACTGTGGTTATGAACAGTGTAGCATATGGACAGGAATAAATAGCAGGTAAAGAAACTTGAATACATTATATTATTTGCACAATTAGTGGCTATAACTATGGATTATCAACAGTGCAGCATATGGACAAATTAAATCAATAAATAGCAGTTAAGTGACTTGAGTGAATAGTACCAGTAAAGGTTCGCATTAGTATTGCACATAATTACTACAGGTGGATGACACATAACACAGTTCACTAACGCCATCTAAACCAAAGCTCAAAGAAAAGGCTCAAATTCGATCCAAACACTGGGAATTCTATGGAGATCAAATGTGCATTTTTTAAATGTACATTTTTTAAACATTCCATTTGGAACGGCCGGCTGGGCGCCATGTTTTTTTTACAGAATGCCACTCAAACCCTGATGAATATCAAGAAAATCAAGTGATTTTCTATCAATGTGACGGTAACTGTTGACTACACATTCGTGTTGATATATTTAGACCAGTTTCACCAACAATTCATCGGTATCCAAAATGAAATCGTTAAGTGAAAGTCACAAACTATCAAATGTTTCACAAACCTAGTTATGTTAGGAGCCCGACCGTCCAAACAGTCACAGATGGATAAAACTTTTCTTGTCATGAAATATTTGGGCTCTGTTATTAATATTTATCACAATTTACCATCATTGAATGTTATTTGATAAATCTTACCTCCGGGGATGAGGTCCAAGTGGCCGAGGAGCAGGCGGGAGAAGCGGTCCATGGTGGTGTGTGTCCAAACCCTCAACAAGTGTTAACAGAGACAGATGTTAGAACTGTTAAAACTGTGAAAACTGTTTTACAACTGTTTTACAACTGCTGAGGCTGAGAGGTTAATAAGATGTGAATGCCGAAGTCAGTACACAAGTGTCCAGCGAGCGTTCAAGAAGCGTTCTCAAGTGAGAAGGGGACGACTGAGAGCGCAGCCGCTTTATATAGGGCCCGGGAAGTTCTGTTGTTATGGCGCCGACGCACTGACGGACCGTGCGTCTGTGTGCGTCTGTGTGCGTCTGTGCGCCTTTGACTTGACTCGAAGCTTTTACAAATGTGAGGACAGGCGCTTAGCTCTGATCATTTCACTGCAGTAGTCTCATGTGCAATTGTAATGGTTGTAAAACAAGACAATGTGCAAATTATACATTTATGATACAGTATTACTACTGTTAAATATAGAATTCATAATAAGATTTATGTTAAAAAGTAAAGTAATTTGATTTTATTGGTACATGATTATTATTTGTATTGCATGATTGTACTATATTATATTATTACCATTTTCTGGCATTGTGGAAAGGTTTTGGTTGGTTGAAGCACATCCGGTCCGGTGAACAGGAGGGGGCGCTCTGGTTCAGTCTCAGGTCATTAAAACCACTGACTTGAGACCTGAACGAACGCTGTTTGTTCATTCAACTTTTATTCCCCCTTTTTCAGGTAACTATGTGCTTTTGATGTACCAAGTTTGTACAAAAGTTATATTATAATTAATATTGATCATTAAAACCACTGACTTGAGACCTGAACGAACGCTGTTTGTTCATTCAACTTTTATTCCCCCTTTTTCAGGGGACGTGGTTGTAACACAGTTCATTTGAAGAGGATAATCGTTAGACTAGGGTCCGGTCCGTTTTACGTGGAGCCTAAATTAGACAACGCTAGGGGCGATTCTAGGCTTCAAGTTTACGGGTGCTTAGCACCAAGGAGGTAATACAAGAGTAATGCGCCAAAAATACCATACCAAGTGCTCCCCAGTCATCTGCCAGGGTTTTTTCCATCATGTGATGCGTTTCTTACCTAGACTCACTTTTCCCTTAATCACTAGGTTTGGAGGTTATGTCATTTTCTTTTCTTTTGAAAAGAGATGTGTCGGCAGAGAGAGAAACAGAGAAAGAGAGAGCCACGGAGCGATCTCAAGTCAACTCACGTTTAAGATGCTGATACCGCTGCAAAACACGGGACATTTCAGCGCAGATACTGAAGTTTGACATCCTCTCAGACTTAAACTGACTAAAACAGTCAGCTCAGTAAGATAACAAAGACCTCTTCATTTTAGGAGTGAACTATGGGGGTGCATTGGCCATTCTACGGGAGGCTAGTGCACCCTTTATTGTATTTGATAAAGTTTAGTTGAAGAATTTGTTATTCATTTTTATTATATTTAAGCTATGAAGCATCTTGGACCTGATCTTAGTGAAAATGCTCTATGAACACAAGTACTTACAAAACAGTGTATAGGCTATTGAATTGAAATAAATTATGTTTTTGTTTGCAAACGTTTTTTCTTGACTCAGCTGATTCCAATGACAATATTCAGGCCTTTTCTATTTTAATTTAAGTTCTAACTTCTAATTATTTCCAAACTATTTTACTCTGGCTCTCAAGAGGGTTATTTAAAGCAGCAGTCATTGGGCATTCTGATTTCCCTGTGTACACAGTGGGGACAGTTCCATAGACACAAACTCTTTTTTCTAATGAGTCCTTTTTAAGTCTGGTTGATTATGATTCTCTGCTTTGGAGTTGTTCTTGTGTTAATATTGGTGTGTGTTTTTCCTTTTGTCATTAACCCAGATTTCCAAAATGGCCACCGGAGGGAGCGTTTGCTTGCTCTTCCTCCATCCTTTGAAGTCAGCCAGCAATCAGTCATCTCCTCCTCTTCCTCCCCTCTCCATAAAATGATAAAGGTATCACTCCATCACAGTAACCCCACCCAGGAACAAGGGGCTGCCCTGACCCGCAAGATTACACTATATGCAACCGATCATGTAGGCAAAAATGTGTTTAAGCTTCAATAGACATTCAATGAGCAAAATAATTTTATTAACGCAGCCTTTCTTGTTGCTATTATCCTTGTGTTTATTTCATTCTCTGACTTCTTCCAACTCTCACAAACACTCTCAGTCATGCACCGTCTACTTTGGACTGCGTTGGAAGCAAAGAGGGTGAAGTGTCATGCATAAGGACACAATGACAGTATGAGCCAGCGCCACTACTACCCCACTGTGGCACCTGATTTACTGTGAGTCTGATGCATAGCTAACCTGAGCAGGGGACAGTTTACATGTTTAAGAGACTGCAGCTGACAGACAGGTAGGGCAAATTGGTCACTGTCTTTCTCATATTTGTGGAACGTTTTTGTTTTGTGTCCTCAACAGGGCTGTGTTTGTGTCTGCTCTGGGCAATGCAGCCAAAGGTTTTCAAGCATTTCCAACAAAAACATAGGCGATAATAAAGTGAAAACATGCTATTGATATTATGATAATAATGATATTATGAAAACTCCCATGAAGTTCTGCTCTGCTGGCCAAAATATAGTGAATTGGAGTTATCATATCAAATCAAACTTTATTTATGAAGTGCTTTTCATACAAAAATGTAACACAAAGTACATTAATTAAAAACAATCCTACCCCCACAATGTCCTGACCCCACAAAACTGTACAACACACGCACACACACACTATTTAAATTATTTAGATTTTAGATCTATTTATTTAAAATACAAGTATATAAAAACCATCAGACTGTCTAAAGAAGTGGACTAAGGGAGTGTGACAGCGCCAGTCAAATGAAGCTCACGAGGCTAGCAGTTATAGGGGCAAATTTGGAGCCAGTTTCATATTAGGAATAGGAATTTATTTATGAATAAAATAGCGAAATAAAAACAGCAGGATCAGAAACAGTTGGCTAGTCTATGGCTCCTACAGAGGAAACACTGGCGGGAGAAAGAGAGAAATACATTGCATGAGCAACCGTGCCGTGCTTTGGCCCACTTCCTTTAACCGGACCAAAGTCCGAACCCCAAGGTTCGATTTCGCTCACACCGGACAAACGTACCGCGCTTTAAGGGCGATCCGTGTTTGGGCATGGATCTAAAGTCCTAGTGTGAGTGCACCCAAATTATTACAAAATAAACATAATAAAAAACATATATATATTTTTTTATTTTAGCCAGTTTAGACCTGAAAAAATCCTAGTCCTAGTTTAGACCTGTTTAATCCTGCATTAGCCCTGGTTTAGTCCATGTTTGGTCTTGGTTTGGATCTGGATTAATCGAGCTTTAGAAGTGATATAGTCCTGTTACAGCTATGGTTTAATGCCTGCTTTAAATCAGCTGCATACCAGCTTTAAAATGTATCTGACTACTACATTACCGTATTACAATTTAAATTGTTCATTTTAACTTTCTTCAGATGCCTCGTGGAAAGTCGTTCCGTCGCTCCCGGGCAGCTAAGAAGAGGATGGCGGAGCGGCAGCAGCCTGCTGTTTCCGAGCATTCTTCTCGTAGAGCTGATGACGGAGATTCTAAAAGTATGTACAATAAATCTCTACCTTTCTGATTTTGTAGTTTATATATATATAAGTTACAATATTACAAATTGTCTAGGGTTTGGCACTGGCTACCGCTACCCAGTGCGTAAATGGCCAAAGTCTCTTTTCACTGGAAAGAGCCACAAGCTGGTCATCCCTCCTGAGGACCTTTACAAGAAGGTAAGTCCTTTTAACTGTAAATGCAGTTAACCAAATCTTAACTTTCTTAAATCTTATTTTTTTCAGTTTGTTCTAGTTGTTGGGGCCTCTCATCTGTGCCACTTCATAGATGGCATTGTTCAGCTACCACAGGGGAAGTTCACCTTTGGTTTCAGCTGCACCCCGGGAGCTGCAGCCGCGGAGTTTGAGAGGAAGATCGCAAACATAAAGGTGGATCGTACTCCCTCTCTTGTTGTGGTCACTGCTCCCTCCAACAACCTGACGGCCAGCAGGACTATTGCTGAGGCTGCAGCCGACTTCGGTCGTACCTTGCCACCGCTTGCAGCCGCTGGCCAAAGGGACCATATTTCCAAAACTGTTTACTCCATGCTCTCTTTTAAAAACAGTACTGTGTTGACAAGAAGGTGTTGGGGTAAATAGTAAATAAATAAATAAATAGTAAATAAATAGTAAATAAATAGTAAACAGTTCAGTCAGTTAAGTTGTGTAGATTTACAATTCTTAGACTAGTAATGAATTAAGTTAAAGTGTACACGTTCTCTCCTTTCTTCTCATTAGATAGCCTACTAGTTTAGGACTGGTTTCATCAAGCTGTAACTCTGGTTTTAAACCTTGTTAGATCCTACTATAGTGCTGGTTTAGACTGGTCAAGTCCTTGGAACGGATTTGATTGCTTTCTACACTCTCAATATTTTAACAAAATATTTTAACTATAATATTGTTGTTTTGAGGTCTGTGTCCTGGATTTTCCACCTCGTCTAATTGTTGAGGTGGATGTACAAAATCATCTGCGCCAGGAGTACCATCGTGTTGCGGCACACATGAGTATGTGTGTCTCTATGTGTCTCTCTCTGTCTCTCTCTCTCTCTTATATATATATATATATATATATATATATATATATATATATACACACACACACACATATATAACATTTATTTATATTTTTACCGAAGGTATCAAGTACTACCCTGCTGCGGAGTACTTTCCGCCTAAGCCTGTGCCTGTGGTGTAAGGATGGGGTAAGTAATGTTCTGAAATGCAAGTATCTAATATGCAGTGGAAATAATAATTTATAAATAATTGTTGTTTTTTTTGTATCATCTGCAGGTCCATCTGAGTGATACTGATGGTGGGATGGACATCCTTGCTCAGTTGCTTTGGACTGTCTCGTTCCAACAGTTGGAGATGGCCATACCCAGTCCATCCCCACAGGCTCCAGTGTCCTCCCCACCAACCAGGAAGGTCAAGCCAAGGCTGGTCGTGACCGGCCCTGCCCCTCGGCCACGGCCACCACCTTCTGAATGGACGGAGGTCAGACGGGGAAAAAAGGTGAGGCTAGTGTCTAGTCATAACCTCAGGTTTACTCATGAATTGTTTTGAAGATTGTTTTATTACTGCCCTTGCAGAAGAACCAAACTGGAAGCCCTCCGCACTCCCCAGGGGATTCTAAGAGTCGGCTGGTTCACCAAGAGCAGGTTTGCCACGGCTGCGCCCTTCTGAATGGCCGCTGGTCGGACGGGAAAAGGTCAATAGTACCTAGTTGTACCTAGTTGTAATGTGAGCCTAGTCAGTAATTGTTATTAAGACTGATGTCATTAACATTTTATTACTGCTCTTACTTAAGGACCAGCCTGGAAGCCCTGCGCACTCCCCAGGGGTTCCCAAGAGGCGGCTGGTTCAGCAGGAACAGGTTTGTTTTGAGTGTCAGGCATTTTAAAAACACTACCTAATCTCATAATTTTGATCAAATCTCATTTTAATAGGTGGAGTCAATGTTCTCCAACTCGCTGTCCCCGGTCCGCTACGACAAGGCTATGCTGAAAGATCTCGGCTCTGTGGAGCGCACTGCTGGTCTTCCTACTGGAAAGAAGGTGGGATTACAAAGCAATTAAATTTTGATATGTGGGAAGTAAAATACTGTTTTACGTATCACCTGTCAGCCACAAAGCTGTTATGATGCCTGGCCAAGTATGTGCCTTTTATGTAATAATGCACATGCAATTGTTAAACAAATAATGATATTTAATAAGACTTTGCTGTGTGGTCATAATTTTCCTTTCTGGTCATACATGGACGGCCGATGTGATACACATTTGTCAACTTTGCTTCCCCACAAACTATTATGATACATAATAATAAGTAATAAATAAAGTAACAGATAGAAAACATGAAAACCTTTTGACTGTATTATCAAAGAGCCTCAGACTGAAATGACATGATGATGATTACATGGTGGTGACTCCTGAAACGTCACCTACCAGTGCTGCAGACATGTTGGGTGAGGATCAGGTTGGTATTGTTAAGTTTGAAATGTATTACCACAATAAAACATTTTTTCCATGCGTTTGACAAATTTACTGATGTAGGTGGAGCCAGGAGTTGGCGGACTGGTGGAGCTGGTGGAGCGTCACCCACCAGTGCCGATGTGGATGGGCTCCCTGATCATGTGTTGGTGAAGAACCTGGTCGGTATTTACAATGATTAGGTGCAGCTATGTATTAAACATGTATTAAAGATATTCAGTGACAATAGTTTCACAGCAAATTATTCGACATAGAAAAAAGAAGTTCTATTCAATTTATCATATTTACCCATCACTGAAGCCACAGGTTTTCATCCATAGTCATTTTAGATATAAGATATTCCATGCATTTTTTTTCATAGACTAAGAGTCATCACATTCCATCCAAGATGACCAAGAGGACCAAGAAAAGTGATTCATGCATATGTTGCTCTGCGGATGAAGAAAAGCCCGATTGTGATGTTTCTTTTGGTGTTGACTTGAGTGAGATGAAACGTTGCTTTTCACATCTCAAGTCTGGTAAGTCTGTGCCTCAGAACATCAGTGGATCATTTCACCAGGGGAATGATGGCTTTAAGTATCCCGGTTTTCAATGCACGCCAGTAGTGAGTCTCGCAAAGCATGTTGCGTGTCCTGTGTCTTCATGGCAGAAGCAGGACCTGGATAGAGTTCTTGTTTTGGGTGATGCGTTGTATGTACACTGCAGAGAGAGCAAAAAGATTAGCCCAGGGTCTAATATGATGCTCGTCTCAAATCTGCCACAGGAGTGGGACATTGAAGGTCAGACATTTCACTTTGAGTACGGTGACTGTGTTTCTGGTATTGTTGGTCTAGATAGTGGTGAGTTCATTGATCAAGAGGTTCTTGTTAGTTTGGAAAATGGTTTAGAGAGAATGTTGTCACATTATGACACTTGTCTGTTCACTTTATGTAAGATCACGTGTGCCATCTTTCATGATAACGCTTTGTATGCTGTCGTTGATTCTCATTCTCGTAGCAAAATTGGTATTGTACACGCAGATGGCAGTAGTGTTGTGTGTTATTTCAGGTCAATTTGTGAATTGCATTCTCACTTTTGTCATTTGGCTGATGTATTTAACAGTAGTGATAAATCATTTGAAATCAACGCGGTTGTTGTAACCAAGGCAGGTACAAATTTGATCATTAGAAAGCGGACAAGGTCAACAGATGCCAGTGAACCTACAGTTAAAGCACGGTCTCCAAAGAGTAAATGCAGCCACAGATCCAAAAAATGCAGAAATGACAAATCCAACAGTGAAGAGGTCATTGAAGGTGTCCAATTTATTGGCCATGAGCAAACTACATTGCATTTCAACCCTATCGGGACGGACATTTGCCAGTGCAAAAAAATTAATGTGGCTTTTGAACAATTAAATACCTCCCAATTAACAACAAAAAGCTCATTAGGTGTCCCATGCAAAAATGAATCCATTCATCCATCCATTCTTGAACAGAACGCTGTCAAGTACAAGAGTCTCTTGCGTCATGGGTTTGTCTCTGTTGCTGAGTATATTTAAAAAAAGAAAATGAAATATGTCAATAATTGGGCTACTGACGTCGAAATTCAGGTAACAGCTGACTATTTGGGCGTAGGTATATTTACATTTTTAAATGTAAATTGGCTGCAGTACAAGTGTAATGGCAAATTGTTGTCAAGCCAATGTATATACTTGGAAAACCGCAATAACAGTCATTATGAAGCTGTTAAGTGTGTTAAAGATTCAAATGGGATAAGTTGTTGTGGCCTTTGTCAAATTGATATTAATAAAAGTGGATACAGTTTTAGATTTCGGGGGATCTCTCTAGTAAATACTGAACATGTTAAAACAGCTAAACTGTAAAGCACTTTGTGTTACATTTTTTGTATGAAAAGCGCTTTATAAATAAAGTTTGATTGATTGATTGATGGTCCAAGTCAGTCAGCAGTGGGCTGTAGGTAAGACAGAGTCAGTGATGCGCTGATCTTGTGTAGGTGGTCGATTCTACAGTTGCATATCACCTTAAACTAATACGTACTGCACAAAATCATACATCGACAAGTATCCAAAGGTTCTCATGGTCTGCTTTAACATTTCAGCACTGAACCAAGGGATGTCCTCGGAGCACTGAGCCTATGAAGCGCCCCTTCTCCCTTTGTACTCCTCCCCTCCTTTCCCAGACGAGGGAAACTTGAAGATGAGCGCACTCTGGTGACCATGATGTGGGACTGCTGCTGTATCTGGGCACTGGTGTCCTCAGGTGCGAGCCAACACGCATCATGCGCTGTTTCCTGGAAGGACACTTTTGGGCGCCTGTGTCAACTCACCGGGAATTAGAACTAATGTAACGTCTGTGTTTTATAGCGCACACTGATGGAGCTCTTTTGGTATCTGTCCATCCACCTGATGCAAAGCAACAGCAGTGGGACCTGCCCTCTGTTCTCATGGAGGAGCCAGCATGTCTACAAATCCTACACAAATAGCCATGGCACCTGTAAAAACACTCCCTTGCAGCAACCAAAAACTGATAAAAGACTATTTGAGAAATCCATTTCTTTTCTCTCAACTTCAGGTTCAGGTTACGTTTGAAAACGCCAGCCTCAGTCACATGACGTCTAATGGATAAAGTGTGAGAAATGTCAAAAGTTTGCATGTGTCGGCATTTCCTTCTTAAATGTGCACTCTGGGCATTTTATTGTGTGTGTGTGTGTGTGTGTGTGCGTGCGGGGGTGCGTGTGTGTGTGTGTGTGTGTGTGTGTGTGTGTGTGCGTGCGTGCGTGCGTGCGTGTAGAGGGGGGTCTGTTACCCCCTGTCTCCAGATATGTTCGGTCTTTACCTGGAATGTTCCGCACTATGACATTAGACTCTTGTAACTTGTCACTTGGCCCGGTGGCATCACCCGCTTGTCTCCATGGAGACTGATCATTTGGATGTCTTACTGCGGAGTATTCCAGGCTCGGATACAAGCTGGTGGCAGACCCTTGACCAGAAAAGTACATACACAGGGCACATTTAAAGCTCCTATATTGCACACAGTGATTCTTGTGAGCTTTAAGCCATGTTACAATCCTGTTACCGCCTCAAAAACAGACGTGGAGCTGTGTTTTCTTTTATTCTCACATCTGCTGAAGTAATCCTGCATTTTCAGTTGGCCTACACCTCCAAACCTCAAAATGCTCTGTTCCACCTTGTGATGCCATCAAGCCCTCATTTTCACCTTAACAGCTCCTTTTACAATGTCCAGTGTCACTGGACAAACTGCTCTCCATCGTGGACATTCCCGCTCACCCACTGCACCAGACGATAGAGACAGAGGCTTTAATCCTGTATCTGTAGAATCACAGGGGCCACTGTACAGAAGGCTCCTTTTCACTTGACTTTTTATTTCACACATTTTCAAATTCTTACATGTGTTATGCTGTCTTATGTTATTCTGGCTACTTCTCTTTACCTGTGCAAACACCTTTTTTTAAATTTATTTATTTATTTAGCGGTCCCTCAGATTCAATCAAGACGCAGAGAGCTTCGACTGGTGCCAATATTTTACTGGTTTAAATCACATCAAATCGCACCGTGAAAACTACACGGCAAAGAAAAACAGAAAAAACACCAATACTTAACAGTGAAATCAAATATACTAACATAAATTGTGACTAAAATTGTCCACATTTACTTACCTATTATACATATGACAAAAGTGCAATCATAACAGAAATAACACACACACACACACACACACACACACACACACAAAAATTTTGCCCAAAAAGGAGTGGGAAGAAGAAAACTTATTTAATCCCAGCCCCTCTTCTAATTTAACATAATGAGCTTTCTTTTGCATTCTTTTTTACATTAGACCATATGAACTATTTACAAGTGAGGACAATGAGTCACTGTTAAAGCTTAGTAACACAACTATCATCATACTGCAATAACACAAAAGTTAAAAGTGCTAAGTTCTTCAATGGGGGCGCACACTTTGCATTGCTGTTTTAGACAAGTTTAAAGTAGTGATTTATAAAATGATATGGAATTATTGTTTTATTGTAAACTTATTTTGTAGAGTTTAGCATTAGCATTTGAACATTTTTAGCCAAGACACCATAACGCTGAAGTAAGTTTCTAGTTTGTACATTTTGTTCACTGAAATTGGCAATAAAACTCTTCCTGAGTTTGACTAGTGTTGTTCACAAATCTAAACAGGCTGTGAATGTTAAGATCTGGGTAAAACAACATTTATTAATTTACTCTAATAAAGCAATAGAACTGTATTTATATAGGCCATTTTAAAATAACCAATTATTTCTAAAGGTGCACTATGTAACGATGTCTGGAGTAGGATACTCCACCGATATGTCTCCATAGAAATGTTATTGCTTTGATTAGAACGTTCCACAGTATTGCAGTAAACCAAACTATCTCTATAGAGAAAAGTTGCAAGTCATTTCTGTGGACAGAGAAGTGTTTGTTTTTCTGTTTTGTTGAGTACTTAAAACATCCATCCAACTTATAATATGTTACACAGAGTTTAGTGAAATGCTGTGTAACTTTCTAGTTAAAGGAATCTCCATAATGCCCCTTTAAGTAAATTGTACTAAAAATATTTACTTTGTATAATTCTTAAAAAAAATGACATAAGAATTCAAAATCAACCTTCCATTTATTGACAAATTTCTGGACATTCTTTGGGTACTTTCTGATCAGCTTCAGCTCTTGCTCTTCATCCTCTGGAGACAGGGTTCTTCTCGTCAGCTTCGTCAGATCACAGGACCACAGGGTCCAGCTGGCCCCTCCAAACCAGTCACCATGGAAACAGAAACAGATTTAAGGCATTAAGTGCACATTCAAAAGGAGCTAATATGGAATTGTTATTATTTTCTTACCTTGTGTTTTTTTTATTACTATTAGAGTCATGTTTCATAACATCACATCTGATCAGCTCTTGCTCTTGATTGGAGACAGGGTTCTTCTCGTCAGCTTCGTCAGATCACAGGACCACGGGGCCCAGCTGGCCCCTCCAAACCAGTCACCATGAAAACATAAAAAGAGACAGTGTAAAGGCGTTAAGTGCACATTCAAAAGGAGCTAATATTAAATTATTATTATTTCTTACCTTATTTTTGTTTATTATTATTAGTCAAGTATCGTCACATCACTTCTGATCAGCTCTTGCTCTTCATTGGAGACAGGGTTCTTCTCGTCAGCTTCGTCAGATCACAGGACCACGGGGCTCAGCTGGCCCCTCCAAATCAATCACTCTAGAAACAGAAACAGAGTTAAGGCATTAAGTGTACATTCAAAAGGAGCTACTATGGAATTGTTATTATTTTCTTACCTTGTGTTTCTTTGTTATTATTAGTCAAGCTTCATCACATCACTTCTGATCAGCTCTTCTTCTTCATCCTCTGGAGACAGGGTTCTTCTCGTCAGCTTCGTCAGATCACAGGACCACGGGGCCCAGCTGGCCCCTCCAAACCAGTCACCATGGAAACATAAAAAGAGACAGTGTAAAGGCGTTAAGTGCACATTCAAAAGGAGCTAATATGAAATTATTATTATTTCTTACCTTATTTTTGTTTATTATTATTAGTCAAGTATCGTCACATCACTTCTGATCAGTTCTTGCTCTTCATTGGAGACAGGGTTCTTCTCGTCAGCTTCGTCAGATCACAGGACCACAGGACCACAGGGTCCAGCTGGCCCCTCCAAACCAGTCACCATGGAAACAGAAACAGATTTAAGGCGTTAAGTGCACATTCAAAAGGAGCTACTATGGAATTATTATTATTTCTTACCATATGTTTGTTGATTATTATTACAGTCAAATGCTTTTATTAAGATGACTTAAAATAACACACTGTTCCACTGACTCATCAGTGAGCACACTCCCATCTCTGTATCTCTGCTGTTACAATTCTTCACAGTAAAATTCTTCACAGTATTTAATTTACAAAAAAAAAACAAAAAGTAGATGTTGGGACTGTCCCACTGACCGGTGAGTTAGTGAACACACCCACATCTCCAGATACAATCATTCAGAACAGAACAAGTCACTATTTATGTACAGCCTTCAAAGAGTCTGCTTATAAAGACATAGATTATATAACGTATTTCATTTGAAATGGCACATTACCATCAGAGAGGACAATTTGAATCCGGCACAACATAAACAGGAGATATGAGTGAACAAAGCCACATCTCCACAGTTTAGTATTGTGCACTCGCAGTTATTATGATGAGAAGTTGACATTTTCTCTGTACTTGAACTCATCACAATGTATTAGGTCTTAGTTATTTGCAGAAGATCTGCACGTGTTGAGAATATGGCTTCACTATCGTAAAGCTCCATATACAGGCTGATATTGTGTCTGGATGACTATCTGCTATGTTTTGTTTGAGCAGAAGCTTCAGTCCATCAGAAAGGGGTGCTACATTAGATGTGGCAGCCGCTGGTTAACATTTAGTAGTGCACTGGGCTGGTTCGGTCTCAGCTTATAGCTGTGGACTTATGTGGACTAGTGCACGGCTACTATAGCTATATTTAGCTATATTTTTGATCTGTTTTGTGTCACATAAATACTTCGAAGTTACACATACATGTGCAGTCCTTCGAAGTTGTACTTCTACTAAGTACTATAAAACACACCTCTAACCCTCCTATGCCCAGAAAAACACAAGTTTAAGGTAAATGCAAGGTGTACTATGCAGGAATTTCTGTCAAACTGTAGTACTCTGATTAAATTTAGTGTATCAATTAGCCCATGGGCCCCGGCCCTATGGTTAAGAATCACTCAGAATATACTGACAAAACTTTACTTTTACTTTTTTACTTTTTATCATCAAGATTTCTTAAGTTTTTATGAAATCCTACATAATAATCCTTGCTTTTGTTCTACTTAAAAACTTGAAACACACAAAAATAGTAAAACGTCAATGTAAGGTGTACTATGCAGGAATTTCTGTCAAACTGTAGTACTCTGATTAAATTTAGTGTATCAATTAGCCCATGGGCCCCGGCCCTATGGTTAAGAATCACTCAGAATATACTGACAAAACTTTACTTTTTTTACTTTTTATCATCAAGATTTCTTAAGTTTTTATGAAATCCTACATAATAATCCTTGCTTTTGTTCTACTTAAAAACTTGAAACACACAAAAATAGTAAAACGTCAATGTAAGGTGTACTATGCAGGAATTTCTGTCAAACTGTAGTACTCTGATTAAATTTAGTGTATCAATTAGCCCATGGGCCCCGGCCCTATGGTTAAGAATCACTCAGAATATACTGACAAAACTTTACTTTTTTTACTTTTTATCATCAAGATTTCTTAAGTTTTTATGAAATCCTACATAATAATCCTTGCTTTTGTTCTACTTAAAAACTTGAAACACACAAAAATAGTAAAACGTCAATGTAAGGTGTACTATGCAGGAATTTCTGTCAAACTGTAGTACTCTGATTAAATTTAGTGTATCAATTAGCCCATGGGCCCCGGCCCTATGGTTTAGAATCACTCAGAATATACTGACAAAACTTTACTTTTTTTACTTTTTATCATCAAGATTTCTTAAGTTTTTATGAAATCCTACATAATAATCCTTGCTTTTGTTCTACTTAAAAACTTTAACACACAAAAAGAGTAAAACGTCAATGTAAGGTGTACTATGCAGGAATTTCTGTCAAACTGTAGTATTTAAATAATTAGGAGTTTAGTCAGTGAAAAAAAGTAAAAATGTGTTTCATTAATTATTTTTATGTTTGTTGAAATCCTACATAGTATTCCCTACTTTTTTGTATTTTTTTGTTTTTGTTTCAAATAAAAGTACAAGGTGTACTATGCAGGAATTTCGGTAAAACTGCAATACTCAGATTCAAATCAGAATAGAAATGACACTAAACTCAACAAGAAAAGATTATAATTTTATCATCAGTTTTTTGTTTTATGAAATCCTACATAGTATTCCTTAACTTCAATCTACTACTTTTTTAAATCAAGAAATCAATCAAGAAATCAATCAAGAAATCAATGGATGATGGGCGTGGTTGAAGGTGGTAAATGTCGCCGCATTGAGCCAAGCTCTGAGTCTGTGAGGCTGAGTTCAGACCTCGTCTGACTCGGAGTCTTGGAGCACGTTGGAGGAGGAGAGGCACGGCCGCTTGGAGGAGGGGTCTTCCACTTCTTCATCCTCTTCATCCCTGAAGCGCTTGCGTCCGCTGGGGGGAAGGAAGTCCAGCGCAGGACCCACAGGGAGTGGGTGAGGAGCAGGAGGCGAGCAGGCCGCACGAGCCACCGGTGGAGCAGGAACCCCCCGCCTGCCCAAAGGAAACACCTCCAGGGGGAGACGAGCGAAGTAGCGGTCCTCTGCCCTCTGGTCTTCGTCCTCTTCCTCCTCAGAGCGACTCTTGTAGCCAAAGTCTGCGTCCCTCCAGTCCTCTTCATCAGACGACCCAAAGTCGTCGTTCCAGTCCTCTTCATCAGACGACCCAAAGTCGTCGCTCCCGTCCTCTTCATCAGACGACCAAAACAGAGACCTAGGACCATCTACCTCTAACTCACCCTGGTCGTGCTCGTCCCAAGAGTAGTCTGGAAGGTCCTCCGCCAGAAGGTGCAGACTGTCCCAAGGGTCCACGGCCTCTGCAACAGGTTTAACAACGTTAAACACACTTTAAATTGTAGCTGGAGCAAGGCTCCATAGGCTTTAATGACCTACTACTATACTATACTATACTATACTATACTATACTATACTATACTATACTATACTATACTATACTACTACTGCTGCTACTCTACTTATTTTAGTAACATATCGAAGAGGCCGGCTGAATACATTTGGTTGCGTATGACGTTATCCTGAGGCTCTTAGGCTTAGGTAGGGTAATAAAAAAATGGACATCTAACAGCACACCCCAGCACACAGTACGACGTTATTTGTTCAATATAAAGATAAGATAAACCATTTTGTCCCAAAATATAAATGACAGTGTTGCAACGCAAGGTTCAAGAACAGCAGGAGAACAGGAACATGCAATCAAGATAAATTATACTGTAAAGATTTATAATAGACAATTCATTCATTCATTAACACAACACTTTGTCAGCAGAATAAAGCTATAAGGCTACAAAACTCTGCACAGTAAGTGGCTCTGACTGTGGTTATGAACAGTGTAGCATATGGACAGGAATAAATAGCAGGTAAAGAAACTTGAATACATTATATTATTTGCACAATTAGTGGCTATAACTATGGATTATCAACAGTGCAGCATATGGACAAATTAAATCAATAAATAGCAGTTAAGTGACTTGAGTGAATAGTACCAGTAAAGGTTCGCATTAGTATTGCACATAATTACTACAGGTGGATGACACATAACACAGTTCACTAACGCCATCTAAACCAAAGCTCAAAGAAAAGGCTCAAATTCGATCCAAACACTGGGAATTCTATGGAGATCAAATGTGCATTTTTTAAATGTACATTTTTTAAACATTCCATTTGGAACGGCCGGCTGGGCGCCATGTTTTTTTTACAGAATGCCACTCAAACCCTGATGAATATCAAGAAAATCAAGTGATTTTCTATCAATGTGACGGTAACTGTTGACTACACATTCGTGTTGATATATTTAGACCAGTTTCACCAACAATTCATCGGTATCCAAAATGAAATCGTTAAGTGAAAGTCACAAACTATCAAATGTTTCACAAACCTAGTTATGTTAGGAGCCCGACCGTCCAAACAGTCACAGATGGATAAAACTTTTCTTGTCATGAAATATTTGGGCTCTGTTATTAATATTTATCACAATTTACCATCATTGAATGTTATTTGATAAATCTTACCTCCGGGGATGAGGTCCAAGTGGCCGAGGAGCAGGCGGGAGAAGCGGTCCATGGTGGTGTGTGTCCAAACCCTCAACAAGTGTTAACAGAGACAGATGTTAGAACTGTTAAAACTGTGAAAACTGTTTTACAACTGTTTTACAACTGCTGAGGCTGAGAGGTTAATAAGATGTGAATGCCGAAGTCAGTACACAAGTGTCCAGCGAGCGTTCAAGAAGCGTTCTCAAGTGAGAAGGGGACGACTGAGAGCGCAGCCGCTTTATATAGGGCCCGGGAAGTTCTGTTGTTATGGCGCCGACGCACTGACGGACCGTGCGTCTGTGTGCGTCTGTGTGCGTCTGTGCGCCTTTGACTTGACTCGAAGCTTTTACAAATGTGAGGACAGGCGCTTAGCTCTGATCATTTCACTGCAGTAGTCTCATGTGCAATTGTAATGGTTGTAAAACAAGACAATGTGCAAATTATACATTTATGATACAGTATTACTACTGTTAAATATAGAATTCATAATAAGATTTATGTTAAAAAGTAAAGTAATTTGATTTTATTGGTACATGATTATTATTTGTATTGCATGATTGTACTATATTATATTATTACCATTTTCTGGCATTGTGGAAAGGTTTTGGTTGGTTGAAGCACATCCGGTCCGGTGAACAGGAGGGGGCGCTCTGGTTCAGTCTCAGGTCATTAAAACCACTGACTTGAGACCTGAACGAACGCTGTTTGTTCATTCAACTTTTATTCCCCCTTTTTCAGGTAACTATGTGCTTTTGATGTACCAAGTTTGTACAAAAGTTATATTATAATTAATATTGATCATTAAAACCACTGACTTGAGACCTGAACGAACGCTGTTTGTTCATTCAACTTTTATTCCCCCTTTTTCAGGGGACGTGGTTGTAACACAGTTCATTTGAAGAGGATAATCGTTAGACTAGGGTCCGGTCCGTTTTACGTGGAGCCTAAATTAGACAACGCTAGGGGCGATTCTAGGCTTCAAGTTTACGGGTGCTTAGCACCAAGGAGGTAATACAAGAGTAATGCGCCAAAAATACCATACCAAGTGCTCCCCAGTCATCTGCCAGGGTTTTTTCCATCATGTGATGCGTTTCTTACCTAGACTCACTTTTCCCTTAATCACTAGGTTTGGAGGTTATGTCATTTTCTTTTCTTTTGAAAAGAGATGTGTCGGCAGAGAGAGAAACAGAGAAAGAGAGAGCCACGGAGCGATCTCAAGTCAACTCACGTTTAAGATGCTGATACCGCTGCAAAACACGGGACATTTCAGCGCAGATACTGAAGTTTGACATCCTCTCAGACTTAAACTGACTAAAACAGTCAGCTCAGTAAGATAACAAAGACCTCTTCATTTTAGGAGTGAACTATGGGGGTGCATTGGCCATTCTACGGGAGGCTAGTGCACCCTTTATTGTATTTGATAAAGTTTAGTTGAAGAATTTGTTATTCATTTTTATTATATTTAAGCTATGAAGCATCTTGGACCTGATCTTAGTGAAAATGCTCTATGAACACAAGTACTTACAAAACAGTGTATAGGCTATTGAATTGAAATAAATTATGTTTTTGTTTGCAAACGTTTTTTCTTGACTCAGCTGATTCCAATGACAATATTCAGGCCTTTTCTATTTTAATTTAAGTTCTAACTTCTAATTATTTCCAAACTATTTTACTCTGGCTCTCAAGAGGGTTATTTAAAGCAGCAGTCATTGGGCATTCTGATTTCCCTGTGTACACAGTGGGGACAGTTCCATAGACACAAACTCTTTTTTCTAATGAGTCCTTTTTAAGTCTGGTTGATTATGATTCTCTGCTTTGGAGTTGTTCTTGTGTTAATATTGGTGTGTGTTTTTCCTTTTGTCATTAACCCAGATTTCCAAAATGGCCACCGGAGGGAGCGTTTGCTTGCTCTTCCTCCATCCTTTGAAGTCAGCCAGCAATCAGTCATCTCCTCCTCTTCCTCCCCTCTCCATAAAATGATAAAGGTATCACTCCATCACAGTAACCCCACCCAGGAACAAGGGGCTGCCCTGACCCGCAAGATTACACTATATGCAACCGATCATGTAGGCAAAAATGTGTTTAAGCTTCAATAGACATTCAATGAGCAAAATAATTTTATTAACGCAGCCTTTCTTGTTGCTATTATCCTTGTGTTTATTTCATTCTCTGACTTCTTCCAACTCTCACAAACACTCTCAGTCATGCACCGTCTACTTTGGACTGCGTTGGAAGCAAAGAGGGTGAAGTGTCATGCATAAGGACACAATGACAGTATGAGCCAGCGCCACTACTACCCCACTGTGGCACCTGATTTACTGTGAGTCTGATGCATAGCTAACCTGAGCAGGGGACAGTTTACATGTTTAAGAGACTGCAGCTGACAGACAGGTAGGGCAAATTGGTCACTGTCTTTCTCATATTTGTGGAACGTTTTTGTTTTGTGTCCTCAACAGGGCTGTGTTTGTGTCTGCTCTGGGCAATGCAGCCAAAGGTTTTCAAGCATTTCCAACAAAAACATAGGCGATAATAAAGTGAAAACATGCTATTGATATTATGATAATAATGATATTATGAAAACTCCCATGAAGTTCTGCTCTGCTGGCCAAAATATAGTGAATTGGAGTTATCATATCAAATCAAACTTTATTTATGAAGTGCTTTTCATACAAAAATGTAACACAAAGTACATTAATTAAAAACAATCCTACCCCCACAATGTCCTGACCCCACAAAACTGTACAACACACGCACACACACACTATTTAAATTATTTAGATTTTAGATCTATTTATTTAAAATACAAGTATATAAAAACCATCAGACTGTCTAAAGAAGTGGACTAAGGGAGTGTGACAGCGCCAGTCAAATGAAGCTCACGAGGCTAGCAGTTATAGGGGCAAATTTGGAGCCAGTTTCATATTAGGAATAGGAATTTATTTATGAATAAAATAGCGAAATAAAAACAGCAGGATCAGAAACAGTTGGCTAGTCTATGGCTCCTACAGAGGAAACACTGGCGGGAGAAAGAGAGAAATACATTGCATGAGCAACCGTGCCGTGCTTTGGCCCACTTCCTTTAACCGGACCAAAGTCCGAACCCCAAGGTTCGATTTCGCTCACACCGGACAAACGTACCGCGCTTTAAGGGCGATCCGTGTTTGGGCATGGATCTAAAGTCCTAGTGTGAGTGCACCCAAATTATTACAAAATAAACATAATAAAAAACATATATATATTTTTTTATTTTAGCCAGTTTAGACCTGAAAAAATCCTAGTCCTAGTTTAGACCTGTTTAATCCTGCATTAGCCCTGGTTTAGTCCATGTTTGGTCTTGGTTTGGATCTGGATTAATCGAGCTTTAGAAGTGATATAGTCCTGTTACAGCTATGGTTTAATGCCTGCTTTAAATCAGCTGCATACCAGCTTTAAAATGTATCTGACTACTACATTACCGTATTACAATTTAAATTGTTCATTTTAACTTTCTTCAGATGCCTCGTGGAAAGTCGTTCCGTCGCTCCCGGGCAGCTAAGAAGAGGATGGCGGAGCGGCAGCAGCCTGCTGTTTCCGAGCATTCTTCTCGTAGAGCTGATGACGGAGATTCTAAAAGTATGTACAATAAATCTCTACCTTTCTGATTTTGTAGTTTATATATATATAAGTTACAATATTACAAATTGTCTAGGGTTTGGCACTGGCTACCGCTACCCAGTGCGTAAATGGCCAAAGTCTCTTTTCACTGGAAAGAGCCACAAGCTGGTCATCCCTCCTGAGGACCTTTACAAGAAGGTAAGTCCTTTTAACTGTAAATGCAGTTAACCAAATCTTAACTTTCTTAAATCTTATTTTTTTCAGTTTGTTCTAGTTGTTGGGGCCTCTCATCTGTGCCACTTCATAGATGGCATTGTTCAGCTACCACAGGGGAAGTTCACCTTTGGTTTCAGCTGCACCCCGGGAGCTGCAGCCGCGGAGTTTGAGAGGAAGATCGCAAACATAAAGGTGGATCGTACTCCCTCTCTTGTTGTGGTCACTGCTCCCTCCAACAACCTGACGGCCAGCAGGACTATTGCTGAGGCTGCAGCCGACTTCGGTCGTACCTTGCCACCGCTTGCAGCCGCTGGCCAAAGGGACCATATTTCCAAAACTGTTTACTCCATGCTCTCTTTTAAAAACAGTACTGTGTTGACAAGAAGGTGTTGGGGTAAATAGTAAATAAATAAATAAATAGTAAATAAATAGTAAATAAATAGTAAACAGTTCAGTCAGTTAAGTTGTGTAGATTTACAATTCTTAGACTAGTAATGAATTAAGTTAAAGTGTACACGTTCTCTCCTTTCTTCTCATTAGATAGCCTACTAGTTTAGGACTGGTTTCATCAAGCTGTAACTCTGGTTTTAAACCTTGTTAGATCCTACTATAGTGCTGGTTTAGACTGGTCAAGTCCTTGGAACGGATTTGATTGCTTTCTACACTCTCAATATTTTAACAAAATATTTTAACTATAATATTGTTGTTTTGAGGTCTGTGTCCTGGATTTTCCACCTCGTCTAATTGTTGAGGTGGATGTACAAAATCATCTGCGCCAGGAGTACCATCGTGTTGCGGCACACATGAGTATGTGTGTCTCTATGTGTCTCTCTCTGTCTCTCTCTCTCTCTTATATATATATATATATATATATATATATATATATATATATATATATACACACACACACATATATAACATTTATTTATATTTTTACCGAAGGTATCAAGTACTACCCTGCTGCGGAGTACTTTCCGCCTAAGCCTGTGCCTGTGGTGTAAGGATGGGGTAAGTAATGTTCTGAAATGCAAGTATCTAATATGCAGTGGAAATAATAATTTATAAATAATTGTTGTTTTTTTTGTATCATCTGCAGGTCCATCTGAGTGATACTGATGGTGGGATGGACATCCTTGCTCAGTTGCTTTGGACTGTCTCGTTCCAACAGTTGGAGATGGCCATACCCAGTCCATCCCCACAGGCTCCAGTGTCCTCCCCACCAACCAGGAAGGTCAAGCCAAGGCTGGTCGTGACCGGCCCTGCCCCTCGGCCACGGCCACCACCTTCTGAATGGACGGAGGTCAGACGGGGAAAAAAGGTGAGGCTAGTGTCTAGTCATAACCTCAGGTTTACTCATGAATTGTTTTGAAGATTGTTTTATTACTGCCCTTGCAGAAGAACCAAACTGGAAGCCCTCCGCACTCCCCAGGGGATTCTAAGAGTCGGCTGGTTCACCAAGAGCAGGTTTGCCACGGCTGCGCCCTTCTGAATGGCCGCTGGTCGGACGGGAAAAGGTCAATAGTACCTAGTTGTACCTAGTTGTAATGTGAGCCTAGTCAGTAATTGTTATTAAGACTGATGTCATTAACATTTTATTACTGCTCTTACTTAAGGACCAGCCTGGAAGCCCTGCGCACTCCCCAGGGGTTCCCAAGAGGCGGCTGGTTCAGCAGGAACAGGTTTGTTTTGAGTGTCAGGCATTTTAAAAACACTACCTAATCTCATAATTTTGATCAAATCTCATTTTAATAGGTGGAGTCAATGTTCTCCAACTCGCTGTCCCCGGTCCGCTACGACAAGGCTATGCTGAAAGATCTCGGCTCTGTGGAGCGCACTGCTGGTCTTCCTACTGGAAAGAAGGTGGGATTACAAAGCAATTAAATTTTGATATGTGGGAAGTAAAATACTGTTTTACATATCACCTGTCAGCCACAAAGCTGTTATGATGCCTGGCCAAGTATGTGCCTTTTATGTAATAATGCACATGCAATTGTTAAACAAATAATGATATTTAATAAGACTTTGCTGTGTGGTCATAATTTTCCTTTCTGGTCATACATGGACGGCCGATGTGATACACATTTGTCAACTTTGCTTCCCCACAAACTATTATGATACATAATAATAAGTAATAAATAAAGTAACAGATAGAAAACATGAAAACCTTTTGACTGTATTATCAAAGAGCCTCAGACTGAAATGACATGATGATGATTACATGGTGGTGACTCCTGAAACGTCACCTACCAGTGCTGCAGACATGTTGGGTGAGGATCAGGTTGGTATTGTTAAGTTTGAAATGTATTACCACAATAAAACATTTTTTCCATGCGTTTGACAAATTTACTGATGTAGGTGGAGCCAGGAGTTGGCGGACTGGTGGAGCTGGTGGAGCGTCACCCACCAGTGCCGATGTGGATGGGCTCCCTGATCATGTGTTGGTGAAGAACCTGGTCGGTATTTACAATGATTAGGTGCAGCTATGTATTAAACATGTATTAAAGATATTCAGTGACAATAGTTTCACAGCAAATTATTCGACATAGAAAAAAGAAGTTCTATTCAATTTATCATATTTACCCATCACTGAAGCCACAGGTTTTCATCCATAGTCATTTTAGATATAAGATATTCCATGCATTTTTTTTCATAGACTAAGAGTCATCACATTCCATCCAAGATGACCAAGAGGACCAAGAAAAGTGATTCATGCATATGTTGCTCTGCGGATGAAGAAAAGCCCGATTGTGATGTTTCTTTTGGTGTTGACTTGAGTGAGATGAAACGTTGCTTTTCACATCTCAAGTCTGGTAAGTCTGTGCCTCAGAACATCAGTGGATCATTTCACCAGGGGAATGATGGCTTTAAGTATCCCGGTTTTCAATGCACGCCAGTAGTGAGTCTCGCAAAGCATGTTGCGTGTCCTGTGTCTTCATGGCAGAAGCAGGACCTGGATAGAGTTCTTGTTTTGGGTGATGCGTTGTATGTACACTGCAGAGAGAGCAAAAAGATTAGCCCAGGGTCTAATATGATGCTCGTCTCAAATCTGCCACAGGAGTGGGACATTGAAGGTCAGACATTTCACTTTGAGTACGGTGACTGTGTTTCTGGTATTGTTGGTCTAGATAGTGGTGAGTTCATTGATCAAGAGGTTCTTGTTAGTTTGGAAAATGGTTTAGAGAGAATGTTGTCACATTATGACACTTGTCTGTTCACTTTATGTAAGATCACGTGTGCCATCTTTCATGATAACGCTTTGTATGCTGTCGTTGATTCTCATTCTCGTAGCAAAATTGGTATTGTACACGCAGATGGCAGTAGTGTTGTGTGTTATTTCAGGTCAATTTGTGAATTGCATTCTCACTTTTGTCATTTGGCTGATGTATTTAACAGTAGTGATAAATCATTTGAAATCAACGCGGTTGTTGTAACCAAGGCAGGTACAAATTTGATCATTAGAAAGCGGACAAGGTCAACAGATGCCAGTGAACCTACAGTTAAAGCACGGTCTCCAAAGAGTAAATGCAGCCACAGATCCAAAAAATGCAGAAATGACAAATCCAACAGTGAAGAGGTCATTGAAGGTGTCCAATTTATTGGCCATGAGCAAACTACATTGCATTTCAACCCTATCGGGACGGACATTTGCCAGTGCAAAAAAATTAATGTGGCTTTTGAACAATTAAATACCTCCCAATTAACAACAAAAAGCTCATTAGGTGTCCCATGCAAAAATGAATCCATTCATCCATCCATTCTTGAACAGAACGCTGTCAAGTACAAGAGTCTCTTGCGTCATGGGTTTGTCTCTGTTGCTGAGTATATTTAAAAAAAAGAAAATGAAATATGTCAATAATTGGGCTACTGACGTCGAAATTCAGGTAACAGCTGACTATTTGGGCGTAGGTATATTTACATTTTTAAATGTAAATTGGCTGCAGTACAAGTGTAATGGCAAATTGTTGTCAAGCCAATGTATATACTTGGAAAACCGCAATAACAGTCATTATGAAGCTGTTAAGTGTGTTAAAGATTCAAATGGGATAAGTTGTTGTGGCCTTTGTCAAATTGATATTAATAAAAGTGGATACAGTTTTAGATTTCGGGGGATCTCTCTAGTAAATACTGAACATGTTAAAACAGCTAAACTGTAAAGCACTTTGTGTTACATTTTTTGTATGAAAAGCGCTTTATAAATAAAGTTTGATTGATTGATTGATGGTCCAAGTCAGTCAGCAGTGGGCTGTAGGTAAGACAGAGTCAGTGATGCGCTGATCTTGTGTAGGTGGTCGATTCTACAGTTGCATATCACCTTAAACTTATACGTACTGCACAAAATCATACATCGACAAGTATCCAAAGGTTCTCATGGTCTGCTTTAACATTTCAGCACTGAACCAAGGGATGTCCTCGGAGCACTGAGCCTATGAAGCGCCCCTTCTCCCTTTGTACTCCTCCCCTCCTTTCCCAGACGAGGGAAACTTGAAGATGAGCGCACTCTGGTGACCATGATGTGGGACTGCTGCTGTATCTGGGCACTGGTGTCCTCAGGTGCGAGCCAACACGCATCATGCGCTGTTTCCTGGAAGGACACTTTTGGGCGCCTGTGTCAACTCACCGGGAATTAGAACTAATGTAACGTCTGTGTTTTATAGCGCACACTGATGGAGCTCTTTTGGTATCTGTCCATCCACCTGATGCAAAGCAACAGCAGTGGGACCTGCCCTCTGTTCTCATGGAGGAGCCAGCATGTCTACAAATCCTACACAAATAGCCATGGCACCTGTAAAAACACTCCCTTGCAGCAACCAAAAACTGATAAAAGACTATTTGAGAAATCCATTTCTTTTCTCTCAACTTCAGGTTCAGGTTACGTTTGAAAACGCCAGCCTCAGTCACATGACGTCTAATGGATAAAGTGTGAGAAATGTCAAAAGTTTGCATGTGTCGGCATTTCCTTCTTAAATGTGCACTCTGGGCATTTTATTGTGTGTGTGTGTGTGTGTGTGTGCGTGCGGGGGTGCGTGTGTGTGTGTGTGTGTGTGTGTGTGTGTGTGTGCGTGCGTGCGTGCGTGCGTGTAGAGGGGGGTCTGTTACCCCCTGTCTCCAGATATGTTCGGTCTTTACCTGGAATGTTCCGCACTATGACATTAGACTCTTGTAACTTGTCACTTGGCCCGGTGGCATCACCCGCTTGTCTCCATGGAGACTGATCATTTGGATGTCTTACTGCGGAGTATTCCAGGCTCGGATACAAGCTGGTGGCAGACCCTTGACCAGAAAAGTACATACACAGGGCACATTTAAAGCTCCTATATTGCACACAGTGATTCTTGTGAGCTTTAAGCCATGTTACAATCCTGTTACCGCCTCAAAAACAGACGTGGAGCTGTGTTTTCTTTTATTCTCACATCTGCTGAAGTAATCCTGCATTTTCAGTTGGCCTACACCTCCAAACCTCAAAATGCTCTGTTCCACCTTGTGATGCCATCAAGCCCTCATTTTCACCTTAACAGCTCCTTTTACAATGTCCAGTGTCACTGGACAAACTGCTCTCCATCGTGGACATTCCCGCTCACCCACTGCACCAGACGATAGAGACAGAGGCTTTAATCCTGTATCTGTAGAATCACAGGGGCCACTGTACAGAAGGCTCCTTTTCACTTGACTTTTTATTTCACACATTTTCAAATTCTTACATGTGTTATGCTGTCTTATGTTATTCTGGCTACTTCTCTTTACCTGTGCAAACACCTTTTTTTAAATTTATTTATTTATTTAGCGGTCCCTCAGATTCAATCAAGACGCAGAGAGCTTCGACTGGTGCCAATATTTTACTGGTTTAAATCACATCAAATCGCACCGTGAAAACTACACGGCAAAGAAAAACAGAAAAAACACCAATACTTAACAGTGAAATCAAATATACTAACATAAATTGTGACTAAAATTGTCCACATTTACTTACCTATTATACATATGACAAAAGTGCAATCATAACAGAAATAACACACACACACACACACACACACACACACACACAAAAATTTTGCCCAAAAAGGAGTGGGAAGAAGAAAACTTATTTAATCCCAGCCCCTCTTCTAATTTAACATAATGAGCTTTCTTTTGCATTCTTTTTTACATTAGACCATATGAACTATTTACAAGTGAGGACAATGAGTCACTGTTAAAGCTTAGTAACACAACTATCATCATACTGCAATAACACAAAAGTTAAAAGTGCTAAGTTCTTCAATGGGGGCGCACACTTTGCATTGCTGTTTTAGACAAGTTTAAAGTAGTGATTTATAAAATGATATGGAATTATTGTTTTATTGTAAACTTATTTTGTAGAGTTTAGCATTAGCATTTGAACATTTTTAGCCAAGACACCATAACGCTGAAGTAAGTTTCTAGTTTGTACATTTTGTTCACTGAAATTGGCAATAAAACTCTTCCTGAGTTTGACTAGTGTTGTTCACAAATCTAAACAGGCTGTGAATGTTAAGATCTGGGTAAAACAACATTTATTAATTTACTCTAATAAAGCAATAGAACTGTATTTATATAGGCCATTTTAAAATAACCAATTATTTCTAAAGGTGCACTATGTAACGATGTCTGGAGTAGGATACTCCACCGATATGTCTCCATAGAAATGTTATTGCTTTGATTAGAACGTTCCACAGTATTGCAGTAAACCAAACTATCTCTATAGAGAAAAGTTGCAAGTCATTTCTGTGGACAGAGAAGTGTTTGTTTTTCTGTTTTGTTGAGTACTTAAAACATCCATCCAACTTATAATATGTTACACAGAGTTTAGTGAAATGCTGTGTAACTTTCTAGTTAAAGGAATCTCCATAATGCCCCTTTAAGTAAATTGTACTAAAAATATTTACTTTGTATAATTCTTAAAAAAAATGACATAAGAATTCAAAATCAACCTTCCATTTATTGACAAATTTCTGGACATTCTTTGGGTACTTTCTGATCAGCTTCAGCTCTTGCTCTTCATCCTCTGGAGACAGGGTTCTTCTCGTCAGCTTCGTCAGATCACAGGACCACAGGGTCCAGCTGGCCCCTCCAAACCAGTCACCATGGAAACAGAAACAGATTTAAGGCATTAAGTGCACATTCAAAAGGAGCTAATATGGAATTGTTATTATTTTCTTACCTTGTGTTTTTTTTATTACTATTAGAGTCATGTTTCATAACATCACATCTGATCAGCTCTTGCTCTTGATTGGAGACAGGGTTCTTCTCGTCAGCTTCGTCAGATCACAGGACCACGGGGCCCAGCTGGCCCCTCCAAACCAGTCACCATGAAAACATAAAAAGAGACAGTGTAAAGGCGTTAAGTGCACATTCAAAAGGAGCTAATATTAAATTATTATTATTTCTTACCTTATTTTTGTTTATTATTATTAGTCAAGTATCGTCACATCACTTCTGATCAGCTCTTGCTCTTCATTGGAGACAGGGTTCTTCTCGTCAGCTTCGTCAGATCACAGGACCACGGGGCTCAGCTGGCCCCTCCAAATCAATCACTCTAGAAACAGAAACAGAGTTAAGGCATTAAGTGTACATTCAAAAGGAGCTACTATGGAATTGTTATTATTTTCTTACCTTGTGTTTCTTTGTTATTATTAGTCAAGCTTCATCACATCACTTCTGATCAGCTCTTCTTCTTCATCCTCTGGAGACAGGGTTCTTCTCGTCAGCTTCGTCAGATCACAGGACCACGGGGCCCAGCTGGCCCCTCCAAACCAGTCACCATGGAAACATAAAAAGAGACAGTGTAAAGGCGTTAAGTGCACATTCAAAAGGAGCTAATATGAAATTATTATTATTTCTTACCTTATTTTTGTTTATTATTATTAGTCAAGTATCGTCACATCACTTCTGATCAGTTCTTGCTCTTCATTGGAGACAGGGTTCTTCTCGTCAGCTTCGTCAGATCACAGGACCACAGGACCACAGGGTCCAGCTGGCCCCTCCAAACCAGTCACCATGGAAACAGAAACAGATTTAAGGCGTTAAGTGCACATTCAAAAGGAGCTACTATGGAATTATTATTATTTCTTACCATATGTTTGTTGATTATTATTACAGTCAAATGCTTTTATTAAGATGACTTAAAATAACACACTGTTCCACTGACTCATCAGTGAGCACACTCCCATCTCTGTATCTCTGCTGTTACAATTCTTCACAGTAAAATTCTTCACAGTATTTAATTTACAAAAAAAAAACAAAAAGTAGATGTT
This sequence comes from Taenioides sp. WSHXM2023, assembly GCA_029959045.1. NCBI lineage: Eukaryota > Metazoa > Chordata > Actinopteri > Gobiiformes > Gobiidae > Taenioides > Taenioides sp. WSHXM2023. The sequence continues at coordinate 7,658,588 of CM057089.1, forward strand.
GGGACTGTCCCACTGACCGGTGAGTTAGTGAACACACCCACATCTCCAGATACAATCATTCAGAACAGAACAAGTCACTATTTATGTACAGCCTTCAAAGAGTCTGCTTATAAAGACATAGATTATATAACGTATTTCATTTGAAATGGCACATTACCATCAGAGAGGACAATTTGAATCCGGCACAACATAAACAGGAGATATGAGTGAACAAAGCCACATCTCCACAGTTTAGTATTGTGCACTCGCAGTTATTATGATGAGAAGTTGACATTTTCTCTGTACTTGAACTCATCACAATGTATTAGGTCTTAGTTATTTGCAGAAGATCTGCACGTGTTGAGAATATGGCTTCACTATCGTAAAGCTCCATATACAGGCTGATATTGTGTCTGGATGACTATCTGCTATGTTTTGTTTGAGCAGAAGCTTCAGTCCATCAGAAAGGGGTGCTACATTAGATGTGGCAGCCGCTGGTTAACATTTAGTAGTGCACTGGGCTGGTTCGGTCTCAGCTTATAGCTGTGGACTTATGTGGACTAGTGCACGGCTACTATAGCTATATTTAGCTATATTTTTGATCTGTTTTGTGTCACATAAATACTTCGAAGTTACACATACATGTGCAGTCCTTCGAAGTTGTACTTCTACTAAGTACTATAAAACACACCTCTAACCCTCCTATGCCCAGAAAAACACAAGTTTAAGGTAAATGCAAGGTGTACTATGCAGGAATTTCTGTCAAACTGTAGTACTCTGATTAAATTTAGTGTATCAATTAGCCCATGGGCCCCGGCCCTATGGTTAAGAATCACTCAGAATATACTGACAAAACTTTACTTTTACTTTTTTACTTTTTATCATCAAGATTTCTTAAGTTTTTATGAAATCCTACATAATAATCCTTGCTTTTGTTCTACTTAAAAACTTGAAACACACAAAAATAGTAAAACGTCAATGTAAGGTGTACTATGCAGGAATTTCTGTCAAACTGTAGTACTCTGATTAAATTTAGTGTATCAATTAGCCCATGGGCCCCGGCCCTATGGTTAAGAATCACTCAGAATATACTGACAAAACTTTACTTTTTTTACTTTTTATCATCAAGATTTCTTAAGTTTTTATGAAATCCTACATAATAATCCTTGCTTTTGTTCTACTTAAAAACTTGAAACACACAAAAATAGTAAAACGTCAATGTAAGGTGTACTATGCAGGAATTTCTGTCAAACTGTAGTACTCTGATTAAATTTAGTGTATCAATTAGCCCATGGGCCCCGGCCCTATGGTTAAGAATCACTCAGAATATACTGACAAAACTTTACTTTTTTTACTTTTTATCATCAAGATTTCTTAAGTTTTTATGAAATCCTACATAATAATCCTTGCTTTTGTTCTACTTAAAAACTTGAAACACACAAAAATAGTAAAACGTCAATGTAAGGTGTACTATGCAGGAATTTCTGTCAAACTGTAGTACTCTGATTAAATTTAGTGTATCAATTAGCCCATGGGCCCCGGCCCTATGGTTTAGAATCACTCAGAATATACTGACAAAACTTTACTTTTTTTACTTTTTATCATCAAGATTTCTTAAGTTTTTATGAAATCCTACATAATAATCCTTGCTTTTGTTCTACTTAAAAACTTTAACACACAAAAAGAGTAAAACGTCAATGTAAGGTGTACTATGCAGGAATTTCTGTCAAACTGTAGTATTTAAATAATTAGGAGTTTAGTCAGTGAAAAAAAGTAAAAATGTGTTTCATTAATTATTTTTATGTTTGTTGAAATCCTACATAGTATTCCCTACTTTTTTGTATTTTTTTGTTTTTGTTTCAAATAAAAGTACAAGGTGTACTATGCAGGAATTTCGGTAAAACTGCAATACTCAGATTCAAATCAGAATAGAAATGACACTAAACTCAACAAGAAAAGATTATAATTTTATCATCAGTTTTTTGTTTTATGAAATCCTACATAGTATTCCTTAACTTCAATCTACTACTTTTTTAAATCAAGAAATCAATCAAGAAATCAATCAAGAAATCAATGGATGATGGGCGTGGTTGAAGGTGGTAAATGTCGCCGCATTGAGCCAAGCTCTGAGTCTGTGAGGCTGAGTTCAGACCTCGTCTGACTCGGAGTCTTGGAGCACGTTGGAGGAGGAGAGGCACGGCCGCTTGGAGGAGGGGTCTTCCACTTCTTCATCCTCTTCATCCCTGAAGCGCTTGCGTCCGCTGGGGGGAAGGAAGTCCAGCGCAGGACCCACAGGGAGTGGGTGAGGAGCAGGAGGCGAGCAGGCCGCACGAGCCACCGGTGGAGCAGGAACCCCCCGCCTGCCCAAAGGAAACACCTCCAGGGGGAGACGAGCGAAGTAGCGGTCCTCTGCCCTCTGGTCTTCGTCCTCTTCCTCCTCAGAGCGACTCTTGTAGCCAAAGTCTGCGTCCCTCCAGTCCTCTTCATCAGACGACCCAAAGTCGTCGTTCCAGTCCTCTTCATCAGACGACCCAAAGTCGTCGCTCCCGTCCTCTTCATCAGACGACCAAAACAGAGACCTAGGACCATCTACCTCTAACTCACCCTGGTCGTGCTCGTCCCAAGAGTAGTCTGGAAGGTCCTCCGCCAGAAGGTGCAGACTGTCCCAAGGGTCCACGGCCTCTGCAACAGGTTTAACAACGTTAAACACACTTTAAATTGTAGCTGGAGCAAGGCTCCATAGGCTTTAATGACCTACTACTATACTATACTATACTATACTATACTATACTATACTATACTATACTATACTATACTACTACTGCTGCTACTCTACTTATTTTAGTAACATATCGAAGAGGCCGGCTGAATACATTTGGTTGCGTATGACGTTATCCTGAGGCTCTTAGGCTTAGGTAGGGTAATAAAAAAATGGACATCTAACAGCACACCCCAGCACACAGTACGACGTTATTTGTTCAATATAAAGATAAGATAAACCATTTTGTCCCAAAATATAAATGACAGTGTTGCAACGCAAGGTTCAAGAACAGCAGGAGAACAGGAACATGCAATCAAGATAAATTATACTGTAAAGATTTATAATAGACAATTCATTCATTCATTAACACAACACTTTGTCAGCAGAATAAAGCTATAAGGCTACAAAACTCTGCACAGTAAGTGGCTCTGACTGTGGTTATGAACAGTGTAGCATATGGACAGGAATAAATAGCAGGTAAAGAAACTTGAATACATTATATTATTTGCACAATTAGTGGCTATAACTATGGATTATCAACAGTGCAGCATATGGACAAATTAAATCAATAAATAGCAGTTAAGTGACTTGAGTGAATAGTACCAGTAAAGGTTCGCATTAGTATTGCACATAATTACTACAGGTGGATGACACATAACACAGTTCACTAACGCCATCTAAACCAAAGCTCAAAGAAAAGGCTCAAATTCGATCCAAACACTGGGAATTCTATGGAGATCAAATGTGCATTTTTTAAATGTACATTTTTTAAACATTCCATTTGGAACGGCCGGCTGGGCGCCATGTTTTTTTTACAGAATGCCACTCAAACCCTGATGAATATCAAGAAAATCAAGTGATTTTCTATCAATGTGACGGTAACTGTTGACTACACATTCGTGTTGATATATTTAGACCAGTTTCACCAACAATTCATCGGTATCCAAAATGAAATCGTTAAGTGAAAGTCACAAACTATCAAATGTTTCACAAACCTAGTTATGTTAGGAGCCCGACCGTCCAAACAGTCACAGATGGATAAAACTTTTCTTGTCATGAAATATTTGGGCTCTGTTATTAATATTTATCACAATTTACCATCATTGAATGTTATTTGATAAATCTTACCTCCGGGGATGAGGTCCAAGTGGCCGAGGAGCAGGCGGGAGAAGCGGTCCATGGTGGTGTGTGTCCAAACCCTCAACAAGTGTTAACAGAGACAGATGTTAGAACTGTTAAAACTGTGAAAACTGTTTTACAACTGTTTTACAACTGCTGAGGCTGAGAGGTTAATAAGATGTGAATGCCGAAGTCAGTACACAAGTGTCCAGCGAGCGTTCAAGAAGCGTTCTCAAGTGAGAAGGGGACGACTGAGAGCGCAGCCGCTTTATATAGGGCCCGGGAAGTTCTGTTGTTATGGCGCCGACGCACTGACGGACCGTGCGTCTGTGTGCGTCTGTGTGCGTCTGTGCGCCTTTGACTTGACTCGAAGCTTTTACAAATGTGAGGACAGGCGCTTAGCTCTGATCATTTCACTGCAGTAGTCTCATGTGCAATTGTAATGGTTGTAAAACAAGACAATGTGCAAATTATACATTTATGATACAGTATTACTACTGTTAAATATAGAATTCATAATAAGATTTATGTTAAAAAGTAAAGTAATTTGATTTTATTGGTACATGATTATTATTTGTATTGCATGATTGTACTATATTATATTATTACCATTTTCTGGCATTGTGGAAAGGTTTTGGTTGGTTGAAGCACATCCGGTCCGGTGAACAGGAGGGGGCGCTCTGGTTCAGTCTCAGGTCATTAAAACCACTGACTTGAGACCTGAACGAACGCTGTTTGTTCATTCAACTTTTATTCCCCCTTTTTCAGGTAACTATGTGCTTTTGATGTACCAAGTTTGTACAAAAGTTATATTATAATTAATATTGATCATTAAAACCACTGACTTGAGACCTGAACGAACGCTGTTTGTTCATTCAACTTTTATTCCCCCTTTTTCAGGTAACTATGTGCTTTTGATGTACCAAGTTTGTACAAAAGTTATATTATAATTAATATTGATCATTAAAACCACTGACTTGAGACCTGAACGAACGCTGTTTGTTCATTCAACTTTTATTCCCCCTTTTTCAGGGGACGTGGTTGTAACACAGTTCATTTGAAGAGGATAATCGTTAGACTAGGGTCCGGTCCGTTTTACGTGGAGCCTAAATTAGACAACGCTAGGGGCGATTCTAGGCTTCAAGTTTACGGGTGCTTAGCACCAAGGAGGTAATACAAGAGTAATGCGCCAAAAATACCATACCAAGTGCTCCCCAGTCATCTGCCAGGGTTTTTTCCATCATGTGATGCGTTTCTTACCTAGACTCACTTTTCCCTTAATCACTAGGTTTGGAGGTTATGTCATTTTCTTTTCTTTTGAAAAGAGATGTGTCGGCAGAGAGAGAAACAGAGAAAGAGAGAGCCACGGAGCGATCTCAAGTCAACTCACGTTTAAGATGCTGATACCGCTGCAAAACACGGGACATTTCAGCGCAGATACTGAAGTTTGACATCCTCTCAGACTTAAACTGACTAAAACAGTCAGCTCAGTAAGATAACAAAGACCTCTTCATTTTAGGAGTGAACTATGGGGGTGCATTGGCCATTCTACGGGAGGCTAGTGCACCCTTTATTGTATTTGATAAAGTTTAGTTGAAGAATTTGTTATTCATTTTTATTATATTTAAGCTATGAAGCATCTTGGACCTGATCTTAGTGAAAATGCTCTATGAACACAAGTACTTACAAAACAGTGTATAGGCTATTGAATTGAAATAAATTATGTTTTTGTTTGCAAACGTTTTTTCTTGACTCAGCTGATTCCAATGACAATATTCAGGCCTTTTCTATTTTAATTTAAGTTCTAACTTCTAATTATTTCCAAACTATTTTACTCTGGCTCTCAAGAGGGTTATTTAAAGCAGCAGTCATTGGGCATTCTGATTTCCCTGTGTACACAGTGGGGACAGTTCCATAGACACAAACTCTTTTTTCTAATGAGTCCTTTTTAAGTCTGGTTGATTATGATTCTCTGCTTTGGAGTTGTTCTTGTGTTAATATTGGTGTGTGTTTTTCCTTTTGTCATTAACCCAGATTTCCAAAATGGCCACCGGAGGGAGCGTTTGCTTGCTCTTCCTCCATCCTTTGAAGTCAGCCAGCAATCAGTCATCTCCTCCTCTTCCTCCCCTCTCCATAAAATGATAAAGGTATCACTCCATCACAGTAACCCCACCCAGGAACAAGGGGCTGCCCTGACCCGCAAGATTACACTATATGCAACCGATCATGTAGGCAAAAATGTGTTTAAGCTTCAATAGACATTCAATGAGCAAAATAATTTTATTAACGCAGCCTTTCTTGTTGCTATTATCCTTGTGTTTATTTCAGGACTCAGGCTGCTGTTTCAAGAATGCATTTAATGAAGTTATTAAGTTTCATTCACAGCACAATAAAGTCAGTGGTACTTTGTTATAGCTAATGGCCCTCGCAAAGCTTCCATATTGTTTGTGCGTGATATAGAAGTTCAATGAATATGTGAATATTTTTTTGAGATAAACCATGCAGGAATTACATTTACAAATGACAACTAAAGTGGGTTAAAAAAACAAAAAACTTTTTGTCCTTAAGTGGATATCTTAGACAGGAAAAACTCATTCCAATGATTTTGAAGACTAGTGATTCTTTTCAATTTTGACACGTTCAAAATGTTTCTGTAACATACATCTTTATTCACTGATTGCCTGTCCAAACAAGATGACGTGAATATGCAAGACAAATAGTCTGGAAGTTGTGTGATTGAATGAGAGAGAAACTTGTAGCCCATATTTAATAGTACCTTTAATAAAAATGTGCTGTTAAGCCCCAAAACGTTGTTTTGTTAGTTTCTCCAAGCTGCTACAGGTTCTGTTGTGAACAAACGAATTGTCAACATCTAAAGGGTTAACCTTTTCCACAAGAGATTGACATCTAGCTCTCCACCAATGAGTTCTCTTAAGCTGCGCAGTTGTCCCGCCCCATGGCCCCACACGCGCGCAGCCACCAGGCCTCTTTCTCCTTTCTTCCAATTTGAACACATGAGGCACTGGCAGAAACTGAGACTGAAAAAAAAAACGAATAAAGGTACAAACTATACACAGAATGATGATTTAAACTATCAGTTGTTGAAGCTAAGCATTATATTTATTTGAGAGAAACGATATATTAAGCGAGAGATTCATTATTTGTACCCTCTGCACTTTTGGTTGTAGACAAGAGAGGCTAGGAAGCAGCGCCATTTTGAGCTCCAGCCTTTTCTCTACTGTGAGATCGGTGAGCATTTTGTTGTTCATGTTTAAGGTCAAATTGTAAAATGCACATGGTTTGATGCTTACACTGTAAAATATTTTATTATCAGAGGGATTTATTCTATGTTTTGGTTGTTTACTGCAATTTTAATGCAGTCTGTTTTTGATTTGAGAATGTTTTAGTAATTTCATGATTTGTGAATATTTCAGAAAAGCTAATGTATTAGACAGTAATACAACATGACTACATTTCATTGTCTTATTTTCGCATGTAAAAATGAGTAATGTTAAAAGCAATAAGTTACAGTCAGAACAGACTGTGAAAATAGTTTTAATTGTACACTTATAGTATTTTATGACACTGTCTGACAGGTCAGGTTTTTTTTTGTTGGGCGGACCTATCGTTGATGGCGAGCCACCCCACTTGGACGAACTGGTTGATTCGATCATCTACTGCACGGTGCAGTGTGGTAGGCCCCACAGCAACAAACCCCTTCCACGCCTTGTCACTTGCTGCCCCCTTCCTTACACACATCCCTTGGAACACTGGACATTAAACTTACTTGGAACTCATAAGGACTTTTGTGGACTGCACACATATCTTCACAAGCAGGAAGTGAACTTGGGGTGGGGTAGAGTGATTCCTACACAAATGGTTTTGTTGCGTAATTGATTTGTTTTATGAATATAATGTGGATCCAATTTTGTGACTGAGCCAGGTTTATTTGAAGTTAACCTAAATCTAAAATTGAAAGGGTGCACCCAAGTAAGAGCTTGTGACTACTGTGATTGTAGAAGGATTGTCACTAAGAAGTGTTGGTACCAAAAAGATCATTTTATTTTAAATTTTATTTTCTTAATTTAATACAAGCCGGCATTTAAAATCTTTAAGCCTTTGTCTGAGTCTCATTCACATCACTGCACCTGTAAGTAGTCGAATCTTCTGGTCCAAATTACTGTAAAGTACGGTTGGAGTACATTTTGGTTAAATTTATATTCCTACTGTAACAAGAGGGTTACAAACTCAAGGTCACTTCTTGTTGAAAATGTTTGCTAACAAGTTAAACAAAGCGAAAAATTTCTCAGAGAAAATATTGTTTCATTATTAGTTGGGACAGTGCATTTCAATGAACATACATGAGATACATGCTGTGAACTCCCCAGGTTGTAGCTATGGGTTAATTTTCATTCATTTCCGACCATTCTCTGACTTCTTCCGACTCTCACAAACACTCTCAGTCATGCACCGTCTACTTTGGACTGCGTTGGAAGCAAAGAGGGTGAAGTGTCATGCATAAGGACACAATGACAGTATGAGCCAGCGCCACTACTACCCCACTGTGGCACCTGATTTACTGTGAGTCTGATGCATAGCTAACCTGAGCAGGGGACAGTTTACATGTTTAAGAGACTGCAGCTGACAGACAGGTAGGGCAAATTGGTCAATTCAATTCAATTCAATTCAATTTTTTTTTTGTATAGCCCAAAATCACAACAAGAGTTATCTCGGCGGACTTCACAAAATTGTTGATAATAAAGCAGAATAAGAAACAATCATAAATCAAAAATACAGAATGTTCAACAACAAGCAGGCAAATGGATAATTGTCCCAGCATCTCCTGTCCTTAGACCCTCCTTCTCGGCAAGGAAAAACTCCGAAAAACCCAATGGGAAAACGGAGAAACCTCGAGGAGAACCACAGTGAAGGAGAGATCCACTCCTATGGACGGACAGGCAGATGAAACTACTAATCTAGCAGGACGAGGACAGTTAATCCAGGACAGGGAAGGAGAGGAGGGGTCCAGGTCCTCGACACTAGGGGGCAGCAGCGGTCCAAACTGGAACAGCAGCATCTGAAACAGTTACACTCCCCAAAAGGGGAGTGGGACAGGGACAACATGTGAATAGCAAAGAACAGACTACGAATGAACTAGTAATTGAATATTCTTAACAGTAGGAGGAGAAAAAGTAGGAGAAACCAGAGGACAGTGCTCAAGTTGCCATACTTTCCCCAGTAATATATCTCCTAGAGCAGCTTAACTAGGCCTATGGGTTTAGTTTCTGTTCCTAACTGACCTGACCATAAGCTAATTCAAAGAGGAACGTTTTGAGCCTAATCTTAAATGTAGAGACTGTGTCAGCTTCTTTGACATGAGCAGGGAGCTGATTCCACAACAAGGGTGCTTGGTACCTAAAAGCTCTACCTCCTAAAGTACTTTTAGCGACTCTAGGAACCACCAATAGTGCAGCATTTTGAGAGCGGAGTGAACGGTTAGGATGATAAGGTACAATTTCATCTTTAATGTAGGAAGGGGCCATGTCATTTACAGCTTTATAGGTTAGAAGAAGAATTTTAAATTTTACTCTAAACTCAACCGGAAGCCAATGAAGATTTTTTAATACTGGAGTAATGTGCTCTCGTTTTTTAGTACCTGTTAGTATTCTTGCTGCTGCATTTTGAACCAATTGAAGGCTTTTTATAGAGCTTTTAGGACAAGCTGCAAGCAGGGAGTTACAGTAGTTTAACCTCGAAGTGAGTCTTTCTCATATTTGTGGAACGTTTTTGTTTTGTGTCCTCAACAGGGCTGTGTTTGTGTCTGCTCTGGGCAATGCAGCCAAAGGTTTTCAAGCATTTCCAACAAAAACATAGGCGATAATAAAGTGAAAACATGCTATTGATATTATGATAATAATGATATTATTAAAACTCCCATGAAGTTCTGCTCTGCTGGCCAAAATATAGTGAACTGGAGTTATCATATCAAATCAAACTTTATTTATGAAGTGCTTTTCATACAAAAATGTAACACAAAGTACATTAATTAAAAACAATCCTACCCCCACAATGTCCTGACCCCACAAAACTGTACAACACACGCACACACACACACTATTTAAATTATTTAGATTTTAGATCTATTTATTTAAAATACAAGTATATAAAAACCATCAGACTGTCTAAAGAAGTGGACTAAGGGAGTGTGACAGCGCCAGTCAAATGAAGCTCACGAGGCTAGCAGTTATAGGGGCAAATTTGGAACCAGTTTCATATTAGGAATAGGAATTTATTTATGAATAAAATAGCGAAATAAAAACAGCAGGATCAGAAACAGTTGGCTAGTCTATGGCTCCTACAGAGGAAACACTGGCGGGAGAAAGAGAGAAATACATTGCATGAGCAACCGTGCCGTGCTTTGGCCCACTTCCTTTAACCGGACCAAAGTCCGAACCCCACGGTTCGATTTCGCTCACACCGGACAAACGTACCGCGCTTTAAGGGCGATCCGTGTTTGGGCATGGATCTAAAGTCCTAGTGTGAGTGCACCCAAATTATTACAAAATAAACATAATAAAAAACATATATATATTTTTTTATTTTAGCCAGTTTAGACCTGAAAAAATCCTAGTCCTAGTTTAGACCTGTTTAATCCTGCATTAGCCCTGGTTTAGTCCATGTTTGGTCTTGGTTTGGATCTGGATTAATCGAGCTTTAGAAGTGATATAGTCCTGTTACAGCTATGGTTTAATGCCTGCTTTAAATCAGCTGCACACCAGCTTTAAAATGTATCTGACTACTACATTACCGTATTACAATTGAAATTGTTCATTTTAACTTTCTTCAGATGCCTCGTGGAAAGTCGTGCCGTCGCTCCCGGGCAGCTAAGAAGAGGATGGCGGAGCGGCAGCAGCCTGCTGTTTCCGAGCATTCTTCTCGTAGAGCTGATGACGGAGATTCTAAAAGTATGTACAATAAATCTCTACCTTTCTGATTTTGTAGTTTATATATATATATAAGTTACAATATTACAAATTGTCTAGGGTTTGGCACTGGCTACCGCTACCCAGTGCGTAAATGGCCAAAGTCTCTTTTCACTGGAAAGAGCCACAAGCTGGTCATCCCTCCTGAGGACCTTTACAAGAAGGTAAGTCCTTTTAACTGTAAATGCAGTTAACCAAATCTTAACTTTCTTAAATCTTATTTTTTTCAGTTTGTTCTAGTTGTTGGGGCCTCTCATCTGTGCCACTTCATAGATGGCATTGTTCAGCTACCACAGGGGAAGTTCACCTTTGGTTTCAGCTGCACCCCGGGAGCTGCAGCCGCGGAGTTTGAGAGGAAGATCGCAAACATAAAGGTGGATCGTACTCCCTCTCTTGTTGTGGTCACTGCTCCCTCCAACAACCTGACGGCCAGCAGGACTATTGCTGAGGCTGCAGCCGACTTCGGTCGTACCTTGCCACCGCTTGCAGCCGCTGGCCAAAGGGACCATATTTCCAAAACTGTTTACTCCATGCTCTCTTTTAAAAACAGTACTGTGTTGACAAGAAGGTGTTGGGGTAAATAGTAAATAAATAAATAAATAGTAAATAAATAGTAAATAAATAGTAAACAGTTCAGTCAGTTAAGTTGTGTAGATTTACAATTCTTAGACTAGTAATGAATTAAGTTAAAGTGTACACGTTCTCTCCTTTCTTCTCATTAGATAGCCTACTAGTTTAGGACTGGTTTCATCAAGCTGTAACTCTGGTTTTAAACCTTGTTAGATCCTACTATAGTGCTGGTTTAGACTGGTCAAGTCCTTGGAACGGATTTGATTGCTTTCTACACTCTCAATATTTTAACAAAATATTTTAACTATAATATTGTTGTTTTGAGGTCTGTGTCCTGGATTTTCCACCTCGTCTAATTGTTGAGGTGGATGTACAAAATCATCTGCGCCAGGAGTACCATCGTGTTGCGGCACACATGAGTACGTGTGTCTCTATGTGTCTCTCTCTGTCTCTCTCTCTCTCTTTTATATATATATATATATATATATACACACACACACACACACACACACACACACACACACACACACACACACACACACACACACACACACACACACACACACACATATATAACATTTATTTATATTTTTACCGAAGGTATCAAGTACTACCCTGCTGCGGAGTACTTTCCGCCTAAGCCTGTGCCTGTGGTGTAAGGATGGGGTAAGTAATGTTCTGAAATGCAAGTATCTAATATGCAGTGGAAATAATAATTTATAAATAATTGTTGTTTTTTTTGTATCATCTGCAGGTCCATCTGAGTGATACTGATGGTGGGATGGACATCCTTGCTCAGTTGCTTTGGACTGTCTCGTTCCAACAGTTGGAGATGGCCATACCCAGTCCATCCCCACAGGCTCCAGTGTCCTCCCCACCAACCAGGAAGGTCAAGCCAAGGCTGGTCGTGACCGGCCCTGCCCCTCGGCCACGGCCACCACCTTCTGAATGGACGGAGGTCAGACGGGGAAAAAAGGTGAGGCTAGTGTCTAGTCATAACCTCAGGTTTACTCATGAATTGTTTTGAAGATTGTTTTATTACTGCCCTTGCAGAAGAACCAAACTGGAAGCCCTCCGCACTCCCCAGGGGATTCTAAAAGTCGGCTGGTTCACCAAGAGCAGGTTTGCCACGGCTGCGCCCTTCTGAATGGCCGCTGGTCGGACGGGAAAAGGTCAATAGTACCTAGTTGTACCTAGTTGTAATGTGAGCCTAGTCAGTAATTGTTATTAAGACTGATGTCATTAACATTTTATTACTGCTCTTACTTAAGGACCAGCCTGGAAGCCCTGCGCACTCCCCAGGGGTTCCCAAGAGGCGGCTGGTTCAGCAGGAACAGGTTTGTTTTGAGTGTCAGGCATTTTAAAAACACTACCTAATCTCATAATTTTGATCAAATCTCATTTTAATAGGTGGAGTCAATGTTCTCCAACTCGCTGTCCCCGGTCCGCTACGACAAGGCTATGCTGAAAGATCTCGGCTCTGTGGAGCGCACTGCTGGTCTTCCTACTGGAAAGAAGGTGGGATTACAAAGCAATTAAATTTTGATATGTGGGAAGTAAAATACTGTTTTACGTATCACCTGTCAGCCACAAAGCTGTTATGATGCCTGGCCAAGTATGTGCCTTTTATGTAATAATGCACATGCAATTGTTAAACAAATAATGATATTTAATAAGACTTTGCTGTGTGGTCATAATTTTCCTTTCTGGTCATACATGGACGGCCGATGTGATACACATTTGTCAACTTTGCTTCCCCACAAACTATTATGATACATAATAATAAGTAATAAATAAAGTAACAGATAGAAAACATGAAAACCTTTTGACTGTATTATCAAAGAGCCTCAGACTGAAATTACATGATGATGATTACATGGTGGTGACTCCTGAAACGTCACCTACCAGTGCTGCAGACATGTTGGGTGAGGATCAGGTTGGTATTGTTAAGTTTGAAATGTATTACCACAATAAAACATTTTTTCCATGCGTTTGACAAATTTACTGATGTAGGTGGAGCCAGGAGTTGGCGGACTGGTGGAGCTGGTGGAGCGTCACCCACCAGTGCCGATGTGGATGGGCTCCCTGATCATGTGTTGGTGAAGAACCTGGTCGGTATTTACAATGATTAGGTGCAGCTATGTATTAAACATGTATTAAAGATATTCAGTGACAATAGTTTCACAGCAAATTATTCGACATAGAAAAAAGAAGTTCTATTCAATTTATCATATTTACCCATCACTGAAGCCACAGGTTTTCATCCATAGTCATTTTAGATATAAGATATTCCATGCATTTTTTTTCATAGACTAAGAGTCATCACATTCCATCCAAGATGACCAAGAGGACCAAGAAAAGTGATTCATGCATATGTTGCTCTGCGGATGAAGAAAAGCCCGATTGTGATGTTTCTTTTGGTGTTGACTTGAGTGAGATGAAACGTTGCTTTTCACATCTCAAGTCTGGTAAGTCTGTGCCTCAGAACATCAGTGGATCATTTCACCAGGGGAATGATGGCTTTAAGTATCCCGGTTTTCAATGCACGCCAGTAGTGAGTCTCGCAAAGCATGTTGCGTGTCCTGTGTCTTCATGGCAGAAGCAGGACCTGGATAGAGTTCTTGTTTTGGGTGATGCGTTGTATGTACACTGCAGAGAGAGCAAAAAGATTAGCCCAGGGTCTAATATGATGCTCGTCTCAAATCTGCCACAGGAGTGGGACATTGAAGGTCAGACATTTCACTTTGAGTACGGTGACTGTGTTTCTGGTATTGTTGGTCTAGATAGTGGTGAGTTCATTGATCAAGAGGTTCTTGTTAGTTTGGAAAATGGTTTAGAGAGAATGTTGTCACATTATGACACTTGTCTGTTCACTTTATGTAAGATCACGTGTGCCATCTTTCATGATAACGCTTTGTATGCTGTCGTTGATTCTCATTCTCGTAGCAAAATTGGTATTGTACACGCAGATGGCAGTAGTGTTGTGTGTTATTTCAGGTCAATTTGTGAATTGCATTCTCACTTTTGTCATTTGGCTGATGTATTTAACAGTAGTGATAAATCATTTGAAATCAACGCGGTTGTTGTAACCAAGGCAGGTACAAATTTGATCATTAGAAAGCGGACAAGGTCAACAGATGCCAGTGAACCTACAGTTAAAGCACGGTCTCCAAAGAGTAAATGCAGCCACAGATCCAAAAAATGCAGAAATGACAAATCCAACAGTGAAGAGGTCATTGAAGGTGTCCAATTTATTGGCCATGAGCAAACTACATTGCATTTCAACCCTATCGGGACGGACATTTGCCAGTGCAAAAAAATTAATGTGGCTTTTGAACAATTAAATACCTCCCAATTAACAACAAAAAGCTCATTAGGTGTCCCATGCAAAAATGAATCCATTCATCCATCCATTCTTGAACAGAACGCTGTCAAGTACAAGAGTCTCTTGCGTCATGGGTTTGTCTCTGTTGCTGAGTATATTTAAAAAAAAGAAAATGAAATATGTCAATAATTGGGCTACTGACGTCGAAATTCAGGTAACAGCTGACTATTTGGGCGTAGGTATATTTACATTTTTAAATGTAAATTGGCTGCAGTACAAGTGTAATGGCAAATTGTTGTCAAGCCAATGTATATACTTGGAAAACCGCAATAACAGTCATTATGAAGCTGTTAAGTGTGTTAAAGATTCAAATGGGATAAGTTGTTGTGGCCTTTGTCAAATTGATATTAATAAAAGTGGATACAGTTTTAGATTTCGGGGGATCTCTCTAGTAAATACTGAACATGTTAAAACAGCTAAACTGTAAAGCACTTTGTGTTACATTTTTTGTATGAAAAGCGCTTTATAAATAAAGTTTGATTGATTGATTGATGGGCCAAGTCAGTCAGCAGTGGGCTGTAGGTAAGACAGAGTCAGTGATGCGCTGATCTTGTGTAGGTGGTCGATTCTACAGTTGCATATCACCTTAAACTTATACGTACTGCACAAAATCATACATCGACAAGTATCCAAAGGTTCTCATGGTCTGCTTTAACATTTCAGCACTGAACCAAGGGATGTCCTCGGAGCACTGAGCCTATGAAGCGCCCCTTCTCCCTTTGTACTCCTCCCCTCCTTTCCCAGACGAGGGAAACTTGAAGATGAGCGCACTCTGGTGACCATGATGTGGGACTGCTGCTGTATCTGGGCACTGGTGTCCTCAGGTGCGAGCCAACACGCATCATGCGCTGTTTCCTGGAAGGACACTTTTGGGCGCCTGTGTCAACTCACCGGGAATTAGAACTAATGTAACGTCTGTGTTTTATAGCGCACACTGATGGAGCTCTTTTGGTATCTGTCCATCCACCTGATGCAAAGCAACAGCAGTGGGACCTGCCCTCTGTTCTCATGGAGGAGCCAGCATGTCTACAAATCCTACACAAATAGCCATGGCACCTGTAAAAACACTCCCTTGCAGCAACCAAAAACTGATAAAAGACTATTTGAGAAATCCATTTCTTTTCTCTCAACTTCAGGTTCAGGTTACGTTTGAAAACGCCAGCCTCAGTCACATGACGTCTAATGGATAAAGTGTGAGAAATGTCAAAAGTTTGCATGTGTCGGCATTTCCTTCTTAAATGTGCACTCTGGGCATTTTATTGTGTGTGTGTGTGTGTGTGTGTGCGTGCGGGGGTGCGTGTGTGTGTGTGTGTGTGTGCGTGCGTGCGTGCGTGCGTGCGTGCGTGCGTGCGTGCGTGCGTGCGTGCGTGTAGAGGGGGGTCTGTTACCCCCTGTCTCCAGATATGTTCGGTCTTTACCTGGAATGTTCCGCACTATGACATTAGACTCTTGTAACTTGTCACTTGGCCCGGTGGCATCACCCGCTTGTCTCCATGGAGACTGATCATTTGGATGTCTTACTGCGGAGTATTCCAGGCTCGGATACAAGCTGGTGGCAGACCCTTGACCAGAAAAGTACATACACAGGGCACATTTAAAGCTCCTATATTGCACACAGTGATTCTTGTGAGCTTTAAGCCATGTTACAATCCTGTTACCGCCTCAAAAACAGACGTGGAGCTGTGTTTTCTTTTATTCTCACATCTGCTGAAGTAATCCTGCATTTTCAGTTGGCCTACACCTCCAAACCTCAAAATGCTCTGTTCCACCTTGTGATGCCATCAAGCCCTCATTTTCACCTTAACAGCTCCTTTTACAATGTCCAGTGTCACTGGACAAACTGCTCTCCATCGTGGACATTCCCGCTCACCCACTGCACCAGACGATAGAGACAGAGGCTTTAATCCTGTATCTGTAGAATCACAGGGGCCACTGTACAGAAGGCTCCTTTTCACTTGACTTTTTATTTCACACATTTTCAAATTCTTACATGTGTTATGCTGTCTTATGTTATTCTGGCTACTTCTCTTTACCTGTGCAAACACCTTTTTTTAAATTTATTTATTTATTTAGCGGTCCCTCAGATTCAATCAAGACGCAGAGAGCTTCGACTGGTGCCAATATTTTACTGGTTTAAATCACATCAAATCGCACCGTGAAAACTACACGGCAAAGAAAAACAGAAAAAACACCAATACTTAACAGTGAAATCAAATATACTAACATAAATTGTGACTAAAATTGTCCACATTTACTTACCTATTATACATATGACAAAAGTGCAATCATAACAGAAATAACACACACACACACACACACACACACACAAAAATTTTGCCCAAAAAGGAGTGGGAAGAAGAAAACTTATTTAATCCCAGCCCCTCTTCTAATTTAACATAATGAGCTTTCTTTTGCATTCTTTTTTACATTAGACCATATGAACTATTTACAAGTGAGGACAATGAGTCACTGTTAAAGCTTAGTAACACAACTATCATCATACTGCAATAACACAAAAGTTAAAAGTGCTAAGCTCTTCAATGGGGGCGCACACTTTGCATTGCTGTTTTAGACAAGTTTAAAGTAGTGATTTATAAAATGATATGGAATTATTGTTTTATTGTAAACTTATTTTGTAGAGTTTAGCATTAGCATTTGAACATTTTTAGCCAAGACACCATAACGCTGAAGTAAGTTTCTAGTTTGTACATTTTGTTCACTGAAATTGGCAATAAAACTCTTCCTGAGTTTGACTAGTGTTGTTCACAAATCTAAACAGGCTGTGAATGTTAAGATCTGGGTAAAACAACATTTATTAATTTACTCTAATAAAGCAATAGAACTGTATTTATATAGGCCATTTTAAAATAACCAATTATTTCTAAAGGTGCACTATGTAACGATGTCTGGAGTAGGATACTCCACCGATATGTCTCCATAGAAATGTTATTGCTTTGATTAGAACGTTCCACAGTATTGCAGTAAACCAAACTATCTCTATAGAGAAAAGTTGCAAGTCATTTCTGTGGACAGAGAAGTGTTTGTTTTTCTGTTTTGTTGAGTACTTAAAACATCCATCCAACTTATAATATGTTACACAGAGTTTAGTGAAATGCTGTGTAACTGTCTAGTTAAAGGAATCTCCATAATGCCCCTTTAAGTAAATTGTACTAAAAATATTTACTTTGTATAATTCTTAAAAAAAATGACATAAGAATTCAAAATCAACCTTCCATTTATTGACAAATTTCTGGACATTCTTTGGGTACTTTCTGATCAGCTTCAGCTCTTGCTCTTCATCCTCTGGAGACAGGGTTCTTCTCGTCAGCTTCGTCAGATCACAGGACCACAGGGTCCAGCTGGCCCCTCCAAACCAGTCACCATGGAAACAGAAACAGATTTAAGGCATTAAGTGCACATTCAAAAGGAGCTAATATGGAATTGTTATTATTTTCTTACCTTGTGTTTTTTTTATTACTATTAGAGTCATGTTTCATAACATCACATCTGATCAGCTCTTGCTCTTGATTGGAGACAGGGTTCTTCTCGTCAGCTTCGTCAGATCACAGGACCACGGGGCCCAGCTGGCCCCTCCAAACCAGTCACCATGAAAACATAAAAAGAGACAGTGTAAAGGCGTTAAGTGCACATTCAAAAGGAGCTAATATTAAATTATTATTATTTCTTACCTTATTTTTGTTTATTATTATTAGTCAAGTATCGTCACATCACTTCTGATCAGCTCTTGCTCTTCATTGGAGACAGGGTTCTTCTCGTCAGCTTCGTCAGATCACAGGACCACGGGGCTCAGCTGGCCCCTCCAAATCAATCACTCTAGAAACAGAAACAGAGTTAAGGCATTAAGTGTACATTCAAAAGGAGCTACTATGGAATTGTTATTATTTTCTTACCTTGTGTTTGTTTGTTATTATTAGTCAAGCTTCATCACATCACTTCTGATCAGCTCTTCTTCTTCATCCTCTGGAGACAGGGTTCTTCTCGTCAGCTTCGTCAGATCACAGGACCACGGGGCCCAGCTGGCCCCTCCAAACCAGTCACCATGGAAACAGAAACAGATTTAAGGCGTTAAGTGCACATTCAAAAGGAGCTACTATGGAATTATTATTATTTCTTACCATATGTTTGTTGATTATTATTACAGTCAAATGCTTTTATTAAGATGACTTAAAATAACACACTGTTCCACTGACTCATCAGTGAGCACACTCCCATCTCTGTATCTCTGCTGTTACAATTCTTCACAGTAAAATTCTTCACAGTATTTAATTTACAAAAAAAAAACAAAAAGTAGATGTTGGGACTGTCCCACTGACCGGTGAGTTAGTGAACACACCCACATCTCCAGATACAATCATTCAGAACAGAACAAGTCACTATTTATGTACAGCCTTCAAAGAGTCTGCTTATAAAGACATAGATTATATAACGTATTTCATTTGAAATGGCACATTACCATCAGAGAGGACAATTTGAATCCGGCACAACATAAACAGGAGATATGAGTGAACAAAGCCACATCTCCACAGTTTAGTATTGTGCACTCGCAGTTATTATGATGAGAAGTTGACATTTTCTCTGTACTTGAACTCATCACAATGTATTAGGTCTTAGTTATTTGCAGAAGATCTGCACGTGTTGAGAATATGGCTTCACTATCGTAAAGCTCCATATACAGGCTGATATTGTGTCTGGATGACTATCTGCTATGTTTTGTTTGAGCAGAAGCTTCAGTCCATCAGAAAGGGGTGCTACATTAGATGTGGCAGCCGCTGGTTAACATTTAGTAGTGCACTGGGCTGGTTCGGTCTCAGCTTATAGCTGTGGACTTATGTGGACTAGTGCACGGCTACTATAGCTATATTTAGCTATATTTTTGATCTGTTTTGTGTCACATAAATACTTCGAAGTTACACATACATGTGCAGTCCTTCGAAGTTGTACTTCTACTAAGTACTATAAAACACACCTCTAACCCTCCTATGCCCAGAAAAACACAAGTTTAAGGTAAATGCAAGGTGTACTATGCAGGAATTTCTGTCAAACTGTAGTACTCTGATTAAATTTAGTGTATCAATTAGCCCATGGGCCCCGGCCCTATGGTTAAGAATCACTCAGAATATACTGACAAAACTTTACTTTTACTTTTTTACTTTTTATCATCAAGATTTCTTAAGTTTTTATGAAATCCTACATAATAATCCTTGCTTTTGTTCTACTTAAAAACTTGAAACACACAAAAATAGTAAAACGTCAATGTAAGGTGTACTATGCAGGAATTTCTGTCAAACTGTAGTACTCTGATTAAATTTAGTGTATCAATTAGCCCATGGGCCCCGGCCCTATGGTTAAGAATCACTCAGAATATACTGACAAAACTTTACTTTTTTTACTTTTTATCATCAAGATTTCTTAAGTTTTTATGAAATCCTACATAATAATCCTTGCTTTTGTTCTACTTAAAAACTTGAAACACACAAAAATAGTAAAACGTCAATGTAAGGTGTACTATGCAGGAATTTCTGTCAAACTGTAGTACTCTGATTAAATTTAGTGTATCAATTAGCCCATGGGCCCCGGCCCTATGGTTAAGAATCACTCAGAATATACTGACAAAACTTTACTTTTTTTACTTTTTATCATCAAGATTTCTTAAGTTTTTATGAAATCCTACATAATAATCCTTGCTTTTGTTCTACTTAAAAACTTGAAACACACAAAAATAGTAAAACGTCAATGTAAGGTGTACTATGCAGGAATTTCTGTCAAACTGTAGTACTCTGATTAAATTTAGTGTATCAATTAGCCCATGGGCCCCGGCCCTATGGTTTAGAATCACTCAGAATATACTGACAAAACTTTACTTTTTTTACTTTTTATCATCAAGATTTCTTAAGTTTTTATGAAATCCTACATAATAATCCTTGCTTTTGTTCTACTTAAAAACTTTAACACACAAAAAGAGTAAAACGTCAATGTAAGGTGTACTATGCAGGAATTTCTGTCAAACTGTAGTATTTAAATAATTAGGAGTTTAGTCAGTGAAAAAAAGTAAAAATGTGTTTCATTAATTATTTTTATGTTTGTTGAAATCCTACATAGTATTCCCTACTTTTTTGTATTTTTTTGTTTTTGTTTCAAATAAAAGTACAAGGTGTACTATGCAGGAATTTCGGTAAAACTGCAATACTCAGATTCAAATCAGAATAGAAATGACACTAAACTCAACAAGAAAAGATTATAATTTTATCATCAGTTTTTTGTTTTATGAAATCCTACATAGTATTCCTTAACTTCAATCTACTACTTTTTTAAATCAAGAAATCAATCAAGAAATCAATCAAGAAATCAATGGATGATGGGCGTGGTTGAAGGTGGTAAATGTCGCCGCATTGAGCCAAGCTCTGAGTCTGTGAGGCTGAGTTCAGACCTCGTCTGACTCGGAGTCTTGGAGCACGTTGGAGGAGGAGAGGCACGGCCGCTTGGAGGAGGGGTCTTCCACTTCTTCATCCTCTTCATCCCTGAAGCGCTTGCGTCCGCTGGGGGGAAGGAAGTCCAGCGCAGGACCCACAGGGAGTGGGTGAGGAGCAGGAGGCGAGCAGGCCGCACGAGCCACCGGTGGAGCAGGAACCCCCCGCCTGCCCAAAGGAAACACCTCCAGGGGGAGACGAGCGAAGTAGCGGTCCTCTGCCCTCTGGTCTTCGTCCTCTTCCTCCTCAGAGCGACTCTTGTAGCCAAAGTCTGCGTCCCTCCAGTCCTCTTCATCAGACGACCCAAAGTCGTCGTTCCAGTCCTCTTCATCAGACGACCCAAAGTCGTCGCTCCCGTCCTCTTCATCAGACGACCAAAACAGAGACCTAGGACCATCTACCTCTAACTCACCCTGGTCGTGCTCGTCC
This sequence comes from Taenioides sp. WSHXM2023, assembly GCA_029959045.1. Classification (NCBI taxonomy): domain Eukaryota; kingdom Metazoa; phylum Chordata; class Actinopteri; order Gobiiformes; family Gobiidae; genus Taenioides; species Taenioides sp. WSHXM2023. The sequence continues at coordinate 7,680,302 of CM057089.1, forward strand.
CAAGAGTAGTCTGGAAGGTCCTCCGCCAGAAGGTGCAGACTGTCCCAAGGGTCCACGGCCTCTGCAACAGGTTTAACAACGTTAAACACACTTTAAATTGTAGCTGGAGCAAGGCTCCATAGGCTTTAATGACCTACTACTATACTATACTATACTATACTACTACTGCTGCTACTCTACTTATTTTAGTAACATATCGAAGAGGCCGGCTGAATACATTTGGTTGCGTATGACGTTATCCTGAGGCTCTTAGGCTTAGGTAGGGTAATAAAAAAATGGACATCTAACAGCACACCCCAGCACACAGTACGACGTTATTTGTTCAATATAAAGATAAGATAAACCATTTTGTCCCAAAATATAAATGACAGTGTTGCAACGCAAGGTTCAAGAACAGCAGGAGAACAGGAACATGCAATCAAGATAAATTATACTGTAAAGATTTATAATAGACAATTCATTCATTCATTAACACAACACTTTGTCAGCAGAATAAAGCTATAAGGCTACAAAACTCTGCACAGTAAGTGGCTCTGACTGTGGTTATGAACAGTGTAGCATATGGACAGGAATAAATAGCAGGTAAAGAAACTTGAATACATTATATTATTTGCACAATTAGTGGCTATAACTATGGATTATCAACAGTGCAGCATATGGACAAATTAAATCAATAAATAGCAGTTAAGTGACTTGAGTGAATAGTACCAGTAAAGGTTCGCATTAGTATTGCACATAATTACTACAGGTGGATGACACATAACACAGTTCACTAACGCCATCTAAACCAAAGCTCAAAGAAAAGGCTCAAATTCGATCCAAACACTGGGAATTCTATGGAGATCAAATGTGCATTTTTTAAATGTACATTTTTTAAACATTCCATTTGGAACGGCCGGCTGGGCGCCATGTTTTTTTTACAGAATGCCACTCAAACCCTGATGAATATCAAGAAAATCAAGTGATTTTCTATCAATGTGACGGTAACTGTTGACTACACATTCGTGTTGATATATTTAGACCAGTTTCACCAACAATTCATCGGTATCCAAAATGAAATCGTTAAGTGAAAGTCACAAACTATCAAATGTTTCACAAACCTAGTTATGTTAGGAGCCCGACCGTCCAAACAGTCACAGATGGATAAAACTTTTCTTGTCATGAAATATTTGGGCTCTGTTATTAATATTTATCACAATTTACCATCATTGAATGTTATTTGATAAATCTTACCTCCGGGGATGAGGTCCAAGTGGCCGAGGAGCAGGCGGGAGAAGCGGTCCATGGTGGTGTGTGTCCAAACCCTCAACAAGTGTTAACAGAGACAGATGTTAGAACTGTTAAAACTGTGAAAACTGTTTTACAACTGTTTTACAACTGCTGAGGCTGAGAGGTTAATAAGATGTGAATGCCGAAGTCAGTACACAAGTGTCCAGCGAGCGTTCAAGAAGCGTTCTCAAGTGAGAAGGGGACGACTGAGAGCGCAGCCGCTTTATATAGGGCCCGGGAAGTTCTGTTGTTATGGCGCCGACGCACTGACGGACCGTGCGTCTGTGTGCGTCTGTGTGCGTCTGTGCGCCTTTGACTTGACTCGAAGCTTTTACAAATGTGAGGACAGGCGCTTAGCTCTGATCATTTCACTGCAGTAGTCTCATGTGCAATTGTAATGGTTGTAAAACAAGACAATGTGCAAATTATACATTTATGATACAGTATTACTACTGTTAAATATAGAATTCATAATAAGATTTATGTTAAAAAGTAAAGTAATTTGATTTTATTGGTACATGATTATTATTTGTATTGCATGATTGTACTATATTATATTATTACCATTTTCTGGCATTGTGGAAAGGTTTTGGTTGGTTGAAGCACATCCGGTCCGGTGAACAGGAGGGGGCGCTCTGGTTCAGTCTCAGGTCATTAAAACCACTGACTTGAGACCTGAACGAACGCTGTTTGTTCATTCAACTTTTATTCCCCCTTTTTCAGGTAACTATGTGCTTTTGATGTACCAAGTTTGTACAAAAGTTATATTATAATTAATATTGATCATTAAAACCACTGACTTGAGACCTGAACGAACGCTGTTTGTTCATTCAACTTTTATTCCCCCTTTTTCAGGGGACGTGGTTGTAACACAGTTCATTTGAAGAGGATAATCGTTAGACAAGGGTCCGGTCCGTTTTACGTGGAGCCTAAATTAGACAACGCTAGGGGCGATTCTAGGCTTCAAGTTTACGGGTGCTTAGCACCAAGGAGGTAATACAAGAGTAATGCGCCAAAAATACCATACCAAGTGCTCCCCAGTCATCTGCCAGGGTTTTTTCCATCATGTGATGCGTTTCTTACCTAGACTCACTTTTCCCTTAATCACTAGGTTTGGAGGTTATGTCATTTTCTTTTCTTTTGAAAAGAGATGTGTCGGCAGAGAGAGAAACAGAGAAAGAGAGAGCCACGGAGCGATCTCAAGTCAACTCACGTTTAAGATGCTGATACCGCTGCAAAACACGGGACATTTCAGCGCAGATACTGAAGTTTGACATCCTCTCAGACTTAAACTGACTAAAACAGTCAGCTCAGTAAGATAACAAAGACCTCTTCATTTTAGGAGTGAACTATGGGGGTGCATTGGCCATTCTACGGGAGGCTAGTGCACCCTTTATTGTATTTGATAAAGTTTAGTTGAAGAATTTGTTATTCATTTTTATTATATTTAAGCTATGAAGCATCTTGGACCTGATCTTAGTGAAAATGCTCTATGAACACAAGTACTTACAAAACAGTGTATAGGCTATTGAATTGAAATAAATTATGTTTTTGTTTGCAAACGTTTTTTCTTGACTCAGCTGATTCCAATGACAATATTCAGGCCTTTTCTATTTTAATTTAAGTTCTAACTTCTAATTATTTCCAAACTATTTTACTCTGGCTCTCAAGAGGGTTATTTAAAGCAGCAGTCATTGGGCATTCTGATTTCCCTGTGTACACAGTGGGGACAGTTCCATAGACACAAACTCTTTTTTCTAATGAGTCCTTTTTAAGTCTGGTTGATTATGATTCTCTGCTTTGGAGTTGTTCTTGTGTTAATATTGGTGTGTGTTTTTCCTTTTGTCATTAACCCAGATTTCCAAAATGGCCACCGGAGGGAGCGTTTGCTTGCTCTTCCTCCATCCTTTGAAGTCAGCCAGCAATCAGTCATCTCCTCCTCTTCCTCCCCTCTCCATAAAATGATAAAGGTATCACTCCATCACAGTAACCCCACCCAGGAACAAGGGGCTGCCCTGACCCGCAAGATTACACTATATGCAACCGATCATGTAGGCAAAAATGTGTTTAAGCTTCAATAGACATTCAATGAGCAAAATAATTTTATTAACGCAGCCTTTCTTGTTGCTATTATCCTTGTGTTTATTTCAGGACTCAGGCTGCTGTTTCAAGAATGCATTTAATGAAGTTATTAAGTTTCATTCACAGCACAATAAAGTCAGTGGTACTTTGTTATAGCTAATGGCCCTCGCAAAGCTTCCATATTGTTTGTGCGTGATATAGAAGTTCAATGAATATGTGAATATTTTTTTGAGATAAACCATGCAGGAATTACATTTACAAATGACAACTAAAGTGGGTTAAAAAAACAAAAAACTTTTTGTCCTTAAGTGGATATCTTAGACAGGAAAAACTCATTCCAATGATTTTGAAGACTAGTGATTCTTTTCAATTTTGACACGTTCAAAATGTTTCTGTAACATACATCTTTATTCACTGATTGCCTGTCCAAACAAGATGACGTGAATATGCAAGACAAATAGTCTGGAAGTTGTGTGATTGAATGAGAGAGAAACTTGTAGCCCATATTTAATAGTACCTTTAATAAAAATGTGCTGTTAAGCCCCAAAACGTTGTTTTGTTAGTTTCTCCAAGCTGCTACAGGTTCTGTTGTGAACAAACGAATTGTCAACATCTAAAGGGTTAACCTTTTCCACAAGAGATTGACATCTAGCTCTCCACCAATGAGTTCTCTTAAGCTGCGCAGTTGTCCCGCCCCATGGCCCCACACGCGCGCAGCCACCAGGCCTCTTTCTCCTTTCTTCCAATTTGAACACATGAGGCACTGGCAGAAACTGAGACTGAAAAAAAAAACGAATAAAGGTACAAACTATACACAGAATGATGATTTAAACTATCAGTTGTTGAAGCTAAGCATTATATTTATTTGAGAGAAACGATATATTAAGCGAGAGATTCATTATTTGTACCCTCTGCACTTTTGGTTGTAGACAAGAGAGGCTAGGAAGCAGCGCCATTTTGAGCTCCAGCCTTTTCTCTACTGTGAGATCGGTGAGCATTTTGTTGTTCATGTTTAAGGTCAAATTGTAAAATGCACATGGTTTGATGCTTACACTGTAAAATATTTTATTATCAGAGGGATTTATTCTATGTTTTGGTTGTTTACTGCAATTTTAATGCAGTCTGTTTTTGATTTGAGAATGTTTTAGTAATTTCATGATTTGTGAATATTTCAGAAAAGCTAATGTATTAGACAGTAATACAACATGACTACATTTCATTGTCTTATTTTCGCATGTAAAAATGAGTAATGTTAAAAGCAATAAGTTACAGTCAGAACAGACTGTGAAAATAGTTTTAATTGTACACTTATAGTATTTTATGACACTGTCTGACAGGTCAGGTTTTTTTTTGTTGGGCGGACCTATCGTTGATGGCGAGCCACCCCACTTGGACGAACTGGTTGATTCGATCATCTACTGCACGGTGCAGTGTGGTAGGCCCCACAGCAACAAACCCCTTCCACGCCTTGTCACTTGCTGCCCCCTTCCTTACACACATCCCTTGGAACACTGGACATTAAACTTACTTGGAACTCATAAGGACTTTTGTGGACTGCACACATATCTTCACAAGCAGGAAGTGAACTTGGGGTGGGGTAGAGTGATTCCTACACAAATGGTTTTGTTGCGTAATTGATTTGTTTTATGAATATAATGTGGATCCAATTTTGTGACTGAGCCAGGTTTATTTGAAGTTAACCTAAATCTAAAATTGAAAGGGTGCACCCAAGTAAGAGCTTGTGACTACTGTGATTGTAGAAGGATTGTCACTAAGAAGTGTTGGTACCAAAAAGATCATTTTATTTTAAATTTTATTTTCTTAATTTAATACAAGCCGGCATTTAAAATCTTTAAGCCTTTGTCTGAGTCTCATTCACATCACTGCACCTGTAAGTAGTCGAATCTTCTGGTCCAAATTACTGTAAAGTACGGTTGGAGTACATTTTGGTTAAATTTATATTCCTACTGTAACAAGAGGGTTACAAACTCAAGGTCACTTCTTGTTGAAAATGTTTGCTAACAAGTTAAACAAAGCGAAAAATTTCTCAGAGAAAATATTGTTTCATTATTAGTTGGGACAGTGCATTTCAATGAACATACATGAGATACATGCTGTGAACTCCCCAGGTTGTAGCTATGGGTTAATTTTCATTCATTTCCGACCATTCTCTGACTTCTTCCGACTCTCACAAACACTCTCAGTCATGCACCGTCTACTTTGGACTGCGTTGGAAGCAAAGAGGGTGAAGTGTCATGCATAAGGACACAATGACAGTATGAGCCAGCGCCACTACTACCCCACTGTGGCACCTGATTTACTGTGAGTCTGATGCATAGCTAACCTGAGCAGGGGACAGTTTACATGTTTAAGAGACTGCAGCTGACAGACAGGTAGGGCAAATTGGTCAATTCAATTCAATTCAATTCAATTTTTTTTTTGTATAGCCCAAAATCACAACAAGAGTTATCTCGGCGGACTTCACAAAATTGTTGATAATAAAGCAGAATAAGAAACAATCATAAATCAAAAATACAGAATGTTCAACAACAAGCAGGCAAATGGATAATTGTCCCAGCATCTCCTGTCCTTAGACCCTCCTTCTCGGCAAGGAAAAACTCCGAAAAACCCAATGGGAAAACGGAGAAACCTCGAGGAGAACCACAGTGAAGGAGAGATCCACTCCTATGGACGGACAGGCAGATGAAACTACTAATCTAGCAGGACGAGGACAGTTAATCCAGGACAGGGAAGGAGAGGAGGGGTCCAGGTCCTCGACACTAGGGGGCAGCAGCGGTCCAAACTGGAACAGCAGCATCTGAAACAGTTACACTCCCCAAAAGGGGAGTGGGACAGGGACAACATGTGAATAGCAAAGAACAGACTACGAATGAACTAGTAATTGAATATTCTTAACAGTAGGAGGAGAAAAAGTAGGAGAAACCAGAGGACAGTGCTCAAGTTGCCATACTTTCCCCAGTAATATATCTCCTAGAGCAGCTTAACTAGGCCTATGGGTTTAGTTTCTGTTCCTAACTGACCTGACCATAAGCTAATTCAAAGAGGAACGTTTTGAGCCTAATCTTAAATGTAGAGACTGTGTCAGCTTCTTTGACATGAGCAGGGAGCTGATTCCACAACAAGGGTGCTTGGTACCTAAAAGCTCTACCTCCTAAAGTACTTTTAGCGACTCTAGGAACCACCAATAGTGCAGCATTTTGAGAGCGGAGTGAACGGTTAGGATGATAAGGTACAATTTCATCTTTAATGTAGGAAGGGGCCATGTCATTTACAGCTTTATAGGTTAGAAGAAGAATTTTAAATTTTACTCTAAACTCAACCGGAAGCCAATGAAGATTTTTTAATACTGGAGTAATGTGCTCTCGTTTTTTAGTACCTGTTAGTATTCTTGCTGCTGCATTTTGAACCAATTGAAGGCTTTTTATAGAGCTTTTAGGACAAGCTGCAAGCAGGGAGATACAGTAGTTTAACCTCGAAGTGAGTCTTTCTCATATTTGTGGAACGTTTTTGTTTTGTGTCCTCAACAGGGCTGTGTTTGTGTCTGCTCTGGGCAATGCAGCCAAAGGTTTTCAAGCATTTCCAACAAAAACATAGGCGATAATAAAGTGAAAACATGCTATTGATATTATGATAATAATGATATTATTAAAACTCCCATGAAGTTCTGCTCTGCTGGCCAAAATATAGTGAACTGGAGTTATCATATCAAATCAAACTTTATTTATGAAGTGCTTTTCATACAAAAATGTAACACAAAGTACATTAATTAAAAACAATCCTACCCCCACAATGTCCTGACCCCACAAAACTGTACAACACACGCACACACACACTATTTAAATTATTTAGATTTTAGATCTATTTATTTAAAATACAAGTATATAAAAACCATCAGACTGTCTAAAGAAGTGGACTAAGGGAGTGTGACAGCGCCAGTCAAATGAAGCTCACGAGGCTAGCAGTTATAGGGGCAAATTTGGAACCAGTTTCATATTAGGAATAGGAATTTATTTATGAATAAAATAGCGAAATAAAAACAGCAGGATCAGAAACAGTTGGCTAGTCTATGGCTCCTACAGAGGAAACACTGGCGGGAGAAAGAGAGAAATACATTGCATGAGCAACCGTGCCGTGCTTTGGCCCACTTCCTTTAACCGGACCAAAGTCCGAACCCCACGGTTCGATTTCGCTCACACCGGACAAACGTACCGCGCTTTAAGGGCGATCCGTGTTTGGGCATGGATCTAAAGTCCTAGTGTGAGTGCACCCAAATTATTACAAAATAAACATAATAAAAAACATATATATATTTTTTTATTTTAGCCAGTTTAGACCTGAAAAAATCCTAGTCCTAGTTTAGACCTGTTTAATCCTGCATTAGCCCTGGTTTAGTCCATGTTTGGTCTTGGTTTGGATCTGGATTAATCGAGCTTTAGAAGTGATATAGTCCTGTTACAGCTATGGTTTAATGCCTGCTTTAAATCAGCTGCACACCAGCTTTAAAATGTATCTGACTACTACATTACCGTATTACAATTGAAATTGTTCATTTTAACTTTCTTCAGATGCCTCGTGGAAAGTCGTGCCGTCGCTCCCGGGCAGCTAAGAAGAGGATGGCGGAGCGGCAGCAGCCTGCTGTTTCCGAGCATTCTTCTCGTAGAGCTGATGACGGAGATTCTAAAAGTATGTACAATAAATCTCTACCTTTCTGATTTTGTAGTTTATATATATATATAAGTTACAATATTACAAATTGTCTAGGGTTTGGCACTGGCTACCGCTACCCAGTGCGTAAATGGCCAAAGTCTCTTTTCACTGGAAAGAGCCACAAGCTGGTCATCCCTCCTGAGGACCTTTACAAGAAGGTAAGTCCTTTTAACTGTAAATGCAGTTAACCAAATCTTAACTTTCTTAAATCTTATTTTTTTCAGTTTGTTCTAGTTGTTGGGGCCTCTCATCTGTGCCACTTCATAGATGGCATTGTTCAGCTACCACAGGGGAAGTTCACCTTTGGTTTCAGCTGCACCCCGGGAGCTGCAGCCGCGGAGTTTGAGAGGAAGATCGCAAACATAAAGGTGGATCGTACTCCCTCTCTTGTTGTGGTCACTGCTCCCTCCAACAACCTGACGGCCAGCAGGACTATTGCTGAGGCTGCAGCCGACTTCGGTCGTACCTTGCCACCGCTTGCAGCCGCTGGCCAAAGGGACCATATTTCCAAAACTGTTTACTCCATGCTCTCTTTTAAAAACAGTACTGTGTTGACAAGAAGGTGTTGGGGTAAATAGTAAATAAATAAATAAATAGTAAATAAATAGTAAATAAATAGTAAACAGTTCAGTCAGTTAAGTTGTGTAGATTTACAATTCTTAGACTAGTAATGAATTAAGTTAAAGTGTACACGTTCTCTCCTTTCTTCTCATTAGATAGCCTACTAGTTTAGGACTGGTTTCATCAAGCTGTAACTCTGGTTTTAAACCTTGTTAGATCCTACTATAGTGCTGGTTTAGACTGGTCAAGTCCTTGGAACGGATTTGATTGCTTTCTACACTCTCAATATTTTAACAAAATATTTTAACTATAATATTGTTGTTTTGAGGTCTGTGTCCTGGATTTTCCACCTCGTCTAATTGTTGAGGTGGATGTACAAAATCATCTGCGCCAGGAGTACCATCGTGTTGCGGCACACATGAGTACGTGTGTCTCTATGTGTCTCTCTCTGTCTCTCTCTCTCTCTTTTATATATATATATATATATATATACACACACACACACACACACACACACACACACACACACACACACACACACACACACACACACACACATATATAACATTTATTTATATTTTTACCGAAGGTATCAAGTACTACCCTGCTGCGGAGTACTTTCCGCCTAAGCCTGTGCCTGTGGTGTAAGGATGGGGTAAGTAATGTTCTGAAATGCAAGTATCTAATATGCAGTGGAAATAATAATTTATAAATAATTGTTGTTTTTTTTGTATCATCTGCAGGTCCATCTGAGTGATACTGATGGTGGGATGGACATCCTTGCTCAGTTGCTTTGGACTGTCTCGTTCCAACAGTTGGAGATGGCCATACCCAGTCCATCCCCACAGGCTCCAGTGTCCTCCCCACCAACCAGGAAGGTCAAGCCAAGGCTGGTCGTGACCGGCCCTGCCCCTCGGCCACGGCCACCACCTTCTGAATGGACGGAGGTCAGACGGGGAAAAAAGGTGAGGCTAGTGTCTAGTCATAACCTCAGGTTTACTCATGAATTGTTTTGAAGATTGTTTTATTACTGCCCTTGCAGAAGAACCAAACTGGAAGCCCTCCGCACTCCCCAGGGGATTCTAAGAGTCGGCTGGTTCACCAAGAGCAGGTTTGCCACGGCTGCGCCCTTCTGAATGGCCGCTGGTCGGACGGGAAAAGGTCAATAGTACCTAGTTGTACCTAGTTGTAATGTGAGCCTAGTCAGTAATTGTTATTAAGACTGATGTCATTAACATTTTATTACTGCTCTTACTTAAGGACCAGCCTGGAAGCCCTGCGCACTCCCCAGGGGTTCCCAAGAGGCGGCTGGTTCAGCAGGAACAGGTTTGTTTTGAGTGTCAGGCATTTTAAAAACACTACCTAATCTCATAATTTTGATCAAATCTCATTTTAATAGGTGGAGTCAATGTTCTCCAACTCGCTGTCCCCGGTCCGCTACGACAAGGCTATGCTGAAAGATCTCGGCTCTGTGGAGCGCACTGCTGGTCTTCCTACTGGAAAGAAGGTGGGATTACAAAGCAATTAAATTTTGATATGTGGGAAGTAAAATACTGTTTTACGTATCACCTGTCAGCCACAAAGCTGTTATGATGCCTGGCCAAGTATGTGCCTTTTATGTAATAATGCACATGCAATTGTTAAACAAATAATGATATTTAATAAGACTTTGCTGTGTGGTCATAATTTTCCTTTCTGGTCATACATGGACGGCCGATGTGATACACATTTGTCAACTTTGCTTCCCCACAAACTATTATGATACATAATAATAAGTAATAAATAAAGTAACAGATAGAAAACATGAAAACCTTTTGACTGTATTATCAAAGAGCCTCAGACTGAAATGACATGATGATGATTACATGGTGGTGACTCCTGAAACGTCACCTACCAGTGCTGCAGACATGTTGGGTGAGGATCAGGTTGGTATTGTTAAGTTTGAAATGTATTACCACAATAAAACATTTTTTCCATGCGTTTGACAAATTTACTGATGTAGGTGGAGCCAGGAGTTGGCGGACTGGTGGAGCTGGTGGAGCGTCACCCACCAGTGCCGATGTGGATGGGCTCCCTGATCATGTGTTGGTGAAGAACCTGGTCGGTATTTACAATGATTAGGTGCAGCTATGTATTAAACATGTATTAAAGATATTCAGTGACAATAGTTTCACAGCAAATTATTCGACATAGAAAAAAGAAGTTCTATTCAATTTATCATATTTACCCATCACTGAAGCCACAGGTTTTCATCCATAGTCATTTTAGATATAAGATATTCCATGCATTTTTTTTCATAGACTAAGAGTCATCACATTCCATCCAAGATGACCAAGAGGACCAAGAAAAGTGATTCATGCATATGTTGCTCTGCGGATGAAGAAAAGCCCGATTGTGATGTTTCTTTTGGTGTTGACTTGAGTGAGATGAAACGTTGCTTTTCACATCTCAAGTCTGGTAAGTCTGTGCCTCAGAACATCAGTGGATCATTTCACCAGGGGAATGATGGCTTTAAGTATCCCGGTTTTCAATGCACGCCAGTAGTGAGTCTCGCAAAGCATGTTGCGTGTCCTGTGTCTTCATGGCAGAAGCAGGACCTGGATAGAGTTCTTGTTTTGGGTGATGCGTTGTATGTACACTGCAGAGAGAGCAAAAAGATTAGCCCAGGGTCTAATATGATGCTCGTCTCAAATCTGCCACAGGAGTGGGACATTGAAGGTCAGACATTTCACTTTGAGTACGGTGACTGTGTTTCTGGTATTGTTGGTCTAGATAGTGGTGAGTTCATTGATCAAGAGGTTCTTGTTAGTTTGGAAAATGGTTTAGAGAGAATGTTGTCACATTATGACACTTGTCTGTTCACTTTATGTAAGATCACGTGTGCCATCTTTCATGATAACGCTTTGTATGCTGTCGTTGATTCTCATTCTCGTAGCAAAATTGGTATTGTACACGCAGATGGCAGTAGTGTTGTGTGTTATTTCAGGTCAATTTGTGAATTGCATTCTCACTTTTGTCATTTGGCTGATGTATTTAACAGTAGTGATAAATCATTTGAAATCAACGCGGTTGTTGTAACCAAGGCAGGTACAAATTTGATCATTAGAAAGCGGACAAGGTCAACAGATGCCAGTGAACCTACAGTTAAAGCACGGTCTCCAAAGAGTAAATGCAGCCACAGATCCAAAAAATGCAGAAATGACAAATCCAACAGTGAAGAGGTCATTGAAGGTGTCCAATTTATTGGCCATGAGCAAACTACATTGCATTTCAACCCTATCGGGACGGACATTTGCCAGTGCAAAAAAATTAATGTGGCTTTTGAACAATTAAATACCTCCCAATTAACAACAAAAAGCTCATTAGGTGTCCCATGCAAAAATGAATCCATTCATCCATCCATTCTTGAACAGAACGCTGTCAAGTACAAGAGTCTCTTGCGTCATGGGTTTGTCTCTGTTGCTGAGTATATTTAAAAAAAAGAAAATGAAATATGTCAATAATTGGGCTACTGACGTCGAAATTCAGGTAACAGCTGACTATTTGGGCGTAGGTATATTTACATTTTTAAATGTAAATTGGCTGCAGTACAAGTGTAATGGCAAATTGTTGTCAAGCCAATGTATATACTTGGAAAACCGCAATAACAGTCATTATGAAGCTGTTAAGTGTGTTAAAGATTCAAATGGGATAAGTTGTTGTGGCCTTTGTCAAATTGATATTAATAAAAGTGGATACAGTTTTAGATTTCGGGGGATCTCTCTAGTAAATACTGAACATGTTAAAACAGCTAAACTGTAAAGCACTTTGTGTTACATTTTTTGTATGAAAAGCGCTTTATAAATAAAGTTTGATTGATTGATTGATGGGCCAAGTCAGTCAGCAGTGGGCTGTAGGTAAGACAGAGTCAGTGATGCGCTGATCTTGTGTAGGTGGTCGATTCTACAGTTGCATATCACCTTAAACTTATACGTACTGCACAAAATCATACATCGACAAGTATCCAAAGGTTCTCATGGTCTGCTTTAACATTTCAGCACTGAACCAAGGGATGTCCTCGGAGCACTGAGCCTATGAAGCGCCCCTTCTCCCTTTGTACTCCTCCCCTCCTTTCCCAGACGAGGGAAACTTGAAGATGAGCGCACTCTGGTGACCATGATGTGGGACTGCTGCTGTATCTGGGCACTGGTGTCCTCAGGTGCGAGCCAACACGCATCATGCGCTGTTTCCTGGAAGGACACTTTTGGGCGCCTGTGTCAACTCACCGGGAATTAGAACTAATGTAACGTCTGTGTTTTATAGCGCACACTGATGGAGCTCTTTTGGTATCTGTCCATCCACCTGATGCAAAGCAACAGCAGTGGGACCTGCCCTCTGTTCTCATGGAGGAGCCAGCATGTCTACAAATCCTACACAAATAGCCATGGCACCTGTAAAAACACTCCCTTGCAGCAACCAAAAACTGATAAAAGACTATTTGAGAAATCCATTTCTTTTCTCTCAACTTCAGGTTCAGGTTACGTTTGAAAACGCCAGCCTCAGTCACATGACGTCTAATGGATAAAGTGTGAGAAATGTCAAAAGTTTGCATGTGTCGGCATTTCCTTCTTAAATGTGCACTCTGGGCATTTTATTGTGTGTGTGTGTGTGTGTGTGTGCGTGCGGGGGTGCGTGTGTGTGTGTGTGTGTGTGTGTGTGTGTGTGTGTGTGTGTGCGTGCGGGGGTGCGTGCGTGTGTGTGTGTGTGTAGAGGGGGGTCTGTTACCCCCTGTCTCCAGATATGTTCGGTCTTTACCTGGAATGTTCCGCACTATGACATTAGACTCTTGTAACTTGTCACTTGGCCCGGTGGCATCACCCGCTTGTCTCCATGGAGACTGATCATTTGGATGTCTTACTGCGGAGTATTCCAGGCTCGGATACAAGCTGGTGGCAGACCCTTGACCAGAAAAGTACATACACAGGGCACATTTAAAGCTCCTATATTGCACACAGTGATTCTTGTGAGCTTTAAGCCATGTTACAATCCTGTTACCGCCTCAAAAACAGACGTGGAGCTGTGTTTTCTTTTATTCTCACATCTGCTGAAGTAATCCTGCATTTTCAGTTGGCCTACACCTCCAAACCTCAAAATGCTCTGTTCCACCTTGTGATGCCATCAAGCCCTCATTTTCACCTTAACAGCTCCTTTTACAATGTCCAGTGTCACTGGACAAACTGCTCTCCATCGTGGACATTCCCGCTCACCCACTGCACCAGACGATAGAGACAGAGGCTTTAATCCTGTATCTGTAGAATCACGGGCCACTGTACAGAAGGCTCCTTTTCACTTGACTTTTTTTTTCACACATTTTCAAATTCTTACATGTGTTATGCTGTCTTATGTTATTCTGGCTACTTCTCTTTACCTGTGCAAACACCTTTTTTTAAATTTATTTATTTATTTAGCGGTCCCTCAGATTCAATCAAGACGCAGAGAGCTTCGACTGGTGCCAATATTTTACTGGTTTAAATCACATCAAATCGCACCGTGAAAACTACACGGCAAAGAAAAACAGAAAAAACACCAATACTTAACAGTGAAATCAAATATACTAACATAAATTGTGACTAAAATTGTCCACATTTACTTACCTATTATACATATGACAAAAGTGCAATCATAACAGAAATAACACACACACACACACACACACACACACACACAAATTTTGCCCAAAAAGGAGTGGGAAGAAGAAAACTTATTTAATCCCACCCCCTCTTCTAATTTAACATAATGAGCTTTCTTTTGCATTCTTTTTTACATTAGAACATATGAACTATTTACAAGTGAGGACAATGAGTCACTGTTAAAGCTTAGTAACACAACTATCATCATACTGCAATAACACAAAAGTTAAAAGTGCTAAGCTCTTCAATGGGGGCGCACACTTTGCATTGCTGTTTTAGACAAGTTTAAAGTAGTGATTTATAAAATGATATGGAATTATTGTTTTATTGTAAACTTATTTTGTAGAGTTTAGCATTAGCATTTGAACATTTTTAGCCAAGACACCATAACGCTGAAGTAAGTTTCTAGTTTGTACATTTTGTTCACTGAAATTGGCAATAAAACTCTTCCTGAGTTTGACTAGTGTTGTTCACAAATCTAAACAGGCTGTGAATGTTAAGATCTGGGTAAAACAACATTTATTAATTTACTCTAATAAAGCAATAGAACTGTATTTATATAGGCCATTTTAAAATAACCAATTATTTCTAAAGGTGCACTATGTAACGATGTCTGGAGTAGGATACTCCACCGATATGTCTCCATAGAAATGTTATTGCTTTGATTAGAACGTTCCACAGTATTGCAGTAAACCAAACTATCTCTATAGAGAAAAGTTGCAAGTCATTTCTGTGGACAGAGAAGTGTTTGTTTTTCTGTTTTGTTGAGTACTTAAAACATCCATCCAACTTATAATATGTTACACAGAGTTTAGTGAAATGCTGTGTAACTTTCTAGTTAAAGGAATCTCCATAATGCCCCTTTAAGTAAATTGTACTAAAAATATTTACTTTGTATAATTCTTAAAAAAAATGACATAAGAATTCAAAATCAACCTTCCATTTATTGACAAATTTCTGGACATTCTTTGGGTACTTTCTGATCAGCTTCAGCTCTTGCTCTTCATCCTCTGGAGACAGGGTTCTTCTCGTCAGCTTCGTCAGATCACAGGACCACGGGGCCCAGCTGGCCCCTCCAAACCAGTCACCATGAAAACATAAAAAGAGACAGTGTAAAGGCGTTAAGTGCACATTCAAAAGGAGCTAATATTAAATTATTATTATTTCTTACCTTATTTTTGTTTATTATTATTAGTCAAGTATCGTCACATCACTTCTGATCAGCTCTTGCTCTTCATTGGAGACAGGGTTCTTCTCGTCAGCTTCGTCAGATCACAGGACCACGGGGCTCAGCTGGCCCCTCCAAATCAATCACTCTAGAAACAGAAACAGAGTTAAGGCATTAAGTGCACATTCAAAAGGAGCTACTATGGAATTGTTATTATTTTCTTACCTTGTGTTTGTTTGTTATTATTAGTCAAGCTTCATCACATCACTTCTGATCAGCTCTTCTTCATCCTCTGGAGACAGGGTTCTTCTCGTCAGCTTCGTCAGATCACAGGACCACGGGGCCCAGCTGGCCCCTCCAAACCAGTCACCATGGAAACATAAAAAGAGACAGTGTAAAGGCGTTAAGTGCACATTCAAAAGGAGCTAATATGAAATTATTATTATTTCTTACCTTATTTTTGTTTATTATTATTAGTCAAGTATCGTCACATCACTTCTGATCAGTTCTTGCTCTTCATTGGAGACAGGGTTCTTCTCGTCAGCTTCGTCAGATCACAGGACCACAGGACCACAGGGTCCAGCTGGCCCCTCCAAACCAGTGACCATGGAAACAGAAACAGATTTAAGGCGTTAAGTGCACATTCAAAAGGAGCTACTATGGAATTATTATTATTTCTTACCATATGTTTGTTGATTATTATTACAGTCAAATGCTTTTATTAAGATGACTTAAAATAACACACTGTTCCACTGACTCATCAGTGAGCACACTCCCATCTCTGTATCTCTGCTGTTACAATTCTTCACAGTAAAATTCTTCACAGTATTTAATTTACAAAAAAAAAACAAAAAGTAGATGTTGGGACTGTCCCACTGACCGGTGAGTTAGTGAACACACCCACATCTCCAGATACAATCATTCAGAACAGAACAAGTCACTATTTATGTACAGCCTTCAAAGAGTCTGCTTATAAAGACATAGATTATATAACGTATTTCATTTGAAATGGCACATTACCATCAGAGAGGACAATTTGAATCCGGCACAACATAAACAGGAGATATGAGTGAACAAAGCCACATCTCCACAGTTTAGTATTGTGCACTCGCAGTTATTATGATGAGAAGTTGACATTTTCTCTGTACTTGAACTCATCACAATGTATTAGGTCTTAGTTATTTGCAGAAGATCTGCACGTGTTGAGAATATGGCTTCACTATCGTAAAGCTCCATATACAGGCTGATATTGTGTCTGGATTACTATCTGCTATGTTTTGTTTGAGCAGAAGCTTCAGTCCATCAGAAAGGGGTGCTACATTAGATGTGGCAGCCGCTGGTTAACATTTAGTAGTGCACTGGGCTGGTTCAGTCTCAGCTTATAGCTGTGGACTTATGTGGACTAGTGCACGGCTACTATAGCTATATTTAGCTATATTTTTGATCTGTTTTGTGTCACATAAATACTTCAAAGTTACACATACATGTGCAGTCCTTCGAAGTTGTACTTCTACTAAGTACTATAAAACACACCTCTAACCCTCCTATGCCCAGAAAAACACAAGTTTAAGGTAAATGCAAGGTGTACTATGCAGGAATTTCTGTCAAACTGTAGTACTCTGATTAAATTTAGTGTATCAATTAGCCCATGGGCCCCGGCCCTATGGTTAAGAATCACTCAGAATATACTGACAAAACTTTACTTTTACTTTTTTACTTTTTATCATCAAGATTTCTTAAGTTTTTATGAAATCCTACATAATAATCCTTGCTTTTGTTCTACTTAAAAACTTGAAACACACAAAAATAGTAAAACGTCATTGTAAGGTGTACTATGCAGGAATTTCTGTCAAACTGTAGTACTCTGATTAAATTTAGTGTATCAATTAGCCCATGGGCCCCGGCCCTATGGTTAAGAATCACTCAGAATATACTGACAAAACTTTACTTTTACTTTTTTACTTTTTATCATCAAGATTTCTTAAGTTTTTATGAAATCCTACATAATAATCCTTGCTTTTGTTCTACTTAAAAACTTTAAACACACAAAAATAGTAAAACGTCAATGCAAGGTGTACTATGCAGGAATTTCTGTCAAACTGTAGTATTTAAATAATTAGGAGTTTAGTCAGTGAAAAAAAGTAAAAATGTGTTTCATTAATTATTTTTATGTTTGTTGAAATCCTACATAGTATTCCCTACTTTTTTGTATTTTTTTGTTTTTGTTTCAAATAAAAGTACAAGGTGTACTATGCAGGAATTTCGGTAAAACTGCAATACTCAGATTCAAATCAGAATAGAAATGACACTAAACTCAACAAGAAAAGATTATAATTTTATCATCAGTTTTTTGTTTTATGAAATCCTACATAGTATTCCTTAACTTCAATCTACTACTTTTTTAAATCAAGAAATCAATCAAGAAATCAATCAAGAAATCAATGGATGATGGGCGTGGTTGAAGGTGGTAAATGTCGCCGCATTGAGCCAAGCTCTGAGTCTGTGAGGCTGAGTTCAGTCCTCGTCTGACTCGGAGTCTTGGAGCACGTTGGAGGAGGAGAGGCACGGCCGCTTGGAGGAGGGGTCTTCCACTTCTTCATCCTCTTCATCCCTGAAGCGCTTGCGTCCGCTGGGGGGAAGGAAGTCCAGCGCAGGACCCACAGGGAGTGGGTGAGGAGCAGGAGGCGAGCAGGCTGCACGAGCCACCGGTGGAGCAGGAACCCCCCGCCTGCCCAAAGGAAACACCTCCAGGGGGAGACGAGCGAAGTAGCGGTCCTCTGCCCTCTGGTCTTCGTCCTCTTCCTCCTCAGAGCGACTCTTGTAGCCAAAGTCTGCGTCCCTCCAGTCCTCTTCATCAGACGACCCAAAGTCGTCGTTCCAGTCCTCTTCATCAGACGACCCAAAGTCGTCGCTCCCGTCCTCTTCATCAGACGACCAAAACAGAGACCTAGGACCATCTACCTCTAACTCACCCTGGTCGTGCTCGTCCCAAGAGTAGTCTGGAAGGTCCTCCGCCAGAAGGTGCAGACTGTCCCAAGGGTCCACGGCCTCTGCAACAGGTTTAACAACGTTAAACACCCTTTAAATTGTAGCTGGAGCAAGGCTCCATAGGCTTTAATGACCTACTACTATACTATACTATACTATACTATACTATACTATACTATACTATATTATACTATACTACTACTGCTGCTACTCTACTTATTTTAGTAACATATCGAAGAGGCCGGCTGAATACATTTGGTTGCGTATGACGTTGTCCTGAGGCTCTTAGGCTTAGGTAGGGTAATAAAAAAATGGACATCTAACAGCACACCCCAGCACACAGTACCACGTTATTTGTTCAATATAAAGATAAGATAAACCATTTTGTCCCAAAATATAAATGACAGTGTTGCAACGCAAGGTTCAAGAACAGCAGGAGAACAGGAACATGCAATCAAGATAAATTATACTGTAAAGATTTATAATAGACAATTCATTCATTCATTAACACAACACTTTGTCAGCAGAATAAAGCTATAAGGCTACAAAACTCTGCACAGTAAGTGGCTCTGACTGTGGTTATGAACAGTGTAGCATATGGACAGGAATAAATAGCAGGTAAAGAAACTTGAATACATTATATTATTTGCACAATTAGTGGCTATAACTATGGATTATCAACAGTGCAGCATATGGACAAATTAAATCAATAAATAGCAGTTAAGTGACTTGAGTGAATAGTACCAGTAAAGGTTCGCATTAGTATTGCACATAATTACTACAGGTGGATGACACACAACACAGTTCACTAACGCCATCTAAACCAAAGCTCAAAGGAAAGGCTCAAATTCGATCCAAACACTGGGAATTCTATGGAGATCAAATGTGCATTTTTTAAATGTACATTTTTTAAACATTCCATTTGGAACGGCCGGCTGGGCGCCATGTTTTTTTTACAGAATGCCACTCAAACCCTGATGAATATCAAGAAAATCAAGTGATTTTCTATCAATGTGACGGTAACTGTTGACTACACATTCGTGTTGATATATTTAGACCAGTTTCACCAACAATTCATCGGTATCCAAAATGAAATCGTTAAGTGAAAGTCACAAACTATCAAATGTTTCACAAACCTAGTTATGTTAGGAGCCCGACCGTCCAAACAGTCACAGATGGATAAAACTTTTCTTGTCATGAAATATTTGGGCTCTGTTATTAATATTTATCACAATTTACCATCATTGAATGTTATTTGATAAATCTTACCTCCGGGGATGAGGTCCAAGTGGCCGAGGAGCAGGCGGGAGAAGCGGTCCATGGTGGTGTGTGTCCAAACCCTCAACAAGTGTTAACAGAGACAGATGTTAGAACTGTTAAAACTGTGAAAACTGTTTTACAACTGTTTTACAACTGCTGAGGCTGAGAGGTTAATAAGATGTGAATGCCGAAGTCAGTACACAAGTGTCCAGCGAGCGTTCAAGAAGCGTTCTCAAGTGAGAAGGGGACGACTGAGAGCGCAGCCGCTTTATATAGGGCCCGGGAAGTTCTGTTGTTATGGCGCCGACGCACTGACGGACCGTGCGTCTGTGTGCGTCTGTGTGCGTCTGTGCGCCTTTGACTTGACTCGAAGCTTTTACAAATGTGAGGACAGGCGCTTAGCTCTGATCATTTCACTGCAGTAGTCTCATGTGCAATTGTAATGGTTGTAAAACAAGACAATGTGCAAATTATACATTTATGATACAGTATTACTACTGTTAAATATAGAATTCATAATAAGATTTATGTTAAAAAGTAAAGTAATTTGATTTTATTGGTACATGATTATTATTTGTATTGCATGATTGTACTATATTATATTATTACCATTTTCTGGCATTGTGGAAAGGTTTTGGTTGGTTGAAGCACATCCGGTCCGGTGAACAGGAGGGGGCGCTCTGGTTCAGTCTCAGGTCATTAAAACCACTGACTTGAGACCTGAACGAACGCTGTTTGTTCATTCAACTTTTATTCCCCCTTTTTCAGGTAACTATGTGCTTTTGATGTACCAAGTTTGTACAAAAGTTATATCATAATTAATTTTGATCATTAAAACCACTGACTTGAGACCTGAACGAACGCTGTTTGTTCATTCAACTTTTATTCCCCCTTTTTCAGGGGACGTGGTTGTAACACAGTTCATTTGAAGAGGATAATCGTTAGACAAGGGTCCGGTCCGTTTTACGTGGAGCCTAAATTAGACAACGCTAGGGGCGATTCTAGGCTTCAAGTTTACGGGTGCTTAGCACCAAGGAGGTAATACAAGAGTAATGCGCCAAAAATACCATACCAAGTGCTCCCCAGTCATCTGCCAGGGTTTTTTCCATCATGTGATGCGTTTCTTACCTAGACTCACTTTTCCCTTAATCACTAGGTTTGGAGGTTATGTCATTTTCTTTTCTTTTGAAAAGAGATGTGTCGGCAGAGAGAGAAACAGAGAAAGAGAGAGCCACGGAGCGATCTCAAATCAACTCACGTTTAAGATGCTGATACCGCTGCAAAACACGGACATTTCAGCGCAGATACTGAAGTTTGACATCCTCTCAGACTTAAACTGACTAAAACAGTCAGCTCAGTAAGATAACAAAGACCTCTTCATTTTAGGAGTGAACTATGGGGTTAGGGTTAGTATAAATCTGCAGGGTTTGTGTGTTAAACACGTGTGAATGAAACAAAACACAACTCCAGGTCTGTTTGTGGTGAGGAAGCAACATTAGAACATAGATCAGAAAATAGTGTAACACGACCCCTTGGAATTTGCAATATTTAAAAATTCATATGCAGATATTGAGTTAGATAATTGTAATTTTTTTGTTCTTTTTTAAGTTCTTCCTTTTTCTTTTGTGCAGGACTTGGCGATGGGTACAGATGCAGAGGGGGAGAAGATTAAAGACCCCATGCGTCTCATCGTGCCCATTCTCCTGGACAGTAACGTGACAGTGATGGACAAGATCAGGATCATCCTCCTCTACATCTTCCTCAAGAATGGTCAGTACTAGACAACCATTATGTACACAGTCTGTTAAAGGTCCTATATTATTTCTTGATCTATGTTATAATGTTGTTTTCTCATCAAAAACATAACTGGAGTTGTGTTTTGTTTCATTCACACAATGCACAAAGCCTGCACATTTAGGCTGTGCTCTTCACTGAAACAAAAAAAACATTTTGTTCCACCTTGTGATGTCATATGTGAACACAGGAAGTGCTCCGCTGTCTTTTTAAACTCCATACACCGTCACTACAATCGTTTGGATAATTCCAGCCCTGCTATTGCCAATCTGTACTACCTTTACTTTACCTCTAAACTAAACTAGCTATTCACTTGAAAACTACCGCTTCATGACATCACAAGGTGGAACAGAGTGATTTGAGCTATGGCGAAGTACACAGACTAATAATGTGAATGACACAAACCACAACTCCAGGTATGTAATATCATTCTAACATGGCTTAAAGCTCATAAGAGTCAATTTTGCATAATTTTATACAATTAAATCAGAACTCAAGTACAAGTACATAATACAATAAATAAATCTACTATAAAGTATAATTACAACTTATTACTTTACACATCTGCCAAAATGGTAGAAAGTGTTGAGTGTTACTTTCATGCAAATGTCTTCTAAATATACATATCCTGCTAACTTTCAATATCTTTTCTATGTTGCTATAATTGTCTCTTTGCTGCTGAACTTTGAATTTCCTTTAGGATCAATAAAATATCTATGGCTTCAAACCTGCTTTCTTTGTCAGGAGTGACCGAGGAGAACCTGTGTAAGCTGCTCCAACACGCCAACATCCCCCCAGAGGACAGTGACATCATCTCCAACATGGCCCATATGGGAGTGCCAGTCGTGTCTGAGGTTATGGACTCTACATTCCCCTTCTCCCTCAATCAAGTGTTACTTTTGTTGACTGAAATATTTTTGATAGTTGATATTTGAATTGACTAAAACTGCTGATATTTTGTTGAATAAAGTATAAACATAAATAGCAAAGGTGAAATTCAATTCTGTCAGTTGGACAAAAGCAAAGAAAAGTGGAGAGTAGATCCAAGTTCCAAGAGACATGAGTCTGCCTATGAGTTGCGGGGAGTATTATACCTCTGATGACCAAGATAACAAAGTCTGAGCTGGCAGTGTGGGGCTGGCACAGGACAGAAATGCAATTTCTCCATCACAGATCATAAGTAAATTCAATCTCCAGGGAAGACTCCATGTCCCATGAAGCAATGTCATAAAATGTATCACAGTGAAGTTCATGAGCACTCAAGCCTTGAATGTTCATATAGGATTACTCAAATATGCATGAATCAACTGAAATAGACTTAGACTTAACTCAGACAAACTTTATTGATCCACAAGGGAAATGATTTGGATACAGTCGCTCCAACATCACAATATAATGTAATAACATAGAGTAACAAAAATAGATGGTATAGCAAAAAGAGCAAGAGACACGTGTCAAATGAGACATAATAATAAAAATGTATATGTACAAGTCAAAATAAAATGGAAATATAAGTAATAAAGTAATAAACTATATAGTCACAGCTATATACAAGAGACAAGAACGACAGTGCAAATACTATGCTGATTGACAGGGCATGAGGTAATCCGTTACTTGGGATTAACTTGTAGTACAGTTGTAGGGAGTATTATTGTTGGGCTCAAACCAACCAAAACATTGTAATTTACAAGAAGAAAGACAAGAGATTATTAAGTTTTACTCGCGAGGAGAACGGACAGAGAGATCCTCCATGTAAACTCTCCGGACCAGTTCTGAATGCCCCTCGCCCCATCTCCTCAATTTATTTAGGGTGGTCCCTGGTTACAATGACTTCTAAGGGAAAGGGGGAGAGCAACACAACATGATATATGGCTATGCACTTTCAATGTAAATCAGTATCAAACGTAAATAAGGATCAAACGTCTGTTATCTTGAAGCTGCATTCCGCTGCCTGGCACCTTTGTAATCTTTGAAGACCCCCTCCTCTGCCTCCCACACTACTACACACAGTATGAGAAGCAAAAAGAGGTTATTCACAACACACAAATATTTAACATATGATTATAGAAAATATGGGATAATATATATACACAATTATTCTAACATTTCCCTCCTGTTTATCACATATTTGCATAGATAAAATCATTTATAACCACTTCTTTCGATTTTCAGCTATAAAGTCATAAACAATCAAAATAAGCTTACACCCAGAGGTCTATGTTATTTACAGAGGTGTTTATTTTTCGTCTCTAAACAATGTGGTAAAGGCCTCAGTGGAGTCCTCAACGTCAGAGTCACCATCAGCCAAAAGATGGATCTGAATTGCCCTGTCCTCTGGACTAGGGGCTATTGCTGTGGTGATTAGACGATTGACCAGACTACGGATACAGGGAATACAACAGCATCCACACAAGGTCAATATCGCGGCGAACACGGCTATTGAGATCAGTACCGAGGATACGAGTGCTTTGTATTTGCCAAATACACCCATCCAGTCATCCCATATTGATTGGTCTATGCCAGACTGCTCCTTCATGCGCTTGTTAAGGGTACGGAGACCCTCTATTGCCTTGGTTAAGCTGCCGTCGGATGCAGTATTATTTGGGATGAAAGAACAACACTGGTCCCCAAATATTGCACACAGATCCTTTTTCTGCTAATGGCATGTCCAAGGCTATGCGATTCTGGAATGTCATCAGTGATGTGGCTGCCAGCTGTTCGTGCACCGCCTCAAAGCCTGATTGTGTCCAATTGCCTAATTTTTGCACATTGTAGTGGATGTAGTTGATTCTGTCCACATTTTTGTTAGGCGTTACCGGAAAGAACGCTGCAATTATAGGTAAATTTTCAAAGCCTGTTGCAATTTGGTCTACCAATTTGTACTCGTTGGGAACTCCTCTGGGCACTCCTATTGCGTCAATATAAGTAGGATCATTATCTCCTAGCCACTTAGTAGCTCTTTTATCTCTATGCCATTCTTCTGGTAATAAACTATTCATTTCTTGTAATAAATCCTGCGCTGAGAGGGGATATATGGTCGTGGGTAGGAGCAAGGACACTAAGGCACATAACCCAGTTACATTCTTTGGTAATTTGTCATACAATTTATCTTCCCCACACCACCACCATACATCTCCCCTAGACACAGGTTGAAATTTGTTTCCTACATGTAACATTATATAACACCATTCTGAAGTTAGGTTGCCTAATACCTCACCTGCGCCTGTCATATTAATACATGTATAATTAGCCATAAAAACATTTTTATCAAACAATGGTTTTTTCTTTTCTTCAGGTGTAAGAGGGTAAATCGAGTCCCAGGGTGTGCAGTTGGTTTGTGGAATGGTTTTTTGCATAACATCAACTACACATTCTGGGGACATGGTTGCTGGTATCACACGGAGTATTGGTCTAACGCCCAAACATACGACACAATCAGAATTTACAGCTTTTGCAGCTTGTTCTACCATAAGCAACCAATTGTTGTTTTGTCCTGAGATTAACAGAAGGGTGCTGGCTTAGCTCCTTTTGCTTTTGTTTTTCTAAGACTTTTCTCATATAATCTGCTAAAGTAGATTCTTCGTCTATTTCCCACTCATTCTTAAATTGTGGTAATCTGTACATTCTCCCAAATATGGTTTCATAAGGTGTCAATCCTGATGTACTGGTTATGTTAATGTATAGTTTAACTAAATCTAAGCATTGAGTCCATTGTCTTCCCGTTTCTTCCATACACTTTTTCAGTCTATTTTTGACTGTACCATTCATCCTTTCTATTAAACCAGCGCTTTGAGGGTGATATGCACAGTGATTCTTTAACTCAATATGGAATAGCTTTCCATATTGATTTAAAGAATCACTGATTTAAAGATTTTAAGTGTTTTATCGATCACTAGGTAAAACATATGATATCTTTGCTAGTATTTGTCCTACCAGATTACTTTTGGCATGAGATCAAAGCTGAGAGATTGGGCTTTCTTGTTGTGCATATAGTTTAGGCAAATGTATGTAGAATTATGATGAAAACAGAACTATTGTCATATTCATCATGTATTGTCATACGAGCATTTATTGTTTATATGGTGTCATACTTCACTAAAGCATATCTTCAGACACAATTAAGACAGACATATCATTTAAAAAGGGATTGATTTGGCACAGAGTTCGCTTTCATTTCATGCCTTATATGTTTATTTAAGTGAAAAATTGATGATTTACTGAGTCTTTGTATCATGTGGCGAAATCACATGTTTCGCATTCAGCCATTTCATGAGTTTTATGGTAGGTCAATAAAACTATTGATTTGTCATAGCAAGTCCCAGTTTTTTTACTGTTACCAGTTATAATTGTAATCTAGACATCCCAAGGTTTCCAGTGATACCAAATTTATAGGGTTGTGGGGGGGGGGGGGTGCACACGTGACTATCCTAGCCCGTGGCCTACATCTATTATTACCAAACAATACCTTTTGCCTTCACTTGGATTTAACTCTATGAAGTCCATGTGAATAATTTGAAATGGATATTGAGGTTGTGGAAATTTCCCTCGCTTTGGTCTTAAGTTTCCCTGTGAATTATGTTTCGCGCATATCAAACAAGCTCTACAAAAATTTTTTGAGTATAAACTGAATCCATAGGTTGTATAATGTTTCTCTACCTCTCCTACCATCCCTCCTGTTGAGACATGTGTTACACCATGGCTCAATATTGCTGCCCATTTGTATAAGTTTTTTTGTAGGATAGGTTTATTTTGAGGACATACGTAAATGCCATTTTTCAATATTGCTGCAATTTTTATCCATACTTGTATCTCCTGCTGTGGACTTTGTTGTTGCATATCTCTTAATATTTCATCTGTTATTGTGTCTGACGTTTCTAATTGTAACAGTTGGTTTTGCTTTGCTGCTACTTCTTTTGCTGTTTTATCTGCAAATGCATTTCCTAATGCTATTCTGTCTGGTATTAGTTTTGCCTAAATCATTCTTTTTAGATGATCCATCTACAAATATTAGTTCACTACCTGCAATTGGTTGATCCAGTAAATCTGATCTACTTTTAGTTGATGTTTCTGCCAGTTCTTGACAATCATGTTTATGTCCCTCATCTGGTAGTGGAATTAAAGTTGCTGGATTTAGGGTTGTGCATCTCTCTAGGGTCAAATGAGGTTGTGAGAGCAGGGTTGCCATGCAGGAGAGGTGACGAGCAGGGGATAAGAAGGTCATATTAGTTTGCAGTAGTAGTGCTGAAACAGCATGTGGTACCTTTAAAGTTAATGGATGAAACAATACAATGCCTGCGCTGACCTCTACTGCCATGGAGGCTGCTATAACAGCTCGAACACAAGGGGGCAATGCACATGCTACACTGTCTAATTTTGAGGAGAAATAAGCTATAGGCCTTAGCTTATCTCCATATTTCTGGGTTAACACTGACGTCATAAAATGTCCTTTGCAGTCTACCATTTGAATGAATTCTTTACTGTAATCTGGTAAAGCTAGTGCTGTGCTTGATACTAATGCCTGTTTTAATGTGCAGAATGCACTTTCTGCCTCCTCTGTCCATGTTATTGGATCTGTCATTTTCATTTGCTCCTCATACATTAGTTTCTGCAATGGATGAGTTATTTCCGCATAATTTGGAATCCATGATCTACAGTAATTAGTCAATCCTAAGAAAGACATAATTTGCTTCTTTCTCATTGGTTTTGGTGCGGCTAATATTGCCGCTTTTCTACTGTCTGCTATTGTTCTTCCTCCTGCACTTAAATTATGTCCAAGATATTTAACTTCTGATTTACACAGTTGTACTTTGTTTTTGCTCTCTTTGTGCCCATTTTCAGCGAGATACTTCAGTAATGCTACCGTATCTGTTTTACAGGTTTCCTTGTCTGGTGAGGCAATTAATATGTCATCTACATATAACAAAATCTGACTTCCTCCTGGAGGGTCAAATTTTGACATATTTGCTGACATGACCTGCGAGTAAATTGTGGGACTTTCACAATAACCTTGGGGTAGTCTGGTGAAGGTATATCTTTTACCTTCAAAAGTAAATGCAAACCAGAACTGGCTATCTTTGTCAATTGGAATTGAGAAAAATGCATTACTGATGTCAATTACTGTGAATATTGTGGCATCAGGCCTCAATGAATTTAATAACGTGTGTGGATCTGGGACACTAGGTGCTCGTTGAATTACTGCATTATTTACTGCCTGTAGGTCTTGTATCATACGCCAGCCTATGGAGGGCGCCTGTTTCCTTACTGGGAATATTGGTGTATTACATGGTGAATCATCTAATTATGACGCCTGCTTTAATTAAATCATTTATTACTGGCCTTATTCCCTCAGTTGCATCTGGCTTTAGCGGATACTGCTTTACACATGGTCTATATTCAGATTTCGGTCTTATAATTACTGGTAGGGCTCCTTTAATTAGTCCTACGTCAGATGGTCCTGTTGACCACACTTTGTCTGGTACGTCAGCTAAGAAGTCCTCATCAGCTTCAGTTAAGAAGATTCGTCACGGTTGTTGATCAAAGGGTTCTAGGTTTGCTTGTCCTGTCAGTCTAGCCGTCCAGAATAGAGATGTTCTAGTCAGTCCAGTCTCGGCGCTAGTTTCAGTGTTCATGGAAGTCACTACCCAGTCCTTTGCATTCTGTCCTTTGTGAACCATCCGCCCCAAGTCTTTCCATTCCCACTCTATGGGTTTGTACAGAGAAATGTGTGGAGGCAGATGGTTTCTGTACATGTCATACATTGTGCCTGCGTCCCAAGGGAGGACTACACTCGCTGCGCTGGCACTGTCCGCGTTACTGTACACATGCGCAATGGTTACTTTGGTGGGTGATAATTTCTGAAGTTTATTTAAATACTCCTCATCTGGGCCTGGCGTTTTCTTGAACCACGTGGTAACGTGCAAATTTCCTAGTGGCATTTTATCTTGCTCTTTAAAAATAGCTTTCCTTCCTTCATCTAGGAGTGCGTTTGCCATTTGAGATGGATCATTTTTGGACAGATTTAACGAATAATAATAATGAGGTTGGCCTCTGCCTTGCAAAACATATATGTCTGAATTAACCAATTCATGTTTTCTTTTTACTATCATACTGCTTCCTCGTGGGATGATAGCTAGGCCCAGTTGGATTAAAGCGTCTCTTCCTAATAAATTTTCTGGACATTGTGGAAAGTACAAAACTGGTAAGTGGCATGTTTGGCCCTCTGGATCTCAGATCCACAGGGGGCAGTTTCTGAGATTCTTGTTACTGATCCTATCTCTGCCCTGATCATTACATCATTTGGGCCGAATTTGAGACCTGGCACTGGGTGTTTGCACGTAGTCCTACATGCTCCGGAGTCACATAAAAACTTAACTGGAACTCCATTTACTATAAGTGTTATTTCTGGCAACTCTTCTCTATTTAGAAAAATATCTTGGTAATTTAACAGCACTTCCTTCTCTTCTTGTTGAACAAATGTACAGCAAAGATGTTTAATGCCGTACTGTGGGACATTCCAGGCAGAGCAGTAACATCTCCATGAGAGGGGGACTATAGGATAAAACACCCATGGAGAAATGACTCCACTGAGAAGATGTAATAGCACAATTTAGCCACAAGAGGGCGCTTTTTGTCCAGTGCTTGGAGACTATAACAGCGTTTGAACTACACTTGCACATCATTTAATCTTATTATTATTTCCAATTATGTTTTATATTTTGTACCAATGTTTAAAGGGCTCATATTACTCAATTTTCTGATCTGTTCTAATGTTGTTTCCTCATCACAAACAGACCTGGAGTTGTGTTTTTGTTTCATTCACACATGTTTTACACACAAATCCTGAGTTTTTCTCTCAAACTGAAAACACTCTGTTCCACCTTGTGATGTCATGTGGTAATACACAAGTGCTCCACTGTGTTTTTAAATTCTGTACGCCTTCATTAGAATCATTTGGATAATTTCAGCTTTGGAATTGCCAATCTCTACTGAACTAAAGGTAAAAGGAGCTGTTAACTAGAAAACCACTACATGACATCACAAGGTGGAACAGAGCATTTTGAGTTCTGGAGATGTAAACTGACTAATAATAAAGGATTACTCAAACATGTGTGAATGAAACAAAACACAACTCCAGGTGTGTTTTTGAGGAGGTAACAGTATTATAACATGACTTAAAGCTCACAAGAGTCAGTTTTGCGTAATATGGATCTTTAAGTTGTAAAACACTTTCACTGATGATTTGAATTTGTCACTGATTTCAAACTAAATTGAACTTACTGCATTAAAATATGTTGTTCTAGTACAATAATAATAATAATAGCAGGAAAATAGCGAGTGTCTGTATTCTGCCCTGAGCACCTCACACTCTTCTGTTTCCTCTATTTCTGCTCCAATCAGAACAAGCTCAAGGCCAGTCACATCTCTCTCTCCTCTCTTCTCCTCCTTTATTTCTCTTTCTTTCTCTCTTTGCACACTCTCCTTTACTTTCTTCTCTCTCCATCTCTCTCCATCTCTCTCTCTCTCTGTTTGAAAACTGTATTTTGTAGTCTCTCTCAGATCCTCTTTCGCTACAATGCTGCTGGTACTGCTACTACTACTACTACTACTACTACTACTACTACTACTACTACTACTACTACTACACAAACAAAATGACACATGTACAAATATAAAGTTATCTGCATCATACTTAGAGGTGGTTATCTAGGGTAGAAATAAAAGTGTTTCTACCCTTCCCCCCGTCTATCTCTCTTTCTCACTCTCTCTCTCTCTTCTACCCTTCCCCCTTTCACTCCACACCCTCATCTGTCCCTCCTTTCCGCCTTTCTCATTACACGCTCTCTCTCCCATTTTCCTCCCTTTCTCTCTAGACCGTCTCTTTTCTTCCCTCCCTCTCTCCTTTCCCCTCTCTCTACCTCTCTCTCCCTCTATCTCTCCCTCTCTCCCTCCCACTCTACACCCTCATCTGTCCATCCTTCCCCCTTTCTTATTACATGCTCCCTCTCCCACTTGCCTCCCTTTCTCTCTAGACCTTCTCTTTCTTCCCTCCCTTTCTCCTTCCCTCTCTCTCCATTCCTCCCTCCCTTTCTCATTCTCTCTCTCCCTCCCTCCCTCCCTCCCTCCCTCCTTCCCCTCCCTCTCTCTCTCTCTCTCTCTTTGTCCCTCTACACGCTCTCTTTCCCTCTCTCTCTTTATCTCTCTACATGCTCTCTCTCACTCTCCCTCCCTTTCTCGCTCTCCCTCTCTCTCTCTCTTTATCGCTCTACATGCTCTCTCCCTCCCTCTCTCGCTCTCTCTCCCTCTCTCTCTTTATCTCTCTACACGCTTTCTCTATCCCTCCCTCCTTCTCACAACTTCTCTCTCTCCCTCTACCTCTCCCTCTCTCTCTCTTTATCTCTCTACATGCTCTCTCTCACTCTCCCTCCCTTTCTCGCTCTCCCTCGATCTCCCTCCCTCCATCCCTCCGTCCCTCCATCCCTCTTCTCCGTCTGCTGGGTTACATAAGTCCACCTGTAGGAGATTCCAGTGCTGTGAGTACAGTGCAGTGGAACAGACTGGAGCTCTGCTTTAGTTTGTTTTGTGTTGTACAGAAAAAAGAGAAAAGAGCTGTTCATTCACAACAGCACAGAAACCGACTCTGTTTACAGTACTAACAAGTACTACAACATACAGTAGTACTACAGTCAACAATAGGGAAAGACCCAAGGTACACGTACAAATATAATGTAAAGATATTTGCCCAGAAGTGGTTAGTTAGTTGAGTGTGGGTACTACTACTGCTACTACTGCTACTACTACTACTACTACAACAATTACTACTACTACTACTACTACTACTACTACTACTACTACTATTGCTGCTACTATATTACTACTACTGCTAATACACTATAGTTTACATACTGCTACTGCTGCTATACTATTACTACTACCACTACTGCTGCTACTACTATCACTACTACTGCTACTACATAACTACTATTACCACAACTTCTACTACTACTATTCTATTGCTACTGCTATAACAATCCTAATTGTGTTTACATGCTTTTATGTATTGCAGTATCTGTTACAGTACCTGCACTTCTGAGGGTATTTAGGACGTTATAAAACAGAACCCAAGAGAAACCAGTGGATTAGGCCTTGTACCTTTTGAGTTCATGATTTTTCTGACATTCCCAGAAGCACATGTACTCTCTGTTTACTGTACTTAAAAACACCGAGTGCTCTGGTCTAATTCTGACTCCATTCATAAAACTCTGAATGTTGCGGTTTCCAGGCAACACAGATGCTCCAGGAAGGACTGCAGCTTCCAAGAAAACTGGAGTTAGTGCAGTTTTACCATGTGGTGTGTAAAAAATGAACTGTAACTGTGTTAAAACCTGAAAAACACAACTGGTTCATTTTAAAGGATTTGCAGTGCTCCAAAGTTATTCCCCACTTACCTTAAGCATTCTGACCGTTCTATTATTCACCACGATGAGTTTATAAGTGCTTTTCACAACTTTGGACGTCACAGTAATGCTAATAATAACTAACATGTTAATGTGCACTTCCTGATTATCTGATGCAGCACTCACCTGTCTCTTTATTTACTGCGAACAGACATCTTACATACAGTTTATTGAATAGCCGAGGGAGCCATGTTTACTAACTCTGGATAAAAGTACTCAGGTGGAGCAAGAGATGGTTTTCCTAAAGGTCCTCAAGCTGTCTCCTGTAAGGCAACAGTTCTGAAGTGTTCATTTGAGGTATCATGATGGTGCTTGGGCTTCTTCTCTCCCCTGGACCCTGTGGCGGTTCCTGGTGGCGGTGGACGGCTCTCTGCTCCTGGTGTAGACGGCTCTCTGCTCCTGGTGTAGACGGCTCTCTGCTCCTGGTGTAGACGGCTCTCTGCTCCTGGTGTAGACGGCTCCTCTGGTGTAGACGGCTCTCTGCTCCTGGTGTAGACGGCTCCTCTGGTGTAGACGGCTCCTCTGGTGTAGACAGCTCTCTGCTCCTGGTGTAGACGGCTCTCTGCTCCTGGTGTAGACGGCTCCTCTGGTGTAGACGGCTCTCTGCTCCTGGTGTAGACGGCTCCTCTGGTGTAGACGGCTCTCTGCTCCTGGTGTAGATGGCTCCTCTGGTGTAGATGGCTCTCTGCTCCTAGTGTAGACGGCTCTCTGCTCTTGGTGCAGACGGCTCCTCTGGTGTAGACGGCTCTCTGCTCCTGGTGTAGACGGCTCCTCTGGTGTAGACGGCTCTCTGCTCCTGGTGTAGACGGCTCCTCTGGTGTAGACGGCTCTCTGCTCCTGGTGTAGACGGCTCCTCTGGTGTAGATGGCTCTCTGCTCCTGGTGTAGACGGCTCCTCTGGTGCAGACGGCTCCTCTGGTGTAGATGGCTCTCTGCTCCTAGTGTAGACGGCTCTCTGCTCTTGGTGTAGACGGCTCCTCTGGTGTAGACGGCTCTCTGCTCCTGGTGTAGACGGCTCCTCTGGTGTAGACAGCTCTCTGCTCCTGGTGTAGACGGCTCTCTGCTCCTGGTGTAGACGGCTCCTCTGGTGTAGCCAGCTCTCTGCTCCTGGTGTAGACGGCTCTCTGCTCCTGGTGTAGACGGCTCTCTGCTCTTGGTGTAGACGGCTCCTCTGGTGTAGACGGCTCTCTGCTCCTGGTGTAGACGGCTCCTCTGGTGTAGACGGCTCTCTGCTCTTGGTGTAGACGGCTCCTCTGGTGTAGACGGCTCTCTGCTCTTGGTGTAGACGGCTCCTCTGGTGTAGACGGCTCTCTGCTCTTGGTGTAGACGGCTCCTCTGGTGTAGACGGCTCTCTGCTCCTGGTGTAGACGGCTCCTCTGGTGTAGACAGCTCTCTGCTCCTGGTGTAGACGGCTCTCTGCTCCTGGTGTAGACGGCTCCTCTGGTGTAGACAGCTCTCTGCTCCTGGTGTAGACGGCTCTCTGCTCCTGGTGTAGACGGCTCTCTGCTCCTGGTGTAGACGGCTCCTCTGGTGTAGACGGCTCTCTGCTCCTGGTGTAGACGGCTCCTCTGGTGTAGACGGCTCTCTGCTCCTGGTGTAGACGGCTCCTCTGGTGTAGACGGCTCTCTGCTCTTGGTGTAGACGGCTCCTCTGGTGTAGACGGCTCCTCTGGTGGTGCTTTCTCAACTGGTTCGCCTGTATTCAGCCTCATGTTTTACTATGTGTAGTTTTATGTATTTTAGCATGTTAGTATGTGTGTGAGTGTGTGTGTGCGTGTGTGTGTTACTGTTTGGGTTGTTTGGTTGTGTGGGGTCAGGCAGCTGTGGGGACTGGTTGGGTTGTTTTATATATAAAGTTTGATTTGATTTGATTTGATGATCATGTGCAGCCTAGTATCTCTGAAAATATGAAATACTGTGTAAAACTATGTAAAGCTGTGTGCTCTTTTAACCCTATTGCTATAGTTTAATACTCAACTTATTTAGAAGTTAAATCTGCTATTTACAATCTTAAAAGTGCACTGTAACATTTCTGGTAGAGGGTCCACTGTTCTTAAATAAATGTTAATAATAAAAATTAAATAATAATGCATTAGGCTTATAAAGCACTTTCCAGATGCTCAAAGTCACTGTACAATTTCATTCGCTCCACACTCTGCAGTGGTAAGTTACTATTGTAGCCACAGCTGCCCTGGGACAGACTGAAGGAC
This sequence comes from Taenioides sp. WSHXM2023, assembly GCA_029959045.1. Taxonomy (NCBI): domain Eukaryota; kingdom Metazoa; phylum Chordata; class Actinopteri; order Gobiiformes; family Gobiidae; genus Taenioides; species Taenioides sp. WSHXM2023. Next base: position 7,714,483 of record CM057089.1, read on the forward strand.
CAACCCCTCCGACCACCACCAACACTCACACACAGAGAAGTGTCTTGCCTAAGGACACAACGACCAACCGTGGCGCCTGGTATTCCCCAAAAAACGACGATACAATATAAGAACAAAGAACACAAAAGAACATGATTATTATGTTTTATTTGTCTGTTTGAGGAAATCTGTGGCATCTATGGGAGGTACTGTGTGAAAGCAGGGACAGAGTAAACAGTACTGAAGAGTCAGGGAGTTTAACAGTAGTTGGCTGTGATTGGTTGTCGCAGCAAATTTAAGTAAAATAATAATAATAATAAAAAAAAAACACAAATTTGATCTTCACAGTATAGTGTCCACAAAGGGTTACATCACTATTATAACTATCCATCTGTCTAAATATTTACAATTGCTATAAGTAATTACTTAACTATGTATTTTTGCTATAAACTTATGTGCAGCTATATACAAACTCTGTATACCTTTAAGTACTTTTCATTCACAAGTTTTTACAAATATTTACAATGCGTATTATAGTATTCCCAGCCAGGTCTGTGTCATTTCTGCTTGATTAAAATCTATGGAATAAATATGGCGTTTATTTATATTAATTTACAAAAATATAAGGTACTAAATAGATCCAGCTCAAAATACTCTCCAGACATGTACAGCGCCACCTACAGTCAAACGTAATCAAAAGTTAAAGGGAATTAAAGTATTGTTATATAGTAGAACTTATAGTATTTGTATATATTTTTGTATTTGTACAGATTTTGGCAGAAATCCCCTTTAGCAGCATTCAGGTTTGCACGTGAAATTAGATGATCAGTTGACAATGATACAACTTATTTTTTTTAAACAATACAATTTCTTGAAAAGTTTTAAGGTCAGAAAAAAATAAAAGGAATAATAATGTTAAAATTTGCGTTGCTGTAAACCAGAGCAACAATTATGTTTAAATATTAATACAATGTGAGCTGTTATGTCGTTTCCTCATCACAAACAGACTTAGAGTTGTGTTTTGTTTCATTCACACATGTTTAACACACAAATCCTGTATATTTAGGCCGAGAAAACACTCTGTTCCACCTTGTGATGTCATGCGTTAATACAGGAAGTGCTCCATTGTGTTTTTAAACTCTAAACACCTTCACTAGAATCATTTGGATCATTTCAGCCCTGGAATTGTCATTTTCCACTGAACTAAAGGTAAAAGGAGCTGTTCACTTGAAAACTACCACTTGATGACATCACAAGGTGGAACAGAGCATGTGTAAATGAAACAAAACACAACTCCTGGTATGTTTGTGAGGAGGTAACAGCGTTATAACACGACTTAAAGCTCACAAGAGTCAGTTTTGTGTCATATTGGACCTTTAAATGAATGTATGATGACATAGAATAGAAATAGAAATATAAGGAACAAAAAGTTATTTCAGTAATCTGCATTTTGATAAATTTGGTATGTGTTTATGTATTTTATTTCATAGTCGTAGCATGTGCGTGTGGTGGAGTCTTGTTTATAAAAATCAATAATGACAAATAGCAGCCTCTTCCATCATTGTAAAACACGAAATTTGGAATCAGAAAAAAATAAGTATTGACTAAAAATGATGTAATCCTCTGAGCGCCGCAGTTATAGAAGAAACACAAAGGAATCAATAGTAAAGGATCATATAATGTGTAACTAGGCAACGATAATTAAACAAAACAGAACAGGTATTTTACATGGACAAAACAAACCCCATTCACACAAACTGTAAGTCCAAGAAAATTGCTGGGCTCTCTCCTTATTTAATTAAACTGGGGGGTGTAATGCTAACTATAGACACTGCTCTGTCTGAGGCTTTGTTAGACTTTAATCTGAGCTTTATTTTTTATTTAACGTAATTTGACCAGAAAGATCTGATTTGTGCGTTTAAATAAAGGTCTCTCTTTATGCTGTTTAAATCCATTTTGGTTTTTTTTGTTTTTCAGATAATCTCAAAGGTGCACTATGTAACTCACCTGCTTGTTTCTATGGATACGTCATTGCTCTACCTGGAATGTTCCACAGTATGACATTAAACAGCTCTACTTTACATTTATTCAATTACAGGTGGTTTTATAGCTCAAAAATACCTAAAAACAGGCATTCTGACTGTGAATGGGGTCACTTCTCCACAGATCTGACCTGTAACTTGATTTAGTTTGGTCTCCATGACGATAGAAAAGTTTAATGCCGTACTTTGGAACATTCCAGACAAAGCAATAACATTACTGTGGAGAAAAGCAGTTGACAGACCCTCCACCAGAAAAGTTACACAATGCACCTTTAAATATAAATTATAGTTTTACACCGACCAAGAAGTAATTTGTGAAGAAGAACCTAAACACCAGATTAATAACATAAACAACTTGGTTATCGTGTCCAATGTGTGTTTTTCTTTTGTGTAATGAAGATAAATCAGCACAGTTGTTACCAGTAAACTGTATATTTGATTTGAAAATCAAAATCGTATATACAATTCCTTTTAAGATGCATTGTGTAACTTTTTGGTGGAGGGTCCGTCAATTACGTTACTCCTATGGCATTAAACCTTTCTATTTTCATGGAGACCAAACTAGACCAAGTTACAGGTCAGATCTGTGGAGAGGCGACCCTACTCACTGTCAGAATGCCTGTTTTTAGGTATTTTTGAGCGATAAAACCACCTGTAATTGAATAAATGTAAGGTAGGGCTATTTAATGTCATACTGTGGAACATTTCATGCGGAGCAATGACATCTCCATAGAAACAAGTTACACAATGCAGCTTTAAAACCCCACAGACAGTGCCAGCATTCAATGAGCTGAGGTTTCACATGGCATTGACATATATTTGGCATTGGAAATTTTGTGAGCGTCTTTTCCCATGCCCACCGAATTCTCTGTCTATTTTCCTAAGTTGGATCCTTTTAACTTTTTAGCATATTTTATTTATTCAGATGTTCCTGTTCAAAATGGCTGCCCTCTCCATTTTCACAGTGAAGCTGGATCAAAGCAAAGACCAAAGCAGTTCTTGTATGTTATTACGATTCCCTGCACAGAGGCAGATAAGGAAGCTGGTTCTGTCTGAGGCTGCACTGTGAGATACTAAAGCCAGTGTCATTCAAACAGGAACGAGTGTGAGAGCCACTTTCAAATACTGTATACGAACTTTTTATAGAATAGAATCCAGGTATTAAAGGGATCATGTTACGCGATTTTCTGATCTGCGTTACAATGTTGTCTCTTCATCACAAACACACCTGGGGTTGTGTTTTGTTTGATTCACACATGTTTAACACACAAACCCTGCAGATTTAAGCTTTAGTTCTTTTCTCAAACACTCTATTCCAACTTGTGAGTTCATGTGGCAATACAGGAAGTGCTCCATTCGTATGCCTTCACTAGAACCAGTTTGATTATTACAACACTGGATTTGACGATCTCTACTGAACTAAAGGTAAAAGGTGCTAAGGTGAGACAAGTGTGCAAGTGAATAGGAAAAAATCTTAAATTTAGAGATACCAGTTTGAAACTTCTTCTGTAGTTACTCACATAAATGTAAGAAGAAAAAGTATTACACATTTTTCATATAGAAATAAGGCGTTTTAAGTGTAAAAACTGCAAGAATTGACAATTTTTGGGATTCAAAACAGAAATAAAAAGAGCTAGGTTTCAGTTTCTTGCTTCTTTTTGTTGACATATTAGAAACTGATAAATATTGAAACATCTTTCGGAGCAGAGTAGATCATTTCTGTTGTTTCTACATGAAAGCTTTTAAGTTAAGAGACCAAACTAACCAAAAAACATAAAATCGAAAAAATGTGTTTGCCTGTAGTGTCTCACCTTAATTTGAAAACTACCGTCATGACATCACAAGGTGGAACAGGGCATTTTGAGCTTTGGAGATGTAGACAGAGTCATTTAAAAAAAAAAAAAATAGGACCTTTAATAGAAATTCTTGATGTATTTTGCTTACTGTAGACATTCACAATGAAATAAAATTGTGTAGCAGTAATGGTGCGTTCATAGTTGTCTTCAAAGGTAGGATTTTTCGAGTTCCTAGTTGTAAATTTAAGAACATTCTTCCATCTCGGAATTCCTATTTGAAAACTCAGAGAACATTTCGTACCTCGAGTTTGAAAACACAACATAGCTGCTCCCTGCATTCTGTAAACATTAAAACCTGACAGTTAAACGCGTTTGTACCTGACTTTTACCGTCTTCAAACCATGAAAACCCAAACTAGTTCATTTGAAACGGTTTGCAGTGCTCCAATTTGTCCCTCAATTTCCAAACCCTTTCGTAGCGTCGTAATTATTCTCTTCATTGAGTTTATAAGCAATTTTCACAAATCTCACAGACCAGTGCGGAGTTTTGCAATCATGGTGACGCTAACAGGATAAATTGCTTTATAATTAGCAGCAAACAGTGCACAGTGGTCTTGTTTTCACCCTTATGAAATATATCTGTTCTGGGGTAAAATAACTTCTGCTCAACTACATAAAAATATGGAATAAATGTTGATTGTACTGCCAAAAAAACAAAAAACAAAAAAACACTTAAACATTGCTTTATAATGAATATAAGAAATGAATTAACCATGTCTGTGTTGTTAGATTAACTTCACTGGAGCTGCACTGTGGCCGATTTAAGTACATGGGTTTTATTACAGAGGAGCACTTCCTGTATTAGCACATGACATCACAAGGTGGAACAGAATGTTTTCAGTTTGAGAGAAGAACTCAGCCTAAATCTGCAGGGTTTGTGTGTTAAACATGCGTGAATGAAACAAAACACAACTTCAGGTGGGTCTGTGATTATAACGTTGATCAGAAAATAGCGTAACATGAGCCCTTTAAGAAATAAACATAATTACTGCCCCGTAGTTAGTTTCTAGTATCTCACCCCAAAAATAACTTAAATCTATAAAATGCAGCTAGATTTTCAACAGTCGCACTTATTACCAAATGCACATAAAACGCATTTGTAAGTATATATTGTTAATGAAACAAAATGAAATGTACTTAAAGTGCTTATGACAGGCTTTAGTGTTTTTCTAATTATAGCGCAGTGTGTTAAGATAATACCTGTAGTAAATATTGGATCACCTATGTATGGGAATATATGGTACAGTGATATAATGTTGATAAAAACATAAAAACACAAAATAACAAAGTCCATGTTATTCAATGAGCGCATATGATATTACCTATTCTTCAGTATTGGCTTTTCTATGTGTAAATAAATTCTCTAAATCTAAAATGTGCAAATCTTATCACAGTGCATCCCTCCTTCCTCCATTTTCCTTTCAAAATAAAACAGTTATTTCGATTATTGTAAATTGTCATAGTGTCTCTAAAGTCCAGGCTCCAGAACCAGGAAGTCCACATAGTCCTGGTCTTTGGTCTTGAAGGCTTCGGCGATGATCCTGGCCGCCTCCTTATGCTCCCGCCCCCTCAGAGAAACGCCATTGACCTCCACGATCACATGACCCACCCTCAGCTGACCGCAGTTATGGGCGGAGCCTCCTTTCTGTGTGGGTAAAGGAAAAGAGTGAAAGTATTAAAAGGGGAATATCACAATGCCGTAGTCATGATGGAATCTTGGTACCTCGTCAAAAACATGGAGTTGTCTTTCGCTTCATTCACACATTTGTTATTAAGTCTGTTTACATCTCCTCAAAATGCTCTGTTCCACATTGTGATGTCATGAAGTGATAGTTTTTGAGTTAACAACTACTTTTTGTTCAGTAGAGATTGGCAATTCCAGGGCTGAAATGATCCAAATGATTTTAGTGAAGATATATGGAGTTTAAAAACACAGTGGAGCACTTCCTGTATTACCAAATATGCAGGGTTTGTGTGTTAAATGTGTGTGTTAAATGTGTGAATGAAACAAAACACAACTCCAGGTCTGTTTGTGATGAAGAAACAACATGATTACGTAGATCAGAAAACAACACAATAAGGGCCCTTTAAACTACAAGTTTTGCTAAAACATAGTTAACATCATTATTAGTATTTTTATTTTATTTGTTTTAAATCTCTTTTATAGTTTTTTAATTTTTGTATTTTAACTTTAAATTTTTGTATTTTAATTTTTTTCTCCAATTTTTAATTTTACTTCCTGGTTGGACACAAGCAGCAGATATGACATATACTGTACATACAGAGGTAATTCCATAACTGTTACCAGGCAACCATAATGTAAACAAAGGCCGAATCTTGTCAAAATGATAAATTATAGCACATTTATTTTGGTAAATGAAGGTTTAATCTGTCTGAAAAGTGCCTTCCTTGCGCGTAAATTGTCCCTGCATTTTGGATGGAAATTTGACTCAGCACTACTTTGTGTATTTTAGTACTTTTCTTCTCAGCTTTTTTCCTACAAACTGCCACTTCACTGGTGTAAAACTGTGATGCATATTCACCACAGGTCGTGTCCCACCAGAACCAAGTCGTAATTAGAAACACATGAAAACCTGTCACACACACACTTTAAATGAAATGAAATTCTTATTAAATGCAAAAACGTTCAAACGGCTTTTGAAAATACAATTACATGTGCCTCTTTTGTAGACACTCAGGAACATTTACAAAGATTACAAAGAACACTCATTTGAACTTTTAAAATCTGAACACCTACCAACAAAAAAAATAAAAAAGTGAATAAAATTATAATAATAGTAAAAAAGTAAAACTGTCGTATGGAACCACTGTAGTTTTGTTCATCCCAATTTGCATAGTCCTTGTATCCAAAGATGTCTAAATTAAAGTGTTGGTAAAGCTATACAAGTCTTCTTCTTAAAGGGCTCATATTACACCACCTTGTGATGTCATGTGGTAAAACAGGAAGCTCCACAGTGTTTTTTAAACTCCATACACTTTCACTAGAATCATTTAGATGATTTCAGACCTAGAATTGCCAATCACTACTGAGCTAAAGGTAAAAGGCAGTTGTTAACTTGCCAACGAGTGCTTCATGAAATGACAAGGTGGAACAGAACATTCTGGGTTAGTCAAACATGAGCGAATGACACAAAACACAACTCCAGATATGTTTTTAATGAGGCAACAGCATTATAACATGGTTTCAAGCTCAAAAGAGTCAATTCTGTGCAATACAGGACCTGGAGTCAAAACAACAACATTCTTAACATTCTTGTCACACTCATTGTCACCTGCCCGCGTGCCCCGAAGCAAGGCATTCATCCAGGGTTGCTACAATCAGCATTTTGCACAAGTGAACGGGACAGACTGTAATAGGCGTTTGTCGTGGTTCAGTAGAAAGGAAACATAATGTAAAGAGAACGTGAAAAGAGGCAGAGTAAAAGCAGATCATCACAGTAAAGCTGACAACAAATAGCATGCTAATAATGCACTCCCTAACCATCAGACATAAAACTCTTCAGCCTTGGTTTAAAGGTGCACTGTGTAACTTTTCTGGTGGAGGGTCCATCAAATGCTTTGCGCCATGTTGATGTTCTTGCTTTGTCTGGAATGTTTCACAGTACGGCATTAAACCTTTCTATCTTCATGGAGACCAAACCAGCCCAAGTTAGATCTGTGGAGAGGCGACCCCGCTCAGTCAGAATGCCTGTTTTTCTAGGTATTTTGAGCTATAAACCCACCTGTAATTGAATAAATGTAAGATAGAGCTGTTTAATGCCATACTGTGGAACATTCCAGGCAGAGCAGTGACATTTTCATCTTTTATTTACTGCTGACTTACCCAATGCATTCCGGGCATCCAAATTATTCACTGCAATAAGTATATAGGTGCTTTTCACAACTTTCAGTGGGCAGAGCACTGTTTACCAACTAGCATGCTAATGGTGCACTTCCTGTTTCACAGAGAAAACGTTAGAATTAGACGCCGACAGCACACAATGATCTCATTTTCACCAAAAGAAGAGTCGATTCTGTGTAATATAGGACCTTGAAAGTGGGATCAAAACAACAACTACATTCTTAACATTCTGGTCATCGGTCTCAACAGACCACAGACCACTTCTCTAACAAAACAATTCTCTCCAAGCGAAAAAAAAAAACTCCTCTCAGAACTGAATGAGTGTCTTGGTGGAAGGGGAAACATCATCTCTTTTAACTGGGCCACTGATGAGTTAAACAAAGAACTTAAAGGTGCACTTTGTAACTTTTCCAGTGGAGTGACACCTGGTTATGGTGATGATATTACTTTGGCTGCATCTACATTATGGCATAAAACAACTCAATCTATCTCACTGGAAATGCCACCAGGTGAATTTTTTGAGCAATAAAAGCACATTCAAGTGAATAATGCACCATAGACAAGTTTAATGCCACACAGTGTAACATACAAATCAACAGGGGTGAGAGAAATAATTGTTTTTTTAGATGAAGTGTGGATTCTAATAAAACGATTCCGATGCGATGCAGACACGCCAGTAACAAGAATTTTAAATTTAATTGAAGCCGCTGCTCTGCCTGTTTATTTTCCCAGTGTCCCCCCTCTGGAGAAAAAGACTGTGGATGAGTGTGTCGTTCACATTTGAGTTTTCACTGCGCCGTTAGCTTGTAGCGTAAACTTTTTTCAGAGTTCAAGATGGAAACTGCTTCATGTACGCACTCGAAAAGCAGCTTTAGAGCAAAACTGTTCTAATCTAACTCCAGGCTGTGTCCCTGCAGAGGACAGAGGCGTGTGGACTGTAGGTTCTCTTACAAAAGTCTGCAGAGAAGCTAAACACATAGTATGAAGCATGAAGTGAAGTGTTATGCCTAAGGACACAACAACCCCCAGCACCTGATACATATATCCAGGCCCCACCCTGCTTAGTGTCTGAGGTGTGCCCAAATCAGGCTTCGACAAGGAGGTTTTGGCCACAGTTAGACCACGTTTAAAACCTTTGTCCTGTGTAAATATGAACAGGTTTTTATGTTACAGTCGCATTTATTGCCACAGCTCTCTATTATTATTAACACATCTATCCAGAGTTACTCAACCGTTACACAACCATTACCTTTAAGCTTGTGTTTGCTCTCTAGTCATTCCTCTTGAAGAGTCTTTACACAGGCTCATCAGCGCCTCCTGGGCTCATCCTGTCTCTCTCATCCGTCCACTCCCACCTCTCACCGTTCCCATCTCCTCTTCCACCTAACATGTTTATTTACAGCCAATCGCAGAAGAGCAGGTTTATCAGGGCCCCCGGACATACACAGCCCCATAATAGAGATCCTGCAGACGGGGCCAAAAACTACTTCACAGGTAATGTATCACACTCACTGTCACCTGCCCACGTGCCCCGAAGCAATCCAGGGTTTCTACAATCAGCATTTCGCACAAGTGAACGGGACAGACTGTAACAGGCGTTTGTCATGCTTCAAGAGAAAGGAAACATAATGGATTTATCACTGCAAATGTGTACAAAGAGTTGAAAGTTGGAATTAAAGGCATTGTACCTCATTTTTACGGCCTTAAAAATGTAAAAGATGAAGCAGATCATCACTGTAAAGCTAGCAACAACTAGCGTGCTAACAATGCACTTCCTAACCTCCTAACCTCAGACAATAATATTCTATAAACTGACTGACTCTTGTGAGCTTTTAGTCATGTTATAATGCTGTTACCTCCTCAAAAACAAATCTGGAGTCGTGTTTTTTTCATTCACACATTGAGTAATCCTGCATTATTAGTCGGTCTCCAAAGCTCAAAACGCTCTGTTCCACCTTGTGATGTCATGAAGCGGTAGTTTCCAAGTTAACAGCTACTTTTTACCTTTTGTTTAATAGAGCTGAAATGATCCAAATGATTCTAGTGAAGGTGTATGGAGTTTAAAAACACAGCGGAGCACTTCCTGTATTACCACATGACATCACAAGGTGGAACAGAGTGTTTTCTGTTTCAGAGAAGGGCTCAGGCTAAGGTATGTTTGTAATGAGAAAAGAATACAACTATAACATATCAAAAAATAGTGTAATATGGGCCTATATAATGTATTCACTCCACATACTCTGTTAGTCAGCCATTTTCATAGCTACAACTGTCCATGTTTAGATCGCTTTCACATTCATATAAAATGACGTCTTGCCCAAGGACACAACAACAGAACGCACTGTCACCACATAATTGAATCGCAAACACCTCCTTGTACTGACTATTTCAATTTAACCTTTTTGACAGAACATACAGACCAAAGAGTGATGCTGCTTGGGTCACACAATTGTCTCTCCTCGCTTCCTTCTCCTTGTTTCCTCCCCTTGATTCTCCATATTTCAGCTGTCAATCAAATGCTCCATACTAAACTGTGGCCCAAACCAACCTAAAGGTGCATTGTAGGGATGGTACAAGATCTCATACCACAAGATCTTGAAATAAATAACAAAAATGTGAGGCCAAAATTGGAAACTGAACCGTGAAATGTATATATAAGGAATTATGTTAAAATCTCGTATCTCGTCTCGTCTTGTGGGAATCTGGTCTCGTCCCATCCCTAGTGTATTGTGTAACTTTTGGTGGAGGGTCCATCAAATGCTTTTCTTCATGCAGATGTTATTGCTTTGTCTGGAAAGGTTTCACAGTATGGTATTAAATCTTTCTATCTCCATGGAGACCAAACCATTTGTAGAGAGGCGACCCCGCTCACAGTCAGAATGCCTGTTTTTCTAGGTATTTTTGAGCTCTAAAACCACCTGTAATTGAATAAATGTAATACCCCTCTGGTCCCCTTCTCCTCTGCTAATCTCTTCTCCTCTCTCCTCTACTCTTTTCCTTTGCTCCCCTTCTCTCCTCTCTCCTCTTATCTTCAGCTCCTCTTTCCTCTTTTCCTCTCTCCTCTTCTTCTTTGCTCCTCTTCTCTTCTCTGCTACTCTTCTCCTCTCCTCTTCCCCTCTCTCCTTTGCACCTCTTCTCCTTTCTACTCCTCTGTGAAAATGAGACATGGCCAATCTGACTAGTCCAGTGCTCTTATATTCTCCAGAGAGTCTGTCATTGTAAAGGAAATACTTTACTGAAGCGCCCCCTGGGGTAGAGAGAGAGTATAGCGGGTGGTATAGATGATGCTATCAGTCTTAGCTAACAGAAAACACTTGTGTCATGGGAATAATAATAATGTGGAAATACAGTGAGCTGATAATGGAGAAGGGTTCACAGTGTAACATGCAGACAAATAAACAGCTGTGTACATGAGATAAAGGGCCCGGGTTACGCTATTTTCAGATCTATGTTATGTTGTTTTCTCATCACAAACATATCTGGGGTTGTGTTTTGTTTCACTTTGTTTCATCCACACATGTTTAACACACAAACTCTGCATATTTAGTTCTTCTCTCAAACTGAAAACGCTATTCCACCTTGATGTCAAGTGGTAATACAGGGACCGCTTCACTGTATTTTTTAAACACTGCCTTCAATCATTTGGAGGCCAATCTCTACTGAACAAAAGGTCTCTCTGCTCTTCTTCACTCCTCTTCTCCTCTGCTGCTCTTCTCCTCTGCTCCTTCTCTCCTCTCCTCCCTCCTTTCTGCGTCTCCTCTGTGGGTGGGACTTCCTCACCCAATCTCTATTGAACAAAAGATTTTAAAAAGTTGTTAACTTGAAAACCACCACTTCCGACATCACAAAGTGGAACAGAGCATTTTGAGCTTTGGATATGAAGACAGACTAATAATAAAACATCACAGAAACGTGTGTAAATGAAACAAAACACAACTCCTAGTATGTTTTTAATGAGGTAACAACATTCTAACATGGCTAAAACCTCAAAGAGTCAATTTTGCGTAATATTAAATCTTTAAACAAGGAATAAATGCTGTTGCTTCTAAAAATGTTCTCCTCATATGGCCAATCTTTCAAAGCTGGCACAAGCAGGCAGACCAGACCGTGCACACAAGATGGATTCCTGTGATTTAAGTGACTTCTCAAACTCATGGAATCCATCTTGTCCCACTCCAGCGTCTGTGTTTGAGCTGGAGTCACCTCTGGGTTTGAGTGATTGACCAATCAGAGGTGTGGTTTGGGGGAAGCCAAAGCTCTTCAATGCATCAAATCAAACATGGCGGTACAGACAGTTGTAAAGAGCAGTGGTGGAAGATTTTGATACTTAAAGGTGCACTGTGTAACTTTTTAGTTGGGGTCAATCACCTGCTTGTTTCTATGGATATGTCATTGCTCTGCCTGGAATGTTCCTTACATTTATTCAGTTACAGATGGTTTTAAAGCTCAAAAATATCTAGAAAAACAGGCATTCTGACTGTGAGCGGGGTACAAATACTGAAGCAAAAAATACTTTAATAAGTTAAAGAAAAAGTATCACTTGAAAAAAATCTACTTAAGTAAAACTATTAAAGTACCTGTTTAAAAATGTAAAAGTATTTCATGCAGATTTTGAGATCTAAGAAAGTTTCAAATGTAGTGATTTTGATACAGATTTTACAGAGAAAGAGAAACAATTGAGTCAAAACAATTGAGTCAAAAATAATTGAGTCAAAAATAAACCCTTCAGCCTTTTCATCAGATCTCAGACTATAATAAAAAATACTTTTACTTTTCAGTCCAGTTCAAAAATATAGTGGAGTAGAAAGTACAGATACATGCTCTCAAATACAATGTAAGTCTTCACGTTAAAAGGTACTCAAGTAAAGTACAGATACCTACATTTTTCAGTCTGCCACCTGCTTGTCTCCATGGATACGTAATTGCTTAGCCTTGAATGTTCTACAGTATGGAAATATCCACAACGGAGACAAATTACTGGTCAGATCTATGTCGAAACAAGCCTGCACATTGTAAGAATTTGTGTTGTTCAAAGTATTTTTGAGCTATAGAATCCCTTTCATTGAATACATGAAAGATAAGTTTAATGCCATACTGTGGAACATTCCATCCAAAGAAATAACATCTCCATAGAGACAAGCAAGTAGCCGACATTCCACCTTAGAAGCTACACAGTGCAAATACTTTTACTTCATAACATTCCAGCAGTGGTAAAAAGATACAGGCTATTTGTGAAAAACGTGTGAGTGAAGCGCTTTGTGCATTTGTGGACAGTTTTCTCTTAACTGGATTTAACGAAAATGAGATTACGCTGCTTGTTCCGCTGTTCTGACACTTTCAATCCACCTGAAAAACTCATCTGAACATTTTGCTCGGCTATTCTCGAGTGCTTTGAGTGAGGACCGTCCCAGATTGAACGTGCGTAGAACTCAAATCACAAGTACTACGCAACAATCCGCCTTCTGCCAAGTTAGAATATCAGAGAATATCAGACGTGAGGCTCAAACCCAGACACAGGCTCCACACAATACAGAAAACTAACCTGAGAACCTGAGAAATGTACAATTCCAGTCAAAAGTTTGGACTCACCGTCTCATTCTCATGTTTTTTCTATATTTTTACTACTTTTGACATTTTATATACATACAGAAGACATCAAATATATGAAGTAAGATGTATGGAAATATGCAGCAAAAAAAGTTAACTCTAAATATTTTTTTTAATATATATTTTACATTCAAATCCTCAAATTAGCCACTCTTTGCTTTTTTTTTTTTTTTTTTTTTACTTTTTTCTTTACTAAATAATTCCATATATCTTGCCTCATATATTTGTGGTCTACTGTATGTATATAAAATGTAGAAAGAGGTAAGAAAATAGAAAAAGAAAATGGATGAGAGCTTTTGACTGGTGCTGTTTAAACATACAAGATCAATCAAAAGTTTGGACACAAAGTTCTGTTGTGTTTTTTTATGATCATTGTGGTATCGGAATCAGTACTGATAATCGAGTCCACTCCATAGTCTGTATAAAGAAGTGGACTAAGAGAGTGTGATGTCACCCATAGCGTTCAGCTCCAGTCAAATGAAGCTCACAATGCTAGCAGAGTTCCATATTAGGAATAGAAATTTAATTATGAACAAAATAGCAAAATAAAACACCAGGATCATGTAGAGCAGCTTAATACAAACATTTTAAGACCAAAATGAAGAGGATCACAGCAGCAGTTACAGAGAGGGGTAACAATTTTCCAACGTGAAGTCAATTGGAGCCAGAGTTGATAGAGCCGGAAGCGCCCCCGTGAACACTTCCTATTTGTAACGCAGCGGCTAGTGGGTTAGCTATGTCCATTTATATATACAGACTATGGTCTGTATATATATGGACTATGTGTTAGTGTGCTTCTTGGTTCTACACACACACACACACACACACACACACACACACACACACACACGCACACACAGTAGAGGATGAAATACGCCAGAGCTGTTTTACCCTTCAAGTACAAGAAATCAATATAGGATTCAAGATAACCAGTGTAAGGCCTATTTCAATGAGTAGACAGGAGCAGATAGTGAATATATGGTACAGAGGAAAGGTAGTGAATATATGGTATAGAAGAGAATCTATATATGGTACAGAGGAGAAACTGTGAATCTAGACCTGCCTATAGGCCAGAGGAAGATTTATGGAGAAAGTAAAGAAGACATAGCTGGACATGAGGATAGATGTGGTAGTGCTGGGTGTCCACTGAACAATTGTGTCCCTCTGCGGTGAAAGATTAGAGCCACAGATCATGGGGTAAATCTCGGTAGTGGCTCTAAAATGTGTCTTGTGTGTCTCACAGTGAAACAGGGACAAAGATTAAACTTTAAACCAGTGCACGACCAAAGACGAGCTGTGATTAATGTCAAGCAGTGTGTGACTTTTTGGAGTCTCTGTGCGTTTTCAGTCCGTCTCTGTCAATAGCAAACACAACAGCAGAACACAGCATAAACACAGCCAGCAGTGGAGCTAGCCTCAGCTAACAGGTGCCCGACCAGCCAAGACCAAACAAGTTTTACAGTACTTACAATACAATACACTACAAAGACGTTTTGGCTCAGAACTGGGTCCTGTCTCCCAAAATTCAAATGTGAATGTCAGGCAGATTAACTAATCAGAGAAGTACATGGTCCAGTCATGTCAAAACAAACATGAGGCGTACAAGTAAAAGAGAAATAACAAAACAAAACAAAGGACTGCGGCTGTTTTCACATGTTTGTGTCCTCTGTGGACTGACTCCAGTGCGCTGTAGTTCTGTTTACTTCACTTTTGGGTGGGTCTTGTTCACATAGACCACGCATCATTCACCCCAAACACGCACCATGAGCCATGAGAGAGGCTGATCAGATTATTTCCATGACAACATGCTTCAAGTGGACACACAGAGCCAGGTGAATATTGGTGCACATGCTCACTTCCAGGTGTTCTTTTCTCTCACCTGACGCCTGAGGCTGGTGTGAGTGGAGCTGCTCTGAGACCTCCTGTTTTAAAATGTTCTCAGAGCTTTTAATGTGAATCAGAATGAGACTGTCATGTTCACACTAACCTAAGAGCAGCGCTCTCAGAGCAAATACTCTTTTACATCGACCTAATAGTGACCGTGCGAAAACAGCCTCAGAAAGTGTGTGGATTTTTGCAGAATAAAGCAAAGCTCTAAACAAGCAACAAGTTCTCTAAACTCCTAAATATTTCTGAGGGAAAAGAAGTTATATATTTTCATTGTTCATATTCTGCTTTTGAGAGGCACATGCTACAAGTTAGAGGAAGTGGATGGTCTGGTTACAGACCATTCTGCATTAGAACACAATGTAGGAGGGACTGGCTGCTCAGGCAACAGAACTGGCACCAGTTTGGTGACTTTACCACGCACAAACTGGAGTCTGATACTCGCTCACACAAATGCTGGTCAGACACACAATTGATTAAGAAACCATCGCAGAGTGCACGTCTGCCGTCTTACAATTTTAATTCCTCACACTGTGTAGTGTGACATCCAAAAATCTTTTAGGAGAATTGTGGCCAGTCAAACTTTGGTGCATTGCTATGACAAAACCATATTCAGATCAAATGTTAATACCAAATACATACGTCCAGCCATTCCTAAAAGCAGGTCGTCCAGACTTTACTGCCTGAATTGAATAAATGAACATTACATTTGAAATAATCCTTCTGTCTCACCTGTGTACTTGTGTCTCACCTGTATATTTGTGTCTCACCTGTGTACTTGTATCTCACCTGTATACTTGTATCTCACCTGTATACTTGTGTCTCACCTGTATACTTGTATATCACCTGTACACTTGTGTCTCACCTGTATACTTGTGTCTCACCTGTATACTTGTATATCACCTGTACACTTGTGTCTCACCTGTATACTTGTACCTCACCTGTGTACTTGTATATCACCTGTATACTTGTGTCTCACCTGTATACTTGTATCTCACCTGTGTACTTGTACCTCACCTGTATACTTGTATATCACCTGTATACTTGTGTCTCACCTGTATACTTGTATCTCACCTGTGTACTTGTGTCTCACCTGTATACTTGTATCTCACCTGTATACTTGTGTCTCACCTGTATACTTGTATATCACCTGTACACTTGTGTCTCACCTGTATACTTGTACCTCACCTGTGTACTTGTATCTCACCTGTATACTTGTATATCACCTGTACACTTGTGTCTCACCTGTATACTTGTACCTCACCTGTATACTTGTATCTCACCTGTGTACTTGTATCTCACCTGTATACTTGTGTCTCACCTGTATACTTGTGTCTCACCTGTATACTTGTATCTCACCTGTATACTTGTACCTCACCTATATACTTGTATCTCACCTGTGTACTTGTATCTCACCTGTGTACTTGTATCTCACCTGTATACTTATACTTGTACCTCACCTATATACTTGTATCTCACCTGTATACTTGTATCTCACCTGTGTACTTGTATCTCACCTGTATACTTGTATCTCACCTGTATATTTGTATCTCACCTGTATAGTGACGATGCGTGGTAAAGGCTGTCTCGTGTTGGCTCCTCCCTCGATGGCGATGCCCAAGGTGTTGGAGTTTTTCAGGACTCGGACTAAGATCGCAGAAGCCATGGGGACTGGGGACATCAGCTGAGGGCCACACACACACACACACACACACACACACACACACACAGTAATGAGGCTGAGAATCTTTAAAAATATATCAGTTCTTTCCCTTTTTTTTTTTTTTTTTTTTTAATTTGGTATAGGGTTTTACCATATGGAATGTCTGTTGAGGTGGTTCACATTTGGTTTGGCCCTGGTTTGATCTTAGGCTAGTCCTGATGTGGATCCTGATCTAGGCCTGGTTTAGTCCTGGTCTAGTCCAGGTTAAATTTAATCTCAGTTGTGATGTCATGACTAAATAAGGTAAATTCACTCTTCTCCAAATTGGTCAACATTTTGTACTATCATTTTAATTCCAGATGTCATGATGTTTCTCACAACTGTCTGGCCAAACTGGAAAAACACTATATTAAACTAATTTATCATCAAATCTAAAAGTTATGTAACATTTCTGATGTAGTGTCTGGCACCTGCTTGTCTCCGGGATTACACTTTTCTTATCTCTATGGAGGCATGCCGGTGACGCCCTCAGACCAAGTTACTGGTCAGATCTGTGGAGAAATGAGGCCTCTCACAATAAGAATACATATTTTTCATGGAAACAACTATTTCTGAATTAATGCAAGACAGATAGGTTTAATACCATACAGTGTAACATGCCAGGCAAAGCAATAACATCTCCATGGTAACAAACAGGCGTCATATTCTCCACCAGAAAAGTTATATAGTGCAGCTTTTGACAATTTCGCACATTTTTGCCAATAGACCACAGTGTTACAAAATATTCAATTGTCCCACTTTCTTTGTGTGAGAAATGTTAATGCAGGATGTTCTGAGACATAAATAGTGAATGGAAAGAGCTGAGATTGTGCCGATTCTGTCTAGAGGTAATGACACACAGAGAGGAACCCATTAGAGCGTGAAATACGTCTTGTCCCACACTTTTCTTTGGTAATTAAAATCCTGAGAGAGCCGACCTGTGTCAAGAACAATCATCGAATACATCTCAAATCTAACACGCACTGAGAGACTGAAGAATGGGCCTAATTCAGCCAGGAAGGAGTTCAACAGATACATCAAAAATAGGTACGATGAGGTAGATAGAAGAATGTTAGAAGAAAAGGAGAACATTAATAGTGGTAAAGAAGATGAAGAGGCTGAGGAGGGTGGTGATTCTGCTGCTGTGGTGAAAATGGAGGAGAGAGGAGAGGACGTTAAATTAAGATCATGTGATAAAAAAATGTGTTTTTAAAATTACATTCTATTGTGGAAAAAA
The DNA here is from genome assembly GCA_029959045.1 of Taenioides sp. WSHXM2023. Classification (NCBI taxonomy): domain Eukaryota; kingdom Metazoa; phylum Chordata; class Actinopteri; order Gobiiformes; family Gobiidae; genus Taenioides; species Taenioides sp. WSHXM2023. The sequence continues at coordinate 7,732,654 of CM057089.1, forward strand.
GTAAAGGTGCGTGTGTGTGTGTGTTTATTGTAATATTTTGACAACACTACACAAAAAGAGGGAGGTGGTACAAAAATAACGCCACGTAAGTATAAGTTCCTTCATCAAAAACATCCCTGAAGAGGTCTTAAATGTCATCCATGCATGTTTGAGTAATTTAGCGATCTCTATTTGAACCCTCTTTATAGTTAGCAGTATGATTCTGTCCAATGCTCAGCCCACAAGCCTACACTTCACTGTAATTAAGGCAGTCTTGCGTGATGTCACCAAGCACTTGAAAATGCAGAGGCCACTGGAGTCAGGACTTACCCACTTTTATATGTTTTGATCAGAAAGCTGCAAATTAAAGTACTAGGAACCATAGACAATGCCATTAAAACACCATATACACTATTTAAGACACTCACCTGTCTGTTGACTCCAGCAGGTGGCGCTTGTGTTCCCTCTGCAGCGTGTCCCGGCTGGCTCTTACAAGGGCGAGGGCTGCCATCTTTACTCAGGGCCCCGGCTTCTGCGATGTCCACTCCACTGTCCTCACTCAGCGTCTGCCCACTGTCCGACAACTGGGAGAGAGTGCCCCCTAGAGACCGTCAGTGCAAATTACATCAGAAATAATGCCCCAAATACTGACAGGCAATTTGGCTGAAATATGGTTTGAAACTGGGCCCATTTTTTGTCTTAAGGACATTAGGAAATCTCCTGGGCAGTCTTTTTACTTTATGAAGGACAATCTATCTGTCAAATGTTAGCAAAGTCACAAAAAATGTCTAAGAGATAAATTACAACTGCTCCCATTGCCATAAAATAAAGTTGTTGTGTCAAGTATTTTTGAGAGTATTTTCGTATATTCAGAACAGATGCAATATTTATGATCCTTTTAAATCAAGGGTAACACTGGCCTTGGCTGGGGTGTCCTTATCTAGAGTCCCAAAAATTGTAAAAGGTTTTAGTTTCACATATTATTTAATCAATTATCTATAGAGTTATGAAATCCAAGTTATAGTTATAAAATTCAGTCTATCTACAAATCTTCTGGAATTAACAATGCGTTTCATCTGCTTGAGTTATAAAATATACCGCAATTTAAACATGGCAGAATGGCATATAGTTTTACCATACATCAGATGCCCTCCCCATGTCTTGTAAAATTTTGATTTTAAATTCCATAAATCAGATATGAGCTGATGATGTTCGATTACTAACAACTTGGTAATTCATTAATAATTCCCAAAACATTGTCAGATATATTTAAGTTCTGATTTGGTATTTTGGTTCTCAAGATGATGATCCAATCAGAAAGCAGAATGAGCCTTGCGAGTCTCTGATTTGGGTTACCAGTTTCAAAGCTAAACTCCAAACTTGTTTCATCTAGTATGCACTGGCAGGGTTAGTGTAAGTTAGTGATATATCAGTTATTATGCAAAAATATTACTAGTTACATTTTCTTAACAAATCTGTTCTTATTCAAACTGTAATAGATTTTTGAAATACTAAAGTTTGATACTTAAGTAAAAGTACAGATACCAGAGCCAAAAATACTCAAGAAAAAGTATCACATGAAAAAATCTACTTAAGTAAAAGGACTAAATGTACTTGAAGAGCAAAAAGTAAAAGTATTTTGTGCATATTTTGAGCTCTATTGAAGCTGCAAATGTAGAGGTTTTGCTAAAGATTTGCGCTGAATTTTGTTCAACAGAAACAATGGAACTGATTGTTTTTCCCATCTGTTTTTATTTGTATATCTTTGTTTGCTCAAACTACAAATATTTTAAAAAATAAACCCTCAGACTTTCAGCTGCTCTCAAGCAATAACAATTCCAAGACCAAGTGTGGAGTGAATGAACAATGAACTGTAAAGAGCTTTGGGTGTCTTGAAAAGCGCTATATAAATGCAATGATTAATTAGCTAATTAATACTTAAATACTTTTACTTTTCAATACAGTTAAAAAATGCAGTGGAGTAGAAAGTAAAAAGTATCTACTTAAGTAAATTACAGATATGTGATATGTAAATTACTGATAAGTGAAAAACATAACCATAACTCCTCACCTCTTTGTTGCGTCCTGCAGTCAGCTGTGAGCCGGTTGCTGTCGACGATGACCTTGTGACCCAGGGCGGGGGAGCAGGCCTGGTCCGGAGAACAGGTGGAGGGCGCGGGAGTGATGAGGGCAGGGCAGGGCGAGGCACAGGGCGAGGGGTGAGGAGACGCCAGAGGAGATACACCTTTGGAGGAGCAGCCCGATTTGGACGAAACACAGGACTTCTCATAAGAGCTGGTCCTGGAGTAGGTCTGGACAATGGGAAAAGTTAATATTCAAGTCAATAATATTACCTTTATAGTTATTATTAATAGCAGTCAGATACAGTATTTATGTTTAATGAGTTTAGTCTGTCAAAGCGTTTCTTTTCTTCTTTTTTTAGGTTTAGCAATCGGGTCTGTGCACAACAGTGATCGGCTAACTATGGACATTTGAGATGCTATAGACTTTTGAGATGCTAAAGACTATATGTGGCAGCAACTGTGACAGAAGACCTTCCAGAGAAAAGACTTCAAGACCTTCCAAAGGAAACACTTTGTGATACTGCAAGACATGGAGGAGGGGCACTTTTGGCTCTTCCTCTCCTCAAACTGCCCTGACACAGTCCTGCTGACCCTACCTGAACAGTCCTCCTGTTAAACTGCACTGAGACCTTTGACTGAGACACAAAGGACACTGAGAAGCTCAGTGTATGTTGCCTGAGTGATGTCATGTAGTACTTTAATGGATTACACATACATTATATTTCTAGTATGCATGTGGATGACAGTCTCACCTCTGCTTTTGCCGGTGCCGAGTTCGAATGAAGGAACAAGGGGGCATGGTTTCCCGAGGTGGGCCGTCCAGAGTAAGGGTGATGGGGGTGGCAGTGGTGAGGGTGAGGCTCTGGGTGAGGACATGGGTGAGGGTGGGACTCTGGGTGGCTGCAGGGGTGCTGATGCAGGGCGGACATGGACGCGTGGTGCCCAGGACAGCCACGAGGGGAGGTGGGTCTCAGGGACTTGTGGAGACAGTCCTGGAGGAGGCGGTTTGGACCGGACTGAACCAAGCGGGCCGAGGGGTTCCTGTCTCTGGAGCAGCGGCTCGGAGGTCTGAACAGGGGAGGGGACTGTCTCACCTGCATGTCCTCCTGTAAAGAGACGAGAACTGTCATTACACTGTGTCTGTGAACTCAAAATCAGAAGGACTAGAATGTCTATCTGTTCCATGCAATGATCTACACAACCAGTCAAAAGTTTGGACACACCCTTGTTTTTTTTCTCTCTCTCTCTTGTTTACTACATTTTACAATAAATACATACAGAAGACAAGAAATATACAAAGCAAGAAAGAATTATGTAGCAAAGAAAAAACAGTAGCCACCCTTTGCTTTGTCGACAGTGCCGCAAACCCTTGGCCTTCTCTCAGTGAGCTTCATGAAGTCTCCTGAAATGGTTTTCACTTCAGAGCTGTTCCTTGGATCAGAATGCCGAGAGTTTTCAAAGCAGTGATCAAACCAAAGGGTGGCTATTAAAAAAAATAAATAAATAAATAAATAATAATAATAATAATAATAATAATAATAATAATAATAATAATAATAATACAATCAACTTTATTTCTATAGCACATTTCATAAACAAACAGTTTCCAAAGTGGTGCACAAATATATAGTAATAACAACAATAATAATATAATGATAAAATAAATGCTCAGATTTAATCATACAAGTTTTAAAACAATAAAACCAGTAAAATAAAATAAGAGCAAAACCAATAATAAAAATAATAAAACAGTTGAGTTATTTTTTTTTTTTTTTAGAACATTCCCAGTATTATAGATTTCTAGGAGGACTGTATATGTGTACTGGGACACTTCATCCAGAACAATACTCCGATGAGAGAGTAGAAAATGGACACACGAACGTATCTTGTAGATTTTAATGTCCTGTCTTTAATTCTTTTATCTGGTATCTATAACAACAATTTGAATCATATTACTAACTGAAATTACATAAATATAATCAGTCTATTAATAACAGTTAAAACAGTTTATCCTAACAATCAATCAAAATATGTAATCAATCAAGTTAATTAAGTTAATTATTATCTAAATCACATCTAAAAGTCAAACAATTAAATAATAATCAAATAAACATTCCCAACCCACCTCTGTCACAGACGCAGACACAAACAGGACAAACTGAAGCCACAAGCAAGGCCAGAAGCACCGTGGTAACAGCGTTACTATGGTGTTACTATGGTGCTAAGGACCCCTGAGCTGCCTGCAAGTGCCTGACCAAATAAACAGTTCCCTTAGGAAATTTACAACAGCCGCCCCCATAATAGTACAGCTATTATGTAAACTAACTAAATTTCCTAAGGTTCAACCGGTATCCCGGGAGAGGAGTCATCGTCATCAGGAATGGCAGGCAGTTCCACCAGGCGTGCTACCGGCCGCAGGTAAGTCTTATTTCCTATCTGGACCTCAGCCGATCGGACACAGCCGTCGTTGCTCTGGATCACCTTTACGACCCTCCCGATGGGCCACTGGGCTCTTGGTAGCTGGGGTTCGATGATCATGACAACTTTGTTCAAGGAGAGATCTTCAGTCGGCCTTTGCCATTTCGGACGGATTTGCAGTGAAGGGAGGTAATGTCTTAGGAACTGCTTCCAGAAGTGATCTACCATCATCTGACAGTGGCGCCAGCGTCTCCTTGTACCTGTGGCAGGGGCGTAACTGACTTGAGGTAACGAGGAGTCCCGCCGCCCCATCAACAGCATGTTGGGTGTAATTGGATCAGGGTCTGCAACATCTGAAGAGACGTAGCCGAGGGGTTTAGCATTAAGGATGCCCTCTACTTCAATCAACAGGGTCAGAAGTACATCCTCATGAAGCGATTGTAATCCCACAACCACTTGCAGGGCTCTCTTCACAGACCGTATTTCACGCTCCCAAACACCACCAAAATGAGGAGCCCCAGGTGGATTGAAGTGAAACTTGATCTGGTGCTTGGCAAGTCTTTCCTGTAGTTCTGGGGTCATTGATTTGAATGCTTCTTTTAGTTCCCTCTCTGCACCTCGGAAGTTGGTACCCTGGTCTGATAAGATCTCAGCTGGTGTTCCCCTTCGTGCTATAAATCTTCTCAGGGCTAGAAGGAAAGTGTCAGCATCAAGGGATGCCAGCAGATCTAAGTGTATGCAACGGGTTGTTAGGCACTTGAACACTACTCCCCACCTTTTTTCGTTGCGTCGACCAACCTTTATGACATAAGGACCGAAACAATCTACGCCAGTGGAGTAGAAGGGGGGCTTAATGAGACGCATACGAGCTGGGGGCAAGTCGGCCATGATGGGAACCACAGGCTTGCCACGCCACTTAATGCATTCAGGGCAGGTTCTTTGAAACTTCTTTATGGCTTGTCTCCCCCGCAGTATCCAAAATTGTCTCCTGATTTCAGCAAATACTCTATCAGGTCCAGGGTGGAGCAGACGAGCGTCCATGTCTTTAATGAGGAGCTTAGTGATAGGATGGTTGGGATCAAGAACAACTGGGTGAATGTCAGTGGGAGAGAGAGTCGTGGCACGTCTAAGGCGCCCTCCAACATGAATAAGTCCCGTTGCCGAATCCATCTCAGGTGCAAGTGCACTCAGCCTGCTGCTTGGGGACACAGGCTTGCCTGCTGCTAGACACTTTATTTCTTCAGGAAAGCACTCTCTTTGACTGACCTTAAGCAGATGGGCTGCGGCATCATGAGGTTCAGATGGATCGGCTGCCGCCCCGTGCGACTGGTGAGTAGCCATGACCAAATCCTCCCAGGTGTCAAACTGTGAGATGTCTGGTGAGGAAGTTGATGCTTGAATGAGGCCACAGTAAGACTCTGAAGTCAGCCAGGTAAGGACCGTAGTAGAGTCCGTCCATAGGTATGTGTTGATGATCTTCAACGAAAGTTCTCTGTGGATGAGTGAGGAGAGCTGAGCTCCGGTCAACGCAGCGCAGAGTTCCAGTCGTGGTATGGACTGTTGCCGCTTTGGAGCTACTCGGGACCTAGCCATGATGAACGATACATGAACTGCGTTGGCAACCTTGGTGACAAGATAGGCAACTGATCCGTATGCTTGTTCTGATGCATCACAGAAGACATGGAGAGTGTACTTGGATGTTTCAGGGGTAAACTCAGGTGGAGCATAGGTTCGGGGAATAACAACATTTGCTAACTCAGGAAGCTCTTTTTCCCAGCTTGCCCAAGCCTCAATGATTTCTGGCGGTAGGTTAGGGTCATCCCAGCCCCTCCTTTTTCCCCATAACTTCTGGACAAGAATCTTTGCTCGAGTTGTGAAGGGAATAATGACCCCCAGTGGGTCGTACTGCTGGGCTAACACTTTATAAATGTAGCGCATAGTAGGCTTTTGACTCTCTGGAGGCTTAGTTTTAAAGCCAAGTTGGTCAGCTGGACAAAGCCATCTCAGCCCCAGTGCTGGCTCTTGAGGATCATTGCTCTTTTCAGCTAGCCATTGCTCTGTGCTCTCGGAGCGAGCGGATGAAGGTAGATGAGCAACGACAGAGGGGATGTTGCTAGCCCACTGTCGAATTTCAAAGCCTCCTAATGCCAGATGGTGTCTCAGTTTGTCAATAAGTGATTGGGCAGACTGGGGGGTTGGTAGGCTTTGCAAACAGTTATCCACATAAAAAGACTGTTCTATTGACTGTAGAATGTCCTCATCCCCTTCATCATGGTCTCGGGCGTGCTTTTGTAACGCAAAGGTGGCACAGAAGGGGCTACTGGTGGTACCAAATGGCAAGACACTCCACTGATAGACATCTGGCTGTCTTTCTCTCTGCAAGTTCCTCCAGATGAATCGCAGGAGTGGCCGGTCACACTGCATAAGGTGAACCTGATGGAACATTGCACGGATGTCCCCGCTGATAGCTACTGCATACTGACGAAAGCGCAGAAGCACACCAATGAGGGATGGACTGAGGGTTGGCCCAGGCAGGAGCTGTTCATTGAGTGACAAACCATTACATTCAAAGGAGCAGTCAAAAACCAGACGAGGTTTACCATTGTGGTGAACAAGATGATGGGGTATGAACCATGACTCGTCAGATGCATCCACTTCTTCTGAACTGAGCTTAGTGACACAGCCTCCACTGATGAGCTTCTGAATCTCAGCTTTGTATTGTGCAGCTAGAGCTGGATCTCTTAGTAGTCGACGCTCCGTGCTGCGGAGGAGGGGCATGACTGCCTCAGAAGTTGCCTTGAGTGGTGGTGCACCCTTCGCCCGGGGCAGAGGCGTGGCATACCTTAGTATGTCTCCCATTTTGATTCTCTCTGTACGTGACTCGAGAATGTTTAGAGCTTCTTGGTCCAAACGAGATCTTATGGCCAGCTTTTCATTTTTGAATGGAAGAATATCCAGCTGCCAAAGACGTTCAACATGCTGGTAGAGGTCATCTTGGGTCGGCCTCAGGGATGTGAAATAGCATGTGGTCATAGTCGAGGTTATGCTATCTGGACCTTGGAGAGTCCATCCCAGTGCTGTGTGTATAGCCGTGGGCCCACTTTGACAACATCTCACTGGCTCTTTGGCTGTGATTAGGTGTGTACAGTCCGCACCTATTAAGAGCAGTGGTTGCACCTCACTGAAATTTGGTAGAGGAAGGCCCTTTAGGTGATGGTAGCGTTTCTGAAGTGTGGCCAGGGGGTATGACTGCTCTGCTAGAGCTAGTTGGTCAGATGTATAGGCATCTTTGATCAAATGTCGTTCATGAGGCCGTGCTTGTGGGGCTACATAGAAGTCTACTGACGTGCCAGCAAGATGGGCAACATCCTGGCGAATGGTTCGCAGGGTGAGAGTTTCTGTCTTACCAGTAAGGCCTAAGTGTTGGGTTGCAGCTGGGAGTATTATTGTACGTTCTGCACCATCGTCAAGTATAGCATAAGTATTCAGTGACTTCTTTCCATGGCTTATAATGATGGGTACAACCTTGAGGTACACCTTTCTTCCTTGCTTTGAGTTAGAGAGTGTGCTTTGGTCACCTGGAGTGATGAGGTATACACGGGAATCAGACCTAGCCACATCATGTAGTACTCGAAGGTGAATTTGTTGGCACTCTCCGCATGGTTTCTTTAGGGTGCAAGCCTCTGATTGGTGGTTAGTGCGGCCGCAATTGCGGCAGCGCTTACCCTTTTCCAGCCATTCTCTGACTTCTTCTGATGAGTGCTGTACGATGATGGGACACTGGGACAGGTAGTGTTCAGGGCTTTTACAGAAGAGGCATAACTTCTTGAATTTTGGTGACCTAGGTTCAGGTCTGGTTGCCTCTGTAGTTTCAGTACCATGGTAGACTGACACGGACTGGACACGGGGATTCGGAGCGGGGATGTGTCTCTCCTTCTTACAACTGTTGAAGTCATTTGGACGGTGTCGTTGTACCATTTTTGCTGATAATCTCTGAGCTTCTGCCTTTACTTTAAGCCATTGAGCAAGATCTTTGAGATTGTATGGATTGAGCTGAGTTGTATTGAGACGCCCTTGAATTTGGAGGTGCTCTACAAAACTGTCCCTAAGCTGCTTGGGGAGTTTACTTAGCAGCCGATCGACATGACCAGTTGACATTATCTCTAACCCATTTGGACCTTCTAATGAAACCAGCATTCCCACTAGTAAGTCAACATTGAGGGCAAAACTCTGGAAGGCTTTGGAGTCTCCTGGCCTCAGGTCCGGGGCATTCAAAATAGCCGCAATCTCACTCTGAGCAAGTTGATGTGGCTGTCCATATTGGCGCTGCAGTGCTTCCATAGCAGCTGTGTAGGGTTGTGCATAATGTCTACAGGACTGAGCTATCAGCTTTGCTTCATCCAGAACTAGATGTTCCAGCAGTACACGGTACTTGTAGTGTTCTGAGAGTTCTTTGTGGGGGTTGAGAAGATGATCTAGTGCCATCTTGAGGTCAGTAAATTCTCTTTCACTGTCATGGATTAACTTCGGCAGTTCAGGAATTGGGACAGGTTGTTTAGGAAGTTGGAAGCTGTATGGAGATTGTGGCAGTGCATACTGGGGCTGCTGACCAGGGTACACTTGAGGTGCTGGACTGGTTGTTAAAGCCACAAGCTGGTACAAAGGCTGCCCAGGGGGTGACGGCTGAGACTGTAGGACGTGCAGTGGGGAGTAAGGAACGTTACTTGGTGCAGCAGCAGACTGAGGAGTAGAATTTGGAGGCAGTGCTATCAGAGCTCGAGGCTGGACTGCTGGTGTTGTCACAGCTGGCATTAATTGTTGCCCTGGAATTGTTGGACCTACTTGTGGTGTCTGGTATTGGATTGGATTGGTTATAGGCCCAGGTATACTACTATGTTGAATAGCCGCAGAGTGTGGGACCAGGGGGGTTATTTGGTAGGCAGGCTGGTATGTTATTGGCATAATTTGTGGCACAATTGTAGTAGTAACTGTGGTTGATGGATGCCTGGGGTTTGTTCCAAGCGTTGGCACTGTGGATGACATATTCGGCAGGGACTGAGTTAGTATGCCCCCTTGACTCTGACTTTGCATATAAGGGTAATGGGATGAGGTGACTGGTGGTATTGGGAGTGGCTGCTGGTATACAGGGTGGCTGACTGGCTGAGCCACTATATTGGGTAACAGGTATGGCTGGGCATTCAGGTTAAGAACTGCTGATGGTTGGGATGGTGGAGAACTGGGCTCACTTGGGCCTCCACACACTACTGGGGATATGGGCTGGTTGAAAACTGTTCCTGCATTCCACTGACTCACCTTATCGCCCGCCGTAGAACAGGAGAGACAAGAGAGAAGCCCGAGCGTTGAAGGTTGCTGGCCATCTTGAGTAACAGACTCGGTCTGCACGCTGAGTGACTGCAGCTGTTGTACGCTGGCTCTTAGGCTGTCTTCCTGGAGAGGCGTAGTATAAGTAGTCATAGAGGGAGGAAGGCTGACCTGGTAGCCCTGGAAGTGAGCTGGAAGCTGTCTCTGCCTTGCTGTTGCTCCACCGTCAGTTACATTTGTCATGTCCATTTCGATGTTAGGGTGAAGTAATCCGGCTCGAAGGACCAATATTATAGATTTCTAGGAGGACTGTATATGTGTACTGGGACACTTCATCCAGAACAATACTCCGATGAGAGAGTAGAAAATGGACACACGAACGTATCTTGTAGATTTTAATGTCCTGTCTTTAATTCTTTTATCTGGTATCTATAACAACAATTTGAATCATATTACTAACTGAAATTACATAAATATAATCAGTCTATTAATAACAGTTAAAACAGTTTATCCTAACAATCAATCAAAATATGTAATCAATCAAGTTAATTAAGTTAATTATTATCTAAATCACATCTAAAAGTCAAACAATTAAATAATAATCAAATAAACATTCCCAACCCACCTCTGTCACAGACGCAGACACAAACAGGACAAACTGAAGCCACAAGCAAGGCCAGAAGCACCGTGGTAACAGCGTTACTATGGTGTTACTATGGTGCTAAGGACCCCTGAGCTGCCTGCAAGTGCCTGACCAAATAAACAGTTCCCTTAGGAAATTTACAACACCCAGGGTGTTTATTCATAGTTTTAATGTCTTCAGTTAGAATCATACATGAGAAACTTTTGACTTGCTGTGTAGATTCAGCCTTGTCAAAGATTCTATTAATTACCCCTTTCAAAATCACTACAACACTGTGGAACTCAATTTGATTTAATAAAAACAGATCACAAATGAATATCCTGTTGCCTTTGAAACCCCAGACCACATTTACGGCTTTAAAAGATGTTATGGTCTGGAGCTGTCTCTGATTTCAGATGGGCGTGACTGACATGACTGACATGACTGACATGCAAATGCAAAATCTGAGGCAAAACAAGTTTGATTTTTCTTCAGAAGTTTGAGTTAGCTTGAAAATAAAGAAAATACTAAATAAATAACACCTCTGTGATGTTATTCTACAGCCTGAAAGGGTTTAGGATGACTTACCACAGAGACACACATTTGAGTGACGCACACTATAAATTAGTGACAGTGATGTGTGTAGTAATAGCAGAGCATAAGGTTGTTTGTGGTCAGATTTTCTTATTCTAAATTTCTTCTTAGGATCATTGAGTTCAGATGACTTTTTCTCATTGGACCCAGTGCGTGACAGAGGGTCTTATGCACGACCCTGCTAACCCTCAGACTCATGCTTTGAAATGCATGAGATTTACTTTTGTAATTTCAGCCTCCTTTCAAATATTAATTCTCCTGGGTGAGTAAAAGTGGACTGAGCAGAGAAGCACAGATTTCTCTACATTTGTCAGCTCTAACAATCTGCAGGAAGCTAAAATACTCTTCAGTCTTCTTCAGATGATTGGTTTATAAAGTGTTTTTATGTTTAGTCACACCTGCCTTTCAAAGCACACAGACTCTTGGCTTTGGTGATTGTGTCAGAAATAACACTCGGTTATACTCCTCAGATATTCTACCATCAGAGAAGTTCGAGATTAATAAGTGATTTCATTCCAAACTGAGCCAAAACACGACAAAATCCGAAGCCATTATCGACCTGATCAAAAATTAAAGGTGCGCTATGTAACTTTTCACATATTGCTTTGCGTGGTATGGTCTTATTATGCTGATTTATCTGTTTTGTATTTTTCTTCAGTTACACGTTATTATTTTCATTGAAACATGCATTTTTTTATACTGGGAGCGGGGTTGCCTCTCCACAGATCTGACCTGACCCCTAACATTTCGATTCTACTGCTCATACCTCGCAGAAATGCAAACAATAGTACAGCTGTAGATGTCACTGGTACAGCACTGCAGAGGATGGAAAAGTCCAATTTAATATGATATTTGAACTGTCCATGTCTCCAAGATGAGAAATAACTAGACACTGTAGAAAGAAGTGGACTAAAGGAGAGTGTCGTCACCCATAGTGCTCGGCTCCAGTTAAATAAAGCTCATCAAGGCTAGCAGTTACAGAGACAAAAAAAAAGCTGGCTGGACTTAGTTATTTAGAGTAAGACAAACTCCATGTGCTTCGAGCCAGTTCTATCATTTGAAAATATCTTCTGAATGGGAGCCGAATGGGTGTATCGATCACAAAAAATGGAGTCCAGATGACCACTGATTAAATTCTTCTCTACAAATGACCTTGTTAATCTGAGGTGAGAGAAATTTTATTTTGTGGCCAGACTTCCTTGTCAAAGCCTGATCTCGTCAGATCTCAGGAGCTAAGCAGGGCCGGGCCTGGTTAGTACTTGGATGGGAGACCGCTGGGAATTCCAAGTGTCAGAGTGGGACGCCAGTGATCCTTAGGCAAGACACTTCACCCACATTGCCTATTATGAAAGTGCTGTGACTACAATAGGAGCGTACCACTAAGTATGGAGTGAATGAATAATACACCAAATTGTAAAGTGACTTTGAGGGTCTAGAAAAGCGCTATATAAGACTAATGCATTATTATTATTATTATTATTATTATTATTATTATTATTATTATTATTATTATTATTATTTCAAAATAATGGGTGGGCATTATAGTATGTGACCAGACTGAAGTCCCTCTGTATAAAAAATACATAGAGATTTTTTATTGTTCATGACTGGCCATGTATTTTCAACTGCTCCAATGCCTTCTCTGTATCATTCTTGTAGCTTTTATTCAATTTGACTAAGAGTGTTATAAATCATGAGTAGTTTGGGCCTTCCTGTGTCCTGTCCTGTCTGCTGTCACACAGGTAAGACTCAGAGCTGCAGGGCGCCAGATCCCAAAGACAAATCTCAGCCCAAATGACTTAATGTGGAGCTCAATGGAGTTCAATACTCAATTAAGTACATCTCAGGTGACTCACTGCTGCTGGGCCAGAGCACTGTCACGTAAAGCACAAGTGACAGGTAAGACTACACATTTCACTAAAACATACTTAACATCATTATTATATTTAAAGGGAACATATTATGCTCTTTTCTCATCTATGTTATAATGTTTCCTCATTAAAACATACCTGGAGTTGTGTTTTGTTTCATTCATACATGTTTAACACACAAATCCTGCATATTTAGGCTGAGTTCTTTTCTCAGACTGAAAACACTCCACCTTGTGATGTCATGTGATAAGACAGAACGTGCTGCACTGTGTTTTTAAACTCCATACATTTTCAATAGAATCATTTGGATGATTTCAGCCCTGGAATTGCCGATCTCTACTGAACTAAAGGTAAAGGTAGACGTTAACTTGAAAACTACCACTTAATGACATAGGGGGAACAGCATTTTGAGGAAACATTTTTGTAGAGGTAACAGGATTATAACATTGCTTAAAGCTCACAAGAATAAATTTTGTGTAATATAGAACCTTTTCTAGTTTTTACTAAAAAATCTCACCTACATTTTTTGTGACATTTAACATTTTACTTCTGGTTGGACACGAGCAGCAGATGTGACATTGATATGCGGTAGTTCTATAAGGTGTCTAAATTGCACAAGAACTATGATTCACTGATAAAAATATATGATAACGTTTATTTTGTTAAATGACACTCACCCACTGCACCAGACTATAGAGGGACAGAGGAGATAATACTCCCTACAACTGTACAACAACTCACCCACTGCACCGGACTATAGAGGGACAGAGAAGCTCATTCTCCAAAAGGCTCCTACAGCTCCTACAGCTCATTAAGTGGTAGTTTTCAAGTTAACGTCTACCTTTACCTTTAGTTCAGTAGAGATCGGCAATTCCAGGGCTGAAATCATCCAAATGATTCTATTGAAAATGTATGGAGTTTAAAAACACAGTGCAGCACGTTCTGTCTTATCGCATGACATCACAAGGTGGAGTGTTTTCAGTCTGAGAAAAGAACTCAGCCTAAATATGCAGGATTTGTGTGTTAAACATGTGTGAATGAAACAAAACACAACTCCAGGTATGTTTTAATGAGGAAACATTATAACATAGATGAGAAAAGAGCATAATATGTTCCCTTTAAATAAAATAATAATGTTGTTAAGTATGTTTTAGTGAAATGTGTAGTCTTACCTGTCACTTGTGCTTTACGTGACAGTGCTCTGGCCCAGCAGCAGTGAGTCACCTGAGATGTACTTAATTGAGTATTGAACTCCATTGAGCTCCACATTAAGTCATTTGGGCTGAGATTTGTCTTTGGGATCTGGCGCCCTGCAGCTCTGAGTCTTACCTGTGTGACAGCAGACAGGACAGGACACAGGAAGGCCCAAACTACTCATGATTTATAACACCCTTAGTCAAAGCTCAAACAGCGCTCCGCACTGTTTGAGCGGAGCGCTCAAACAGTGAGAGATACAGGACTACATTCATACTATAATACTCCCTACAGCTGTACAACAACTCACCCTTATGGAACAGATAATACTCCCTACAACTGTACAACAACTCACCCTTATGGAACAGATAACCCTGTGTCTTATCAATCATCATATCATTTTTGCACGGTTGCTGAGATATTTTTATTACTTATTTCTATTTTATTTTTACTTGTACATTCACATTTATATAATTACACCTTATGTGGCACCAGTCTTTTGCTCTTTTTTTCCTATTTATTTAGAATTTATTATTAACTTTTCTCTTTTGTTATTATAATACATTGTGATGTGTGAGCTACTGTGTCCAAGTCATTTTCCTTGTCTCTGCATTTTGGATAGAAATTTCTGTGTTGATGAAATATAGGGATTCCATTTTATTCTTCACCACTTGCTGTATTTTTGTTCTTTTCTTGTCAAATCTTCTCCTCAAATGACCACTTGACTTCTGTAAAACTATAACACGTTTTGTCATTTTCAGAGGCCAGAGTGTCACGGTAACGCTAACAACAACAACAAGTGCGAGGCAAGGACAAATTCTGATTCTACTGCTCATACCTCAGCAGAAATAACAGCAATGGTACAACTGATGTCCTTGGTAGAACTATGCAGAGGATGGAAAACTACAATTCAATTTGACCTTTGAACTGTTCATGACTCTAAGATGGGACATAACTGAAACGTTTGTGAGTTCAAGAAACTTATATCATTCATGGTATTTATTCTATTTTCACTTTTCTGGAGGTGGTAATGTGTTGCCTGAATGTTCCACAGTCAGTATGGAATAGAGCAGGGGTTTCCAATAGGGACGTAACAATAACTGAAATACCATGTCATTGTATCGTCAAAAGTCTCAAAATAATATCGTGGGCCATAAAAAAAAAACAAAAACGAATCATATGTCTCTTAGCTTAAATGAATAGTTAAGAGTGCAGCAATGGCTAAAAAAACAGAGGGAACTACATAGACCATGATCCTTTGCTCTGTTTCTGGGCCAATTACATGAAGAAATAACTGTTATAACCGCTTTTAAATCTTACTTCTTTGGATGGTGACAGAAACAAAGTCTTGTCAAGGCGTTTTAAAGGGAATAAGGAGCATATTCACAGTTTTGTTAGTAATATTGTACTGAGAGATTTCGATATCGTTACGTCCCTCCTCTCTTTCCAAGTAGGTCATCAAGGGATTTCTGAATTATACCTATTGTGCTGAATAAGTAAAATTTGATTAATTAAATGCCTATTATCACTGTAAATGTATAATTTTGATGCACTAATAAATGGATAATGGATTATGTTTTTATAGGCATCACATTGTCCCTCTTTCTTACACTGTCTCAATTTCTTGCGACTGCTAAAATGAGTAGCACTTCTGGTGTCTTGTTTTGTGAGGAAAACGGTTGGAGAGCTTATTTATCTCCATAGATACAAGCAGGAGACTCCACCAGGTCGAGTTACAGGTCAGATCTGTAAAGAGGTGACCCTACTTACAATAAGAATGCATGATTTTGAATACATTTAATAGCATTATAAACCCACAGAAATAATTGCAAGATAGATGTTCCGTCCAGCTTGTCTCGTTCTGTCCTGTCCTGTCTATTTCTGTGTGTCTTGTCTGTCACAAATGTCCTGACTGTTTTTTTTAATTATTATTATATTTTGTCTCCTTTTTGGTCAATATAGCTTATTTTTGGTTGTAATTTGTATTAAATATTATTATTGTTTATTGTCTGGTTGATGATTGTTATATCATGAAGACGATGAATAAAAAGAGGTAACAAAAAATTACTAAACAAATTTTGGGGAGTACTGTGGAACATTCAAAGCGATAACAAACTGGTAACGGACACCCCAACCGGAAAAGTTACGTAGTGCACCTTTAATGCAAGTGTAATTAGTCAGAAATTCACTTTCACAAATAAAACTGCAGAGCCCAGTGGGAGCCGACATTGCCATAAATGTCATCACAACAAAGCTCCACATGCTCCACACTTCATATGGATAGCTGAAGATCGCTAGTGTCTAAAAATGACTACATGCTGAGCCCTTTGTGTGTCACTGATTAAAGAGCCCATACTACGCTTTTTTTCTGATCAGTATCATGGTATAATGTTGTTTAACACTGTCAGGTAAGACTACAGATTTCACTAAAACATACTTAACATCATTATTATATTTAAAGGGCCAATATTATGCTATTTTCTCATCTATGTTTTAATGTTTCCTCATCACAAACAGACCTGAAGTTGTGTTTTGTTTCATTCACATGTTTAATGCACAAAGGCTGCATATTTAGGCTGAGTTCGTCTCTCAAACTGAAAACACTCCGCTCCACCTTGCGATGTCATGCAGTAATACAGGAAGAGCTCCACTGCGTTTTAAACTTCACACAGTTTCGCTAGAATCAGTTGGATGATTTCAGCCCCAGAACTGCCCATTTCTACTGAGTAAAAGATAAAAGGCGGATGCTAACTTGAAAACTACGCCATCATGACATCACAAGGTGGAGCAGAGCATTTTGACATATGGAGATGTAAACAGACTACTAATAAATGATTGATCAAACGTGTGCTCATGTAACAAAACACAAAACACAACTCCAGGTATGTTTTAGAGCAGGTAACAACATTAGAACATGCCTTAAAGTTCACAAGAGTCAATTTGACATTTGACATAACATGGGACCTTTAAGAAAATCAAATGGCATGAGAATTATATCTTAAATACAGAATAAAGATGACTCAAACATGCACAAATCACTTTATATACAACTTGGAGAGGGTAAATGAGAAAGGGAAACAACTATAACATGATTCAAAGCTCCGAGAAGTAGATTTTGCATAACAGGTCTCATTTAACAAGTGCCAATACAATGCTGTGTTGTTTTGGCAGTATACCTGACATCTGTTATCTAGACTGCAGTGTCAGGAGCTGCTACACGAGCATCATTTGATTGTAGATGTGGGGAGTCATTTGTCAGTGCAGCGGAGGAGCTGGGGAAAAGTGTTCATTAAGATCTCCGCTGTTGTAAACATCTTAAAATGAATGCAATCTGAAAATTATAGCACGGAGCTTTTTAACATTTTTTATAATGAGTAGTAAAGGCACGGCGTCCAATTTAAATATTTCCAATAGTTTTTGCCTTAGGAATAAATGTGTATGGTTGCTATTAAATACTCCTTGATGTTCCACAATATGACATTAAACAGCTCTATCTCACATTTATTAAGTTACAGATGGTTTTATAGCTCAAAAAGAACTAGAAAAACAGACATTCTGACTGTGAGCGGGGTCGCCTCTCCACAGATCTGACCTGTAACATGGTCTGGTTTGGTCTCCATGAAGATAGAAAGGTTCAATACCATACTGTGAAACATTTCAGACAAATAACAATAACATCTCCACGGAAGAAAAACATTTGACGGATCCTCCAGAAAAGTTACACAATGCATCTTTAAAGGGCCTGCATTATGCTATTTTCTGATCTGTTTTAATGTTGTTTCCTCATCAAAAACAGACCTGGAGCACACACTTTTAACACACAAACCCGGTATATTTAGGCTGAATTCTTCTCTCAGACTGAAACCACTCAACATGTGGTAATACAGGAAGTGCTCCACTGTGTTTTTAAACTCCATACACCTTCAATAGAAACATTTGGATCATTTCAGCCTTGGGAATTGCCAGTCTCTACTGAACAAAAGGTAAGAGGTAGCTGTTAACGTGAAAACTACCACTGCATGACATCACAAGGTGGAACAGAGCATTTTGAGCTTTGGAGATGTAGACAGACTAAAAATAAAGGATTAATCAAACATAACATCACTCATCCCAAAGACTTCCCAAACAGACATATTTCTAAACAAAATCACCAAAAGAAAAAAACGATACTCCCAGTCATATAATATAACAAATTGCAAAGTAATTATTTTACTCTGAGCTAAATGAAGCCTGACTCAAACCGTCCCACGTGCGCAGTATGACACCACTAATTAACGAGAGTGCATAATTAGACTTTATGAGCAGTGATATTTCCTCTAAATGTCAAACGAACCTCAGAGTACGACCTACCAGCGCCATGCTCTGTAAGGCATTCACACTCTGCTCCTGATGCTTCTCTGTCCAGCCAACCGCCAGCGCCCCGTCGGCCTGGAGACACAAACACAAGGAAATAAAGAAATAAATAAAGGTTCAAACTGGGTGAGCTCCGGGCGAGAGGGGGACAACTCGTCGCGTTTGTTTAATTTGGACGGGGCTTGGGCGACAGTGCCTCAGAGGACTGTATAATGAAATGAGAGCTGCACATTCACAGGGTACAGGCTGAATTTAAGGGACTTTTGAGGACAGGAAGGAGACCATTTTAAAACAGCTATTTCAATGTGCAACAAACCCGAAGTGTGGACAGATGAGGACATTTTGTCAATAATGAATGCACCAATCCAGGTCTTTATGTTCCGATGCCGATACTTTGGTCTATACCTGATATCAACCGATACTAGGTTATAGAAAACAGCAAAAAAAAAGATTCTAATGTGTTTAGTAACTGTTACTTATCATTTAAAGTAACTCAGCTCTGAAAAAACAAAAAATTTAACATATTACTTACTAATTTACAAACCAAAATGGGATTTCAGCTTTACCGATATCTTGGAACTATCTTGGATATCTGATACCAGTATCATCCCTAATGTGTATATGATGGTATTAGTAGTGGTGTGTGTGTGTGTGTGTGTGTGTGTGTGTGTGTGTGTATAGATGCCATTTCTTTGCAATTAAAACTGTAAAAGAATCATTATCAACACAGACGAAGAAAGGCGGGTGAAGTGTCTTGCCCAAGGACAAATTGACAAGCAGCTATAATAAGAATCAGCCCTCCAACCTTTAATCAGTAAGCTATTCAATCTTTCTACATTTACAGCAACTTACACTATGCAAATTTTGTAAATTTTGTAGAAGAAGGTCCGCCATCTGCTTCATGTTTGTTATTGCTTTACCTTGAATGTTGCACAGTATGGCATTAAACATAACTATCTCAATGGAGGCAAGCAGAGGTAGAGGTGACTTTGACTGATCTACTTGATTCCATAATGTAGAACAAAAGTGTGAGTCTTTATATAAAATAAACTCCTTCCCATGTATCAAAATGTATCCCTGGCTTCAGATTTGTGGAAATTATCAAAATTTTTGTCCCTCTTTTTACATCAGAAATCCAAATTTCCAAATTACTATTCAGTAGGTGGCACTTTTTTATATGTGTCACCCATATATTAGGGATAGATCTTATATTCATCTGTGTTTTATGCATTTTTATAGCTTTTTTTGTGAGTAGGCATTTATGTCCTTAGGATCATAAGTGTGAGTCTTTTAAAACGAAGCACTTATGATCTCAAACAAATATTGAACTAAATTTGAAGATCATAAAACAAGTCAAACGTATCATTTCCCCTTTAGACTTTGTGACCACCTTTCTCCACCTCCCCTGCTCCTCTGTATTTGATCTCATACGTCATAAAACTCCCCCATTGTCCTCTGTTAACTGCTATTGGCACCCATCCATTAAACCACAGTGCGAAATCATAACAAAGGTCCCTCTCTGACTAACAAAATAACTGCCAATTAAGCACAATTAGCTGCTTATAGGGGGCTGTAATTTTCCCGCCACAATACGCCGAGTCTGCACGGGCAATTAGCTAGCTTGAACACTGACGCCGCTAACTTAAAATAGCATCGCGGAGCCGCTAATCATTGCAAGATGAATGCTGGGGTGGCTATCGGACTGCTGGAGGGCTTAAACGGGTCAGTGCCTTGAGCCATAACAAAGTGGAGTGATCTAGATTCATTTAGTGAACAGAGGAGGTGGAGGAAGGGTCAGGAGGACTGGTGGATTGGCTGTCCACTAGCAGCAAGAGCTAAGAGGGAAAATGTGGGGGCAATTTAAAACAATATTGGATAGTGATGGAAAAAATGATTGCAATAGAGTCTAAATTTCAAACGTGTGAATGAAAAAAAACACAACTCCAGGTATGTTTTTGATGAGGCAGCAGCATTATAACATGATTTAAAGCTAAAGAGACAATTCTGCGTGATAAAGGACTTTTAAAGGCTCTGTACTCATTTTTCCATGTATTTGAGCAACATTTTCCTTACCTCTGTACAAATATATTCTATAAGCAGCTCTTGAAGTCAAAATAAGTCAGCTGTGTCCTGTTCACATCTAATTATAATCTGTCTGTTTGCATGCTAGTTATTGTAAACATTAGTGGCCTCTAAAAGTTGTGAAAAGCACTTATAAACTCATCATGGTGAATAATTAAGATGCTCCGAATGTATAAGGTACGTGAGGAATAACTTTCGACCACTGCAAATTGTTTAAAATGAACTAGATCTGTTTTAATGTTTTAAATAAAGTAAAAATCAGGTACAGCACCTTTAATGCCCAGTGTATGTCATAGACGCAAAGTAATACCTAAATGTAATTAACATTCACAATCAATACTTCATCGATTCAGGCGTCAGTAACACTTTGATATAAGACCACATGACTCACCACAGAACCTTTTTATCACTTATAATCCACAGAGCTATAAGAAAATCTGGAAGGTGAACCCAAAATGGCGCCGTATTGTTTTCAGTGGCCTGTGCTCATTGGCTCATGGGTCCATAAATAAAATAATTTTGAGCCGATGGTGCAGATTGGCAGCCGCTCTTCCATCAGTCCGTCAGTAGAATGAATTGGTGTCACTGAAAAAAATTGAACTGCAGTGCGGATCTCTAGCCGGGACAGAGGGGCGTGTCTTATATATGTTTTTATTATAGATCTAAGGCATATACACACAAATTTGAATCGTTGCAAGAAACTGCTAATGTTTAAAAGTCCTGTATTACGTAAAATGGACTCGTGTGAGCTTCAAGACATGTCATAATGTTGTTACCTCCTATAACTACTATACTATAAGTCTGTCTACATCTCCAGAGCTCAAAATGCTCAGTTCCACCTTGTGAAGTCATATAGTGGTGGTTGACAAGTGAACAGCTACCCCATGTCAGTAGAGATTTTAGGGGTGAGATAATCCATATGTTTCTAGTGAAGGTGTATGGAGTTTAAAAACACACTGGAGCGCTTCCTGTATTACCACATGACATCACAATGTGGAACAGAGTGTTTTCTGTTTGAGAGAAGAACTCAGTACACTAAATATGCAGGGTTTGTGTGTTAAACATGTGTGAATGAAAGAAAACAGAAGTCCAGGTCTGTTTGTGATGAAGAAACAACATTATAACATAGATCAGAAAATAACGTAATACGGGCCCTTTAACTAAATAAAAAAAGAGTCTCTTCTCGTCTTTTGAACGTCTCTTTAATGATTTGGATCCCATAAAAAAGCCGAAAGTCCCATCACTAATAGAGAGTGAAGTTTCCCCCGTAGGCCTGGAACACTGCAGTGGGTTTTGTCACCATCTAACAGAGTTGTACAAGATTTCGAAACGTGTGAAGAATGTGGATGAGGATTTGTAAGAGCCAGAAAGAATCGCAACTACCTTCCTCTGTCACGGTTTGAAAACAGAAGAAATCAGGTGATGTAGCTCTGAGCTGGCTGTGACAATTGCATTTTTTACTTAATACTGAGATACAGATCGATCTATAATATTGTAAACCAT
Source organism: Taenioides sp. WSHXM2023 (assembly GCA_029959045.1). Lineage (NCBI taxonomy): Eukaryota > Metazoa > Chordata > Actinopteri > Gobiiformes > Gobiidae > Taenioides > Taenioides sp. WSHXM2023. The sequence continues at coordinate 7,754,676 of CM057089.1, forward strand.
TTAAAAGGCCCATATTATGCTATTTTCTGATCTGTTGTGTTGTTTCTTCATCACAAACACGCCTGGAGTTGTGTTTTGTTTCATTCTCACATGTTTAACACACAAATCCTGCATATTTAGGCTTTTAGGAAGTTTTTCTCTCAAACAGAAAACACTCCACCTTGTGATGTCATGTCGTACAGTAAGTGCTCCATTATGTTTTTAAACTCCACACACCTTAACTAGAATCGTTGATGATTTCAGCCCTGGAACTGCCAATCTCGACTGAACGAAAGGTAAAAGTAGCTGTTAATTTGAAAACTACCACTACATGACACAAGGTGGAAGAGAGCATTAATAATAATAATAATAATAAAGAATTACTCAAACGTGTGTATGAAACAAAACACAACTCCAGGTATGTTTTTGATGTGGTAACAACATTCTAACATGGCTTAAAGCTCACAAGAGTCAATTTTGCGTAATATAAGACCTTTAAGATAAGATAAGATAAGATAATCCTTTATTTGTCCCACAATGGGGAAATTGCAGTTAAATTAAAAGTTCTGTACTAATTTTTCCAGGTATTTGAGCAACATTTGCATTGCCCCAAAACAGACATATTGTATAAGCAGCTCTTGAAGTCAAAATAAGTCATGTTGTCTGTTGACATCTATTTATACTATGATAATCAGGAGGTGTGCGTTGGCATGCTGGTTATTGTTAGGATTAGCATTAGCAACACTCCCCTCTGGCCCCTAAAAGTTGTGAAAAGCACTTATAAACTCATCATGGCGAATAATTAGGGTAAGTGAGGGTTTTAAGACCATCAAATCAGGTACAGTGCCTTTAATGTCCAGTGTATGTCATAGACGCATAGTGAACTTAAATGTAATTAACATTCACAATCAATACTTCATCGATTCAGGCGTCAGTAACACTTTGATATAAGACCACATGACTCACCACAGAATCATTTCATCACACACACACACACATACACACACACAGACATGCACGCACACAGGCACACGCACTCACGCATACACACATACATACACACATACACACAGGTCTATCATGATTATACCTATTACTATTTCATCTTATTTATGGGTTCAGTATTATTGTGCTGACTTTTCCCTTTGTACTTGTGGCGGAGTTTTTGCTCTTTATACTACGATTAGATGAATTTAATTTTTTTTTATTAGCTAATAATTTAGATTAATTAATTTAGAACAGCTATTTGTGGATAATGCTGCTTTTTGGTGATTGTGTCAGTGGCATAAATTAGTTTTAATATTAATGTTTAGCGTCTACATTTGTCCTCTGCAATCGTAGTTCAGTATATCATTTAATTATAGTCCATTATTCACTCACTCCACACCCGGTGGTAGTAAGCTGTTATTGTAGCCACAGCTGCCCTGGGACAGACTGATGGTAGAGAGGCTGCCAATCTGACCACCACCATCACTTACACACACTCCACTTTCTTCCTAGGCAATGTGGGTGAAGTGTCTTGCCTAAGGACACAAGAATAGCTTTTGCACTCACGCACACACACACCCACACACACACGCACACACACACACACGTTGCCCACCTTAGCAGCTCCTGTATGTCCACTATGCCCAGTATGCCCAGTGTGTCCTGCAGACTGGTGTGGACAGTGTCCCGGGGGCCGGAGCACTCCCAGACCCCCGTGAAAGGCCTGGGTGACCTCCCTCTGTCTGAGCAGCACCAGCCGGTCAAACACCTCCAGGTCCTGAGCTGAGACCAGACTACGAACTTCTGACAGCAGAGACAACTGCAGAGGAAGAGGAGAGAGATAATGACACTTACTATCTGTTCATCTTATTGTGTTTACCAAGGGCTGGGTCGAGAGGGCAGCCATTAGAACTCCCAGACGTCCTTTCTCACTGTGATCTTCATGTTATAAACTCAGATATCCATACAAAATTCATATAAATGCAATTTCACAACACATTTGAACTGTAAAAAACACACCATATACAACATTTAAAGGACACATAGGCATTATTTGTTGTTAGCCTCCTCCGTACCTCTGCTTTGACAGCTCATGTTTTAAAACTTAAATTAATATATATCTACTGAAAGCACACAAAATACACATATCAGTCAGGCATTCCCTCATCTGGACTTGGTTTTGGCATGCAATCTACAGACTTCAGAGAGAATTACTATAGAAAAAGCCTTAAGCAGCCTGTTCCAACATGCTAATACAGGCAGTTGAAATGAACGTAACTTAAACATCAGATTTTGGATTTCTACCTTTGACGTAACAATCCTGGGAAAATTTAAGTGATTTTCGAGTGCTCAGGGGACCTCATAAACTAATAAAGCAAGTGTGAATGAAGTGAAATATACTGTAACTCAAGGCATGTTTTTGATGAAGAGATAACAATACAACATGGAAAAGCTCCTTTAAAGGTTGTATGGAGGATTTTTTTTGTTTCAAATTGTCAATGAAAGTTCAAAATAGCATTATAGAGATGCAGCAGCCTTGTAATTATGATTGATGATGACCAAACAAAAAAGAATGAAAATCAATCAACTGTGGACGTGGTGGGGCCATATAAACATTAGCCAATAGGTAATGACGCTACCTTGTTATCTATTAGGTTGTCAATCAAACTCCCTATGCTTCTAGCGTAACTGACTTGCCGGCATGCTAGGAATATGTAGTTTATGTACGCCTCTCATGCATTCCACATACGCAAGACGCTGTTTACCAGTGACGTGCGGTCAGAGGAGGCAGGGGAGGCAGTGCCTCCCTTGTCAATCATGAAAAGAAGAAAGGATTTATTATAAATTAAAATAAAAAATAATAATTATCAGCTTGTATGTATTTATTATTAACCCCTTCTCCAGTCGAAAAAATGTTTTTTTTCTTGTTTCAGTAATTGAATATGGCAGAATTTTCGTTTGTCCTGTTCAAATGCAAAGAGAAGGTGCGCCGTGAGGCACCAGCCTCCAGTGCCTCCAGCCGCTCGTCTGATCCCTAGCAAAGTGGCTAAGTTGGCTAACCCACTGTATATTGCCGATAAATGGCTCTCAAACTCTCTGATTAGATGCTCTGTCTTTCCGGAATCTTTATAATGTCCATCCATCCATCCATTTTCTTCCGCTTATCCGGGGCCGGGTCGCGGGGGCAACAGTCTAAGCAGGGACTCCCAGACTTCCTTCACCCTGGACACTTCCTCCAGCTCCTCCGGGGGGACCCCAAGGCGTTCCCAGGCCAGCCGGGAGACATAGTCCCTCCAGCGTGTCCTGGGTCTTCCCCGGGGCCTCCTCCCGGTGGGACATGCCTGAAACACTTCCCGAGGGAGGCGTCCAGGAGGCATCCAGAACAGATGCCCGAGCCACCTCAGCTGGCTCCTCTCGACGTGGAAGAGCAGCGGCTCTACTCCGAGCCCCTCCCGAGTGACTGAGCTCCTCACCCTATCTCTAAGGGTGCGCCCAGCCACTCTACGGAGGAAACTCATTTCGGCCGCTTGTATCCGCGATCTTGTCCTTTCGGTCATTACCCAAAGCTCATGACCATAGGTGAGGGTAGGAACGTAGATTGACCGGTAAATTGAGAGCTTTGCTTTTTGGCTCAGCTCCCTCTTCACCACAACGGTCCAGTACAGCGACCGCATCACTGCCGACGCTGCACCAATCCGCCTGTCAATCTCACGCTCCATCCTCCCCTCACACGTGAACAAGACCCCGAGATACTTGAACTCCTCCACTTGAGGCAAAGACTCCCCACCCACCCGGAGAGGGCAAGCCACCTTTTTCCGGTCGAGAACCATGGCCTCGGACTTGGAGGAGCTGATCTTCATCCCAGCCGCTTCACACTCGGCTGCGAACCGCCCCAGTGCACACTGGAGGTCCCGGTTCGATGAAGCCATCAGGACAACATCATCTGCAAACAGCAGAGATGAGATCCTGTGGTCCCCAAACCGGATCCCCTCCGGCCCCTGACTGCGCCTAGAAATTCTGTCCATGAATACAATGAACAGAACCGGTGACAAAGGGCAGCCCTGGCGGAGTCCAACATGCACCGGGAACATGTCCGACTTACTACCGGCAATGCGAACACAGCTCCTGCTCCGGTCATACAGGGACCGAACAGCCCTTAACAAAGAGCCCCGGACCCCATACTCCCAGAGCACTCCCCACAGGACCCCACGAGGGACACGGTCAAATGCCTTCTCCAGATCCACAAAACACATGTGGACTGGTTGGGCAAACTCCCATGAACCCTCGAGCACCCGATGGAGAGTATAGAGCTGGTCCAGTGTTCCGCGACCGGGACGAAAACCACACTGCTCCTCCTGGATCCGAGGTTCGACCATCGGCCAGATTCTCCTCTCCAGTACCCTGGAATAGACCTTACCGGGGAGGCTGAGGAGTGTGATTCCCCTGTAGTTGGAACACACCCTCCGGTCCCCCTTCTTGAACAGAGGGACCACCACCCCGGTCTGCCAGTCCAGAGGCACTGTCCCCGACCGCCACGCGATATTGCAGAGACGTGTCAACCAAGACAGCCCTACAAAATCCAGAGACTTAAGATACTCGGGACGGATCTCATCCACCCCCGGAGCCTTGCCACCGAGGAGCTTGCCAACCACCTCAGTGACTTCAGCCAGGGTGATGGACGAATCCGCCTCCGAGTCCCCAGCCCCTGCTTCTTCCTCAGAAGACGTGACAGTGGGGTTGAGGAGCTCCTCAAAGTATTCCTTCCACTGTCCGACAACATCCCCAGTCGAGGTCAACAGCTCTCCACCCGCACTGTAAACAGTGTTGGTGAAGCACTGCTTCCCACTCCTGAGGCGCCGGACAGTTTGCCAGAATTTCCTTGAGGCCGTCCGATAGTCCTCCTCCATGGCCTCTCCGAACCCCTCCCAACCCCGAGTTTTTGCCTCCGCGACCGCCCGGGCTGCAGCACGCTTGGCCTGCCGGTACCTGTCAGCTGCCTCAGGAGTCCCATGAGCCAACAAGGCCCAATAAGACTCCTTCTTCAGCCTGACAGCATCCCTTACTTCCGATGTCCACCACCGGGTTCGGGGATTGCCGCCGCGACAGGCACCACAGACCTTACGACCACAGCTACGAGCAGCCGCATCGACAATAGAGACCGAGAACAAAGCCCACTCGGACTCCATGTCCCCAGCCTCCCCCGGAATCTGGGAGAAGCTCTCCCGGAGGTGTGAGTTGAAGGTCCCCCTGACAGAAGGCTCTGCCAGACGTTCCCAACAGACCCTCACAATACGCTTGGGCCTGCCAGGTCTTTCCGGCTTCCTCCCCCGCCAGCGGACCCAACTCACAACCAGGTGG